>CM073453.1:12502500-13752500 GCA_037074485.1 Delonix regia | reverse complement strand
TACATGTTACTCTGAGTGGGTACCAAAAGCAAAATACCTATAGTTAAAGTCTTCCAGTACAGGATTGTTATGCAATAATGTAGTCTTAAATTATGTGTACCAATCATGAATAGTTTTTAAAACTAGGAAAGATCAACAAGGAATTTTGACTTTAGAAAGCACCAATTCATTATTCAAGGCGGGCAAGTTGGATCTGTTGCCATCCTTCTCCTTCTAAAATTTTTTGAAGATGTACTGTAACAAGAAGGAAGTAGTTATTTAATTAATGTTTTATTCAGTTGATCGCTCAAAAAACTAGTTGTTAAAAGCGTTCTTCTTTTTAATTTTAAGTGTGATTTATAGGTGTGGATAGAGAGGCCTTTGGGAAGGCCAATAATGTTGTTGCCAATACAGACTGGTATATGTTAGTGGAAATATGACCAAAAAGTTCTTGAGAAAACGCTTGTACTCCATTTTAGATTCACCTCTTGTCTCTTAAATTTGACGTCCGAAAACAGGAAATATTTTATAAACTAATGTTATTACCTTTATTAAGAAGAACTTTTCAATACAAGCAAAGCATAAAAATTATTAAGAGGATCATATTCTTATTCACATGATTAGAGGCCCTCCATATAGTTCACGTTGAGTACAATTATATATTCCCTACGGAAAACCCCACAAATTATAAGGCAAGTCTGAAGTCTGATGAACTGATGATCATCATTTGACATTGACAGCCTTCACTGACTCTCTCGTAAGTTGCACAGTTAGATGAGGGCATCTGTGCACAAATGCTTCGTATCTAGAGGACAAGACTATCTCCCCAATATTTTCAACTAAGAACTTTATAGTGGTGTCCTTCAACTCCTGGTTGGAGCAAGTGTCTGCAATCTCTAACACATCAAGTGCATTGGAAATGCTTAGTGAATTCTGCATATATCGCTCACAATGCTTCTGCAAGTATGGGATCACATATTTATCAGCTGCTAGTGACAAGGCGTACACATGCTTCTCCAATTTTTCTGGACTCAAGGTCCCACTGTAGAGAAACTCCAGAAGACACTCTAGCTCTTCGTAGTTCAGTTCGGGTATCGTAATGTTGTTAACAGGTGCAGCTTTGCATTCGTCTGAGTCCAGCATGTTCTTGAAAATATCTGATCTTGTCGCCTATAACATCGTCACAACTCACATGGTGCAACATTATAGTTAGTGATTACTTAATTTGTTTTATATAGAGTGATGGGCTTAATTAAAGAAAAATATTTGTTGAAAATAACATATTTATGTGGTAGATCTTGTGTCTTAGTCTAATCAAATTATGCCAAAGGAAAAACGTAACGTAATTTCATTATATTAGTATTACTCTATATCATAACATAGTAGAAGTAGTCTAATAATTGGGCTCTTTATGTTCATCTGAGTGGTTTTAGGTTTGAATTCGTCTAATAACAAATATTATAAATTAAGGTATAATGATAAATAAAAAAAAAAATATTACTCTATATCATAATTTAGTTGGACTAATATATCACATCATTTGCTACAAAAAGTTATTATTATGGGCTAATGTTACTCCTTAATTAAATGGATTGTTCTTATATGACCACATATTGTCAAATTTGACATTTATAAATTTAAATTATTAAATTTTCATTCAAAAGTTAAAAAGTGAAAATATGACTTCCAAGAGCATCAGGGTTCAAACCACTATCTTTAATATAATTTTTACTATAGTGAAAGGCGTTTTTAGCCTAACACTATAGTAAAAATATTAAATTCATCATATCATACGCCGTCATTTTTATTCCTACAAATGTTGCATCTATATTTTTTTTCCTATATTTTATTTTACTCTAACATATTATAGAGTCGCGTGGTCAGATCACAAACCACATGACTCCCAAAAATAAAAAATATATATTGGTTGCATGGTGGGTGACAGCCACCTCTATTTTAATATATATTAATTATTTAATTACAAATATTACATATTATTAAAATATAATATTACATATCAAATTTTTATTAATATAAAATATTAAAATGTTTTATATAATATAATATTATATATTATATTTATAGTATAATATTAAAATATTATATAATTTAATTAAAATATAAAATCTTACAATATAATATTATACAAAATAAAAATTAATTTTTTTATTAATAATAGTAGTTACATATTAAATTTAAAAATTATATTAAAGATAGATTAAATTAAAAATATTAAGATATAGCTTATTTTAAGGTCTTTTTACTTCATGTAAGCCTATGCTATCATTCTTTCTCTTACTAATAGGTCATAATTGCTTGCTTCAAAGATTATAATGTTAAAAAGAGAAAAAAAAGCTGAAAATATTTGTTCCTTTTATGAAAAGGTATTAAATGCAAGAATACACCTCTAGGCCTCTAACCATCCAATCCATTGCAAGCAGGTAAATGATAATGAATAGAGAATAGCGCACTAACTTAAAGCATGCAAAGTTTGTTTTTGAAAGGAAGTGGTTGTATGATGATATTAAATAATTAATAGAATATTTATAAATAATACTATATAATAATTACATAATATAATTTTTTATTATATGTTAATTATTAAAAAATTTTAAGAGATAAATTTCATATATACTATAACTTTTTATTTAAAAATTTGATTTTAAAAAATTATGAGTGTACCAAAGAGGATACCTTAAATTAATTTTTAAAACATCTTTATTTTATAAAAAGTTTTATTTTTAAAGTATTATTTTAATATTTTCATTTTTTAAATGACTGAATTGATACACTGACTAAAATTAAGGATAAAAATTAAACTTCTTTTCCACTTTAAAAATGAAACATCTTATCTCCTCTCTCCTTTCTCTTATCTACACCATCTAACACCTTTTGATAGAAAGAACAAATATTCTCAGCTTTCTTTTCTATCTTTCGCATTGTAATCCTTGAAGGAAGCAATTATGACCTATCCGTGAGAAAAAGAATGACAACATAGGTTTACATGAAACAAAAAGACCTTAAACTAAGTTATATCTTAATATTTTTAATTTAATATATCTTTATTATAATTTTTAAATTTAATATGTAACTACTATTATTAATAAAAATTTAATTTTTATTTTGTATAATATTATATTGTAAAATTTTATATTTTAATTAAACTATATAATATTTTAATGTTATATTATATAATATTTTTAATTTAATAATTTATATATATATATATTAACATAGAGGTAGCTGACACCACACGACCAATTTTTTTTATTTTTGGGACCATGCGACTCCAGAATATGTCAGAGTCAAATAAAATAAAATAAAAATACAGATGCAATATTTGGGAAAAAAAAAATAACGGCGCAGGATGTAATGAATTTAATAACTTTACAATAGTGTTAGGCTAAAAAAGCCCTATAAGAAATCATATATGCACTCACCAAAACAGCCTTATGCGAAGGTATTGGAGGCCCATGTTCGCCAGGAGTGACCATTATATCAGTGTGGATTTGTGATCTGAAGGCATCAACAGAGCTTCTAAGGAAGGCCACTTGATCCTTTTGTTGGTTCATCAGATCTAACTGCTCTATACACCATCTTTTAACTCCCGAAAGAGACTGCTCACCACAAGTAATAATCTCTTTTAATTATGTAGTCATTCAGAGTTCACAATTGACTAAATAACTGCACAAATTATATACCAATTATTGCATTATAGCAAGGTTCATTAATATCATCATTTAATGGAATCATATGTACACAATGAAACACATTATTTTAAGGACCCATTTAGTATGTTGTGTAAGATAGGACCATACGAAAAGGTTTGGTAGGACAAAGGTTGAAAAATTCTTAATATTATGCTCAATTAATTTGAGAGAGAAATGACACGAAAATGTAGGATTAGAATCTATTTTTATATTTTTATATTTTGTTGGCAAAAAAATGTTTTAATATTTTATTTATACAATTAAGTCTAATCATAATAAAAAAAATTAATTAATGATAAAACGATACGATTACATTGTATTAAGTGAAATTACTAAAATTAACTATATAAACTTTTATGATAAAGCATGTATGCACACTAAATTCCTGTTAAAAGTGAACTGTATATAATAGAAGTTTATATAATCTAACCTAACATCCTGTGGGTCTAAAATTTTTATATGAACTTGAAGCATTTTTTCTAACTCCATATATATATATATATGGGCGAGGATTCTTTGTACTAAAATTGTAATTTGAAAGGTAATACGCATGAATAAAAGAAATCTAGCTGAGAACTCGCAAAGAAGAATTAATCAGGTATAGTTATCCTATAATTGATCATGATGATCCATAGATATTTTTCTTAAATTATGTAGTACGATCTTCTTTTTATTTTGCTTGTATAGAGGAGAAAAATAAATCTATGGGCAGTTTTAAAATAGTACGTGAGATGAAAATGACGCAAGAATTATGTTATTAATTAGAGGAGTGATGAGTTTCACCACAACTTGTGTAAAATTCAATGATCAAAGCTTTGAAACTTTGTGGTAAGCATAAGGCATATATAAAAGAAAAGAGCTTGCCTTACTCGAATTTTGAGTGGGTGATACAGGCGAGGCATTATGAGTATCTATTGGTTTATCAGATTCAAGCTTGTTCATCATACTGAGAATGCTCCTTGCTCCTTCATAACAGGCCCCACATATGGTGTTCCTGGGAGGCCTTAATATTAATGGCATCGTTGTGCATACAGAGCAATCCATCTCTGATCACTTGCTTCCTTCTCCTTCTTCGTCCTCTTCTTTTCTTCTTCTTTTCGCTGTTGCTGAAGGAAGAGAAGCTCTTTTCCTATATAGACTACATATGATTTGTTATAATGCTGTGTTTGTTAGACCCTTATCATTCCAGAACTCATTATCCTTTTACACAAGCACACAATCATGATTATCCTTCATGCATATCTTCCCAATATTTTAGATTGTAAGTTAACTGAAATGTCCAAACTATCCTTTCCTTTAAATCTTTTTTTCAAAAAAAAAATAAATAAATAGCCCAAGTAAGCAAATAAGCCTTCATTTCATTCCATTTCCAGGCTTCAATCATTTAGCCATGTGTGTCTATATATAATTTCAAATATCAAAACTTCCATGCACAAGTTTAAACAATTTTAACAATATTTAGAATTCAACCAATAATTTCTTAGAGAATCTATATTCTATACCAAGTAGTAATGTTATTCATAATTGAGTTGTTAGATCATTAAAAATCACAATGACTGCATGTTGTCATCAATGATCCAAGGGTCTAAAATATGCACTACCGTGTTGTGCATGGCACTAAATCCAAATTATCTTTTAGAATAATTTTTTAAGAAATCAATATGTAGAAAATAAATAAAAAATTAGTAAATGAGAGAGAATTATTATAGATGGGAGGGCATATTGGGTATATAACAAAATTAGGAAATAGCTAGTTTGGTAGGCCATCTTTTTAGAGTTGGGTTTGACAGAAGTTGTTAGCAAAAAGAAATAGGAGAAGGAATCAGACAGTTAGGAAGAGGATGACTTTCCAACCACGTCACAGCACAAATTAGCAAAGCAGCCATATATATCCCTCTAACCACTAATTTCTTTTAATTTATAACTATTTTTAAAGTGCCAATAATGCAATCATTTAACGCTAATTTATATTCTCTGAAAAGACCAACCTGGATGTTTAATGCCCATTTGGGAGTATGATTAGGTCAACCAAACTCGCTTCTTATTCTTTTGTATATAATTTCTTGAATTTCTTTTTCTTTTTTAAACTCAAAATTCATGGGTTAATAAAATATGTAATCCTCGTTGAGCCTTCTTGGAATACATTCGGAGTAATGGGCTTCTTAACCAACTCAACTGGGCTTCAAAGCATATTTTTCCTCTTGAGCCCAGAACCATAATAAGTGACCATACTCTTTCTGTGCTATACTTGAAAAAACATATGTCTCAAAACTCTAAAAGCATAAGAAGTGAAATTCAATGGAAAATATAACAATAAGCCACCAAATCTCAATCGTGTACAGCTTGCGAATTGTGAAGTACAATATATATATATATATATATATATATCAAACCAAAAATGAACCAAGCTGCTAAAATTAGAAGAAATTTCAACCTATAAGAAAGTTGATTGGTTTTTTGTCAGTTTAGTTTTATGAGTGGTCAATAGTGTGTTTAATTTGGTTTTTTGTTATTAATATGCTAAAACAGGGTTTGACCTTACAAAAAAATTTAATCTAATTTGGCGTTAGAATTTTATAATTTGTACTCAAGACTTCTTTTTTTCTTTTAAATATAAATTATGATTATGCAAACTCACCTTTGACCAAAATTAAATATTATTTGCAATATTAATGATTACTATTTTCTTGATAATTTTATTTAAAATGTTTAAAATTAATAAAAATACAGGACACATGCCTAAAGTATATTATCTTTTTATGTTTTATTTTTCCTCTCCTCCAATATCTTTTTGGTTAGTTTCTCTAACTCCTTCACAATAAACTTTTTTCTCCCTTATTCATAACTTTTTAAGACAAAAACTTATATATTATTCTTTATCTACTTATATCAAGTTTTTCAATTAACTAATGATATTTAGACAATTTTAACACATCATCCACTACCTCTCTAATACTGCTAACTCCCATATTTTAGCACTTTACCATCCTATTCACTAACACTGTTAAGTCATTATAAAAACGTTTGACCTTTCACGTCTGTGAATCAAGCTACCGTACTCCCATCTTTTGCCGCATCTCTGTCTCTTATTGTCATAAATCATCTTCACATATAATTTTGGTTCTCTACCATAGAAAAGGTAAAAAAGAAAAGGCTATATACAAATTACAATCTAATTGTCAATAACATGTCATTATAACCGTCTAATAATCTAGTGTTTGACGATTGTACCAGCAAAGCTATAGCACTTAATAAGAAATATGCATTTATAATTAATGAAATAAATCTTTCTTTATGGCTTTTCTTTGTATATGATGATTTTATAGTTAATATAGTGGTTTATATATATGTGTGTATGTATTTTGTTTGGCTTGATGCAATTCTGGTTATGCCAATGGTTGAGGGCTTGGGGCATATCTTAAGAAAATGTTGATTGAAGAAGTCTAATTGAATTTTGGTCTATGAATATGTTTTAGGAATTTTACGGTGCTTTGCTTGACTTCATAATGTCAACTCAAGGAACAAATGAATGTAATATGTATGTATTGCATGTATATGTGTGTATGTGTGTGCATGTGCACCTCTAGATCAAAATGATACATATGCACCACCCCCATCCCCATAACTTATTTAATTTGCAATTTAACATGAATTAGATCACTAGGAATTATCCATTACAAATAATTTTTTTCTCTCTAAAAATTAAACATTAATCATTAATTTCCTTAAGATTTGAGGTCACAAATTAGTTATATCTTCAGCAGAGTCTCTTTATTTTATTTGATATGTATTTAGTTTTACCCTTTTTTTGGCTAATCACTAGCCATGAATTTAGGTGTTTTAGAAGGGAGGCTAGAGCAATTCATTACATAAGAGATAAGCTGTCAAAAGGTAAATAAAATAGAAATTTTTGGTAACAAAGAAAGCTATGAAAATTATGATTAGCAGAATTCCAACTTGTTTCTTTATGACTTTTTTTTTTTTCCGATGATTTTGTTTCGGTGGGAAGAAATTAAGGGCTTTTTTAAGGGGAGTTTCAGCAAGATAATTACAAGTTAAAGTAAGTATATATAAGGCTACCATTAAATTGAACAAAGGATGTAGATTTAGTGTGATAAGGAACTGCATAGAATTTTGATAAAGAAGTGGTGTTTTGTTCAATTTGCATATGTATGAATTTTTTTATTATTGGTTATAGGAAATAGTTGGCTCCTTTGTTTCATTAGCAAAGTACACCATTTGGAGGAATATAATCTTAGGGTGTGGACATGGTTATGAATTGTTAGACTTGTAAGTATAGATATAAATATATTTGGTCAAAATAATTTAATTGCAACTCATCTTTAGCCATAATAAATGCCAATATAGTGTATATTTTTTTAATTATAAAGAGGAAAGTGGAAATTTTCTTGTAGCTAAAATATTATATAAGAAAAAGTGTAATTAACTCTAAGAAATATAATAAATGTATATACTTATAAATCTTTAGATCAAACATTATTAAGGAGCTATATAATTAAAATTTTCTTTTTTAAAAAAATTAGTGCATAGTGAAAGAGCAAGAACAAATAGGTATATATTTGAGGGAGGGCAGGAGGCGAAATATAAGAAATTATATATTTGAGAAATGTTAAAAACATTCAAATAGAAGATAAGAAATAATACAGGAGAATTACGGAAAAGGAAAAAAACGATATGTTCCTATAGATTTTAATTTTAAATATTTTAAATAAAATAATTTCAACCCTTATTTTATTCATGATTGAGATCTACCTATTCTATTTTCTGAGGTGCAAAACTACACTTTATAGAATGTGAGATCGATTTTAAATACACCTTGATGAAAATGAAACCATCTTTCCATGCTTTATTCAACATTTTTTCTCCCTCGTCTGTAAAGATGTCAGCCGATTGCACGTTCCCAAATCCAATCACCATAATCCTTATGAAGGGCATAAAAAAACATATAAAGATATTTAGGGATACAAAGTAAGATACTTACATTAATTTTCCAATTGCGATAACTTATTAATTTATGATTGAGGTTATTGATAAAAATTATATCTATAATATATTGGGTATATCTCAAATTTTACAATCTAAATACATTTTTAAATGCAAATATAAAATACTCGCAAATATTCTACTCAAAACATCTCAAGTTTCACTCTCTAATAATTTTTTTTTAATCGTATAATATTTAAGATTTAAGTTGGTTAAAATATTATATAATATTCAAACACTAATAATATTTTTGAAGCCTTAAAAAGATAAACTCAGACTTGTGAGAAATTTGTATCTACATTAGAAAGTCGGTTCTCACAACATAGAGACCCATATATAGTAGTCGTCTAAGACTGACAATTCATAACAACATAAATCTATATTGATTTTCCTTTCTTGGCTTATAAAGCAATAACAATACATAAATCTCTTGTCAAATACTATAATGAAACAGACTCTTTAGCCTCCTTGTTAATTAGAAAGGAGTGAGGATGTTCCATTCAACCACATGTTTGATTTTAGAACTAGTCTCCACCTCTGATTTTGCCTGTCCAGCAGCAGAAGCACGATTCTGATAGTAGCGATACGCGGCAGCACCAGACAGCACTGCTAGTGTTAATGCCTGGGCATGCATTCTTCATTGAAACCAACCAAGATCTCAGAATTTCATATTAGTCAGGAAAATAATTGAAGAAATCATCGGAGCCTGAAAGCCACATGGACGTACCTGGCATGAATAAGTCTTAGACTTGGCTTCATAGGAGAGCTCGTGCGTGAATTGGCCAGAAGAGATGCCCCAATTCCTGAGGCCCAAAGTGCCCCTGCAAGTGCAACCAATCAATACCCAATTATTTGCCCGATCTTCTTCAATTTCACAGAGAGAAGGTTGTAATTATCGTAGCGTAACTTACCAACGCTAGTGAGCTTGTGTTCTGAAACCCAGGAATGAATTGCCATTTTTTTTGTGCGTGAATGATCTGGAGGTGTTTGACGAAATGCGTATGAGAGCTAGAGTTGATAGTGAGTGTGATGAAATGGGAGGTGAAGGAAGGGATGCTTATTTATAGATTTGTCGGTGGGGTTGTGACTTTGTGAACTTGAGATGTGTGATTTTTCGTGCTTGATGGGGCTGTGGCCCCTGGGTTCGCTCTCTGCTATTGAGGGAACACTGAAACGCTAAAACCAGAGGCTTAACCTGCGCTGGTATTGTTGTAAACGCCTGCCTCGCGTTTTACTGCCGAAGAGGTAGGTGCAGTGAGCCAACGGATTTATACTTGATTCTCTCTTTCTCAAAGGCCGTACGTGAAGGGAAAACAGAAATTTAGTAGTAGAAGTCTTCAACCATTTTATACCTTTGAATAAAATAAAAGTAATTTGTCCAAAAGTAAAAAGATGAAGTGACATTGACAGTTCTTACTAAAAAACAAGCGACGACTTAATTAAATTTGATTTCAGGATCCAATATTTTCGCTAAAAATTTTAAAAGGATATAACAAAAATATGTTAAAAATGTGGACTGAATATCGATTTAAAATATACTGTGATATTTATATTTTAATCTTAATATTTATCAGATTTTATTTATAAATTTAAAATCTTTTTTTAATTCGTTAACTTACCCATAAAATATTTTAATTTTTTCGATAACCTCGTAAAATATAATCTTATAAACAATTAGCTCATCCTGTAAGGTCTTTACTTATCCAATAACTTTTGAGTATCTAATTTTTATAAATTAATATTTGTGGAAATTACGGAACAAATTAAAAGAGTTGATAAAAATAAAAAGCTTTGGATTCATAAATAAATTTAAAATATACCAAAATTAAAATGTAACTACAATGAATTATTTTTAGTTGATATTTAATTAACATGTATTGAAGCATGGTGAAAGGAAAAATTGTAATACGAATTATTGGATTAAAAATTTAATAAGTGATTAATTCCAATTTCTAACTTTTAATTATGGATTACAGTTTATTTATCACGAATAGTTTTATTTATGCAATTATTCTTAGTAGAAAACATTATACGTTAGTGTTATTTTAATTATACTATATAGAGATCCATAAAAAATTTACCAGTTTCATAATGTAATCCATTGATACGTTTAAACATGTGTTTTAGCTTTCCGTAAAACCGCACATGCATGATTAACAGGGAATCCGTGGGAAGAAGTAAAGAACGATGGCCGAGCAACGTAAGCCGTTGGATTGTTAGATAGGAAAAAAGTGGGAATAATTTTGTCTGACCCACTTGTGGCAAGCGGTAGTACTAGTGCTACTTTGGAAACAGAACAGAGGGATTATATATTAATAGAAAATAGAAAAGTGACGAAGCTGTGTGCGAATGGGAGATTCTCCTGTTACTAAAGATGAATAAAATATAATTTTTATTAATTTAATTTTAATAAAATATTATTATTTTATATTTTTAATCAGAATCTCCTGTTACAAGATAAAAGCCGTGCTCTATTTCAAGCTAACAAGTTTCAGTGAATCGGATCACATCACATGTCATTTTTCATATATATTTAAATTTTCTTTCAAAAAGCAAAACTAGCAGAACCATGATCCCTAAACTACGATGCTTGACTTACATACAGTGTATGGGATTCTAAAGATCAAAAATTACATGTGTAATCAAAACTAATATTTAATGACGAAAACATTAAATTTCATATTTTAAATTAATATCATTATTTAATCATTAAAAAATCATTCAAAATTAATAAATAATTATTTTTATAAACAAATATATATTTTTTAATATTTTAAATTATTTTTTCATACATAATAATATCTAGTTAAAAAATAATAGATTCTAAAATATACAAAATAAATTATAAGATGTTAAACATAATTCAATTTTTTTTATTTTTTAACTATATATAATTTCTTATAAAAAATTAAAAATATAAATATATATTTATTTATAACGAAATTATTTTTTATTTTTAAAAAATATATTTTATACAAAAATTGAGGCTGGGAAAAAAGTAGATGCCCCTATAAGCATTGAATGAGAATAATGAAGAAAGTGACCTTGCTAGTTACGCAACGATCCCTACTACAAGCGCAAAAAATGTACTATTCTCTATCTCTATATCACTGTAATACAGTCGCTGCAGCACTACAGAAAATCTACTGACCATTAAATAGGATCTAGAGGTAAGCCATTAATTCATTACACTGGGTTAGACACAAGGTTTGACCACAAATTGGAGGGCTTTAACGAGAGAATAATTCATTGCTATCTTCCCCTTATATTTTCCAAACGAGAGATAGTGACGAACTCGTTTCTCGTCACATATTCCTTGTTAAAGTAGCGTAAAAAACTTACTAAATTTTCTCTCTGGTTGATATATTTTTCCCATTATTCTCATGCTGAAAGGGCCATCAAATTTGAAAAACTTTCCTGTTGGCTGGCGAGGGCGACCGACAAGAAATGCTTCACCATCCATTGATATTCCCTCTCTAGTTACAGAAATTAATTTCTAGTGAAATGCGGAGAGTACTAAAGTACTGTTGATGGAGAGCGACCAAATCGAAATGAGATACGTAAACATGGAGACTAACACATACATTGCATTTAATTTAAAGACTCTAAGCAAAGAGGACCACATTTCTAATCAGCTTCGCGCATGGGGTTTCTGAGGTCGCTGAGGTAAGACAACAAACTATCCACGTATATTTCTTGCCTTTCTCTATTTGCAAATACGTTCTTCATCTCTTTTATCTTTTCCCTGTAGGTCCTTCCTTCTTCTTCAACCATAACCAGTCGCAGCGACTCAGCCACCGACTCACTAGTAAACGACCCATCTTGCTCGTCCCTCGGTATGGAATACCCCATCTTCTTCTCCTCCAACACGCGCGCATTCAATCCTTGCTCCGCCAGAAATGTCAGAAACACAATTGGCTTCTCATTCTGAATCGCCTCCACGACCGAGCTCCAACCTAAGTGGGTCAGGAACACACCCACTGCGTCGTGGCTTTATATCTTCTGCTGCGGCGCCCAAATGGTGCACACCAAGCCGCGCCCGCGGGTTAGTTCCTCGAACCCTTCCGGCAACCGTAAAACATCGGGGTCGGAGGGCCCACCTCGAATCCTCAACATCCAGAAAAACGACAGCTCCGATTTCTCCAAGCCTAGAGCTATCTCCCTCACTTCTTCTTGGCTCAGTTTCGCTTCGCTCCCGAATGCCACGTACACCACTGTGCCTCTGCTTTGCTTGTCCAACCAATCCTTCATCCCCCGCCATGCGTCATTTTCATCCCCATCATCACAGGCCGTGCTGGGGAGTTCTCCAACTGGTAGAACCGGTTTTTGGTAAAGGTTTTCAACGACTTGAATCCACTCGGGTTCATATTCGAAGCAACTTCTGATCAATACGATGTCGCAGTTTTGGATAGACGCACCGAAACGGTATAAATCTGAAACGCCCGAGTCGTTGTCGGAAAGACCGTCCGAGATCTTCATGATCTCAAAGTAACGGTAGGCTACGGTGGTGGGGAATGAGACCCACGGTGGGGGAACCATCCAGTCTTCTAGTGTTTTGCGGAAGCTGTGAGTGTTAGTACACCGAAACCCAGAGCCGAAGCGGGAAAAATACTAAATAACGCACTCTTCACACCCAACTTGGAAGCAATGGATCCGAACCAATAGGGAGCAAAGTCGTAGATGATCCAATCAGGGTTGGAAGATTCGAGAAATCGGGTCATGGGTTCTTGGAGGTAATCGTAGGCTTTCTTGAGGAACTGCACTGCGTTGTAGGGAACATCCATGGTGGACTCGGCGTTATCGGGGAGGTTGTGGACTTTTTGTAGAGGGAGCTTGACAAATTAACAAGAGCAGCCAAATTTGGAGGTAGTTCTGGAAGACGATCGATGTTTCTTGGAGTAGATACAAAGCTCACATGGTGACCCTTTTGAGCTATGAGCTTTGCGAGCTCAAGGTTGGGGGCAATGTGGCCCATGGCAAGCCATGGGAACATGACTATGTGAAGCTTGTCGTCTCCTGCCATGGCGTAGTCTCTCTCACCTCTAGCAATAATTAAGCAGCACCTATTCCCTCGCACTCGCGGAAGAGAACGATGGAGCTGTATATGTAGCTAAATGGTTCGTTTTTGAAGTCAAGTTATACTGCATATCTGGTCCTGATGGTTGACGGCATTTGGATCCCCTGTGTACCACTGTGGATAGTCGGCCTGTAGGCCCATATCTGTTAGATCTATTGAGTGGCTCAAATTTAACGATATAAATAAAATTTAAAAAATAATATAATTTAATATAACTAATCATTTTTCCAAAAAAATTTGTTATAGAAGATATATATTAATTTTTTTAATTATTTTTTGTATCTTATTGACAAATAGAATAGATTGTAAATAGTTAGAAAGTGTTTATTATTATTATTTAATCATAATACTATCATGTATAAAAAAAATATATAGAAAAATTAATATTTTCTATAATAATTAATTTTATAAAAATTAATATTTATTTTTAAAAAATTATTTACATCTTTAATGTACTATCTCCAAAGTTTCCATAAGAAAATTCTCTTAGTAAGAATTTATGGAATGGAACTAAAGGAAGCAAGACAATAATATAAGTCCCCTAAGGTTAAATCCTAAATTAAGAATTTAGATTTAGTTTATCTTGATTAAAAGAAATTTGCTTAGTTAAATTAGAGAAATCAAAATAAAAATTAGGCTATATATGAAAATTTTGATGAGGATAGAGTGGAATGACGGCTAGTGAAAGAGAGTAGATTGACAAGATATGTGTTATTCCTTTATTTGGAAGTTTAATAATTGGAGGGAAGATGTTATTAATAGAATTGGATGAATTAAATATTATTCTTATAAATAGAATGTCATTATGGTAAGTTTTTAAACATAGAGGATATTATTGTAATAATACCACTTGACCACTTTATTCCATTCTTAACCCTTAATTTAGAAGACAAAAAAATAGGGGTTTGCATTGTACCTTAAACAAAGCTTCTAAACATAATGACATACCAAATTAACCACTCTACTCCATGCCATTCCATCCCTACCCATATGTGCAAATAAAGTATTAGGTACCTATGTTATCACAAGGAAAGGAAGTTTTGGTAAAACTCCCTAATGGAGATACATTTGTAACTTTAATATTTTCAGAATATTTTATCATATTAACAATAGTTTCTTCACATTCAGAAAATGAAATTAGCAAGTTAAAATTACCATATGAAAAGAAAAATAGAGAAAATGTGGATGAATATTCATAATACAATAAAAGTAAAAGAAATTAAGTTCCATATAGGAAGAAGGAAGTGGCGGAAAGATTTGAAGCTACATAGGAAACATAAGATACATTATAATTAAGGCCTCATTCAGTATGTAGTAGTGAATTTTAATGGAAAGAAAAATAGAAATGGGAATATAAATAGGAATGAAATGGAATGGAATGGAAACGAAATGAAAGTTTTGATACAAAAACTTGTTTGGTATGTTGAGAATGGAAAGGAGAATGAAGTTATAAAATTTGTTTGGTATAGTAGAAATAATAATTTATAATAATTAATATTTTAAAAATTATGTTTAGGATAATCTTAATAAAAAAAATTAAATTATTTTCTAATTTTCTAATAATGTAATAAATATTTTTAAAATATTAAAATATTTATATTATTTTAAGTAAAATATTTATTTTTTTATTTTTCAATTGACAAAAAAAAGGTTTATTACTTTTCAATAATAAAAAAAGTAGTCAACTTCATCTAACATCTTCTCTTATCTTCGTAATCATTCTTCCTCTTTATCTTCAGGGCAATTTGGTCATAAAATCTTCTTTCCCATGAATCTTGCTCCATTCTCTTGACCTCTTATTGGAAACAAGTCTCCCACAACATTCTCATGGAACTCATTTTAGTGCATACCAAACAACCAACCAGACCTCTCCCTCTCCCTTCCTTCTATTTCCTTCATACCAAACTAACCCTAAGCACCCGTTTGGTTACCAAAAACAAAATAAAAGGAATGAGGATGAGAATGTGAATGTGAATAAGTATTATGGAAATGATCTTTACTATGTTTGGTTAGACATGAAAAGGAATAGAGAGACATTCCCTTTGCAATGTTTGGTTGGTTGAAAAACATTGGAAAAGGAAAGGTAATGTGACCAAATGATAAAAATGCCCCCAAAAATGATGATTCAATTTTTTATTACTACATTTTCATTCTTTATCCATAGTCTTGGAACTTCAATGAGTAAAATGATTTTGTTTGACTAATTAGTTTTGGAAGAATTTTTTAAATTTTTGGCAAATCAAGGCAAAATTATTTTTTAATAATAAAAAATATTTACTTGTTGCCCAATTGAAGCATATTATAAACTTAATAATAAAACTAAGACCAAATCAAGATTTTACTTTATGAGGATGCAATCCTAATCCATAGAAAAGGAGTGTCGTTGAAAGTAGAGGTAAAAAGGTCCAAAAAAATGATTTTTAGGGAATGGGCCAACTCTCCCTTACATGCTCAATAGATCGCACACTCTTTCAATCACGGGTGTTCACTTTACCTAGGGAGAGGCATTCCTAGGTGATTTTGGCAAGCAACAAGGGAATGGGCTGAAGTGGGAATGTCATTCCTATTCCCTTAGCCTATTTCCAATGACCAAACACACCATAAGTAAGATGCAAGAGGCTCCATTAAAAACACTTAATTCATTGCTAATGAAGAGGTTGCTAATCAAAGATAGTTGGTAGAAGCCAGAAGGCATTGGATAAGTATGGTATAGTGGTGACAACATCTCTTTCTTGAAAGAGTAATTGGCAGTATGAAAGATGAGGAGGCTTAGATTAATCTCAACACAAGCACAAATATAACATGATGAAATTAGTTGGCAAGAAGATATAAGACTCAGTGCCTCATAAGACAAACGAAAGTCAAGGTGGTAGGAGAATAAAACCAAAATAAGACAATGGAAGCTTAACAAACAATTAGGAAATGATATGAAATAGCCATATGAAAAGAATGATGGAATGTTTGTGAGACTATAATTAAATAAGGCTTGCTTTAAGTGAGGGAAGGCATCGAGCTCTGGTTTCACACCAAGAAAACATAGGCAAATTAGTAAGAAATGGATCTGCTTAGGTGTAGAAAAAACCAGAATATGAGTGAAGTTTCAAGGAGTACGTTGTGAGTAGAGCAAGCCAAAGGAAATACTCCATTTTCAGATAGAAAACAAAGAAGAAGATTGATGGTAGCTACAGGTAAAAATCCCTTAAAATACATTTAATAGTACCTTTATGGAGTCTTATAGACTTTGTACTAGTAAAATTATGGCAAACTATGCCGCTTAAATGACTAATTTAGATCCTATGAGTTCCTTGGCAAAACAATTTATCTTGTAACTCTTGATATCTATGACAAGATTATACTGTTCAAATGGTCATTAGAAAATGGGTTTACTATGTTTTCCCTGTTATTAACATTTTGGAACATAAACCATGTTAAAGGTTCCTAGACCAGTTTGAACTTAGAAAAGTGGATACTAAATATATAGTAAATTTTAATATATAAAGGGGATTCCTAACTATTAAAGAGTATTATTGTTATTATTATTTTAAATACTAGACACTCATAAAGTTTTAAATTCAAGATAAGTAATTTTTTGTAGGCATTACATTTTTCCCACTTCCAAGTATAAATGATATTTTTGCATTAATGATTTATGGTTGATCAGTAGAGTTGACCGGTAGATGGTTAATTGGTAAGATTGACCAGTATGTGGTTGACTGGTAGGTGCTTGTCTGGTTTGTAGTTATGATTAATGTTTAGATTGATTAAGCGAATATGAGTACAGGAAAATTCCTAGTTTTTGCTCCCAGAAATATAATTAGCATTATTAGGAATATAATTCAATCTAATTAATTTAGGCTTGAATAGATATTATATATAGGATTTATGATTTCTATATCTAACAATTGAGTTATAGATGCCAATGATCTGCAGATTCACAAGTGATTAGAATGCAAATTCCATTTTAATCCTTTATATTATTGGCACTTCTCTCCTAACCACTCTTTATTTTATATTATCTTTAAGATTATTTTATTTAAATTACTTTATGATAGTAAATATGTTTAAATAAAATTATTTATTTATGTATTTTATTTACACAATTCAATGGATTTTATAATTTAAATGATGGATGGGAATTTATGTAAGAACCCTCGTAGCCATTAGCGGGTTAACAACTTTGGTGCACCTTATTGAAATAAATTATTAAGACATATTTGGTAAATGAATGCAGGTATGAATTATTGAGACGTATTCAGTGAAGAGATACAAATATGAGATATTAAGATGTATCAAGTGAAGGGATACAAGTATGAAATAATAAGACATATTCAGTGAAGAAATACAAGTATGAGATATTAAGACATATCTGGTAAAGAGACATAATATAAATTATTGAAACATATCTAGTAAAAAAATATGAGTATGATGATTTCAATTCTTTCCTTGATACTTGCTTTATATAAAATTATAAGGTTTAGAAATAATAACTTGTTGTTTGTTAAAAAATTCTAAGGTTTCTATTATTTTCCTTTCTACTTGCTTTGTTATTTATTCACTTACTAAGTCAGTGGTAGACTTACACCTCTCTCTTTAATATTTTTCATATTAATAAGTTCTAGTGAAGTTGCTCTAGGAATTTTCTTATTGTCCAGACTTTTTGGCATGACATTCTAGGTTAATTATAGTGTACGTTTGATTCCAAAGTGGTGGCTACTAGATGTCTATTTGTTTGGGGTTTATAGATGTTGTAAAGTATAGTAAGCCTTGTGTGGACTATTTCTCCATCATACTAAATATATAATGAGAGATATTATTAAATTTTTCAGTTTAATATCATTGTGAAATTGTTGAATTATATTTCAAAGCATGTCTAATGTGTATAATCAATATTTTATAAAAAATGTAAAAAAGAAAATGTTATCTTAGGCTAGCTAGGCTAAGTTGATTTAGCCTATACGCCAGTCACAACCAATGAATTTGGGTCGTGACAATATAGTTTGTCTAGAAATGTGTATCAATGGGTTAATGATTTTTATTTTGCGAAAGGAACAAAATAGTTAAAATTAGATAGATTTTTGTAAACAAAATTTTTTGAAATTTGGTTGGTATGTTTTAGTTTACAAAATAGTACAATCTCACTTTTTTTGCTCTCTTCATTTTATTTATATATTTTCTTGTGAATTTGTTGGAATTTGGAAATATGATTTAGTGATGCCTTATTTTGGAAATATTAGTGAAAAAGTGAACACATATTTTTTGGTTTTTTGATTACTATTCAAAAAATTAATTTCAAAGAATAAAGAAACTTTGAAAACAATATTTGATTTGAAAATATTCAAAGACATTACAAGATATTTTCATTTATTTTAAAAATTTCTTTATTTGAATTTCAAAATATCAAAAATTAAAATAAAATTGACAAAAGGATTTTTATTAAAAGGAGATTATTTTACTTTTATTTGATTATTTCAAATTTGAGATTTTTGCCAAAATAAAAATGTTGGTTGGACATAGGTCCTTGAAACCTAATTGTATTTTTAGAAAATGCATGTAATTGGATATGAACTGTTGGAACCCCAAGTTTATTTTGAACATACGAGTATTGGATAATGCCTACAAAGTTGTTGGATCTCACATAACTTTGCTAGTGAATTCATTAGGTGCTCATGTAGGCATTGACCTTACATGGCAATACTAACGTTGAAATAAAATTGTTTATATAAAATATGTCTATGGAGGCGTTGGACCTCAAAATTACATGTGTAATCACAACTAATATTTAATGACAAAAACATTAAATTTCATATTTTAAATTAATATCATTATTTAATCATTAAAAATGATTTTAAATAGTTTAAATTAGATAATGTAAGAGGTTTAATTGGGTCAAGGTAAGAGAATAACTATAAGCCTATCTATTTTCTTGGTGAATGTAGATCCTCCCTCTTTTTTCATCACGTTTGATTGGCAAAGAAAAGGAGAGGGAATACCTCACCCTCGTTTGGTTGATAGGCTCACTTAGCATTTCCTCTCCCTTGTCTTTACTATCTCCCATGAATATGGGAATCCTTTCTATCTCCATGCTTGGCTGGAATCCATAAGGGCTCGTAAGGAAAGGAGGAAATGGTGCCAAATAGAGGTGTCAAAGTGTGTCAGCTTGGCTCACTCAGGCTAACTCACCTAAGTTGGTGGGTTAAACGGCCAACTCGTTTAACCTTTCATAAGGTGGTGGGTTGAAAATCTAAACTCGTGCCCGCTTGGTAGGTTAAACAGGTTGGCCCGTTTAACTTACCAAAAAATTAAAAAAAATTATAAAAATTCAAATATGGCTTTGTTTAAGCATGCCTTGTTTAATTAATTAATTTCTATATCAGTATAAATAAAAAAAAATAACTAAAATAAAAAAGCAAGTTTCAATGGATTAAAACAATTAAAGTAATCCAATAATTCAATGATTCATTAATAATAAGAATATAATTATTAGCAAAATATTCAAGTCTGACAAATTACAAAATAATAGAGACAATATACATACATTAGGGTTATTTTTTTTTTCTAAAAAAAAAAAAGGGGCAACCTATTTAACCCGCGAGTTTACTCGTTTAACTCGTGGGTTAAACAAGCTAAGTTGATATAAGTATACTAAATGGGTTCTAATGTACTTTAAGAAAGTTTAGATTGAACAATCATAAAACACAAATAGGTGAAAAAGAAAAGACAAAACAATTAGCAATCTCGAATGATAAGTTTACACGCTATACTAAAGAATACTAGATTTGATTTGCCACACTCTAGAATAGAAGAGGGAGAGTGATAAGAATTGGAGATAATTTTGCCATTAAATTTAAAAAACTTAGATAAGAAATTTGCATATAAGAGGCTAAGTCAATTTTCAGAGCATTCAAGGTTACATTTCTCATTGATAAGTTTTATATTTATAGCCAAGAACAACCCTCATGGCATAAGTTTAAGATTTACCTAATTTTCACCTAATTTGGAAAAATATGCATAGAAATATAACTTACATAGAATTTTAATCCAACGTAGCTTACCTAACTTATCTAACTTAAACTTTCAAGGAAATATAGCTCACGTAACTTAGACTTTAACCAATACTTATTTTAACTTTCATCACATGCATGATTAACCTTTCACAATTCATTCATTATAACATATGATCAAATTGTCCCACTTGAATTTGGGCTCTATATAAAAGTCGGTCTTGGATCCTAAATGATTTGATTCCACTTTGAGTTACTGGACAACCATGGCCCGAATTTTCTTAGCTATATAATAAGTGATTGACTTAGATGGAAATTCTTAGCCCAAGTCAGCTTGTTGTTCAACTTGATGCTCATTAGGTTCTCAAAGGAAGCCTTCAACCCATCCCACCTCTTAGGTGGGTTAAATTGGCTTGACCCGGTGGATTGAACCTGTTTTGATACCTTTAGTGCCAAAAATGCCTATACTTATTGCAATCACATCATCACTAAATCACTTACCCACTGTTCTTACTCCTCAATAGTTGCTCTGTGGATTGAAGATGTAACCATCGATGAGGACCTCTAATTAGTGATGTTAATCTCTCACTAATTAGACAGAAGAGCTCTATTAACATTAATGTTGAAATTCTCACTACTCAACAAATGCAGATGTTAAACCTCCACTAAGAACAGACCACCGTGATAAGAAAGGGATGAATGGGGGAGACACAAGATCCCTTTTCCTTGTTCTGCCAAGCGTTCCAAATGGTCCATTAGTAAGATTACATAGGCTATTTCATTTGCATCTAGAAAGTGGAAAAGATGTTGCTAGTTGGTTTATGGTATGTCCATTCCAGTGATTCAAGACTCGAGCTATAAGGCCTTTTTTTATAGTCAAAAGCTTCTTCATATCTTTCATCAACTTTTTTAATAAAGGGTAAAATGGTAACTTTCATCCCACCCTTTTCAATTCCCTTTTTGATTCATCAAACCAAATGAAATATTGCAATATCCTTTCTATTCCTTTCTATAAACAACCAACTGTACTTATTTGATCTTTCATTCCCATTTTCAATTATATTTCCTTTCCATCATACCCATTTCTATTAACTAAACGAGCCTTATTGTTTTTAATTGCTCTGACAACAAGACACTCCCTTATTGTTCGTTTCTCACACATACAATTGGCCTAAAAAAACACACCTAAGATGGGCACAAATCTTAAGACTTGACATGGTTGAACTATGATATGGGCTTCAATTATCAAAAGAATATGGGCCGAAGCCCGTAACCCGCTAGGCAAGCAAAGATCCGGACCTCCTTCCCCCGCTTTCACCCTCGCCGAGTGAAATAATAATCTCTGGCAAATATATTTTCGAACCACATTCTCCCGCCCTTTAAAATAAGCTTCTTGCCCTTCGACAGTCCACACACTATTCCCCAATACCTTCTTCGACTATATATTCAACTTCCAAAACTGAACCGCGTTTCAGAAGTAAAAAATGGAAGCTGAGAAGAGAGTGCTCAGAAGCCGAAACCCTCTCTCCGATTGCACCAACATCGATTCTCTCACTCCGGCTCCTTCCCCATCTTCCTCATCTTCTGTTTTTAAAAAATTCAAGTCTGCTACTACCACGCCATCCTCCAATAGAAATTGCGGTAATGCTTCCAACCCTACCTCTTTTATTTATTTATTTATTTTCCTAATTTTGTTTTTAATGCCTTGTACCCCCGCAGAAGTCTCCCTTTCTTCCCCATGCTTGCGCTGTTCTGAGCTCTCCCCCTACCCATCCCCCTCCCTTCTTTTCTTTTAATTTTTGAATTCGCTTTAATTTTAGTTTTGATTTCGAGTATATATGGCTTCAGATCTGATGGGGGTCGGAGTTTTCTTGGTGTGCGTGCTCTATTTTTCTGAGAATATTTTGTATCCTTATAGTTTCAGAATTGCTGGTTGAATTATGTTGTGCGCTTTGTTGTTTCCATTTTTCCAATTCCACCGCTGCATCCAGTGATTGAATACTGATTCTGCATGTTAGAAAGAGATGTTACTTTAATTTTGAATTATAGCCGTGCGGATGTTACCATTTTCAGTTTCACCATATGTCATATTTTTGCGTCGTCTTGATTTTGATATTAGTTTGGGCCTCTATTGGTTCTTTGATATTTAAATGGGTTGGGAAGAATTTCTTCATGAATGGAGTTTTTTTCCTCCCTCACAAATAGATCCTTATTTGAGCTTTATAAAACTATACCTGTGTTATCAGTTAGTTTTTCTTTTCTGTAGTTTCCTAACTTTCTTACTCCTCGGGCTTTTTTCCATGCTATGACTTAAGGTACTTTTGATCAACATATTTATGAACCTATTTCAGTTGTTTACAGTCGAAGACATACTTCGGATAAAAGGAATTGCTCTATTGCTTCTAAACCTAGCTCTCATCCATCATCTATGGATTCTACGCACACTCAGTCTCTGAATGCTTCATCAGTTGCTGGTATATGAGCTATTCTTTGTTTTATTTTTTTCTTCTAATTTGATTTGTCACTAGGTCTAACAAGAGGAAAGGTTTTTTGGTTTAATTCCAAGATTTAGGTTCAGCAATTGGTATTTTCTTGTCTGGTTAATTTTCACCCCAATGTGTTAATCAATTGTTGATGTGATTCTCATATACTCAGTGTTGCTTCAGGCACTGTTTTAATTTGCCTTCTGTATCTGTATATTAGAAAGAAATGTTGATTTCATATTATTGTAATGTGACTTTTACCGTATTAATTTTACATTGTCCTCGTGCTGAAATTAGTTGGTATTAATTTTGCGGTTTGAAGTCTCTGATGGTTTCAGCTTTGCCAGCATGACTTGAGTTAGGATTCTTATATGAACAGATTTTCCTATGCAAGTAAATCGTTATTTGACTTTAGTGATGTTGTAAGTGTGACCATCAATTTTTTTTTGGTTTTTAGTGTTGTAGCTATCTTAATAAGTGGGCAATGCCATTTTCCTGCTTTGACTTAGGTACTAGTGGTCGTGATGTTTCTCAGCCTAATTCAGTAGTTTACAGCCGAAGACATACTTCAGAAAAAAGGAAGAACAAAGAGAAGGCAGTTGCCATTCCTTTTGGTGGCTCAACCATGGTGAAGATCTTTAGCAATGGGTATATATCCCTTTCTCACTCTCATTCTCACATTATAACATGTGGTTTTGCTTCGGCAGTCAACTCATCATAAATAGAGAAATGAGGAAGACAGCTATTTGAAATTCTGGTACGAATGGAATGAAATAACATGCGAACAATCTGATTAATAGGATCTCAAAAAACTTCCAATCTTTGAAGTTCTCCATATCATTCTGATGGACGTTGTGCGCTCCAAATTTTGCCGACATTAGGCCTGCTGGTCTTGATTGAATGATAAAAAGTCCTTCCGTGTTTTCTTTTTATGTAACAACATGTGGAGCTTTTTCTAGAGAATCCTGATTCATAATTTATTTGTAATTTGCCAATAGAACATCTCATACCATTGAAATTCAATTTTCCTACATCATGTATTAACATCCAATTGTACGGACACCAAAGTATCTCTTGGAGAATTTGGGGGAACCTAGTTTGACTGTTACGTTTATTGTCTCTTTCCTATATAGTCTGGTGTCTACTATATAATGGTTAAGTCTTTTTAAACAGGGAGGATGATGACGAGGTTGAAGTTGTCAATCGGCCTGAGGGATCAACATTTCCTTGTGGAAAGGTGTGTAAGCATATATTAGCGGATTATGGTGCTCCTTGTTCCTCCTGCAGAAAGCACCACAATTCTTTTTTTCAAATTTAAACATGCACGAATTGCATTGTGCATGGTTCGCATTTCGTAATGTTAGGTTCAATATTGTTTTAATGTTATTCTGCTGAAATATTCAATGCACTTTGGTGAAATTTCAGAAGCAGCGTGCTATGTCTTCTGAAGATGTTTCTAATCACTGGCTGCTGGAAGACTTTATCAATAAACAGAAAGCATACTTTGATGAAATTGATGGATATAAACTGCCAGTGGAGGAGGTTGACTCTGACGAAGAGCTGGAATAAGGGAAAGAGATGTAATATGGCTAGTAGCTTCAATTTTTTTTGTTTTATAATCTAACCTATACCAATAAAGCTTTTTTTTTTTTTTTTAATCAGATACGTTTACTATCCTTAATAATCCTGTCGTATCTCTCTTTGTGATGAATTGTCCGTAAAAGAATGGTCGCATTCCTACATTTCATGAATTTGTGACTGTGAGTGCCTCTAACCACTTTCAACATTGATCCAAGTAATGTTGATCATTTTATATCCAAGCGAAATGCTGGCGACGCGGTGGCAGTCTTTGTTCTGTACTAAATTGTACTCCTTGACCCTGTAAGTTGCACCTAGTTTTTAATAATTATTATTCCATAGTTATACTTTATCATATATCATAGCTCACGTGGCTGTATTTACGTTTAATTTGACTGTATTGTGATAATTCTAAGTGATTGTAGTAGAATTTAAAGGTGAATTATTCTTTTTTTTTTTTCTTAAAAGATATTCAAATTATACTATCATATTATCTTTGTCTAAAAATTTTTTATTCTTTCTCTTTCTTCTTGAATCAACTAAACAAACAAGAGTAGTGAAAAATTATAGATTGTAAGTAATACATATATTGAATCTGTATTTGTCCTTTCTTATAATCCCACTAGGGATACTTCCAAATCGTAAAATTGATTTAAAAGAGTTGACCTTGTTACATACTCAGCGTAATTTTGACAACTCTAATCTGCGCACTAGAGTCATGATTCGAGAAAAATTCGTAGGAGTATTCATGGAGTAATTAGAATGCAAGAATGTATTTGGTGGAGCTAACTGTTTATAATATGTTTGACCGTATGTGACCGAACCTGCGAAGCTAATTTCAAACATGGGATAGGCCAACTTCATCATAAACATGTTGAGTGCTCAGTTGCACTTTTTCTATGACACTCATCCACTTACCTCAACTTGGTTGACCCACGAGTCCATTGCTTTCTGTATCGTCTCTTGTCGGTACATGAGGCCATTATCACTGGCCCAACAAGTTATTTGCAGAAATCCTTCGCTTCATACATGTTGGCTCCCTCTTCATTTGTTTTAATTGAGAAATTCATATGATGAAAATTGAAAATTTAAATAAAATACGTACTAATTGTTTAAATTATATATAATAAATTATCAAATTATAAATTTATATATTTTTTAAACATATTTTTTTTAAATATATTAGTTACATATGCTGTTTGATTATTTATTCATGGGTGATATAATTGTTATAATATTATGTTTGAATTATCTCTTCAATTATGGTTTTTATTAACATATCTTACCATTGATTTGTTTTTTATTTTCATTTATCTAATTGTGTTGGATTTCTTATTTATCTTTTTATATATAACAATGTAAATATCTTAATCCACTATTCTTTATATACCTATATGAGGAATATGTTGAATGTGATACCTTTTCTTCTTAACAATTCTCTGTTAACAATGGAATGATACAGTTTAAGTTTTTTTTTTTCTTTTGATTATACATATTTTACCAGACATTTCTTGTGTTATAGTCTATTTGAAATATATAGGTTTTGTTTCTTTTTCGATTATTGACTACTTATTTTTAATCTTTTAATTCTAATTTTAATTTATTTTCTTTATCCATATTGATTCATGGTTTTAAGTTAGTTTTATATTTTTTTTCATTTTTATGCTAAAGAGTATTTGTAATAGCAAAAAGTGAAAATAATAAAGCAATATATATATATATATATATGTGTGTGTGTGTGTGTGTGTGTGTGTGTTTTAATATTATGCCATATATTATTCCTTTGTTTTTACGTAATTCGATTTGTAAGCATAATACAAATATATTTCATTAAAATATATGTCTGTATGGATGGCTTTTTGTCACCGAATATCCTTGCAAGTGGCGGATGAGCTGGCCTATAATTCCATGTCTCATTCCAATCCATAATTGCAGTTAGCTTTTATGAATCTTAAAATACAAAAACTAACAAACAATATTTTCGGATTTATATGTAAATTTTAATATGCTGTGTATTGCATGAGTCTTCAACTTGGTTTTATGTGAACTTAATTCATAAAAATAAATTAATTTAATTATGCGATATATATAGCCATATAAAAAATTAAATTTCACGAAAATATATATGTATATATTTCTTTTAATTGAAATTTTGTCACGCAATATCCTTGCAAGTTGTGGGTGATTTGGCCAAGAATTCCATGTCTTATTTCAAGCATATATGAATCTGACAATATAAAGCCTATCAAACTTTTTTTAAAGATAGCGATTTAGTTACCAATAGGGCGAGGCAAAATTAAGATGCGTGTCCATAATGATTCCCGCCAAATTGTGGAAAAGGAAAACACAGAGGCAATGAGGTCTTTTGAGACGTTAATTTGACTCTACTGAACTTTCTACCATCGCCAATGCCAAACTCAAATGGCCAGCACAAGAGGGAACAGTAGTGTCAATATCATTCAAGTTCGAAGGCTGGGATTAATAATATAGGACCAATAACTTAACCCAACTAACTTAGCTACTTTTTTGTTCTTTTAAATTAACTTCTTGATTAGGGTTTTCTTTCAGCACCTTTCCAATTGTGAAAGAGATCTTTGCTAGTGACCTCCAAATGTAATCTCCCTGTCAAGGTACAGCTCATCACTAATGGCCTCTCAGCTCCTATATAGGGCAATCATCTGGAGAGGAAGCTATATTGCTATTAGCTAGAATGGTTGCCATATAGGCCAAATTAATTTGTCTTATGCTCAGTCAGACACAGAACTAGTTGCTTTATTTCAATTTCACTGTGTCCACCGCTAAGAGGGAGTTTGGACTGGGACGGATTATGCCTTCAATGCTATGAAACATCTTATTCTTCTGGTTTTCATTCGAAATCACTTAGTAATATATACGCTATGTGTCATTCCATGAGTAAATAATCGTGCTGATAAGTTTGATAACCCCCTTAATCAATGCTGTAAAACTAAAGAAAAGGGACGTAGAGGGAAAATTTACAAGGACAGATATTTTCGTTGCTTTGTTGGTTTCTGCAGAAAACCAAACGTACAAGATATTATATACTTGAATTATTGATAAATTAAAGGACACTAATTATGATTATGTTCTTTGTTTTATTGGTAGCCCGTTAATTATCGGCGTATATATGAAGTGCGAACATGCAAGTCTTGCAGTAGTAACGATGCAATTTAGCAATCCAGATTCTTTACATTTATTAAAAAATATATGAATTCAACATTTAATATTAAAGAAAATATGTGATTCGATAGTTTACATTAAATTTAAAGACCACACGAGATAAAAAGTTTCGAAATTTTCTCGCATATGATTTAAGATTTTTGATTTAACAGTTTAAATATAAAGAACAATGCAAACCAACAGCTAGTAATTTTTTTAAAAAAATTTAGGATTTAAAATTTAAGAATCGCTAGAAATCTAAATCATATACTTCAATGATATAAGATAGTTATATATTCTGATTTCTACGTGGATTGGGTTACAATTACATTCAGAGTGTAATTAGCATCATGACCAGGTGATCACATCAAAAGACAAAACTAGCTAGTAGACTTATCAGTAAAATTTATTTCGTCCAAAAAATGTAAAATTTAACCGTTTGGCATTAGATTTTCTTATAGAGAGATAATATTTTAGAAAGACTTAATCATGTGATATTAAGTTAAAATTTATTTTCTTTGATACCAAGTGTTAGATTGTCACTTCTAAATTAAAAGTCTCAGTTATTAGTTAAGCTAGTTTTTTTTTTTTTTTAACTTAATATAGCTTGATAAGTGTGTCACCTTTCAACTATGATTTAAGCTCACCCTGGTTACTTCATGGGAAAATTGCTATCATACTTTAGTCAACAATATTGGTTTTTTTTTTTTTTTGGGTGGATTGCATTGCTATTAACCAAAGTGTTCTGGCTTTTAATTATTATGGTTATAAATAGCTTTCAATCTTGTCCATACTAAATTTCTTCCTTAAACAAGGGTACAATCTCTACAATAATTTGATGTATTTAAAACTCTACGTCAAAATACTTTTCAAAGGAATTTTAATACAAAGTTTATGAATATTTAAAATAATATAATAATAAAATTATTTTTGTGAAAAAATAAACAGTTTTGTATATTTCCCATTTAAGTAGAGTAATGTCAAGTTATTCATACAAGTATATACCTACGTAATTATATACAAAACAGGCTGGAATGGATTTTGACCCTTGGCCTGAACCCCAGCACTACAATGAAATTATTAAAAAATAAAAAAGGTTAAAATCCCTTAATAACGATTAATTATATATCCTTGCATTTAAACTTATGATTCAAAACTCTTTCATCTCTCACAACTTTAGATATTCTCAACTTGGTATGTTGAATATTCGAGAAGAAGATCAAGTTTGATTACTCTCTACATTATACCATTTATCACCTTTTCGGGCCTTTCATTTGATGTGAGGTAGGATTTGGGTTTAAGTTTTAGGATTTAATTATTTTCATTTTATGTTAGCTAGTGACACATGAATCTAAATTTGTTACAGTTTTTTAAGGGAATTACATACAGATTGTGCAGTTTTTTTTTTTTTTTAATCTCAGCAGTTAAATTAAACTTTAGAAACTGTATGTGATTATTAAGATTAATTTGAATTGTCAAACTATACATTTCTTTTAATTTTAACTATTTGTATTTTTTTTTCTAGATGCACTCAATTGAACACTGCACTAAATTTTTTGCTTCTTGACGCTGTTTCAAGCGGCTTTTGCTTAGCAATATTCTTTTTTTTTTTTTCTTCCAGAAAGCAAATAAGGAATTAAAAGTATATTCTGGTCACTTTTGTGACGATCCCATTACCATTTCCATGTTTACTAATTCCTGTACTTGCATGTCAAGAATCATCATCCTGCATCAGCTTTCACACTGATAAAATTTCTGTTCATAGCATTTACATCGAGTTATTTCCTTATTTCTCTGTATTATATAACTTGCAAATCAGTTTGTATAGCTCTTCGTCTCGTTACTTATATATGCATGTTTGCCTGCCTGGTATATAATATTATATTTTCTCTCTTAACATGTTACTTATACTTCAAACAAGTGAATGACGAGTCATAATGGTGGGACATGTAGCAATCATTGCGCTATAAAATTCGGGACGTTCTGATTAATTGCTGATAAGATTTAATTTGTTGTCAAACTAAACAATTTAAGGATAATGTGATTAAGGTCTGTTGTATAAACTAGCTACTTATTCATGAACATCCCTAATGGAAGTAGGCTTCTTTAATCACTACCTTAAAATCATATATTTATAGTTCGGCAACCAGCTTGACCACGAGTTCAAATTTTTTACAGTTGTGCCAATTATAAAGATAGTAAAGATCTAATGATTGAAATTTATTTTCGAAAACAACGCATAGTTAAAAGATTAAAATTAACCGCAAATGGTCATGATTTTCATATAAAATCATAAAGGATCCAAATCAGTTTTGCCATACTTTTATTGGTTCACCCAAGTGTTGCTCCTCCCTCTATTTTTCCTTCATGTGCCCCTTTTGTCCTATGTTCCATTTCTCTTCCTCCATTCCACACTCTTAAATAGGCAAGTAGCAAAAGATTGAAAAAAGGAAAAAGGAAAAAAAAAAAAAACTTTTATGAGCCTTTCAATATAATAGTCTTTCTGATTTTGTATATTACTCATATAGTATTTAACTAAAGGGAAAGACCCTTAAGTGGGGTTCTTAATAAAGGAAGAGGTATGAGTAAAGTTTTAGAAGTGTTTACTATTAATTGAACCAATACAAACATCAAATTTGGATTTTTTTTCTATATTTTCATTCAAGTATTCAATGATAAATACTTAAACAGTACTATACATAAATTTTATCATTGCTAAAACATTGATCACATCACACATATAATGATGCATGTACCACATGTATTTTACTTACATGAAACCCCAAAAATCAATAAATGGAGAAAGGAGAATTCGTGGGTGACAAGACATTAAGATAAGGCGGTGATAGATAGTGCGGTCGGTGCATACTCTTTTGCTGCTATTGGTTACTAGCATTGTAATTGTATTGTGGTTGATTAACCTCAATCATAAGTAGTAGAAAATTCAACTGTGGCTGTACGCTTTTTCCATAATCTTATCGACCTTTTTGGCTCTATCATTGCTTCATTCTTTCTTCATATATATATATATGGCGACCGCCTGTGCTTTCCTGAGCACTAGTCTCTCATTTATTCCTTTCTTTGGCTCTCATTGCCCTTAGTTTCTTCTTTGAAAATATTTTCAATGGAACCCGAATCAGATCATACCAGAGATGGCACTGTTGACTTCCGAGGTCGTCCTGCGCTTCCATCTAAAACAGGCAAATGGAAGGCTTGCGCTTTCCTTGTTGGTCAGCATCTTTCTAATTATATTCTGTTCCTCTTGCAGTACATTTTTCTCAAACTGGAAGGTTTTGTTCTGTGTCAAAGTAAAAAAATCTATGTCAGCCCTTCAAGCATGCAATTTTTCAGTTTCAATGTGCTTTTTTGTTGTTTGATTCCCTTGCATGTTTGGCTTTACTTCCCTGTTGTATTAAACACAAGTCTGAACGGTGTATGCCAACTTGTAATGAAATGGAATGCAATATATAAAACCCACTTTGAAGTCACCGACCATCTGCTCGTGAAAATTTGCCGATGGGGATATCTGGTTCATAACATGTATTAATGCTTGGGTTTTGCTTCTTTCATCTGGTAATGTTACAGGCTACGAAGCATTTGAAAGGATGGCCTTCTATGGAGTTGCTTCCAACTTGGTCAATTACCTCACAACCCAACTCCATGAAGACACTGTTGCATCTGTGAGGAATGTGAATAACTGGTCAGGGTCTGTGTGGATAACACCAATTCTTGGTGCTTACATAGCAGATTCCTACTTGGGTCGCTTCTGGACTTTCACTTTGTCAGCTCTTATTTATGTCTTGGTAATTAAGCTAACATCTAGCCACTATAATCATCTCATGAGCATAGAAACGTAGGTCTAATTAGTCTATAACCAAGCTCCTGGACATGATTAGTTAGAATCTACAGCCAAATTGGGTCTATAGTAATCATCTTTATCTTCCAAACAAAGAAGACCAAAACTGTATGGACTTTATTTTACGTTACCTACCACCAGCCAAAGGCCAAACTCTTCAATTATCTGCTCCCGTGGACGCTCGCTACTCTGCTTTTTTAATGATTTGTCAATTGTCATAGTACAAGACAATCACTAATGATTAATGTATCCCCCTCCATAAAGTTATTGCCTAACCTCAACCTCAACCTTGAATTGATGGAATGAAATAATATAATTCAATTTATGGGGTGGTTTATCGAAAAAAGAAAAAATAGTATCAGTTCAAAAAAATTCCATAAGACATTATTAGAACTCATTAAATTTATTATTATATCATGGATAGTAACAATTAACAAATTGCCTCTTCATGTCAGGGAATGACTCTTCTAACTGTATCTGTTTCCCTTGAGAGCTTGAGGCCAAAATGCACTAATGGCATCTGTAACAAGGCTTCGTCCTCACAGATTGCATTTTTTTACTCAGCGCTCTACACTGTAGCAATTGGGGCGGGTGGAACAAAACCCAACATTTCAACCTTCGGTGCTGACCAGTTTGATGATTTTAACCCCAGTGAGAAAGAGCTCAAAGCCTCCTTCTTCAACTGGTGGATGTTCACCTCATTCCTTGGAGCTTTGATTGCCACTTTATTCCTGATTTATGTTCAAGAGAACTTGGGATGGGGGCTAGGCTATGGTATTCCGACGGTGGGTCTATTATTGTCCCTATTTTTCTTCTACACAGGGACCCCAATATATCGCCACAAAGCCAGAACGACCAAGAGTCCTGCCAGGGACCTCATTCGTGTCCCTGTTGCTGCCTTCAGGAACAGAAATCTCAAGCTCCCTAGTGACCCATCACAGCTTCATGAGCATGAGCTTCAACATTACATTAGCAGTGGAAAACGCCAAGTCTGCCACACTCCAGTTCTGAGGTGAGCAATATATTCCAATATCACTCTTGTTTCTTAATTATTTCTGAAAATTATCACTCAAATTTATGAAGATAGTAATATAATTTAGACTAATGCTACTTATACACTTACTTAACTACAAAAGTACATTTCTATATAACAGCTTCAGAATGTCTGCATTGTGATACAATGGTACATCAACTATCTATGGAAGCTGGTATATCAAACAACTTGCATAAGGGTGCGTGTATTAAATGTGTGATTGTTATTATTCTATATTCTTAGTGGTAGGGGACTATTTTAGGCGATTCACAATTCAGCTCGGGTTGATGCTAGTGGCCTGGTGGGGGAATTTTGGAACCAAGAAGAAACAAAAGGAACATTTTCCACCTTTATCTAAAACATCAACTTGGTATCACATATCTAGAAAATGATCCACTATCTAAAGATTCCAGTTATAAGTGTTATATTTGGTCCAGTTCCTTCCTTTTACACAGTTCATAGCTACTTCTCAAAGGCCATCGAAATGACCCGTCACATCTTTCAAGCAAATTGTTTCTCACACAGGAAACGTCACAATGTGTCCTCCACCGACACACCATTGTCTCTAAATCATTTCAAACTCCACTAGCTACCTACTACCACCATCAAAAGGATATTTCGTGTGAAACGCACTTCTTCTCTCCCCCTGCACCATTCGTTGTAGGGAGAAAACATATGAAATGAAAAACAGCATATACAAGAATGTTGGAGCTATCACTTCTACAATGTAGTTACTTAGCTGATTAAACAAACCATAGGTATAATTGAATAAAACTTGTGCACCCTGGTTTTTGGACAAAAATTACAGAAGTTTACAAGAATGATATAGCAACTAGGTAGATATAGCAAATTAAAACAAACCATGGATTAATTGAAAGGAACTGGCGTACTCAGGTTCTTGGACAAGGCTGCAATAAAAGAAGGCAGCACAAGTTCCTCAAGCACACCCTTGACAGTAACCCAGGTAGAAGGAGCCAAGCTTATCTGTGGTATGGTCCTCATATGGCTAGTGACTCTAGTTCCCAGCATCATTTGGGCACAAATCAACACTCTTTTTGTGAAACAAGGTACCACCTTGAACAGAAACCTTGGGCCAGACTTTAAAATTCCAGCAGCCTCCCTGGGGAGCTTCGTGACCTTGTCTATGCTTCTCTCTGTGCCAATGTATGATCGATTCTTCGTGCCATTCATGCGCCAGAAAACGGGAAACCCCAGAGGGATCACATTGCTTCAAAGGCTTGGAATTGGGTTTTTGATCCAAATCATAGCCATTGCAATTGCATACGCAGTTGAAATCAAAAGAATGCATGTCATAAGAACACATGGGTTGGTAGGGCCTAAAGATGTTGTCCCTATGAGCATTTTCGGGCTAATACCTCAGTACGTTCTGATTGGGGTGGCAGATGTGTTCAATGCCATCGGATTGCTAGAGTTCTTCTATGATCAATCCCCAGATGAGATGCAGAGTCTTGGCACAACGTTCTTCACAAGTGGGATCGGTGTAGGAAATTTCTTGAACAGCTTTCTGGTGACTATAGTCGCTAAGATTACAGGAAGTGGTGGAAGGAAGAGCTGGATAAGGGATAACTTGAATGATTGTCACTTAGATTACTATTATGGGTTTCTGATGGTGATATCAAGTGTAAACTTAGGGATCTTTCTTTGGGCATCAAGTAAATATATTTACAAGAGAGAGCCTGCAAGGGTCAAAGAGGTTCAATGTATTCAAATGGAGGGCAACCCAACTTCGGATGCGTCTCTAGGATTACGAGTATGAAAAGTAAGGCTTAGGGTGTTTTGGAGCATCACATGAAATATTTGTAAAATATGTGTGCAGTTTTGAGTTCGTCACAAGACACTTTTCTTCTACAGGTGTAGAACTTTACTTATAAATCTTAAAATTTGGTTACTATATGCAAGCTAAACTTACACATGATTGTCTCGTCTCAATCATAAAACTTATTGTGAATTGAGTTTTTGAAATATGACAATGTTTGAAATATTTATTATTTTTTTCATATGATAAAAAAAAATTATGTGCCAAGATTATGTTTTGGGTTGTGCTAGTTAGGAGTTAAAACAATAAAAGTAAATTGAAAAAATGATGAATGATATATTTATTTGAATAAGATGAAGTACACAAGTCATTTTTTCACAATTTCATTTTCGTATTATGTTACTTGAGTTTTACTTTGGATCTAACAACTATTGGTACGTGTTTCATTTCTCTTGCGAATTATCATAACCACAATAAATGAAAAAAGATCACACGCTGTAGTGTGCAGCGTTGACCGTTAAATTAAGTGAATTGAATGGTCCATGATGCACAGGATCATAACTAAGTAAATATTAAATTTTTTTGAGCGTTGTAATAAATTCCTATTTTGTTAGTTGTAAAAATGCATCAAATTTGTAAGGAAAAAAAGAGTCATATATACACAGTATATAAGGGGTTGAGATCCTCTACAGTAGAGGACTTTAAAGAAAAGCATATTTTTAAAATTATTTTTGTTTATTTTATTGTTTCATTTCTTCTACAATAAAAAAATGACTGTAGAATGTCTCAACCTGTATTTAACAGTAAACAAAGCCCACGTTACTAGCTAGGATCTGACTATTCCTTCCAATGTCGTCTGGATAATTATGTGGCTTATGTCCTGGGCCCGGTTCAACCCACCGGTATTTGAACGACCCGCCAAATTGTTGGCCATTTCTTTTTTCAGAAGTTGGATCAAAACTTAAAAGGTAATTTGGGGAGGTTTGATGGTTTATATTAAATAATTGTATAAATTTGATAGTTTATAATTAAAAAAATTATTGAAAGTAAACAGTAAGGAGGTTTGAAATTAATGGATCAATTCATACGCTATTATAAAAAATTAAGATTAGTGACGATAATTAATCAATTTAGATTCTTTCATGATTTAGTAGAAACATAAGGTTATATTTAATTATGATAAACTGTTAGATAAAATTTAAATAATTTAAATTTATATTAAATTAATATAACTACTTGTAATTATATTTTTTATTTATAAATTTAGACCATTAAACTTCTATCAAACGACTTATCATAATTAAACATAACTCTATATTTCTTTCATAATATGAGAGAATTTGGATTGTAAATTAATTAATCTATCTAGTATATATGGAGAAGTAAATGGTTTGGATTGTCGAGATAAAGATAATACTCCATACTCCTCTTAATAATTAAGGTCATTTTAGTTAAGAAGCCATCTCAATCTTATGTTTTTTTTTTTTTTTTTGCCAATAATCGACACTATAGTCAATGGCATTATCCGATTTCCATTCATTTTTAAGAGTCAATTTCAATGTCACCCACAAAAATGGCACTACATATCCTAATCAAAAGCATATCAATTGATTGATGACCAATAGATGATACTCCTTTATTTTATGCTTGCACTAGTCCACTTATTTACCAGTTAAATGATGACATACGTACATGAAAACTTGCGTTTTTCAAACAATCTCCAATAATAGATGCCTTGATTTGATGAGATGAAGGAAAATCCCATTGTACAGCTCAACAAAACAAGAAAAATAAATAGATTGGAAAAGAATTGGGCCAACAATAAAGGTAGATATATAAGGGAAAATAAGAGAGAAAAATGGGTATTAATTAATTAATTGATTAATTCATATAATTATTTTTGTAATTTAATATAATTAGAGTTTTAAATTTAGACAGTAAAAAACTAATCGTAATTAAACACAATACAAATGAAGTTAGAAAAAATCAGAATAAATAAATGTTTCGCGTCTCTTAATTAAGAGATATCGATTAAACTTTATACCATAATGCATAGTTAAAATTTCATATCTTATTACCTGAACTATAACTAGTGTCAATTCACAATCACTTTAATCCTACACTAAATATATATGATTGAATTATAATCTCTAACAACTAATTCAAATAAAGGCAATGGGGCTGCACCTGCCTGTTGACTATTGAGATTAAACATAAATGAGCATCTCATATTTGTGACTTAGGAGTAGAAATTTCGTCCTTTAATATAAAGCGTAATCATTGGGAATAAGTTTGAAAGAATGAACAAACTCTAGAATGTGAACCCAATCAACAGGTTGAAATATGCTCTTTTGGAACTTCAACAGACAATTAGGTAAAGTAATATATATCCGATTCCAAATGTTAGAAGCATTCAACCTCATTGAAAACGTCAGCTTTATATGATCACTTTTTAGTTTATCTTTTGAAGTTAAAGCATCACGTTGTTTTCATAGAAGAAAAAACTCTCATGGACCCAAATTTCTATGACCTGCATTAGCTTACCTGCCCAGAAGATCAAGGCAATTATCAGTGATCTATTTTGTTATTGAAAGACACATCAAGCTTTGAAATTTTGGGTAGTGACTAAGTAGAAAGCTATACATTAACGAATTTGATCTTTACGTAGGACCTCATGTTACCATTGAAGGAAACAAATGGAGAATATAATGTCCAACCACTTCTGACCTCCTCAAATCACTTAACATGAAAAAATGACATTAATTCATTTCTTTTTTATTGTATATATTGCAAATAACTAATATTTGGATTAGTTTGTGTGCATGACTAATTTTTCCACCTTAACCAAAGATATAGTTAACATATTCGATCTTACAACAATATATGCAATTACGTTTTTTAATTAAAATAACTCTTTGAGGTTGTAGAAGTGTTTTTCGGTCTTCTATATTAATGTGTGATTCTTTACACATTTGAGCAGCTGGACTTCACATATTCCAAATTCGAGTAATTATCTGGGCATGGCCTTCACTTTATGGCTGATAGAGTCAAAAGTTAAGTATGTTATTCTAAAGCTAGAAATTTTATCTATATATTAATTTTGCAAGGTTCTTAGAAAGAGACTTGCTTATCGAAGTCCACTATTGACAACTACAACAAAAGGATTTGAATGCTCAATCCACAATTTCATGCTAAATTAATGAATTCAGTGCATGGTAGCAAGCAATTATTAGCGTTTAAATTAATTTATTTTTGAAATGAGAATTTAACAGGTGGAAATATAACCATTGTGATTTTTTTTTTAAAAAAAAATCACTTAATTTTGATTATGACAAAGGTTTGAACTCGCATTTTTTTAATTTTAATGATAACTCCAATACTATTGAGGCAAAGATCAATATTAGTTATTTATTGTAATATTTACTTATATATAAGGATCAAATACTCAATCAATTGTTAAATAAATAAAAAAATTCACTCAGTATGTGGCTATTTGATTTAAGATAAATTATATTGAATAACCCCACTGAGTCAGTTCATGTTTTTATTGAAAGATATCAAAATGAATAGATCCCTATATATATATATATATAACCCCAACCTAATACTAGAATAATAATTTATGGAGGTGGAATAATTCAACCTGCAGAGGTACACTAAATATTTCTTTTAGCCAAGAGAAATAATTCAACTAGCTAGCATACCTAGTTTCACCCAACCTAAGTTTGAAAATTTAGGGAGTGTCTATAACTGGTATATTACGCAACATTAAGGGGAAAATGTTAAATTTTTTATTTAAATTTGGATCATTTGGAAATATCCTTCTTAATTTTCAAATAAAATGTAGCTTTCTAAATCAATAACTATTCTTCAAAATTTTTATTTTTGATCACATTACATCTTCTTATTGATCTCTGTTAATTTACTAAATGTATTGGTATTGGTATTTATTCATATACCAAAAGAATGGTCGCTAGCAGTGAGATGCCTAACATAAAATTTAAAATTCTCAAATAAAAACCTTAAACACAATAAGATAATTATAAAATGAAATCTCTTCGAATTTCACGTCTCAAAACACCGTAAGACGATCCTTCAATTTAATATTCTCTAATAACTCAAAGCTAAAATGAAACTTCTGAGGTAATTTGAGCTGCTGATCCAACTAGAACCTGCTACGTGACAATTAAAGGAATATGAATAATGATCGAAATCATGAAACATAATAGTTCATGAAGGTACGTATATTTCGATTTCAAAAGTTTATGTGAATTTTTGCAAATGATTCGAAATTCAAAAGAGGATAATTTGAGTTTTAGATTTACACGGATCTACTATTTGTTTGCTTATCCGAAATTTGCATATAAGGTAGATTGTACTCTGTGATTTAAACGTTAATTAAGAAATTAATGGACGGGATTCAAAAAGGATGTGGCTGGCTGTACTTCAACGATTTTATTTAATTTAATTTTTAGCCAAAGGTACAACAACTTGGAAAAGTGACAAGAAGACAGAAAGAAAGCAAAAGAAAAGAACATTTTTACTGTTTTTAAAGGTAACTCAACTGCTCCTTTGGACCAGGCCAAAACACATGGAAGGAAAAATTAGAATATAATTAAAATTAAAAAAATAATAATAAACCACTCCATGTGACGTGGGAACTATAAAAAATTGTTGGCGGGGAGTGAGGTCAAATTTGGACAGTCAAACAATGTCTGAAAGATATGTTCCACAGAGACGCATTAGTATTATGGTACTAATGTAAGCTTAACCTTTGTACTTCCCAATATTGAGTTTATATTCGTTAGCTGAAAGAGAAAGGAAAAAAAATGGAAGATTAAGCTCACTGAGATTCTTTTTGATAGAATACAATCATAAATGAGTGATAATTAAGATAATAATTTTGTAATTCATTCATATATAGAATTGTGTTATTTTCGCTATTTGTAAAGTTATAATCTTTCTTATAAAAAAAATATTGACCCACAAGTTTATATAAAAACTTAGTCCAATCAAATTATTCTATCAATAAATATTTGTCATTATGCATAAAACTTTCATTTTTTTTATGAAAAAAATTGATTAAAATAACACACTATATAAATGTGTTAATACTATCTAATATTTTTTTTCATCCTTACTATATAATAAGGAGTATAATACCTAGTCAGTTTTGACTAAAATTACGTCTTAAAAATTATATATAAACTAAGTCTATGCAGTAATACTTCAAATTATTACTACTCATCAAATTAAATGCAGCTGGCTATGAATGAAAAATTGAGGAAGTTTCTTACTTAACTTGGACGCAGTCATATGATTGTTCCAAGCACCAGCTAAAAATGAAAAGGTGGTTGGGTGGTGCCATTTTATACCATAAAGTAAACCCTGCGTTGCTTGAGTTGGGAGATAATTAATGGACTTTATAATTAACCAAAACTTACCAAATTATCTCTACTTTTCTTTCAAAGATTAAATCAAGCTTTCTTTGTTTTGTGGTTTCTGGAATCTCTAAAAGGAAAGTCAAATTTTGCCTTCTATTAACATTATCTTACAAATTGCTCTGTGGGTTGTATTGCATATATATATGTAGAGAAATAACGTAGCACATCAAAGCGTTACCTTTGTGGGACCCTCAACTTTGACAAATTTACTATACACTACGCCAACCACTTTGCTTCAAACAACGGTGACGCGGGTTCTTCTTGTTTTCTTCTAATTCATCAAACTCACACCCTCCCAATATTTTTCTAGTCCTTATCAAATATGAATGAGCACACAACTTTTGAAACGTAGAATAATTCCCCTAACTCAGCATGCACTTCGTTCCCAATGGTCTACGTGTTAGGTTACCTGCCGATCCAATATCACCTTGAGATTTGATTAATTTGAAGCTTCAAATTAACCCACCCTCATCTATATATATACACATCAATGCCACCACACTGCATGCACAACATCCTCACAATTCACAACCTTACAGAGCCATAGACATTATCTGTTGATTAGCAATCACATATGGCTTCTCGTAGCACAATGAGTTGGGCTCTCCTTGTGGTCCTCCTCTTGGGAAGTAGTACTGTCAATGCACAACTTTCCACAAACTTTTACTTCACGTCTTGCCCAGGCCTCTCCAACATGGTCAAGTTCGCAGTACATTCTGCCATTGTGAAGGAAGCCCGAATGGGTGCTTCTCTCCTTCGCCTGTTCTTCCATGACTGCTTCGTCAATGTAATTCTTCTAATCTCACTTGATTATACATGCACTTGCATTGCATGCATATATATGTAGTATATCATAATTCACATAGTTGTATTGAAGGTGTTACAATTACAAAGAGTTTAGACATGAGAAGCTAAGTATTGTTTATTATATTGAAGGGATGTGATGGTTCGGTTCTACTGGATGACACATCGAATTTCCAGGGAGAGAAGAACGCAGTGCCCAACAAGAACTCAGCTCGTGGCTTCGAAGTGATTGACATTATCAAGTCAGAGGTGGAGAAAGCGTGCCCAGGCGTGGTCTCCTGCGCTGACATTCTGGCCATGGCTGCCAGAGCCTCCGTTGAGATCGTGAGTCTCTCTTCTTGCACACAATAATATACTGTAATTTTGATCCAAATGCTAACAGATTTATGATATATAATTTCAGCTTGGAGGGCCTTGTTGGGACGTAAAGCTTGGAAGAAGAGACGCTAAGACCACCAGCTTGTCTGCTGCTAATAATGGCATCCCTGCACCTTCCTCTAACCTCAATCAACTCATCTCCAGGTTCAACACCCTTGGGCTTTCCACCAAGGACCTGGTTGCATTGTCTGGTAATTTTCCTTTCCTTTCCTTTCTTTTCTTCCAAACATCATATTTTCGATTTTATTCTATAACCTTACATTGATTGTAATTATTGAAAAAACTAGGTGGACACACTATTGGACAGGCAAGGTGCACCAACTTCAGAGCCCATATTTACAACGACAGCAACATAGACACCTTGTTGGCTCGTACGAGGCAATCAAACTGCCCGAGAGCCTCAGGTTCAGGGGACAACAATCTGGCACCCCTTGATGTTCAGAGTCCCACGTACTTCGACAACAGTTACTTCAAGAACCTTGTTCAGAAGAAAGGGCTTCTCCACTCTGACCAGGAGCTCTTCAATGGCGGATCCACTGACTCCTTAGTGCGAGCCTACAGCACCAACCCAAGCTCTTTCGCTCGTGACTTCGCGCAGGCCATGATCAAGATGGGAGACATTAGTCCCCTCACTGGCTCCAACGGTGAGATTAGGAAGAACTGTAGGAGGGTCAACTAATTGTTTATTTGGGTTTCTTCTTGTGTCTCTGGGAGAATTTGCGATAATAAGTTGTTATACCACAAATTTTGCTTCTTTCACTTCTTGTTGGCTTTATTTGACTCCTTTGTGCTTATTCCAAGAGTGCTATTCATTTCATGTAACATTTTTCATATTGTTTTTTCAATTTTACGATAAGTTCGTTTGTTATTTTTCCGTTACAATTTTAATAAGACATATATTGTCCACTTACAAAGCCTATATCTTTACGACGCACTCTCTTGCCTTTACTTGTCACACGAAGCTGCACCCTTTATTTTGTAGCTTGAATATTCTTTTAATCGTTTTAGTTCATACAAAATTATATTTAATTTTCTTAATTTAAAAGAGACAATGTATTTATTTGTAAAATGATTAAATTTTATTATATGATTCATCCAAAATTAATTGTTGAATTTAACAATGTATTGATTTAAATAACTATATCATTGTTAACTCATACATAGATTTGGCGTTTAAGTCAATGAATAACATTTGACATTAAATTTCAAGATAAGAAGTGACGAAAGGGCAAAAATAATTGATTGCTTTAGAAATTGAAATATTCATAAAACTAGAAGGACTAAAAATGTATTCAAACTTTATTTCAATTTTTTTAAAATACAAAATCATTCTTCAAATATTAAAATTTAAAAGAAAAATTAATTATTTAGTATCTATAATTTATAGGAATTTCAATTCAGTCCTTATATATATATATATATATATATATATATATTGTTTTACCAATCTCCGTACTTCCCAAATGGTTAAGATTTAGTCGTCTAGCCACAAATTAATAGAGTCATAACACCACTAAATAATAAGAACTAAATCTTAAACCTTTGGAAAATATAGGAACTGTTTTTTTTTTTTAAAAAAAAAAAAACAAAATAGAGACCTAAACAAAAACTCTGATAAATTATAAGGAATGAATAAATGATTTTCTTAAAATAAAAATAAGATTATAATATAAAATAAATTTTGATTAATAATCATATAGGAGAGTGGGGAGTTAAATAATTTTTCACTACTTCCTTCTATTATCTTTTTTAAAATAAAAATTATTATAATTTAATTTTAAAAGAAATTATAAAAATGAAAATTTAAGAAATAACATACACTTGCATGCTCAGACCACTTGAATATATAATTTTAGTACCTTTTGGTGTCTCATTATCCAAAGTCGTATATTAGTAAAGCAGAATAAAATAAATTCAAATAAATAGGTCATAAATAAGGATGGAGTGAGAAATTATTTAATTGTGTATTAAATTTTTTAATATTAAAAAATTAATTATTAATTTTTTTATTTGAATAATTCATTTTAAAATATTAGCGTGTATTTTAGTCTAAGTCAGCCCATATGTATAATTTACAAAGCTCTTAAATGCTTGAAACAAAGTTTATTTTTTGCGATAATAATTTTTACATATTTTCTTAGAAAATTCAATTATTTGGTCCTATAAAATTCACTTAATTTTTTAATTTTCTCCTTATGATTTTTTCACAAAGTAGTCCCTATTCTTTTAAAAAGCTTAAAATTTGGCCCCTATTATTTGGTTCTTTAATAAGTCTATTTGTTCGAAATAAAAGTAGGGACCAAATCTTAAATTTTTCAAAAATTATGAGAACTTAGTTGTATAAACACAAAAGTAAAAGAAAAAAAATTCATATAAACCGTCTGGGCCAAATAATTAAATTTTTCCAATATAAAGTCAGCACACTACCATGGGCTAGTGGGCTATATAACTGAAAGCTTGAAACGGTGTAGCCTTACCTTCATGAGTGCTGGCCAACGTGGACTTCAGGCGAAGTGGATGCTTCAAATATATGGACCTGGAAATAAAATCTCACAAGAAAAGCCCAAATAAATTGGGCTAAAAGCAAGCCCAAATAAATTGGGCTAAAAGCAAGCCCAATCCTTAGGATGAATAATGTGAGGTTTTTACTTATGGGTCAGATTTGTATACACAGCCATGCTGATATTTGTGATCTGTGATCTTATTTTTGGGGGCACAAATTCTCCACAACTAAAGTAGACAGCAGCTCTAATCAACCGGATAATATGGTTAGATTTTCAACATTAATCTAACAGTAATTGAATCTAACGGTGGAGATAGCACAAAATATAGAGATCACCTATAGAGAATCTAAGCTCGCTGATGGACAAGCTAAGCCCTTCTTCAATGAAAACAAATATGCTATGCATTTTTAAGTTACGGGAGAATCTTTTTTTAGTTTAATTATTTTATTTTCTCAGATTTCTCATTGAAACAGATCATTTGGAATCTTACATAAATATGCATTGTAGTCAGTGAAGCTCAGTGTTTTTGTTTAAGTGAACTGTGTCAGTGAGAAATGTGGCCTAATTGACATTGATAATTGGCTACTTAATTACAACTCTAATAGGTTGAATAATTGTAGAATATTCTATTTTATTTGATTGGCTGAGTTTTTATGTTATTTTATTTTTTTGGCACTCTTTTTTTAGGTTTAATATATATATATAGATATTTTTTGTTTTCAACCAAATAGAAAGTTTGAAATTGAGATATGGATTCTCTATCGTTACAATATAGGTAGTGGAGTACATTTTTACATAAAAATATCAATAATGTTATCTAAAATAAAAATAAAAAATAAAATCAATTAAAAATATAAAAAGTATGTAAAACTATCTTATACCGTCAATATTTTGACCGTAAAAATTTTGGTCCGAGATTTTGCCAACGAAAATTATTCTATTTAGTGGGATCACACTTTTGGACCCAAATTTGGGTAATTTTTATTCATAGAATTTGAAGATTAATTAGCTTATATGACTCAGTTGTTACGTACCTAACCTTAAAAGTGTTTAATAAAGAATTAACACATGCTACTTAATAAAACTAAAACTTGGAGATTAGAGGTCAAATCAATCAATTTAACAGTAATCTTCGTTGATCATTACTCACAAAATCATAATGATTGAGATGATTGGCTCAGTCCTTCCCGTTGTCTGATTACTGTTGCGATTTGGAGCCAATTGGAACCCATCTTGAAATGAAATTTCGTTTTATGGTAAAAATAATTTAAGATTAAAACAACAAGGCTATCATCTAAATATAGATATCTCAGAATTATTCCAACCATTGATTGAATCTTTTTTTTTTTTCTTGGTGAAGTACCATTGATTTTATGCTCGGGTGTTTATTATATATATATATATATATATATATATATATATATATATATAAAGGTTATTTAATGGGGAAAAAATGCTATTTTGTTTCTCCATTTTTAATTTAATTTTATTTTGATTTTATACAAATTGAATGTCTAAAAAATGTTCTTCTCTTTTAAACTTAATTTTATTTTATCTTTTATAAATTAAAAGTTTTAAATATTTTTTTACTTTTTAAAATCTGATTCAAAATAGTCTCTTCCTAAATTAAGTTAAGTTAAAAAAATAAAGGATAATTTTAAATCAAATCTTAAAAAGTAACTTTCAATTTATGAAAACTAAAAGTGACTAACTGTAAAAATGAAGACTAAAATAATATTTTTTTTCTCATTATTTAATATATAATTCTTTCAAAATGACCATCTAAAAAAGCTGACTTCACATATTTTTCACTTAATTTGAGCTAATAAACAAATAAATTGTTAGTGCATGCAAAAACCTACAACATATAAGAACAAGAGGAAATTAATGCACTTGCTTTGGAAATCTACAACAATTATATTCGTTAAAATATACATTAATATAAGTTTTCTATATTTAGTTTGGTAGACTATCTATTTCTCAAAATTGTGGCTTGCTTATATGCATCTATCTGTTTTTCCTTTCAGTAAAATAGTTTATCATTTGCTTGTTGTAACACTTTGGTTAAAAGAGATTGACGCAGCGTTTTTCTTTTAATGTTTTGATCTCACTTTTAAAAAAAATCTCTTAAGGGTTAAATCTTAAATATACGATTAAATAAAACTCCTATATTTTTAATAATAACAACAACAATAATAATAATAACAATAATTGAAGTGAAGCAGTAAAAGAAAAAATATGTGAAATTAATGAAACTTACAGGATTCTCCTTAGCAAAAGTCAATTTAATATAGATTGAAATTACTGATTATATGAAATAACTTAAATTCCTCACTTAATTGTAGTATAATGGCATGTGTTTTTAATTGAGCCTATAAAAAGGTTTGTCATATATAAAGAACTAGTTACAGTTTAGTAATAATTTTTTAAATTATTATTTTATTTTTATTTAATGAGCATCTCTTATACATCTAACAATAATAAATCTGACTTCTTGTTTAAACAATCAAGTTTCAACTTATATATCCGCCTCCAATTTTATAAATGAACTAGTTCAGCATTTTGATGTGTGCTTATATACTTTGTGTCCAGTATCAAATAATAATCTTAATATTTTCAGCGTTTCAAATATACTTAGTACTCTACTTATAATTAGTAGAAAACAAAACCAAAAAGTAGTTGATTGCATCAGATTTAATTAGTATTTTTACAACGTTCTACATTATTTTTTATAAAATAAGAATAACACGCAAGTCATGTAATGGCCTTTTGACAGGTAGGTTAGCTTCGTCGTTAAGGTACAACGATATGACAAAGCCAGTTCAACCTTTTCTTGTCCTCCTGTAAGTCGAAGTTATGGTCACAGGAAATGTATATCGAATATATATTAGCTATATATACTTGTAAAATTATGAGGACCATATGATTGTCAAAAAATAATTTGTGTTGTGCAAAATCATTAAAAAGCACTTTATTAATATTATTTTGTTTGGCAAGTCTCTTAATAATTCTTTTTAACTTTTTCGTTGTAATTTCAAGAGGTAAGTTTCAATTTCTTTGTAGCGAATAAAACAACTTAATATTATATTATCATTCAAATGTTAGAATATTTCTCAAATATAATATGGATTAGTATTAATTCTATTATTATATTAATAAGGTAAATAATATTATTAATTTAAACTAAGAATAGATTAAGTTTATATTAATTATGAATAATTAATGATGAGTTGAATTACCTATTAGTCTATTGGGTAAAAACCTCCGAATTAATTAGTGATTATCTCATCATATTACAAATTAAGAGTTAATGATTGAGAGAGAATAACTAAGTTCATGTAAATGAGTCTTGTTAATGAGTATATTTTATTGAAAATATTAAAACTTATTTCATTAAATAAAATATGGCTAAACGAAATATGGCCAAAGAATTTTAAATTTATTTAAGACTCTTTTTATTGAACTAGGGTTTTGTGGATTGTAATTTTTTCATAATCTTCTACCTTAAAGATATATATTATGACTTTAGATTAGAGTAATTTATCCTTAAATATCTATCATTTTGATTATATTTAGATATAATAATTTAGCATCAAAAGCAAATTATATATTTTATTTTTCAAAAACTATATCAAATACGTCATATGATAAAAAAAACTTAGTTTCAATTACAAAACTAAACAGCTTTCTTCTCCTTCAGTAGTTTGGCTAAATAAGCTATGATAGAGGCGTAATGTTATTGTTATTTAGTGATACATGAAGTTAATATCCTATATAAGAAAGTTGCGCACTTACTCTTATTATGAAAAAAAATGGCATCCTAAAAAAATGCAAATTCAATATAAGCCCAACTATTTACTCAGTTGCCCAAAAATAAATAGATAAATATTTTCTGGCCTGCATAAATAGATAATTTTAGTTATTAATAAATATGCAATAATAATATATATGCATAAAAATTATTTAAAATCACTCTAGTGTATGTACATTGTTTTCAGAGAACAACGAATGCAATAAACATGTATATCACCAGTAAAATAACACAAAATTTTATTTTTGCCTGACATACAAATCAAATTGATTCAGGAAAATATTTAAGAGGTTAAGCTGGGAATTTTTATTTCAAAATAATTAAATTAAAAATATAATTATTGAAAAACTAAGTTAATATTGTACTATGTAGTTTACTTCGCTTTCTAAAAGACGTAGGATATATAACCAATGCTTCCAAATCTTATTGGATCCATCGATAAAATCAATGTACTAATTATCATCTATCATGTTGGCAATAGGAAGAAGAGTTGAGTGAGATCCAAGAGTATGCATGCTCAGTGAATAGCTTAAACCTTGGGAGTCCTCCTTCACATGCATTTGACAACTTCGAGACTCAGAAATAAATGATACAGCGAAACCATACTCAACTCATCAAATTAATCTACCTTGACAATATTCAATAGTACTATCTCTTCTCTTCTGAACAGGATATATACAGCCATTATGTAAATTATATATTATTCGTGATGACTTTCAGATTCATTTCCCCCTGTTTTCCCAGGCAGGAATGGAAGAGGCCGAAAATTAATTATATATATCTTATGGTTTTATTTAAAAGGAATTAAAAAAACTACGTTTCGTTCAAATACAAGGAATGAAGGTTGGCTAATGTCAACACCAGGAAGACGCCACGAGTTTAAGCAATCATGACATGGGACCAATACATGTCACATCTAGAGAGAGCCCTTTAATAAGGATTCACAATCAGTGTAGTATTTGAGTTTTTAATTTTAATTGTGCACATCATGCTGAAAATGAAAGGTTTAAGATATACTGAATTAATAAGATATATAAAAAATGGAATATTCTTTTCTTTGTAGTTCTTGCTTATACGTCTAAGACTTCCTCTTTGAGCCTCCACAAGCTGGCTTAAATCCGCACGCCAAGAAAACCCCTTGTTGGGAAGATATATAGCGAGCATTTATACATACAGCACCTTCCAGTACATAATACATCTACTTCAGTTCACCCACATATGTGTATATATATATATATATATATATATATATATAGGCTTATAGATTTGCATATTAATGTTTACTGCAATCTCAAGTATAATCAAATATTAATTAATAAATTATGTTTGAGAGACTTTTAGGTAGGGTTTATGTACATCTTCCTACTTAATATATAGGAGATAGACATTCAATGAAATCTATCTCCCCATGTGTATTTTGTCATTCGCCTGGTAAACATATATACCTCAAAGTTTCTCTTATGTTTTAACTCCAAAGATTTCGTTTAGTCAATAATAAAACAAAGTTATCCATAAAGAATAATGATTTCTAGAGGTACTGAGAGTTCATGGGCCTGATTCGTATGACTCCATTTCTATGGTTAGTACTAAGAATTTAAGAGATGTAAATCCCACATAAGGAAGGGAAATGGGGTAAATGAGTAGAAAGCTAAGTTAACTGATATATGAAGAATGAGCTAGACAGATGATGAGTCATATCATACTAAACAGTAAACACCAGAAGCAAAAATTATTAAAACCCAACACTTTACTGCTACGAACAATCAAATACAAAGGATATTGCAAATAGTATATGTAGTAAAGTGACATCTAATCAGAAATGGAAGAAAGCTGGGTTGTTTATGCTTCCCATATCAACCAAATTTCCTCTCCCAACATGGTGAAGATCACACACAATTCACAAGCTCACAAGCTTACCTTTTGTCTCCCGCAACTTCAGACAGCTACTTCAGTGGCACGGATTAGCATGTTTGAGGATTGTGCATATAAAACCAGAGATGGCACGTGCGAATTTATTTCCATGCCCACAATACAAGCAAACTCTCTTTTCCCAACTCTTAGGCCGTACTGATCTTCCAATTTTTAAATTGCAGTAGCATCTACATTATTAATTATGCAAGGTTTTTCCTTTCCCTTTACTTCATAGAGTAACGAAGAAACAATTTATCTGCCTAAATTGTATTGGGACTATATAAAGGGGAAATTGCAGACGGGAAGCAATTGAAAAGAGAGAAGAAAATTTACATTGAATCAACCATATAATTAAAGGGGAAATCTTGGGCCATTAATCATGGATTAATATAATTAGACAATATAAAGTATAGAAAGAAGTTTGCTGCCCACAACAATTATACTAATATTCTCCTTTCTCCCTTTATTCCCCTTGATGCATAGTAAAGATGGAAAAATAAATGGAGCTATTATTTATACTCTGGAAATTCAACCAAAATAGGAAATATGATCACTTGAAATTGTGGTATAACTGGTGGGAGGCCTCTGTTGGACTTGGGTATACATGGAAGAAGAGGAACTAGAAGTGGGAAGAAGAGAAGGAGGTGGTGGTGACGGCGGCGGCGGTGGTGGTGGAGCGGCGACGGAAACAGCCCGCGAGGAATTAGGGAGGACTGGAATATGGTGAGAGGAAGGTATGATGTTATTAGCTTCCCTAAGTTTGTATTTAAGTATTTCAGCCCTTACCGCATTAAGTTCAGCTTGTAGGGATTGAACTTGTTGCTGCAAAGCAGAAATTGCACCCATGCATCCGTACACTGGGTCTCTTAGCCTCACATTTGCTTCATACACTAGACTATTTGCTGCATCTGCTCTTTGACTCTCCGGTACCTCCTGCAGAACAATCGGTGGATGGCAAAAATCATTAATTTTTTTTGGGTCATAGAAATTTCTATTTTAATCAAGTGGCTGATATAATAAGTTGAAAATTAGGGTTTTATATATTGTACCATGAGCATCTTGGAGACGTTGCTAGCACCGAAGACTTTGTGGACTGAAGCAAATTTCTGGGGCTCGTGAGGGGAAAAATAAGGAGAAAAGGGGCATTCTTGGGCACATCTTCGTCTCAAGAGCTTACATGCTGCACAAGGGGTTATCGTATTTAGGGTTCCAGGAGGACCCAACATGTGTCTTCTTCCCATTTGCGATGAAACATCTCCTTCCCTCTTGATCTTCTTGCCTATCTCTTCAAAATTTTCCCTGTAAAAAGTACAATCACAAGATTAATCAGCAAAACTCATATAACAAACAGTTTAATATATATATTCTTAATATTTGTAAGGGGAGAAGGCTATATATTGGAACACTATTTTGATTACCCTTAATTAAGTCGGAAAAGTACTACAATCTAAATATATATGAGAGCATCAATTTTGATTCAAGATGAAGGATGAAGTTGCCAGCAAACAGTGGAAAAGATATACTATTTAGAAGGTTTAATTGAGAGATGGAGGGAGATCTAATATATCTGTGCGACTAATTACCTTTCTCTGGACATTCAGGCATGCTCTCACTGTATGGACTAATGAAAGTAGGAGTAACTTTGGGGGAGAACAATTAGAAAGAGAGTGAGAGGGAGAGAGAGAGAGAGAGTCCAAAATGGGAGAGGAGAAGAAAGGAAAATAAGAGTAGAGAATGAGTGTGCTTAAAAGGCAAGGTATGCAAAGAAAAGTGGTCCAGTTATAATTTCAAAGTAATAGACAAAAAGGAATATATTATAGCATAAAGATATATATGATAGATAGCTAGCTAGATAGAAGCTGAAAGAGAGTGAGAGACAATATGGGTATAAAAAAGGGCAAAGGTTTTGAACATCTCTAAGGTATGTAGTAGGATTTCAGGAGTTATAGACTCTCGAGTCTTAATTATCAGGAAATTAAGTTAAGCACTGCGTGAAGGAGTTGATGAAGAAGAAGATGAAGAGAGAGAGAGAAAGAATTATTGTTTTTAATTTTTATGTTGTATATATGCCAGCTCTATTACTGCTTGCTCACGTGTGAGTTCTTAAATGCGTTTGACTTTCTTAATAAACTTTCTGATTCCATTGCCGCCATGCATGTGGTTCTTGCTTCTTACTGAGGCCAAACTTACCAACTTGCCGGTCATTTTATATACTATATATTATCTAGAAACTGAGCACGCTTCTGAGTTAATATTGCCTTCCATATGTCATATATTCTAGTGATTTACTATTGAACAGACATAAACCAATTGTACTTTTACGATCAAGTTCAAGAATGCTAGCTATCTTGTCAATATCAATAGAAGTACCCACTTAATTTTCTTTAGCTTTTATCTTTATTTGAAGAAGATTCGTGACTCTATTAGATCAGTAGTCCTCAACATCATCATATTCTTATTGACAATATATATATATATATATATATATATATACACACACACTAATATATGTAGAACTTTTATTGACATTTAGAAATTAGTTGAGTTACTTTCTTTAGGAACAAAAATCTTGGAGCCAACTAAGTAATGATGGATTTACGGGAGGTGTGAGGACAATCACCTTTTAATACTTTTTAAGATTTCAATTATTATATTTTATTTTATATTCTTAATTTAATTAATAAGAAATTATCTTTACTTTGTAATAATTTATCTCTTACTTTGTTTGAATATAATTTAAAGATTTTTACCTAATTAAAATTAAATTATAAATTTGCCCCTATAACAAGATACGTAATCAAATAAGTTAGACATTTGTCTACCTCATTTGATATTACAAAATATATTATTAATATCTCAATTATTGGCTTGGAATAACTTAATCTTTCTACTATTTTAGTCACAAGAAAACCCCAAAAAAAATAATAAAGGAATTATATTCTTTTGTTAATTTTATATAGATATTTTTCTTTTAGAGTGGCTTCAAGTTTCTCCTTCTTTCATTGATCTCCTAATTAGCTGAAAAAGTAATGGCTCAAAAAAAAAAAAAAATTGGCCCATCACAACTGCCCGCAAATCGTTCATGGTCTAAGAGTTAATATTTAAGGGTTAGACATACATGCAATACTACCGTTCATGATTATGAAATTGCTTAAAATCTCTAATTGAGAATGATTCATCTCTAAAATTCTCGCTGCATTAATACACAAGTATGTGACAATAATTAAGGGTTGAGGGAAAAGATTGGACACCTTTTAAGATAAGTTGATAATCTTGAGGTTAGAAAATGACTTGTGTAATGTGATGGATGATAGTTGACAGATAGAGATATGCTAATTCGAGACATCTTACCCAGCAATCTTTTCATATGAGAGAAATCATTTGACATGTAAGAATCTAGCACAGTAGTGGTGTTGATTTCAGCAGCTATATATATAATTTTCGCATTTGATCATTCCCATTGTAATATATATATATGACTATGACGGTTAACTGCTTACTATTTGTCCTTCACACACACAGTCACATTAGTTTTTTTCCCTTGAAGCACACCTTAACATAATACAAAGGAACCAAAAAGCAACACTTTCAATTAGTGCATATATATCTGATATATCATTTGGAATCATTATAGCTAATTCGCGCACCTAGCAGTAATTTAATATGGTACTTTATCATAGAAAAAATAATTAACCAAGTAGGCTCATCACTGACCTAAAAACCCTATATGTGCTGCGGATTACGAATTCATGAGTGTTTCTCTTAATTTGTGGGGTGGGATTGAGGAGTAGTGATCTATCAAAGTGGGTGGTGAAAGAGAGAAGGAGTATATTGGGAAATTGAAATTGTAAGGGTTGGTAATGGTGTGTCTGTGTGTGTGTATATATATATATATATTACGTAAAAGAAATGCTTAGAGTCTAAGCAATGTGCCACCATCCATTCTTGTTTGACCCGTATTTTGAGGCTTACAAGTCGCCTTATTCTCCTCTCAGCTTCCCCAACCTAACTTCAGAAAAAGAAAAAAACTATTTCCATTTTTCTGCATTAATGCACCAAAACCCAGAACTCACCACCATCATTTCTACTGCACGATAGACAGGTTGGCCTATAGAAAAAGGCCAGGTGAGCCTTCAGAGAAACTCCACAGAGAATCTCTGGCTTCTTTAATGGTGTTTGAAAATCAGCCCCAAAATTAAACTCTTGCGTCCATTACTCCTTTTTTTTTTTTTTTCTTCTTTAAAATACCAAACAAACATTCGTTTCAAAATATATAGAAGTCTTCAATAATATAGGTCAATACTTATAAGAGTCTAGTCAAGATATATACACTTGGTCTTACTCTTAGTCTCACCATCAAGCCTGGAAAGTAAGGCCACTTTGATTCCACAGGCTCCTCCTTTTTCTCTCCCTCTCTGTGTCCTTTGATGAATTGGAGGAGGAGATGATCAGTTTAGGGTAGGGGTACGCAGTAGCAGCTGACAGACACAAGATCAGTCGACTATATATATATATATATATTACAAAGGGCCAACTTGTCAAGAAGTTTGATCTTATAGTTTCTCTATTCAATTATTTGTCTTTCAAAGGTTTGGATTGTTGTTCAACTTTAATAACCGTTTATCCCCAAGTGATGTGTTGAAATAAATCACTGGCGTTTGAGTTATGAAGACGTGTACAAAGTATAATTTTTTTTTATCTCTTATTTATTACAAAAATATTATTTTACTTCTTCACTGCACTTTCAATGTCATATTAAATTTTTTACTTGTTTAAAAAATATCAATTTTAGTTCTGTAAATTTAAAATTTAAAATTTGGTAGAATGATTAAATTTGATAAATTTTTAAAAAGTAAAGGATCATGTGATTTTTTTAAAAAAATAAAAAATTATTTTAAGTATTTTAATAAATGATGGATCAAACTCACTTAAATTTTATAATAAGTGAAGAGAAAAAACATTTTTCTTGAGGTATATATATATATAAGATCTATGTCTACACAACTAACAAAACAATTAGCATCATTTCATTATAAGTTGAGTAACAGCGTAACATGTCACATGAAGCATCTCAACGAAATATAATATATATTGTGAAAATTACCAAAAAGGAATTGTGAATTGATTTTTTAATAATAGCCATTATTGGGTTGAAGAAATAATAATAATAACGATAATTGATTTCACGTCTTACGAAATATAGCTTAATTAGTTGAATATAGATTTATTTCACTTAACTAAAAGATGTCTTTCAATTAAATTCATTTTAATCAAAATACTCATAATAAGGATGATATTAATTTGTATTAAAATATATATTATTAAAAATAATAATTTTAAAAAGCTATATCTCAGTTTTATATATTTTTATTAAAAATTAACTTAATCTATTCGAAAATTTTATTACATTTATAACAATGTTTATATTGATTAGATATATATTTACCACACATATTATTATTAAACTCAAAGATGATTAATTTTTAACTTTTAATTGTTTAGATTTCTTTAAATCTGTGTTTTGTGAACATGCTTATTTCAAAATAATTAATTATTTTTACTAAATGATTTTAAATTCTTATAAATTTTTTAAAAAATATTATGTTATAAATTTAAAAGCATTTTGGTCAAAATAAATTTAGTTATAGAGTATCTAATTTGATTTTAAGAGAGGAGCCAATAATTTTTTAAACTCCATGCAATTAAATTATCTATTAAATAAGAAAAAATAATGTGTCAAATTGTTTAAATGGAGATTATTCACGTCAAATACTCGAGTGGTCTTAAATTTGTGTCTAGATCAATATTGTAATTAGGTCTTGTTTTAATTTATTTTAAAAACTTCAAAGGAAACTAAAATCTTGTATTATTTGATGATAAAAATCAATTATAAATGTAATTTTATAATAATTTAATTTAGGAAATTGTGCAACTTGTTCTTCAACTTTGAAAGGTGATTATGGACTTTTTGACTTTTAGTGTTACGCAACGTAAATTCTCCATTCACTTTTTTATCCAAAACCTGAATATTACTTGTCCAAATAGGTTGGAAGAAAGTTAAATAACCAAAACAGACATCTATCCTCTCATTCCATTTGACATATATACTTTTTTTTGTCACTTTCTTTTACATCTTATGTGGAAAAAGAGTCCATGCTTCCCATTTAGATGACAAGATATATATATACTCAAAACTAAGTTTGAGGAACTTATAAATTTTAAAATTAAGAAAATAAATTGTAAAAAATTTTAAGAGTAATAGATTTTGGCATATTGAGGTGCAAAATGTTTGTATAATTGTGTTATTTGAGCCTTGGCTCAGGGATCAATAGCTGAGTCCCACGTAGGGGAGATGGCATATTGTGCCTCATGCCAGAGATTTTGTCTTGAATGACTATGGGCCCAAACTAGTGTTTGGGCTTCTCTCAATTGGACTCGAGGTAAAAACATAAAATTTGGCCTAATAAAAGGAATATATATGTGTGTGTGTTAAAATTTTATTAATACTGTTCATAATCTATTTAAGTTACAATTTATCTTCAATTACGTGCAAGTTTCATATTTAAAGGTAAAACTACAATTAAAGATGATATGTTTATATATATATATATATATATATATATATATATATATAATTAAATATTTTAAGCTTTTAAAATAATTTTAAAAGATTTAGGGATCAAATTTTGTACTTTGAAGGACCCATTAGATTCTGAAACCCTATTGGAGACTTATTTTATTAGGTATTCTTAAAGTTTGAAGACAAGATTTGTATTGAATAAAAAAATATAATCCTTAAATCTTTCAAAAATAACTTTAATGTTCATATAGTAAATATTTTAAATATATAATTCTCAAATATAATATTGTAAATTTATTTTTACAGTCCAGTTATATCCAGCTAAAAGATAAGACAAAAGAGCTCTCTATTGAGTGAATGTTCTCCGAGTAGAGAAACTCTGCTACATAGCGTCAACTTCTCTCTTCGGATTCTCTTCCGTCGGCGGATGCATTTGGTTTTTTCTGTCTTTTTAATTATCTCTGGATGGTCCTCTTTCTGTTTAGGCGATTGCATGTTGATTTCGAAGCTTCTAATCTTCCCTTGTGCATTCTAGCTCTCCTTGCTCATTGGTGGTGATCTTCAGCTATGTGACTGGTTAATATGGCGTCTACAGTGAATGATGTTAGCCAAATTAATTTCTTACTAACTTTTTAAAGCTTTAGAAGGTTTCTTTCTATAATCGGACTAACTTTCTATTGTGTGATCGGTTTTGGTTGGTTAGTAGTTTGGGTGCTTGCATTATGTTCTTTTGTTAATCGGAAATTTTGGGATACTATGGACATGCAGAAGTTTCTTACGTGGGTTACAGTGGACGGAAAGTAGTTCATCTGGGCAAGACTCTGTCACCTAGCAGTATACAAGGGAAGAATGAAACTCTTATTCGTCTTCACGCTCTGGTCCTGCTTTGCGTTTCCATAGCCAGATGCTCTCTAAATATAGGGATTACTGGAACACTTGTCTCATGGCCATCTTGATGGACGACAAATTTCTTCATGCTCACAGACTTAATCTTGCTTTACATGGTGCCTGGAAGCTTAAAGCTAACTTCTTGGTAGTGACTAGGGAAGAAAACAAGCACTTGGTCTGTCCAGAATACCTTAACTGAATATTGGCGCCCAAATTTGGTGTTTAGGTAAGTTGCTCCTCGGCGAATACCCATATGGGTTCAATTCTGAGGGTTAGCGATTGAGTATCACAATCCTGAAGTGTGGCTGAGGTGTTTGGGCATCTAGTAAGTTCAGATTTCCAAAATGTTGCGAAATAGTGCATGATTCTTGGAATCAACAAGTGAAGGTTTTGCTAGCTTTATTTGCTACTAAAAATAAATAAATTGCTGCTCGAACGACCTTTCAATTTTGGAATAAGCATAGTGTTGGGAAAATCCAAAGTCAAATTCTTTATCTTGAAAATCAAATTTTAAAAAAATGCAACAAAACTTAGGCGATGACTCTCTGAAAAGGCAAGAGAAAGAGACTTGGCATTTGCCTGAATTTAATTATAATTGTGAAGAAATTATGTGGCCACAAAAGGCTAGGCAGAGTCGGCTTTTGAAAGGAGATTGAAATATCAGGTATTTTTACACTTTGGCGTCTAAGGAAAAAGCCTATAATAGAATTTTGAAAATTAAGGATGGAGCTGGAAATAGGATTGAAGACCCATCAGAAATAGAAAAGCTTACGCTTATTTATTTCATGGAAGCTTACAGTAATAAAATTGGTAATAGATCTAGTATTTATGATCATATCAACTTAGTTATGAACTCTTGTGATATACCTATTTTGACTGAGGAGAACATATTATTTATTGAAAAAGCTATTACGGAGGAGGAAATTCAAATGGCAATTTTTGATCTCCCACCTGATAGCGCACCAAGTCCTGATAGGTTTCATGCTAAATTCTTTCTAACATACTGGGGTATACTCTACAGATATTGGTAACATGGTGAATTCTATTTTTGCTAGGGGCTATCTTCTTCAAAGCATTAAGAAAACTTGGTTGACCCTCGTTCCCAAAGGGGGATCGGTGCAAACCTTTAAGGATTATCGACCGATCAGTATGGCAAAACAAAAGTATATCCAAAGTGCTGGTTAATAGACTCAAGCTAATTTTGCCTACGTTGATCTCTCCATTTCCAAACACATTCAGTAAAGGTTGATCCATAAGATATAATTATTTTATTGGCTTTGGAATTACTTAGTAAAATTCATTCAGCAAAATCTGTCAAAACTAGATGGTGGTCCTTTAAGCTTGATATCACAAAGGCTTTTGATAAACTTTCAAGTTATGACTACAGTGCAATTTCCTATAGAAATTATTCACTTATTCTTTGCCTTTGGGGAATAATCTTGTCAAGCATAGGGTTCCAATTGTCTCTACCTGTATATGCGGTGAAGCACCTAAATCACAAGAACATATTTTCACTAAGTGCCCCTTTACTAGGTACATTTGGTTTGCCTCACCTTTAGGCATTCATTCTAACTCTTTTGATACTTAGGATATCAGCAACTAGTAAAATAAATGGTTAGCTATCGAAGGAATTTTGGCAAATAAAGAGTCACGAAAACCTACATATTAAATAGTTTATATTCTTTTCTCTATATGCAAGTTAGAAATCGTTACCTGTTTAAAAATCTTCACCCTAATCCAATGTGGACTGTTAATCAAATTAAACATCAGATTTTGGAGCCCTTAACTTATCAAGATTTTGACATGGCAAATTACAATCGAAAGGTCAGTTTCATTCCTCCAACCATCAGTTATGCTCTGTTAGCTCCTCATGGTTGGTAAATCATTGGCATAGCGGATAAACAAGCAAACACAAAACTAAAATACTATAACTGAGTTTTGTTTTCATTCATCTCAATGAACAACTACTTCAGCCTTGGTGTTGGAAGCAAAAGAGGTGCATATCAAATTTTTCTGACATTCTTGAAAAAAGTTTTACATTGGATCCATCCTGCAGATCTTCCGATTCAAATCCTTCTGTACAAAACCCATCATTTACGTCTTCTTCAAGCCCTTTCACAATTATTTTCTTCTTTATGTACTTCAGGGCTAGATATTTTGGGCTTGTTTGATACTATTTTTTGTTTTTATGTTCTTAAAATAGTTTTGTCAAATTATTTTTTAGAATAGTTTTTAAAAATAAAAATTTAAAAACTTGTTTGAATCCTTTGTTTTTAAAAACACACTCCAAATTTTAAAAAATACTGTTTCAAAACAATAATTTAAAAATAAATTTTGAAAACACTAAAACCTTGTTTAGTATCAAAAATTAAATTTACAATGTATAATTATAATTCAATTAAAATTTAAATTATTTCATAAATTAAATTTTATGTTTGGGTCATGTAAAGAATTAAAACATAAAATTGTAATCCTAAATTTAGCTCTCATTCTACTATTTAGACAAAAGATGAATAGTTGTTCTATATATTTGTGTCTATTACATTTTTTGTATATATGTGCATGTGTGTCCATGTGGGTATACGTACATGTGTATTTATGTGTGTAGATATATGTGTGTGTGCATTGATGCTACATATTAGTATTCATGTGTGTTCAACATAAGATTGTCAAACTCGCGATTATAGGTAGACTCATGAGGGGAACGTGGGCTCGTAACGTAGATTTATAAGAATTTACTTCTATTAATAAATTGAAAAAAAAAATCTATATGTGAATGACTATATTGATAAAAAAATTCTATGAATGACTTAATTGAGAAATATTTTATTTGAGGGACCAAAATAAGAAATAAATTTTATAAGGAATCAAATTAATAAATAATCTATTAGTGAGAGACTAGAAGAGATTTTATTCATTTAGCCAAAATAAAATTCAAATTATAAAAAATATGAAGGGCAATATTAATAATGATGTTATTTGTGAAGGAAGAAATTGAAAAATATTCATATGAGGGACTAAATTGAAAAAAATTCTATGAAGGACTAAATTAAAATCTTACCTGTGAGGGATTAAAATGAAACATAAATTTTATAAGGAATTAACAATAAAAAATACTCTACAAGTGAGGGACCGAAAAAACTTTTACTCATTTGGCCAAATTAAAATGAAGACTTGTTAATATATAACTTTTGTTGTTCTTATATTGAACATTTATCTTGGTCAAGTGGTTAGATGTTGGTTGTCTTTTTGTACATGGGTTAGAATCTAGTTGAGTGCATTTTGAATTTTGAAGGAGATCCTTTTCTCAACTCGTCTAACTCAATAATGACTTATCAATTAGATCGAGTTTAAGCAAGTTAGAGCGAGTCAGAACTGAGATTGAGTTAAACATGTTTAATATATCATATTTATATATGCATGCATGTATATGCGTGTGTATATAATAACTTCATTACATATGGTTTTGTATTTATGCATGTTTGTACCTACATGTGTTACACATTTAATACCTAGGAGTGTGTCTGGAAGTACATGTATGTAATTTAATTAGGTCAAGTTAATTTTTAAAATTTTAATTATTCTCCATTTCAAATCATATTTTTATTTCATTCTTTTCAATTTAAATATTTTTTATTTTTCTTTAAAATTTTTTGAATAAATAAGAGGTAACCTAACCTGGATAATTACTAACTAACTAAGTTGGATCTCAAAATTTATACAAATCTAACCCATAACTCTACTTAAATCATTTTTTACATAATTACAATTTTTCCATTAATAAAAAAATTTTGAGAAATAAAGGAAAACATCTAAAATTTATTCTTGTTTTTTTATTTCAAAAAACACTTTTCTGTTTTTTAATTTTTTAAAAAAATTTGTTAAAAACATGTTATCAAAAAAGTTTTTTTCCCCTATTTTTAAAAATAACATTCAAACAAAGCCTATATTTCTTTTATCTTTATTTTCTTTTTTGGTTGACATGAAAAATATTTTCCCAATCTCATTTATTGCTGGGACACAAACCCCATGGCTCACTAGAGAGCTCAAGTTTTTCATAGCCAATAACATAAAACAAATAATATTCAATAAAATAAAAAAAATTATATATTCAAGAAAACTTAAATTAAAAGTTCAAATACCTTATTTATATTTTCCAACAAATTTTAATCAAGTTAAAAAAAATCAAATAATAATTTTTACAAATTCAAAAAATTATAAAAAAAAACTTAAAGAAATGATAATTTTAACAAGTTAAAAACATTAAATTCAAATTTTTCTTTTTTTTTCACCACATGTAAAGAAACCAATAGCGGTGCAGTTGTACCGAGAGTATGATTCTCATATTCGCCTGTTCTGGTCCCAACAAACTTTCAAATGCATGTCTTCAAATCAAATAAAACAATATCCTCAAATTTGGATACTTTTACATCCTACTTCTCATTTCTCTGTTGACCCTTCCTCAATCATCAGCCTCCTCAGATTTAGAACAAAAATATTATTTTGTCTTTCGATTTTTTCAAATTAATTTTAATCTTGACTTGAAAATTTTAAAGTAATATTATTATTTTTAATATCTAACTTAAAATAGTATTTTATTTTTGAATTTAGTCTCATTTAAAAAAAAATTGAGACCAGATCTTGAAAAATTGATAATCATTTGAGACTTTCAATTAATGAAAAATTAAAATGAGATTAAATTTGAAATTTGAAAATTATTTTGATGCTTTTTATTAGTAAAAAATTCACATAACTTTAAATTCAAAATGAAATATTAAAATTGCATTCTTTTTTCACAATTCACAAGATTCCAACAGTGTTTCCATTGTAGGTTGTCATTGCTCATGCACCAAGTTAATTCTCTAGAGGCTTCAGATTCCAACATGTAATTAAAAATAATATAAATGAGTTAAAATTAACGTTTAGAAATTACTTAATTTTGAGAGAAATACAAATAAGAGATCGAGTGAGTAAAATATATAATGAAAATATAAATTATAGCATGATAAATAATATAATTTTTAAGTATCAATTTTAATTTTTATAATAATGTAAGAGAATAAAAATGATGTTATATATAATTTCTCCAACATTTAACTTTGAATTACTAATTAATAGCCCTATACACATGACCGCAAAAGGACTATATATTTTTAAGGTTCAAGTTAATGTAGTAAAATAAAAAAAGAGTTTCTGTTCAATTTTTTTTATAAGAATAAAATTATCTAACATAAATAGTATTCAAATAACTTGAATATCTTATTTATACATGTACACGTTGAAACTCATCTGCTGTAAAAATAATTTCTGTTCAACTCACTCAAACGTTCTTAAAATATTAAGATTATATAGATGTGTAGTTTTAATTTAAACCACGTGATATAAATTTTTAACTATTTATTATGTCAATATATTAATATATAAACTTATCCCAGACAGTTTCCCAACGTATCCGACAACCTACTCGCCGTGTAAGGAAGCCGTAGACCTTTAGGTAAATACTAGAAAGTGAATACCTACTTGTACTAATCACTTTTTGAATGCATTATTAATCACGATTCGGTGATTAAAAAATATAATATATATACAATATTAAATTCAATCTTTGGAAAGAGAGACAAAAATAAGTTAGAATTGTTGTGTTCAGAAGAAAATGCATTAATACGAAGAAATTATATAATTTGACAATTTAATTTAATTTTGGTGATAGTGTATAATAAAAAAAAATTGCTCATGATATCTAATTTTTAATTAAATTGTTTAAATTTAAAAAACTGTGCAATTTAATCGTGAACAATCCTTTTTGGAAACTGTAGAAAAATAATTTGGATTTGTTATATTTAAAAAAATACATAAATGATTAAAGAAATTACATGATTGATTGAGGTTAATTTTGGAAGAAAAGTGAGTGCCCTTCTTTTTTATATATTTATTTATTTTGTGGAGTACACATTATTTTTAAAGTATGATTGTGATTTTCTATCATGAAATTGCATTATGTATAATTATATAGTGATAAAAGAAAGAAAAAAGAATGACTCAAAAAATAGAAGTAAGCTTTTCAACTACTTTCACTCTTTCGCATTATTTTCTTTCTTTAATTTTACAGTATAATGTACAAAATCAGTAATAATAATCTAATTATTTATTCACTATCTATAAAATGCATTTCATCTAAATTTTTTCCGTCATTCAATTAAATGTATTGGAATTATGAGTGAACAGAAATATTGACTAAAAAATTGGGATCTATATGTCTTTTCATTCTTCTTATATTTTATTATTACGCGATTGAATGCAAAGGATTTTGGTATATTTATAGATGTTAAATTTTTATTTAGTTAGTAAATTTAATAACTAAAAATATATAAAAAAAAAAAAAGTAATACATATATACCACCGAACGAAATTTATATGTAATTTTTTATATAAATTTTTTCGTTAAGGCTATATTTAAAAGTTCAAAGACGATGGAATAAAATGACAAGTAATAAAATGAAATGATATAAAATAAAATGAAATGGAGTGAAATGTTTTAAGTAAATAATTTTTATTTAAAAATTATAATTAAATGAATACAATGTAATAATTTATTAATTATTTTTTTAATATTATTCTAACATAAATATATAATTAATAATTTTATTTTTGTTCAATACTTGAATGTAACTCATTTTCCTATTCATATTTGTTTATTTTCTTTTATTAATTCTCTTTTTTTTTTTAATTTTTATTTTTCAATGTACAAAATGTAATATAATTCTAAAATAAAAGTAATATATATATATATATATTATGTAAATAGTTTATAATATGTAAAAATTATTTAAAATAAATAAACTTAATATTTTAATTAATAATTTAATAAAAAATAAGATAAAGATTAAATTTGTTATTGGATAAAGAAAAAAAATTTTTTTTAAATATTTTATAATACAAACATTAGATAGATTTATAATTTTAAAAAATATAATAATATTTTTAATGAGTGAATTATTTGTCATCCCTTTTAAATTAAAAAAATAATAAAAATAACATTTTAAATAAGTATAAAATTCCTCCTTTATTATCGAATTTCACCGTGGTAATAACATCCAAAATACATTGATGGCAATATAACCATTCTACCCACAGCTGGACATCCATCGTCCAAACATAGCTAGACATCCATCGTCCCCTCTCAACTCTGTTATAGTGAAATCTCTCCTTCGCCCACGTCTTTGGGTGGTCCTGAGAAGATGGCATTGTTTGGGAAATTCAGTCGCATGAACGCATAGTTCACACGCAGGGGAAGGACTCGATGGGAAAGCAAACGAAAATGACGATTTCGATTCCGATTCCGTCTTCGATTTGTACGCTCTCACTGTGCTCCATTGACTGACCTATGCAATTGAAAATTTTCTATCAAAATTTCACTTCTCAAGAAGCGTTTTGTCTTTTCGCTGCGATTTCCTTAAATTTCCGGTGTGGATTTGATTTCTTTAGAGTTCAGAAACTATTTTTTCTTGCGTCGTTGCAATTTCAAAGGTAGACTCCGGAATGTATATTATTCTGATTTAAGGCTCAAAATGTATGAGAAGATCAGAGTGAAGAGCGATGATACTGCAAAATTACCAAGTTTGGTGCTAAGAGATGAGATTATATTTTATTTATTGGCCTTCTTTTTGTCTTTTTAGGGATGTGAATTCTTGAACTTGTAAGTAATGGCTTTCCTCCTAGATCTAATTATTGAAATGTGTATGCTGGAAAAACTTGATGATCCCTTTCGTTCTCTCTCACACCTTTTTCTCTTTTTTATAGAAAACTCACTATTTTAATAGAGTTTAGAGTGGGATTAAAAACCTGATAATATACATATAGCACACTGTTCTCCTACAATATATGCTACAAAGATATAGAGAATTGGGGGAAATGGATTCCAATCTCATGCATAGACATTGTTAATATTGATCAGGAGCTATGACATCGCTATGATTGACACATCTAAGCCCACAATTCACTGCATTTTTCAAATACAATCAACAACTAGCTTTTCAAATACTTGTACGACAACTAAATCACCTAGAAAATGAATTTGCAAACAAGAAGGTACCTAAATTTACTAAACTGCTCCACCATGCCCCATGATTTTTAAGACTGCTCTCTTTATGTTCCCCACAGGAGTGCAGCCTATGAAATCATTTGCACCTCCATGTTTGTACCTGAAAGCAAAGCCCAGTGTTGAAGTTGGAGATCTCGCAGAAAATGAAGGGGATGAATATACCAACGTAGATGAAGAGGATGACGACCAAATAGATGATGATGAAGAAGAAGAAGAAGATGGAGACACATGAACCTTCCCAGAACCTGTAAGTAGTGCTCTCAAAATGCTTGAAAAAAATTTATGAGATTTTTTATTTCGATTTCTTGGCTTGGGATTGGACTTGGAATTATAGGAAGGTGGGGGTGTTAGGGGAGGCAGAGAGGTCTCACACAGAGGGTGCTTTGGGGTTCCTGGTTTTGATTCCCACCTGAAAGGAACTCCCACTGAAGCTTCTCCATAGTACAATACTCTTGAAGATGAGTTGGCCATCGAGGCTTCCTTCGTCACTAGCCTCGAGAAGAACCCTCCTTCCTCCTTGATTCTGAACGACTTTTCAGCTGAGACATCACTTAACATCTTTGTTAATTTGCAGATCTGAATGCCTCTAGATCCCAAAGTGGAGCTCAGAGTAGCACATTGTTCAACTATATATATAACGTGTATTAAACAAAAGGAGAGAGAGGGGGCCTTCCTTCGATTTTAAAATAGGAATTATTAGCTTGATGCACACCTATTTAATTATGACCGAATTTAATGCATGATATGTGGTAGATATAAGTATACAATTCTACTTTTCCAAGGCTAGCTCCCCTGTTTTTGAAAGCATCTAAACCAGAAATTTAGAGACTGAGCCAATGGTCCCGAATAGGAAATTTTTTTTTTTTTTAATGAATTTTTAAGTTTTGGGTTGGATGTACTGTCTCTGACCCGACCCAAAGAATTGCACAACATAACTAAGGCAAAAGGAAATTTGGTTACGGATGAACGCTAATAAATGAGAGGACTTGTGGTGGTCCATATTTTATATGAATGAAAAGGAGAAACTTTTTCATAAATATTGGTAGATGAACATGCAGGGATACTTCTCTTGCTCTAAACCAAACTCAATAATTTGTTAATAATATTATATATACCTTGTGATTGGCATCTATCAGTAATCAAGCCCATCAGCGTCTGAGCATACAGTGTAGGGATAGTCAAAGTAGAGCACGTTTAATTTTATGGAAAAAAAGACATAGAGAGCATGGAGTTCGGGCAGCAGGAGAAATTATTGCAGATTCTTTAGTAAAATTTTATGGAACACTAGATGCATACGTTAGTGAATTATGATTGTGAGTTTAAGAATTTTACTTTTTATCAATTTCAATCTTTTGAAGTTACCAAATTTAGTAACTCAATTTTAAATGCAAATTATTATATATTTTGGTAATAATTAATATTGGTTGTTAGATTTTATTATAAAAACAAAACTGCAACTGATCTATGATAAGAGAGCATAAGCTCTCCACTGTCTAATCTAAGGCAATGTTTGGTGCAGCGGATAGCAAGGCACAAGTGATGGAAAAGATAATAGAAAGGTTGAGATGTCTGTTTGTTATACAGACTGTACAGTGCTATTGGAGACTACTCTCCTTTCTCTGCAATGAGCATAGTTGTTAAAATTACAAGACAATTAGTTAGACTTGTTGATTTTACGTTTTTAGGTAATAAAATCAATTTAACTTGATTGTAGAATTGGAATCGAAGTAGATTCGGTCAAACTTGAGTAAATTTAGTCAAATTCAAGTAAATCGTCAAGTTTAATTAAAGTCAATCAAATTACTTTTTTTAAGTTTTTGGCCTAAACATGAATAATCTAACATTCTAATTAATTTTTTTAAGAAAAATTAACTAACATTAAGTTCAACTCAATTATTTCAACCATTAAACAAAAAAAAAACTTATATTATAAATATAATTATATTATTATGACTAATATATTTTACTTGCAATTAATAGTAAATAACATATTACATTGTGATAAAATAGTAAACTTTATTTTTCAAATTTAAATTTTTTTTTTTCATTGCTTAGCTTAAAATACATTATTATATATATATATATATATATATATTTATTTATTTAATATTTAATCTAACTTGTTTACATTATTATTACTATTAAAATTACTATTATTTTAAATTTTAATTACTTTGAATTTATATATTAGTAAGTATTATAATGAAAAAACTTGTTTTTAATTTTTTTTAATAGATTTAATTTCAATGCTTCTAGAAAAAACTTTTAAACTCAATCTCTACTTAATTAATTATAATTAAAAGTTCTATAATTCAAGTATATTTTTTTAATAATATTTTATTATCATTCCCTAGTGTATAATTTAAGTTATTATAATAGTATTTTGTATATATATATATGAATTTTTATTTATATATTTAAAATTTAGTTATATTTATTAGTTATTTATTAATAGAGGTAAATTCTTACGTTTATATGTACACATTTCTTACGATTCTGTCTAAATTCGCTAGTTTGACAACATTGGGAGAGACTTCTATTGAAATGGCTAAGGAAATGTATGCCCCTCCACTGAAAAGGGAATGAAGATTACAAAATTGCCTTGGATTTCCTTTCCATATAACTTGAGTAAAGCCTACAAAACGAAGATCGACCACCTAATCAACAATCGTTGCTCGCATTGTTAGTCATCGGAGTTTGACTGACACCAACAATCTGTGCCCTAATGCCATAGATCTTCCCCTCCTCTTTGCCACACGTTAATCCACAATCAAGGACCACTACCTCACTTTTGCTGCTAGATGAATAGAGTTGATCATTTGGCCAGATTTTTTAAATTTGAGCTAGAAAAAAAAGTTTAAACTTATATTTTAATCAAATTTTTTATTTTAATTTTTATCTATATTTATCAAATCGGGTCAATTGAGTTTTTTTAAAAATAGTTAAATCAATTTGTTATTTAAGATTTAAAATAAATAACATAAATTATTATTATTATTACATGAAAGATTATATATAAATAAGTTGTAAAAATAAATAAGTTATTGTATTGACATAAATGCTTTAAATAAGAGGTATTATATTTTATTTATTTATTAAAATGTCATATTACACTAAAATTTTTTTAAATAATAATTTTTTACTTATCGAAAAAAGTATTCATTTGGGTATTTTAAATTTAGGTCAAGTTTTAAAAAAAGTTTGAGCTCGACCCACTTTATTAATTTAATTTTTTTATTCAAGTTTTATTTTTTAAAGTTAAGCAAACTTTTTAATTTATAATTAGATCTACAAACAAAACCCTTATTCACCAAGGTTTGATAAACGCTGAAATTTTGACCCTACACCAACTCCGAGATGGACATATGCTTGTAGATGAGAAAAGATGAAGCCTCTTTGTCTAGTTTTTTATTTTTTTTCTTGTGGAAGCCTCATTCTTTTTAGTCTTGTTGAATGAGGATCGTATCAAATTACCCAAGGGTTTTTTTTGTCTTTTCATGGCCATTATGCCTTCCATTCTATTATCATTTTCATTCTATCAAACAAACATTTTAATTCTATTCCTCTTTCCATTCTCATCATATTAAATGAGTTTTGAATCTAAAACTTTTCATTCCATTCCACTTCTTTTTCATTTTCTTTCCACTAATAATCTATTGCTATATACTAAAGGGGGCCTTAAGTCTTGAAATTTATGTATAATTATAAATTATATGATGAACTTGAACTATTCATAGAAGAGCCCGATTCTGTATGTTCTTGTAAACCTAATACGAACAAGAACCAAACCCCCATCTTACAGCCACTTTTGGCTCAGCTATCTGGTAGTTGAAATGCCTGGATTTTTAGATGGTGTGCTTGATGAGCTTGATGGTAACAATTCAGTCTCATTAAATTGCAGCACTGCAAATTTCAGTCTTTACACAGACAGGGACATTTGAAGGGAAGCAATTGAATGACATATAACAGAAAATCAGCTAATTCTCTGTATTTTCCCCGGAGGATTTTGGTGCTCTTATTGATGGTGTCATTTTAAACCTTCATATACGATTTGAAATGCCGTTTAAGTTCTCAGATTTCGGGTACCCCACATGCTTGCTTTAAATGTTATTTTACTGGTTTGTTTATGATTGATCTGCACTAAAATATCTGTCTAGCTTCACTTTACTGGTTTGATTATGTAGTTTGGCCCACTGCTATAAAGGGTCGTTATGAGCAATGCATTACTATTATCACTTTGCACAGTACGTACCAAACCAGAGCTAGTGGTCCAGTTCTGAATTTAATGCAAGAATTTCTTCATCCGTGGGTCACATGAGGATGAGATCTCTACCACTTTCAGTACGACACGTTTGCTTATTTGCATTCTGTATCAGTCACACACATTGGAATAGTTTGTATTACATGAAAAAATTGAGAGTGTACATGAGACATGTCTTATTGAGTATCTATTTTAATTAATTTGGTGTATTTTGGTCGAGTTTGTTTAAAGAAAAACAAAATTTTAGTATAGTTTTTAGATATTTATCATTAATTGTTTTAAATGAAAAATTGACACAATTGTTCAAACGTTTTAAAAAAATTTTCACATATTTTATTTTTATTACAAAAACTTAATATCAAACTCATAAAAAAAATATAGTCTCTCAGACTTAATGTATCAATAAATTTAAGGTCTCGTTTCGTAAGCAATGGGTAGATTTTGATGAAATGTGAATAAAAAATATATAGAAATGAAGTGGAGTGGGAAGAAAAGATTTTGTTTGAAAATATATTTGGTATGTGAAAGAAAATTAGAATGAAATTGATAAATTTGTTTGGTATAATTGAATTAGTGATGGAATGAGAATAATAATGAAGATAAATAACCAAAATACCCTCGGCAACTTTACTTGTACTTCTTCTATAATATCTTTATGCAAAATATTCTAATAACATTTTTTTTTGTTCTCTTTAACATTATTACCAAGGATGGTAGGTTCTTGAAATTTTCATAGGAACTATCTCGTTTGAGGACTCGTATGTAGAAAATATTTTTTCATGAGAATGGGAATGGGAGCAAAACTTTCCCCGAAGGAAATTTGGGGATGAGAACAAGAATCATATCTTCTGTCCTATGAATCCTCGTCCCTACTAATTTTATATAAATATTTATTATATATATATACTAATTTTTGTACTTTTTGTATTTCACTTATTATTTATAATTATAATAATTAAAAGTTAAGAATTCAATTTAACTTCAAAATAACTCTACTAATTACATATTAGATTCACAAAAATCTACATTTCCACAAGAAATGGGGATGAGGGAGATTTTCCCCCAGGAAATAGAAATGAGGATAAGATATATAATTAATAGTAGGGATGGAGAGCGGAGAGACACTCCTTCTCTCACATAATCGACATATCTAATTAGTATATATTGACTAAACTTTATTTCTTCTCAAAACAATATTGTTACTTGAAAAAAAATTTGTCATATACCATGAAGTCAAAAAAAATTTTCAAGTGTTTTTTTTTTAATAAAAATACTTCAAAATGATATTTTTAGTTAAAATAACATAATACGAAACACAAAATTTTAGTCCTTGAGAACACATACATTCAAATGGATGCTAATTGCTGAGATCACTTCTTGCAAGTCATTTTACTTTATATCTCTGATTTATATATTCATGTGAGTCTATTTGAATTTTCTTTCTAAAGCTTTTTTACCTTCAATATTCTAACTAAATTGTCCCCCTATCTCTCTCTTCAAGGTTTGTTCTTTTTTCAAAAAAAATATTTTTATTAAAAATTTTAATATAAAACTCATAAAATTTCATTGAATCGATGCTAATTGCTGAGTGATTGTCGTAAACCATTTTTTCAACCATGTACTTTTTTTTCTTTTGAAGAAACCATGTACTTATTGGCCATGCTTATTAAAATACATAGGAAAGCCCAAAAAAAAAAAATTAGAGGAGGAGGGGACAAGCGCATTAAGTACAGAGCAATTAAGAGTGGGAAGTACGGTTAATTAAGTCGAAACAATTGATTTGTTGTATTCTCTCTAATAAAATTATTAGAAAAGAAGCGTTATGACCATTAAAAAAGTAATTTTATTAAACTTATAATATTAAATTAACTGTCATATAAATATATTAAAATTTTTTAATATTTTTTTATTTAAGTATGAGATTCGTGAGCTTTAATTTGTTAGTGAAGTAACCATCATATAATGCTGGTTCTGCGGGAGAACACCCCAAAAGTCACACGATTCTTCTTGAATGAATGAATAGACTTTGATGCAAAGAGTGGGTTGTTTAATTAATTAGCACCAAAATTTGACTTATTCGTGCAGAATACAAACAAATATGCGATTTAATTGGGTGAGTCAGCTCCAGAAGTATTTTATTGACACTTTAGTGTACCATCTAAAAATATAAAAAATAATAACTGTGTAATTAAATCATTAAAAGTCCATTATATTTAAAGGTCTTACTGAAGGTTGAGTTTGTTATATATATACTAACAAGTTGCCGAGTAAATAATATTTATAACCAATAACTAATGAATCTAATCAGAAATTGTTTTATATAAAAATTTTCATCGATTCATAAATGATTTTGTTTGATAAAGATATTAATTGATTCCTCTGATCAATTTCACTCGAATATATAATTTTGGGAAAGCAACAGTTGAAATTTGGAAGATTGTATAAAGGGAAAATTCTATTTTCAGTTCTTATAGTTTTATTCAATTTTTAATTTGATTCATATAGTTTAAAAGTTTGCAATTGAATAGTTACAATTTACAAATATTTTAATTTATTCTTTACTGTTAAAATTTTATATTATCGTATTAAAATTTTCTAATATAACTAATTATATATTACTTTAATTACATGCTAAATATGTATAATTTATGTTAATAAAAGAAATAAAAATAAAGAATGAAATAAAATTAACTTACATATATAGTAAACTAGTGGTCAAAATATAATGTGAAGGACTAGATTAAAAATTTGATAAAATATAGATATTTAATTATAAATTTTTAAATTACAAATATCAAATTAAGAATTAAACAAAACTATAAAGAAAGTATAATCGTCGAAATGTATAACATGGCTCAATAATTACCTGTTGAAAGCCAACGAAGTATTTTAATGCAGCATGTACGCAACAGTCCCACATGAAGTTTCATATTTATTTGTACATTTATGTTTCTGGATATGGTAGGACATAGTTAAAGAAATGACCTTAAAAAGTATCATTGATCATTGTTGTTGTCAGCAAAAAATTATAATCAAGATAATTGATAACGATCCATATGGCACAACTGATTGGATTCAGATCATTCATGTTTAGTCATTATATTTCTCACTTCATAAAGTATACCTACTACGTAATTAGGGCCACATATGTCGTTGCATAAAATAGAACTGTGGTCTCAAAATTAGATGTATGAGGTTTTTTTTTGTAATATCTCAACGTTAGAAAAGGGAAAAACTTTCTCCTAAGATTCATAAATACTAATTTTAAAGTTCTATAACTACAAGATCCTTATTGATATGGGTTTAAGTATGCTTTCATATTTAAATTATTATTTTTTATGGTTTGTGCTATAGATGTTTTGAGAGAAAACCTACGAGTATTTTACAATTGTAATCAAGAGGAGATTTATGTTATAAAAACTTGAGATATATCTAATACATTATAGGTATCTCATTCGATTAATAATTTCAACTAAAATTTGATCAGCTTCTACAATAAAAAAAAAGTATATAAGTTTTCCGTTTTAAATCTATGAATATGTTCATTATTTTTTTTATTATTTCTAAAAATTTGATATGATGAATTTTAATTTAATGAGCGATTTCATCAAAATTGAGTTTTGGCCTGGGAAAAGATGTTTCTATTTTTGTTGTGTTTGAATAGTAAAACTTGATTAAAAACTACATTATAAGAACTCATATCCTATTCTTGCATGCGTTACAGTAACATTATATCGTAGTAGCTGTAGTAAGGACGAACTTTTATAGTCATGAACAAGTAATCTGTAATGAGAAGCAGATAATACCACAAAATATTACCGTGGAAAAATAAGCTCATCAATGGAGAAATTTTAATTGCCCTAACTCTTCAGACAAGCCAAGAAGATTGTTGCACCATGCATCTATTCTCTTTGATGCTCCATGAAATGCTAGCAATGCCTATTGTCCAACAAGGGATGGCAAGAAAAAGAATGAGCTGGACATTATATACATTGTCCAGCGCGAGGTTCATATTCTGTAGCAGGGAAGAAAAATAAAGCATAACATTTTACTTTTCTTCCTCTTAAATTTATTGGTCCTACTCTCATCTTAAATTCTTTTATTAGGTGATTATTCTCTTAAAGCATGTAGGGAGTTACTTAAGGGTGTACAAATTGAAAAACTCTCGTGTAAGATAAGTTTTGAGTGGGTTTGGGTTGAAATAAATGCTGCAATCAACGAATTTAGATTACCAGTCGTACAACAGATTTGTTGTACGGCTAGTATAAGCACAAATTTTTTTTTATTTTTGATTGTTAAATTTTTTTTTTTTTGACTTACCGTTATACAATAGATCTAACGGTAGATCCGCATTCACAATCAACTTAAGAAGCAGTTTTTTTTTTTAATCTTAATTTGTGGTTATGGGAAAAGTCATGTGATAATTAACTTTTTCATATAAACTTATTTATATGGCTAAAGTCATCTTTGTCCAAATAGGATGGTAAGAGGTGAAAAGTTGAAAGGAAAATAATAATAATAATAATTGAACACAAATTTATCAAATTCCCTTTAATTTAGAAAAAAAATAAATTAGTGCTATGAGTGATTAATTCATTGACCTTATAGTCATTTCATGCCTAAACTTTGTAAAACAAGCTTAAATGTGATGAATTAAATTTTATATTTTGGTATAATTATGAAGTCTATAATTTAACACTATTGTATGCGCAATAAATGTTTTTCAACCACAAAAAATCAGCATGCCATCGCAATGTACTTTATTTAAAGCAGCTATTTTGTTTGCATCAAATTAATGGTTCCAACCTTTTAATACACTAAAAAAAAATAGTTTATTTATCGGTGTATTGTACGAAATTTAAAGAAAATTAGTTTTTTTATTATATATTAATATATTTTAAATCAATAATATTTGTAAATATTAGTACAAAAAATTAAATATAGTAATATATTGTGATATAAATAATACATAATAAATTAAAAAATATTTATAAAATTAGCTATGTGAAATTGATGGGAAAGAAATAATGACAATAAGCTTATTGATAAAGTATTATTATAAAATATTCAATCATATATTGTTTTCTTTTTGTTTTAATTTTAAACTATATCAAGTTATATTTATAATTTTTTATTAAAAAATTTAAGAGACAATTAATTAAATAATTAATTATCATTTTGTTAACTCTAAAAAATATTTAAATTTTAAAGAATTCTTCATTTAAGATGTAATTAATTAATTTATTAATTTTTTCGTTCACTTCAAAAAATTATTAGATTTCAAAGAATAATTTATTAACTTTATCATTTATTAAAAATTATTAAAATTTAAAAAAATTTTAATTTAAGAAATAGTTATTTATTTGTTTATTTATTTATTTTATTATTTTTTAATTAACTACAAAAATATGCTGTTCAAATAATTCTTATTTTTAACTGAAACAATACTTTATTGATGAGCAAATAGAACTAAGAATTACATCCCACTCTTTAAAGGAAGAGTGATGCAGAGAAATTCTGGCTAACCTATGGGCTTTACCATTTGAGGATCAACTGATCCACCTAAGTATGGCATTTCTCCTAGCACTGATCAGAGCTTTACCATCAGAGACAATAGTACCCAACTCGGAGTCATCCTCCTCTCCCGAGAGAATTGCCTGAAAGATGGATTGGGCATATATATAGATAATTCCTTCAGCATCTAGGTTTATTAAAATCCAACTCAGAGCTTCCCTCACCGCCAGGGCTTCACAAACTGTAGGGGAGTGGATAACTTTAAAGAAACCAGTTAACGCCTTAGTGAAACTACCATTTCTCCCTTTGAGCAGTGCTCCAAAACCTGAATAGCCTTCATTGACAAGAACTGCTCCATCAGTAAAACAGCACCACTCAAATATTTCTCTCTGATCTTCACTGGTAGTCCCTCATTCTCAACTCAATGGGTCGATTGGATGACTGTTGGCACTTTCCAATCTCTGAGATCTGAGCGATTGAAAAACAAGGCTCCTTGGGTGCTGAGACAAATTTCTCCACAAAGTTTTATTCCTCTCCTTCCAGATTGACCAACTTACTGAACAGAACTCCTCTAGAACGCTAATAGGAAAATTTGAGCTGATATGGTTTACACATTCCTAGAAATTCGAGTAGACAATCTTGCCCTTGTGATTCCAAAGATTCAAACAGGACTTGGCTTTTGGACATTGTAAAAGGGTATGTGCAGTGTCTTCCAGCTCTCCACAAGCATTACATATCCCTGTAACATCCACTCCACGTGTCTAGAGATTTGAATTTCCTGGGAGAACTCCCTTACACGCTCTCCAGAGGAAATTTGTCTGCTTGGGTGGAACCTCTAATTTCCATATGCTTTTCCGAACGTCCGTTCGATACAGTGGGGGACTGATGGTGTTCATGATATATATAATATCCATATCTGACTTTATAGTACCCTTTTCTTCTGCTAAATAATTTTGTCCTCATAAGATGTTCTTCAGGGAATTCACTTCGTCATTAGTAGCTTTACAGAAGAAAATGGAATCATCTGCAAAGAGAAGATGAGATACTCTGAGTCCTCTGGCGCTAGCTCTACAGCCATGTATAATTCCATTAGCCTATACATATCTGAGTGAGGCAGTCAAACCTTCAGCACAAAGAATATAGAAATAAGGGGACAACGAATCTCCTGGACGCAGGCCTCTGTAAGGCTTGATGGGGCCAACCTCTTCTCCATTCACCAAAACAGAGTATTTCACTAAGGTGACACACATCATCATCCACCTAATCCATTTATCATCAAATCCCATCCTCCTCACGATTTCCTTAAGGAAAATCCAGTCAACACGATCATAGGCTTTATTTATTATTATCAGTTTTGACCGCTACAACCCCCTAATTGCCTCTAATCTTTTTCTTCATGGAATGCATAAGTTCAAAAGTTGCCAGTAAACATTGCATAGTGAAATGGGTCTCAGCTCCTTCAGAGATTGTGGATTATCAGTTTTCAAGATAAGAGCAACTAGAGTTTGGGAGAGAAAGTCTTCTTTAAGCTATTCTCTGCAACAATTACATACGCTCGGACCCAGAAGATACCAGAACTTCTGATAAAAGGTCGGGTTAAAACTATCTGGGCTTGGTGATTTATTCAGGTGCATTGCAAAAATTGCTTTTCTAATTTCATCATTGCGAAAGGCCGAAGAACCTTCTCATTATGATCTTGTAAGACTACACAATGAACATGTTGTAGAATTGGTTCATGAAAGCCCTCGCCCTTAACAAAAAGGTCAGAAAAGTAAGACAAAACAATCTGGTGCATGCTTTCTATATTAGTAATCCAATCCCCCTGATCGTTCTTCAAACCTTCAAGCTCGTTGTTCTGTTGTCTTGTTGACGCCTTCATATGAAAACAACGAGAGTTGCGATCACCCTCCTTCAACCAGAAAAGTTCTACTCTTTGTTTCTGCTTAATTTCTTCTTTACGTAGGATCTCATCCCTTTCATTACGCAATGTGTGATAAGACGAGTTATCCACGTTTCCACAGCCCCTCTATTCTTTGATCTTTCCGTCAATAGTTCGTAAATGCTCCCTCACTTCTCTTTGACGATTAAAGCCCCATTCATCCAGACGCTTACCACACTGGAAAAGTTTCTCTGTGATGAAACATTGATCATTCCTCTGCCAACACTGCTCCACTACACATTTAAGATCAGAATCTGATAACCATTCGTTTTCAAAGCGGAAACGATGTTTACCAAACCTTTTCTGTTTATGCTCGAGAACAACAATTATAGGATGGTGATCAGAATAAGCAGAGATTTCTATCTTCATGGAACAAAGAAGAAATAAGTCAAACCAATTAGAGGTTACCATTGCTTTGTCTAGCCTTTTTCTCACCATGTCATGATCACCCTATCTTCTTTCCCACGTGAAACAGAGCCCCCTCGTGTTGATATCACTTAGACCGCACACCACCACTGTTTCTCTAAATCCATTGAACAGGTAGCTTAGGTGAGCTTGGCCCCCTTCCTTCTCTTCCGGAGCTAACAGGTTGTTGAAGTCACCTATACACATCCTTGGTTGGCTGTCCACTCTGGCTAGATCCTTGAGTAATTACTAAGAATCCTGTCTTTTCTGTCTTTCAGGGAAACCATAAAAACCAGTCATTCTCCATCTGCACTCTTGAGGCTCATTCACCTGTATGTCAATATAGTTCATTGAGAAAGCAGTTATGGATATCATGTCCTTCTTCTTTCAAAGAACAGCCAAACCCCCACTCCTGCCCAGTCTATCAACGCTGAAGCAAGCTTCATAACCTACTGATGCACGCATCTCTTCCATTCGTGTTGCCTGCGTTAGTGTTTCATAAAGCCGTCAAAACGGGTTCGACCCACCGAGTCAAGTTCGTTTAACCCACCTAGGAGGTGAGTTAGGTTGAGAGGATACTTTGAAAACCTGTTTAGTATACTTCTATCAAATCGGTTCGTTTAACCCGCAAGTTAAACGAGCCAACTCGTCGGTTAAACGGTTTGCCTGCTTTTTTTTTAAAAAAAATTTCACCCACTCAATCCAGCGTTTCAACTCATTACACTTTCTTATTTAAAAAAATTAACCTTAATATATGTGTTGTATTGTCTCTATTATTTTGTAATTTGTCAAATTTGAATATTCTGCTCATAATCATATTCTTATTATTAATGAATTATTAAATTATTAATTACTCTGATAACTCTACTTGTTTCTATATCAATCAATTACTCTACTTGTTTTAATCCGTTGAAATTTATTTTTTGTTTAGTTAGTTTGTTTATTTATATTGATATAGAAATTGATTGATTAACTAAGATATATACTTAAAAAAAGTAACATTTGAATTTTTATATTATTTCATTTTTAATTTTTTGGTGGGTTAAACGGGTCAACTCGTTTAATTCAGGTGGGGTGGGTTGAGATTTTCAACTCACCACCTTATGGTAAATTAAATGGATTGACTCATTTAACCTACCAACTCGAGTGGGTCAGCTCGAACGGGCCGGCTTAACCCACTTTAACAGCTCTAGTGTTTCAATAAGCAACAATACATCGGGCTGCTGTGATCTAACGAGCTCCCTTAGAGCTTTAACTCGTGGGGATTGCCTCGTCCCTGGTAGTTCAAACTTCAGATTTTAAGGGCGCCCGACGAGCCTGCTCCACAGGCCTTGCCGATCTATTTTCATATGAAAAGTGAGTTACATTTTCCAGTGGCCATGCTTCATGCCCCCTTGTCTTTTTTAATAGCAAAGAATATGCATAATGACGTTTTTTGCCTTCTGACCAGTGTAACGGGCCTTGATCCTCCAAAAGGCCCGTATACTCCGTGTGTGGCCCAAAGTTGCTAATATTTGCCAACGGTAAATGAGTCTCCCCTAGCCTTTGACATGTCATCTTAGTATTATCATTTGCTATCTAAATCTTTCGTTGACCTGTTTCCATAATTGTTTCCTCCTTTTCTGCCACATTCATCGTGCATGATCCTAACACCATTGCTCCCTTATCATCCTGTAGCCACTTACTCACCAACGGTGATGATCTCTTATTAGGGGCTTTCAAAAAGAGATCCCATCCTATTGGAATGTCCTCTCCTCCTCCCTGTGTCTTTCTCAGCACGTAGTAACTCTCTAAGTAACCTAGACGTCCGCTAAGAAAGCAAAACAATGACAGCCTCTCATACTTAAAAGTGCATAAAAGTTGTTCCCTATGTTAATCTTATTTCTTCTTTTGAGCGATGTTCGAAAGTCTATCTGGACTCTAACACACATAAAAGAGATTCTGCCCTCGGATACAGCCTGTGTCATACTGTTGAAACTTCCCTATAAAGTTTCTGAATTGGATGACGATGGCTTCTGACATGAGTCCTGCTGAATCTGTACTCACATATTAGAGAAGAACAATGGGACTAGATTAGGGTATTCTCTTTTTTCAAGCTAGCGTATAACCAATAAATGGTTATTAAATGTACATGGGCTGCCATCAACTACTCGGTCTATGCCCACCTTAAAGAAAAACATGGAGAGAAAATGATCATCTCCTAATTCCTTGATGCATATTCCCCCAAGTGGGTGCCAAATATTAGCCAACGTGTTTCTCATTGCTTGGAAGTTAACTATGTTGAATTAATATTAAAATATATTAAAATAATGTGGATTGATATTAATTTATTATTAGGATAATTATTTTGATTAATCAATTAATTAAACAATTATTTACACATATAAACCAAAAATGGATTGGGTATGAGTTATTTGTAGGTAATTAGTGATAGGTTGGATTACCTACAAATCCATTGGAAAGAAGCCCTAACCTACAACCCAAGTTTTGTCCGTAGTTATCCTATCGTATTACTAACTAGTAAGAGAAATATTCCATAAGCATATATAATTTTAAATTTGGCAATTTTGAGCAGTTGAGATAAAGTGAAGATTTACTGTTTTCTTTTAAAATAATTTGAATATTTTATTTATTAAATAAAAGATAATTACTCTGAACAATAACTAACTTCCTTACCTTTTTTGAGCACTCATCGGAACATTTATTGGCTTATTAATATTCTCTCTTCCTCTCTAAATGCTCTCTAACTTTTACGAAATGCTTAGGCAAAGTGGGTTATTCATTCGACCAACATATCATTGTTGCACTTGGTGCTTTATCAGGTAAGTGAAATTAATTACTATTGATCTATTTATCTATCTCCCATTGTAATATGGAATTTAATTTCATCAATTGGTATCAAAGTCTAGTTCTATAAATATTCTACCATATTTTCTGTATATACTTTGATTCAAATTTTGTTGTGCTTCATCAATACAAATAAGTGTGTAAAACAAGACTAAACTTGGATTAATTTTTGAACAAAATTCATTTTAATTCTTGGATAATTTAGATAAACCAAGTTAGGGCTTTTATAGATTAGAAAATTTGGAACATGAATATGCCCATTACATACCCAGAACCGAGATGAACGAACCACCATTAGAGCTTAGGTATGAAAACAATCAAGTGAAATTATTGGATGTGTAGACCAAATTTAACCAAATGAGTTTAGGGGTTTTACTCCTTGAGAAATTTTGAATAAAACAACATATATTTCGAAGCCCAAACTAGCAAAGAACATCCTCCATAAAAGAGCAACCCAACGAAAAATAAGCTTTTCAAACTAAATTTCTCCCAAATACTAAAAATATTGTAAAAATTAATAGATGGGTCTTTTAGATTGTCAAACAATGAGTAAAATGACACCAATTTTGCCCCCTGAAATGTTGTATTTTAATGGGTTAGGTTTTGGGTCAGAAAATGAGTCGGTTCGATCCAACGAGAGGTTGAAGATGATGCACCTATGTGTGATGGCTCATGTGACTCACGCATCGATCATTTGAACCCAAAACTTCTACAATTATGCTCCACACGCTCTGTTCTAATTTTTGGTATTTTTTTTAGAATTTTCTAAAACCTAGAAATAAGAGTTTTTTAAATTTCTTGAAATTTTAAGGCCTCAAAACAATATGTAACTAATGTAATTTTGATCTGAGAAATTTTCTATACTAATTTGGTATAGTGAGGAACAAAATACTGAGTTCACTATCCTTGATGATGTTTGAATAAATTAAATAAATTTATTTAGCATAATAAGTTAATTTCTAACTTTTATTATGAGTTGTAAAATTAATTTATGAAGAAGGAAAAAAATCCAATAGATATCATAATTATTGGTATATATCCTTAAATGAGGTTAAGGGTAAAATTAGTCACCAAGTAAGGACCATAAAATTGTTTATTTATATTAACAATGGGCATGCCCTATTGGTGTAACATTGCTAATATAATATTATGAATTACACTTGTTTATGATTTATTAGCAGCATTTTGCTTAATGTTTTTCATAGTCTTTTATATCCTATCGATATGGAAACTATGAATACATTTTGTGTGATTTTCATATCATGAGTTAAATTCAAAATGACATGAATGAGTTTTTCTTTGGTTTATTGTAGTCTGAGACCCTTAGGCTAGATTGCAATAAACAAATTTGTATATAATTGCATGAACTGAGTTTATGAAGGAAACTTTATTTAATAATTATGTTATTTTGACATAATTAATTTTCCTATTTTGGCTTTCATCAATTTCAGCATTCCAACAACTATCTTCAATGAAAACTCTTAATGGGATGAATTATGACCACTAGAGTAAGTCTCTAGACATGTATTTGATAATCACTAAAGAGGATTTAGCTCTAAGAGTTTTAAGACCAACAGAGCCCATAGCTGAGTCAAGTACTATTGATAGAACTTACTACAATAGGTAGCATGAGTCAAATAGAATTTACCTGACGGTCATGAAATTCACCATTGATAAGACCATCTGGCAAAGTATTCCTGAGAAGGATACTGCCATAGAGTATCTGAAAGTTATCGGTGAAAAATTCAATAAGTTTGAAAAGACTCATAAAGTGTATTATCTTTCACTGCTAGATAATACACACTATGATGGAGTCTCCGGTGCTAGAGCATATGATGAAGCTTAATAACTATTATAATAAGCTTAAGTCATATAATGTAAATTTAGGGAAGAGTTACCTAGTCTTCAGAGTGTTATAGTTTTTCCTTGCTAAATGTGGGGTCCCAAGGACCACTTATAATTCTCCAGAAGTTGAATGGAATATTGACCATGTGATTTCCATAGTGACTCAAGAGAAAGAGTTATTGAAGAAAGCTAGCTCTCACACTTACAAAATTAACTATATTTCTCAAAATTCAAGTGGTAAGGGTGGCAACGAGAAGTATAAGGGTAAGAAGAAGAAGTCATTCAAGCGTGATTGCCACTACTACAAGAGACCTGAACATGAGATATTAGATTGCTTTAAATTGAAGAATAAACACAAACAAGAAGGTACTTCTACAAATATTACCCATTTAGGTTTAGTATGCCCCCTAGCTCTAGTATGTTTTGAGTTCAATAATTTTGAAATTTTCTTGATTCTTGGTGGTTGGATTTTGATGTAACTGTTCATGTGACAAACTCCTTGCAAGGACTCATAAATAAGAGGACACCAAGTGAGAAAGAAAGGATCATTCTTAGAGTATAAGGAAGTTTAGTAGCAATTAATAGCATAGGAATTATTTCTTTAAATTTAGAATCTAGACATTGTTCAATGTTAAATGACATTGTTTATGTACCATCCTCAAAGAGGAATTTGATTTCTAGTTATGTATTAGACAAAAATGGTTATTCATTCTGGTAAGAAAATGGAAATATTGATATTTTCTTTAATTCAATTGTTATTAGATCTACTTCTTTATTGAATGGTTTATATTGCTTGAATATTAGCACCTTTCCAAAGTTGTCCTATAGTGTACCTATTAATGTTGCAATAAGGCATAAATGTCGAAAATTTGATAAAAGATCCTTTATGTTATGTCATCGATGTTTAGGCCAAATATATAAAGAAAGATTAGAGAGGATTGTCAAATAGGACATATTAGGAGAGATAAATTTCTCTGACTTAGAGACATATGTTGATTACATGAAGGGAAAACTTTTTGCTAGGGCTAGGGCTAAGACTAAAGGGGCAAATAGATTTGAAAACATTTTAGATTTAATCCATACATATATATGTGGACCTATTACACCAGCTGCCATAGGTGGATTTAAATACTTTATCACCTTCATAGATGAATATTCCAAGTATGGGTGGATTGATTTATTGCATAATAAATTTGAATCATTAAATGCTGTTAAGATATTTAAGGCAGCAATTGAGTTGAAGACTGAAAAAGTAATTAAATGTGTAAGATCTAATAAAAGATGTGAGAGTTTTATAGAAGGTATACTAAAATAGGTAGGAATCTTGGTCCATTTGCCTTGGTACTACAAGAATAGGGGATTGAAGTTCTGTATACAATGCCAAGTACTCCTCAACAAAATAGAGTTGTTGAAAGACATAACCGTACCTTAATGGATATGGAGAAAAGAATGATCAACCACTCCTCTATACCAGAATTTCTATAGGGTGATGCATTAAAGACTGTGGTCTATAGGTTCCCAATAAATTAGTTCTAAAGATGCTGTGTGAACTGTTTTTCGGTAGAAAGCTCAGTTTGAGGCATCTTAGAGTATGGGGGTGTAAAATAGAAGTAAGACCATATAATCCCCAGCTCAAGAAACTTAATCTGAGAACAATTAGTGAATTTTTTATTGGATATTGCACTGGATCAAGAGGAAGTAGGTTTTATTGTCTTACTCACACTACCAGAGTCAATGAGTCAGATAGAGCATTCTATTTTGAGGATGACTTGGATAGTGGAAGTAATGTGCCCCCGATAATTAATCTACATATAAAAGATATCGCATTATTGTTGCCTATTTTATCTTCACAGTCATTCCTTGGTCACATTAATCCAGAAAATACTACAAGGTAAAATCCAGTAGATTTTGACATTGAAGAACCTGTTGAAGATTTGCAAGTGGCAACCAATAAATTGAGACGATCTTAAAAAGTTCGCATGTCTGCCATTCCATATGACTATATAGTCTACTTACAAAAGTTTAAATTAGATGTGGTTAATGGAACTGACCTTATTTCTTTTAAAAACGGCAATAACATGACCCCATTCATCTGAGTGGTTAAATGCTATAAATGAAGAGATTACCTCCATGCGTTATAATAATGTTTAGGTACTTACTGAACTGCCAGGCGGGCATAAACTAGTTAGTTATAAGTGGGTCTTTAAGATTAAAAGAAAGGTAGATGATGAAATTGAAAGGTATAATACCAGAATCGTAGCCAAAGGTTATAATTAGAAAGTGGGCATTGATTATACAGAGACATTCTCTCTTATATCTATTAAGGATGCTCTTAGGGTGGTCATGGCTTTTGTTGCACAATTTGGCCTTGAATTTCACCAAAATAGATGTCAAAATTGTGTTTCTAAATGGAAACTTACATAAAGATGTATATATGAAGCAACCTGATGGATTTGTAGAATCAGGGAAAGAACACCTTGTTTGTAAGCCAAATAGGTCCATCTATAAACTGAAGCAAGTTTCGAGGCAGTGGTATCTGAAGTTTAATGAGGTGATTACTGCATTTAGATTCATTGAGAACATCACAGATCATTGCATCTATAAAAAATTTGAAGGGCGTAATTTTGTAATTCTTGTGCTCTATGTAGATGACATCTTGCTAGTCAGTAATTTTATGGGTCTATTGAATAAGACTAAACATATGCTATCATGCCATTTTGATATGAAAGATCTTGGTAAAATCTCATTTGTTTTGGGAATTCAAATTCACTTGCATAGATTATGTGGTATTTTAGGTTTGTCTTAGACAACATATATTGATCTAGTGTTGAAGAAGTTTAACATGCACTCTTACACCCCTTGTGTTGCATGATGTGTGCACAAATGACAAAAGGCACAATGGTTTGAATGACGATATGAATTTTCCTCCAAGTCTAATTATAGGATTAAGAGTCAAAAAGTTCAAAGAATCACTACAACTTTATATAGGAAAGTTTTTAGAGAATGCAGAAGAAAATCACTTGGTTAGCTTGGACTTGGAGAAGGAACCCCAATTCATTCATTTGAGTCATGTCCACCAAAATGAAAGCCAAATTCATTTAGATTATGTCATTTAGAATTGTTGTTACTAAAATAAGTATTTTGGACCGCATTGTAACTAATTTAGGCCTAGGATGTATATGGTTATGTATTAGGCTTCTATTTTCAATTTCTGAAGTTATTTTAGCCTCTTTTGACTCAACTTATTGAAGGCTCAAAGAACCATTACGAATTAGGGTTTCTTATTAGGTGTCAGAAACTTATAAAAAGGCTTGAGTCTCAACTTTGTAAGACATCAAATTTTATTCTATCAAAGAAACTCTTTAGTTTTCTTCTTGGCTTAGCCAAAACTCTATAAGGGAGGATAACTTGTCTTCTTCTATTGTAACAAGAATTAAGTCTTAGCAAGGTGATCTCTTGAGGTGAATTCAATCTTGTTTCTAATCAACTTATCATTTATGTTTCCATTTACATATGTCATTTAGGGGTTCAAAAGGTTGAGGGTTCATTCCATTTCATGTTCATGTCATAGTGTATGTTCTACAAGTTTTAGGTTCTTCATAACCACGCGGTTCCGCATCATTTGGTATTAGAGCTTAGACTGGGGTAAATTCTTATTTATCCTATTTATTGTTTGTTGTTCTTAAACTTCTTGTTTGTTCCAGAAATAAAAAAAAAAAAAAAGGAAATCTTTGTTTCATTCTCTTTTAGTCTTAATCATGCCCATATTGTTTCATCTGTTACTAATTCCTATTCATCAATGTATTTCCATCTAATTTTGCTTCTATAATCTTATTTTCTTGTTCTATCTAAGAGAGTTTATGGGAAAATGAAAAAAAAAAAATTAGTGTTTGCTCATTTTGTTTTGATTCTATCTTGCCCAGATTAATCCTTCAGCTATTAATTTTTGTTCATCTACTATCACTTTTTGTTCATAAGAGAATTTGCCTATGATATTGTCCAGTATTCTCATCTTCTTTGAGAAAAACGAAAATTCACAAAAAAAAGTTTGAAAGTGTTGAGTGTATTGTATAAAAGTCAAAAGTGAAATCATCTTTTAAAGACTTATAATGAGTGAATGTTAGAGTTAGTAGCATACCACAAGAATCTAAGAATTTTGAATGCTCCTTGGGGTAACAATCTAACCTAAGAATCCAAGGGTTACTGTTTCATTTATTATTATTTTTAATTCAGAAGTTGAAAAAAAAAAAAAAAAGAAATTTGGTCAAGGGTACTATCTAAACAATCAGACTTTGCAAGTTGCCATAAGTCTATCTTCATTTTTCTTTCACATACCTTCTATGGCTTTTTTTTTTTGGTTAATTCCTATATCATTCCACTGTCTGCTAGTCCTTAATCCCTTCAATTCCCTCCTATTCATTTAATTTGCAAAAATGGTCTATCTCATGTGGATATATATTCTAAAGTGCAATCGAAGATAACAAGTTTAAGTGGTTAAAAGGCTCAAGTGTTGGTAAGCTTGAGAGAGGTAAAAGTCAAAATCAATGTGAAATATTAGTGAATTAAACACCTTTGAGTGTCATCACGTGAGGAAGTGAGCTGTTTACCGATTATTCTATTTCGTTTTCTTTAGTTCATTTCCAGATTGAGAATTATGAGTAGTTATGGAGAAAATAATGAAGTTGATATGAAGCTATTTATGAAGGCTATACAAGACCAATTCAAAGCTCTAAACTTAAGGTTAGATAATTTAGAGTCATCGAGCAGGTTAAGACCTACCGAAAGGCCTTTGTTTGTTGAAGAAGAAGGAGAATCTGATTGTGATGATGCAAACTCCATGAGAAATAGAAAAAGGGAGGTATAAACTAAAAGAAATGATAACAATCATAATGTTACCAAGATGAGCATTCCTCCATTTAAAGGTAAGAATGATGCTGAAACTTATTTAGAGGAGAGGAAGGTCAGATTAGCTGCAGTTGAATTTTCATATTATGCTTTAGTTTGGTAGGGTGAACTTGTAAAGTCATTAAAGAGAAATAGTAAGAATCCGATTGAGACTTGGGCTAAGATGAAGAGAATGATGGGAAAGCAATTTCTTCCTTCTTAATACTACAAAGAAACATATCAAAAGCTACAAAGGTTTATTCAAGGATCAAAGTTAGTTAATGATTACCATAAGAAGATGGAGATGCTAATGATAAAGACAAATATTCGAGAACATGAAGAAGTGACAATGTCTAGATTTCTTATTGGTTTGAATAAAGAAATTGCTGATATAGTAAACTTGCACCTATATGTGGAGATGAAGGATCTAGTCAGCCTAGCCATGAAAGTGGAGAGGCAATAAAAATAGAAGAGTTTTGCAAGATCATTTCCAAATTCTAGCAATAAATGAAGCTCAAAATGGAGTAAAGATGACAACAAAAAGAAAGCACTAAGTCTGGATTCGAAAGCGACGGCCAATGGCACAGACAAGGATAAGGTGAACAGTACTTTGAATCAAAAAGGTACTTCTAATTCGCCTTCTAAACATAGAGATATTAAGTATTTTAAGTGCCAAGGGCGCGGTCATTACGCATCTAATTGCTCTAATCGAAAAACTATGCTTATTAAGGGAAATAAAATTATTTCTAAATCTGAGCATAATAGTGATCCTGATGATAACTTGAGTATCCCATCTTTAGAGGATTGTTCAAATGTTGATGAGGATGTTGAATATGTTGTGCAAGGAGAATCCTTAATGACTAGGCGTGCATTAAATTTAACTACTAAGAAAGAAAGCTTAGAATAAAGAGAATATATATTTCATACCAAATGTTTGGTAAGTAGAAAAGTTTGTAGCATGATCATAGATGGTGATAGTTGTACTAATATGGCTAGTATATACTTAGTAGAGAAGTTGGAGCTAGAGTGTAAAAAGCACCCTAAACTGTATAAGCTCTGGTGGTTGAATGGTAGTGGATAAGGCAAAGTAACTAAGCAGGTTGTTATGTCATTGTCCATTGGAAAATATATTGATGAAGTGAGGTGTGATATAGTACTTATGCAAGTTGGATATGTTTTATTAGGAAGGCCTTGCCAATTTGATAGAAGGGTAATTCATGATGGTTTCACAAATAGGTACACGTTTGAGATGAACAACCGCAAGATTACACTTGCACCGATAACACCATCTAAAATTTATCAAGACTAGCTTAAAACACGATCTTCGATAAATAAGGGAAAAGATTGTGAGGGTTCCAAAAAAAAAGAGAGAAAATAGGCTAAGAATTTAAAGAGTAAAGAAAAAGGCCCAATTGTGAGTGATTGCAAGAGTGAGGAAAAGAAAGTGAGATGTGCATGAGAGAAGAAGTTAGAGATTAAAAAACAAGAAAAGAATGCAAAAGGTGAGGAAAAGAAACTGAGAAGGGTGAAAAACATTGTTATTATGCAAAAGAAAGAGAATTAAAAAGTGCATACTTAGGCAAAAAAGCTTTAATCCCGATACGGTTCAAAGAAACTTCGTTCACTAACACTAACCTTGATTTGAATTTGTCTAGTGTGTTTGTGAGTTTATTACATGATTATGATGATGTGTTTTCTGAAGAGGAATCTTATGGGTTATTACCATTTAGAAAGATTGAACATCATATTGATTTCATTCCAAGAGCACAAATTCCTAACAGGTCAGCTTACTGAAGTAATCCCTAGGAAACAAATGAGTTGCAAAGGTAAGTAGAAGAGTTGTTAACAAAAAGGGTACATACGGGAAAGTATGAGTCCTTGGTTGTTCCTACCCTCTTTGTGCCAAAGAAAGATGGAACTTGGAGGATGTGCATAAATTGTAGGGCGATTAACAAAATCACTGTAAAGTATCGTTATCCTATTCTTAGATTAGATGATATGTTGGATGAACTGCATGGTGTATGTGTTTTCTCTAAACTTGATTTGAAAAGTGACTATCATCAAATTAAGGTGAAAGAAGGTAATGAATGGAAAACTGCATTTAAGACAAAATATGTATTGTATAAGTGGCTAGTGATGCCTTTTGGGTTATCTAATGCGCCCAATACATTCATGCACTTAATGCAAGAGTTTCTTGAAAAATTTGTTGTTATCTATTTTGATGACATTTTGATCTACAGCAAGAGCTTAAATAATCATACTCTACATGTTATGACCATTTTGAATGTGCTTAAGAAGGAGAAATTATATGCAAATTTTAAAAAATATGTTTTTTGTGTGAATAAAGTTACATTCTTAGGCTTTGTAGTAAGTTCAAAAGGAGTTAAGGTTGACTCTAAAAAGGTGAAGGTTGTCCACGAATGGCCAACGACTAAGTCTGTTAGTAAGGTTAGGAGTTTCCATGGTTTGACAAGTTTCTATAGGCGATTTATTTGAAAATTTTCTATTATCACTGCCCCACTAAATAAAATTGTTAAAAAAAAGTGTTGGATTTAAATGGAAAAGAGGATAAGAAGATGCATTTAACACTTCGAATAACAAATTATGTTTTGCACCTATTTTGCATCTACCTAATTTTTGTAAAACCTTTAAGATTAAATGTGATGTTTCTAGGATTAGTATAGGAGCTGTTTTGATACAGGAAAACTAACCCATAGCATATTTTAGTGAAAAGTTGAGTGAATCGACTCTGAATTACTTCACTTATGATAAAGAGTTATATGCCTTAGTAAAGGCTCTTGAAGTTAGGAACATTACTTGTTACTTAAAGAATTTGTCATCCATAGTGATCACCAATCACTAAAATACTTAAAGGGACAAGGAAAGTTGAGTAAGAGGCATGCAAAATAGGTGGAATATCTAGAAACATTTCCCTACATGATAAAATACAAGCAAGGAAAGGACAATGTGGTTGCTAATGCACTTTCAAGAAGGTATGCTGTGATTTCTATGCTTAACTCTAAGCTACTTCGATTTTAGCATTTGAAAGAATTGTATTACAATGATTTTGATTTTGGTGATGGATATCAAGCTTGCGAACATGCTGTATTTAACAAGTTTTATAGGCATGATGGATTTCTTTTTAAAAATAAATAACTATGCATTCCTACATGTTTTATTAGAGAATTGCTTGTAAGGGAATTACATGGTGGTGGGCTAATAGAATATTTTGGTGTTCAAAAGATTTTAGACATACTTGTCGAACATTTTTATTGGCCAAACATAAGAAAAGATGTTGAAAGAATTTGTGCTAAGTTTGTCACATGCAAACAAGCTAAGTCTAAGTCTAAGCCATATGGCTTGTATACACCTATGCCTATTCCTATTGAACCTTATACTGACATATTAATGGATTTTGTTTTGGGACTAGCTAGGACCAAAAGGCGTAGAGATAGCACAATTGTTGTAGTTGATAGATTCAGTAAAATGGTTCATTTTATTGCTTGTCATAAAATAGATGATACAACAAACATTTCTAACCTTTTCTTCAGGGAAGTGGTTAGACTCCATGGTGTGCTAAGAACCATAGTTTTTTATAAGGATGCTAAGTTCCTTAGTCGTTTTTTGAAAGTCTTATGGGGAAAGCTTGGTACTAAGCTTTTATTCTCTATTACATGCCACCCCAGACTAATAGCCAAATTGAAGTGGAAAATAAGACATTAGGAACCATGTTGCGTGTTATTGTAGGGAAGAATTTAAAAACTTGGGGAAGATTGATTGCCATTTATTGAGTTTGCATATAATTGAGTTGTACATTCTTCCATAGGTTTTTCACCGTTTGAAATTATGTATGGTTTTAACCCATTAACTGTATTAGATTGATGCCTTTGCCTTCAAGTGAAATTGCTAACCTAGATGGAAAGAATAAGGCTAAAATGGTTAAAGCAGTGCATGAAAAAGTACATGAGCCAATTGAAAAGAGGAATCGCATGTATGCTCAAAGAGCCATAATGGTTGAAACCAAGTTATTTTTTAGACAGGAGATTGGGTTTGGGTGCACTTATGAAAGGAGAGGTTTCCACAACAAAAGAAAATCAAAACTTAATGCAAGGGTGATGGACCATTTCAAGTGCTGGAAAAGATCAATAACAATGCTTACAAAATATATTTTCCAGGTAAGTACAATGTGAGTGCCACTTTCAATGTTTATTATCTTTCACCATTTGATTTTGATTCAAATTCGAGGTCTAATCTTTTTTAGGAATGAGGGAATGATATGTGCAAAGATGATAAGAGGCGCGATAGCTTGAATAACGATCTGAATTTTCCTCTGAGTCCAATTACAAGACTAAGAGCCAAGAAGTTCAAGGAATCACTACAAATTTATGTGGGAAAGCTTTTAGAGAATGAGAAGAAAATCACTTGGTCGACTTAGGCTTTGAAAAGGAACCCCAATTCATTCATCTGAGTCATGTCCAGTCCAAATGAAGGCTTAATTCATTTGGGTTATATCATTCAGAATTGTTGTTACTGAAATAAGTATTTTGGACCTCATTGTAAATAATTTAGGCCTAGGATGTATATGGTTATGTATTAGACTTATATTTTCAATGTTTGAAGTTATTTTGGCCTCATTTGACCCAACTTATTAAGGGCTCAATGAACCATTACGAATTAAGGTTTCGTAAGGTGGTCTGAAGCTTATAAAAAGACTTGAGTCTCAACTTGTAAGACATCAAATTTCATTCTATCAAAGAAACTCTTTAGTTTCCTTCTTAACTTAGCTAAAGCTCTATAGGAGAGGATAACTTGTCTTTTTCTAGCAACAAGAATTAATTCTTAGCAAGGTGATCTCTTGAGATGAATTTATTTTTGTTTCTAATCAACCTATCATTTGAGTTTCCATTTACATATGTCATTTGAGGGTTCAATAGGTTAAGGGTTTATTCCATTTCATGTTCTTACCATAGTGTGTGTTCTAGAAGTTTCAAGTTCTTCATAACCTTGGAATTTCGCATCACTGCACCCGCATAGAAAGGTGAACGATTGTCGAAATCACAATGTCCTCAAAATGATAATGAAAGGATTGTAATGGAAAGAATTTCATATACGTTTGCAATTGGCAGCCTTATGTATGCTCAGGTATGCACACGTTCAAACATTGTCTTTGGGATTGATGTGCTTGGTAGGTACTTAAGTGATCCTGGCCATGATCATTGGAGGGCTGTGAAGAAAGTTATGAGGTATCTTTAGAGTACAAAACATCATATGTTAACTTTCAAAAAGATTGAATCATTGGATATTGTAGGCTATTTTGATTCAGACTATACATTGTGCATTAATGATTGTAAGTCAACTTGGGGATACATCTTTATGATGTATGGAGGAGTTATTTCATGAAAAAGTGCTAAACAATTGATTATAGCTACCTAAACTATGGAAGCAGAATATATCGCTTGTTATGAGGCTACTCGCCAGGCCATATGGTTGAGAAAATTGATGTTTGGCATGCATCTTGTTGATTCTATATCAAGACCTCTAACCATACATTGCGATAGTTCATCTGCTGTTTGTTTTTCTTAAAATCATATGAATTCCAATCGTACAAAGTATTTTGATGTTAAGTTCCTGTTTGTTAGAGAAAATGTTACTGAATATCAGACTCGTTTGCTTCACATTTCTGGTGAAAATATGCTTGCGGATCTATTGACCAAATGCTTACCTATGGGAGTATTTAAAAATCATGTAACCCATATGGGTATTGATAATTTTGATGTAATCTTGGTACAGTAAAAGTCTAAGTTAAGCCCTAAAAGGACTATTGTGTTATAAGATGACATATTAAAAAATGTCAATTTTATGATCCATTCAGTTCAGATATTAAATTCACATTATAATTACATCATTTGTTTCCCTATTAGATTGTTGTGATGATATGAATATCATTTTTTTTTCTCTATTGGATTCAATGATAATTTAATGTTTAATTTTTGAACTATGTATGGTTTTTTATGTATATTTTAGTTGTTTAATTTTGATTGATATTTACTTGATTAGTTGTCTAATAATCAATTAATACCATCCAAGTAGGAGATTGTTGAATTAATTTTGAAATATATTAAAATAATGTGGATTGGTATTAATTTATTATTAGGATAATTATTTTGGTTAATCAAATAATTAAGCAATTATTTAGATATATGAACTAGAAATAGATTGGGTCTAAGTTATTTGTGGGTAGTTAGTGATAGGTTGGATTACCTACAAGCCTATTAGGTAGAAGTCTCAACCTGTAACCCAAGTCTTATCAGTAATTATTTTATGTTATTACTGATTAGTAAGAGGAATATTCCATAAGCATATACAATTTTAAGTTTGGCAGTTTAGAACAGTTGAGATAAAGTGGGGATTTACCATTTTCTTTTAAAATAATTTGAATATTTTATTTATTAAATAAAATATAATCACTCTAAATGATAAATAACTTCGTCACCTTTTCTGTGCACTCATCAAAACATTTTTTGCTTATCAATATTCTTTCTTTCTCACTCTTTGACTTTAATGAAAGACTTGGACAAAGTAGGTTGTTCACTTTATCGACATATCATGGTTGCACTTAGTGCTTCATCAAGTAAGTGAAATTAATTATTGTTGATTTATTTATTTATCTCCCATTGTAATATGGAATTTAATTCCATCAAACTACATTAATCATTAAGGATCTCCCCACTAAACAGTATTCTCGTCTCCTCGTTATTCGTTTCGTTCTCCAATATGTCCTCTACCCTCGTGACTTCTTCTTCCTCCTCTTGGTTCGAGAGGTTGGCAAGGTCAACCTCTATTGATGGGGCACCGTTAAGCATGTCATGTAGACCGATGAAACCCTAGCAAAGGGAAACGAGACATGCCACTAAGAGAATTTAAGATATATTCAAATAAGGTATAAGAAAGGTGAAACATAAGGAGTTGAGAGTTTAATTATTGAAGTCTTCTCATCAGTCAAATAGAATTCTCACATTAAAAGAAGGAAAAAAAATATTAGACATAATTATGGGGCAACTAATTTAATAATTCAATTTCAATAAAAATTATTGTTTTAATAACTTACACTATTTTTTCATGATTTTATTGGAATTAATGTACAAAATCAATTACTATATAAATGTATTAGGATTAGTTAATATTTTTTGAAAAAACAACCTATTTTACTTATATATAATACATTGTCAAGAGTTGGCCTATCAATTATTCCAATCACTTTATAAATGAAAAATTCTAATTTTACAGTGTCGGCATAGGTTTCATCCTCTTACTAAAGAAATAATCCTATTTAGTTAATAAAGACAAAAATCTCAAAAGAAAAGAAAAGAAAAGAAAACGATAGAAAGGACATATCTAATCAAAAACTACCCTAAAAAAGATGATTTCTTCGCCATGCCAACCTCCAACATTGCATGAATTTTTCCTCTTCCATCCAAAAGAGTTCATCATTACAACTTATCATTCATACACCTAATTTTATTCAGCTCCTTCATTTTCGTACGCACGTTTTCCCCTTCCCAATCATAGTGCTTTTCTTTGTAAAACGTGGTTACGTGATTTTCTTGTCACCAATGGATAAAAAAGAAAATAAAGGAAAGTTAATGAATTCTTGTATGGTAATTTCTTACTTCCACAATGACTATTGTCATCATGAGCTAAATTCAATTTCTAATACAAGAATTTAGTTTAATTTTTGTATGAACAAAAGCCATCAAGTATATAATTAATAATAAAATTCATTAACAATTGTGCGAGTATAACTATACTTCTTTTGATAATGACAAAAAGAAAAAATTACTTCTTTTTTATGTTCTATACATACGACTTAATATTAAGTATTCCACTCATCATTTTTTTTAACTTATAAGGTGCATTTTTTCTCCATGTCATCACATTATCTAATTTTTCGTTTGAAGAATTGAAGGAAAGCGAAATTATACGGCAGAGATTGAAGCTAGTAGCGTACAGGATGGGCAAAAAAATTTTTAAAAATTATAAGCACAAATTATACTTCTCCTTTTTAAAACATAACAGTAGGACCCACATAATCGGCCGCGAAAGTGAAAATAGCAAAGGCGTGCAACGGTGCAAGACGTCGTCGTTTTCCGTCATGTGACTGTGCACTTTCCCTTTCGAAAGGTCAATCATTACTCCAACTTCGAGAACGCTTTTCCGCAACCGCAAATCACGCTCTAAATCAACGCAAGGTCATCGACATAATAAGATCGGTCTCACCTACACCCGCTTACGTGGCATCTTTTCATTGACTCATACTTATAACTCCAACTAACTTCATTGACTTTTTCTTTCACTAACCAATAACGTCGAAAGGCACACTCCAAATCGAATACTTCAACCCCACACTATCATCAATGGAGGAAGGTACCACAAAAGCGAAAGCCTTCTCCGTCCCTTTTCTGCTTTCCCGTCCTGCGCTCACTTTAAACGCCAGTGGGCTATGGAGTGTGTGGACCCTGTTACCTCACTCGTCCCTAACTCGCTCTCTTTTTCGACTGAGTCTTGACTCGTCCCTGAGACATCATCATCACCCTCCCCATCATCCTCGGCATTGCATAAATTGCAGAATGGGTCTGTCTCGGAAGTCCAAGCTCCAGCCTTTTGGCACCTTTAGCTGTGGATGCTTCTCTGAATTTCGCGTTTGCTTTCGTACTGGTTGTTGCTATGGCCGAACCCCAGGAGGTACCTGTCGAGGTGGTTCCGGGAACGCCTGGGATAAGGGAGGTGAGACCCGAGAAGGGGTCCGAAAAGATCAATGCTGGAAACGGTTCAAGTGGGAACCCGAATTTTGGAATAAGAAGGGTTGATCTGAGGGCTGAGATTGATACATCGCCGCCGTTCGGGTCAGTGAAAGAGGCCGTGACCCGCTTTGGAGGTAGCGGACCTTGGCTACCTCTATACAAGCTCGGGGAGGCCTTTGTAAGTTAATTTGGTTCAAACTTCACGATCACATTACTGCTTTTCTTTTTACGTTTTTCAGTTGTAAATATTATTTTTCTGGCTCTAAATATTGGTGACTGTACATTTATTTGCTAGTGTTATTTAGGCAAAATTTTACCATTAGATACAATGTATGAAGTCATAGCGTGAAGTGAAGCCCAAGCATATTGTGTAGTTGACTGAACTACCAAGTTTCATCTTCAAAAACGTAGACAATTTTAGGATGAAATTGATGCTCAAAAGCTGTAAAATTATAAATGTCCTTTTATCTCATTAAGTGCACTCGGTTATTAGTGCAATAGCCCGGTCATTGTCATAGCTGGGTGTAAGTATAGCAGCATGACCGATAATATGATACAGGAATTGATTGTTGAGGTTATTTACTCAATTTTAATTTCTTTCCAGTCCTCTCCATTTCTGTCAAAGTAGGATACCAAAATTTCTCAGGACAGGGTTCTTATTTTTCTGGTGTAGTTTCAATCTGATAATTTTGCAACATAAAAGTTGCTTGATATCTCAGACTAGATGGGAAAGTAGTGGAGTTTGAATAGTCCAAGCGTTTAAATATCACATGTACCTCTCAGAATTTTCACGCCAGATGCCGACATTGGTTGGACACATTTTGCATTTGTACTTTTCGGGTATAACTTAATGAGTATCCTCAAAATGCCAGAAGGAACCCATATGTATTAGTCCATGGAAATTTCTGTGATCTAAACCTATTCATATGCCCTTGCATTATTAATCCTATCTAAAATAGCATTGTTCTTTATGCGTCCTTGACACTTCTGCACTGCTTTAGTATACTTTCTGATGTAGAAGTGGATTATCACTAACAGAATGGCATTGAAAATTTTGACATAAAGAAAGTGGAGGAACAGGCAGCAGAGTTGGAGAAGGATTTGATAGTGAAAGAACTTGAAACACTTGATGTGCTTGAAGAACTTGGAGCTACTAAAAGGATAGTGGAGGAATTAAAGCAGCAGCTACAAAAAGAAGCACTGAAATGTTTTGCGACTCCTGAAGTCCATGCCTATGAACCGCTTGGTCCTCCTGTTATTAAGGAGATGAATAAGGAAAATTATGGAAATTCTGTCAACAGCCAAGACCAAATATTGCATGGTTCAAGCCCCTGCTCTATCTCATCACCTGATCTGATCTTAACGGAGTTAAAACAAGCTAAAGTGAATCTTGGTAAAACTATATATGATCTTGGAGTGATACAATCTTCTGTCGAATCTTTGAATAAGAAAATGAGGAAGGAGATTTTTCTTGAGAGGACACATGAAAAGCTAGCGTCCAAGTTTGCAGCTGATTCTGCTCAAGCAAGAGCTCAAGAACAAGTTAGGTTAAATCCATCAGCATCTCCTGTAGAAACAACTAGCAGTTTTGGCGAGCCTATGAACATTATGAGGAGTTTCAACTCTGACGTGGAGCAGTATAATAGAATGGTGGAAACAAGATCTGAAGTTTCAAATCCCTTCATTATGTATGAAGAGAATAGAATTGGTATTAAGACTGCGGAGATGAGGTGGCTTGCAGCTAAAAAGATGGAAGAAGCTGCAAGGGCAGCTGAAGCCATTGCTCTTGCTGAAATCAAGGCACTATCTAGCACTGAGAGATCATCAGGATTTGTCCTGCCCGTGCCTGAGAAAGTGAATTTTCCCCTAGAGGAGCACTCTCCTCTAACCCCCAAAGCTCAAATACCTGAAGAGTCAACCACTAAGAAGGTTATAGACTCCAGTTTTCAGACTGATGGAATAAGTATTTCTAAACTGACTGTTCTGAGAAGGATGAAGGAAGCAACAGAAGAAGTTCGACAGAGCAAGCAAGTCTTGATAGAGGCTTTGAACAGAGTTGAAACTGCAAACAGAAAGCAACATGCTGCTGAAGAGGCTCTGAGGAGATGGATTCCTGGGAATGATCCGAAGGGACAAGCAGTGTATAACTCTGTTAAGTGCAACAACTTCAATTTAGCTGGAAACTGTCAGGATTCATCTCTACCAGATGCAACAAGGTCAACCTCAGTGAACAACGATCCAAAACCAGCTTTAAGGCCAACAGTTTCAATGAGAGATGTGCTTAGCAGAAAGCAAGTTCCTGAAGAATATGGTACAAGAAAGGATATGGAAGAGCATACTGAAAGACAAAAGGTGGCTTTGAGTCAAATGCTGCGTGCATTAAGGGAAGATCTAACTCTTCCTCCGAAGACTGAGAAAGATGGGAGCGATCAGAAGCAGTTCATAGCCCAGAGGAAGAAATTTGGATTCATTCAAATATCGCTCCCCTTGGCAAAGCCAAGTAAGAGAAGGGCATGAACTTTTAAGCTCAATACATATGCATGAAGGAATGGCACCACTTGTGTATTAATGTGTTCCCATTCTTGTCATTTTCTATTTTCTTTCTTAGTACATGACAGAGCAGAGATTTGAACTTAAAAATCTCTCGTTAACTACGCACACTCCTCACTACTAGACTACACACAGTGGATTTCCCGTCATTCTTTTAGTTCTTTTGTGTTTTATGTTTGTCAATTGTGTAGAAGATTGTGCTGGTGTTTGATTTTGTAAAGGATTTTGTGCTTGAGGGATTAGTTTGCAATGAATTATGACAGGGGTATTGAGACTCTACTATCAGCTTTCTTGTCAATGTGCTTTTCGCCTTCGTCTAACGTAGAGTTCCAATATCTTCGTTGACTGGTGGTCTATTTATACAGGAGTATTCGATTACTCAAGACATGTCTCCGGTTTTAGTCTAAATGGAAATTGTCTGGAAGGATTACAAAATTTCTTGCACTGCAACTTTTCCGGACACTAGTTATTGCTATTTGACTATAAAAGCATTCTGTTATGTCAATTTAGCAAATTTAGTTAAATCCATATGAGTTTAACAAATGAGATGACTAAATCGATAGAAAATGAAATATTGGATGATGAATTGAGAAGCTTATACTTTAAAAAAATCAAGAATTATGTAAGCTTTCAAAGTTTAACTTATTCTTTTTATGAGTAATATTTGATGTCCTGCAATTATAGTATAACTAATACTATATAAATATATATATGTGTGTGTGTGTGTATATATTATATATTTGGTACAACTATAATATTGAGGTATCGGTTCACTTAATAATGTGGCATATTTTAATGACGGGATGTTAACTATGTATTATTTTCTGAATTTATATATAATGCTATATATTTTTGTAATTTTAATTTTTAACCCAAATAATGATAATCTTAATTATATAACAATCATTATTCATACCAACACAATATGACATTTTTTTTTTCATTAAGTGTATCGGTGCACTCAATATTATGATTGCAATAAAAATATTATCATATATTTAACATTTAAAAGGGCACCACAAATAATATGATCAATATATTTGATTAAAAAGAAGTAATTAATCTATTAGAGGACGGCTAGTGGAAAATTTGCTGGTCAAATACGTGAATGTCCCTTCCAAACTTATCAATATTATCCTTTATTTGATGATAATATACGCATCATTCAACAATTAATATATATATATATATATATATATATATAAAAGATTAAATTTTAATTTTAAATATTGAGTGATTATCTTGGCTTGATCTATCATTATTGGAAATTATTTCATTGAGTTGGACATATTTCACAATGCGGGTGAAAATAACTTGGTTTCATTTCGTAAACTCAACCTAACTTAGTTATTTTGGATTGAGTTGGGCTAAATTTGTTTAAATTAAGCCAAAATTAAGATTTTTATGTGTGACTCAATATTTGTCTGAGTTAAGTGCTGAATCAAAGTATTATTCTAATTCAAAGCAATTCTTTTTTTCTTTTATTTGTTTAAATATAGATTATTTTTCATTAAGATAATTACTCTTTGATTTTGTAGAATATGAGTCACTTTTATATACATACATACACACACAGACATATATATATATATATATATTAAAAATATCCTAATATAACAAGGCTTGCCCAAGACACAACTTTGTTCTCACGGGCCCATCACTATTTTAGACCTGGTGCAAAAATTGGACCAAACCTTGGTTGAATAAAAAAAACGACTTGGGCCAATTTTTTATCACTCAAAACGACCCGTTTGACATAAGGCTTAATAGGACGAGGTCCGAAAGTATAAGAACAAATAAGATAAGGCCTGATAGTATAAAACTTGAAAAAAATGTAATATTTAGTGTTTGGTGTGCTGTATTGCATAAAATAATATAATTATATATTTAGTAATAGACTATAAATTTGAAATAAAGAATAAATGAGTAAAATTTCATTTGGTCCTTCATACATAAAATATTTTTTAATCTAGTCTCTTACGAAAAAAAATTTCAATTTAGTCCCTCAAAATAAGATGTTTATCAATTTAGTTTCTCATAAATAAAATCATTATCAATAATTTCTTTTATAATTTGTTTTTTCAAATTCACTTATATTTTGAAAATATTATTGATAACAATTTTATTTGTAAGGATCAAAAAGAAAAATATTTATATGTGAGGGACTAAATTGGTAAGACAATTTTGTGAGGGGGCTCAAGTGATAGGAGAATTCTGTGAGGGAAATTTGAAAAGTATTTTATTTGCATGGAACCAAATTGGAAAAAATTCTATGAGTTCACATATTTTAAATTAATGTATTTTTTTTATGATATTATTGATAACAATTTGATTGAGAGATTAAATGAAAAAATGTATATATGTGAGGGACTAAATTGAGAAAAAAATTCTATAATAGATCAAATTGAAAAATATCCTATATGTTAGGAACCAAATTGAGAAAAGGTTTTGAGTTTGTAATTTTTAAATCAACTTGTTTTTTAGGATATCATTAATAATAATTTTATTTGCAAGTGATTAAATGAAAAAATGTATATATGTGATAGACTAAAGTGAGAAGACAAGGGATCAAATTGAATAAAATCTTATATATAAAAGACCAAATTGAAAAAAATTTCTATGGATTTTTGTTTTTAAAATAACTTATTTTTAAAGAATATTAATCAAAATAATTTTTGTGTAAGTTATCAAATGGAAAAATATTCATATATGAAGAACTAAATTAAAAAGACAATTATATGAAGGATCATATTAAAAATATGTTATATGTGGGGACTATATTGAAAAAATATTTACAAGTTAGTATTTTTTAAAAATTAACTTATGTTTTATAATATTATTGATAATAATTTTATTTGTGATTGATTAAATAGAAAAATGTATATATATATATATATATATGAAAGATTAAATAAAAAAGATAGTAACTGATTAAATTAAAAAATATCTTATTTGTGATAAACTAAATTAAAAAAAAAATCTACAAGAAGAAACTAAAACATATCTATATACGAGGGATCAAAAAAAGATTTGTTAAAAAAGATATAAATATATCTTATTAATATAATTATACCTAATTAGACAAAAAAAATTCTATTAATAAAATGGTGCTCGATCTTAATAAATATGATTAACTATAATTGACTATATAAATTTATACAATATAATATGGTGTACAAAACTCTACTATATATCTTAAGTGCATAATAAAAATAAATCATATTATATAAAATTATATAATTTAACTTTACATGATATAAAAACGAGCATATAACAAGTATGATATAGCAATGAGCGTCTAACAAGTTGAATTAAAATCTACTGTCATACAGCAAATTTGTTATGCGACAGTGGAACCCAAAAAAAAAATTTTTTGTTTAATTTTTGTTATTATTATTATTTTTTCTCTGATCTACTGCCATACAACAAATCTACTATACAGCAGTAGATCTAGATTCCTAACAAGTTAATTACTTGAGATTAACTTGTACCTTGTTAATAACTGATTTTGATATAAAATGTTGTCCCAATGGTTTTTTCGTTGAATTATTTTAAATTTTATATATAATAATAATAATAATAATAATAAAATTTACGCTATAATTAAATAACAAAAAACTTATTTTTTCTTGAAATGGAGTTCTACATAAATAAATTTAACTCATTAACGAGATGACAAATGAAATAACACTCAACAAAGAAGAAAACAATCCGATGAGCTGTGCCTAGAGACGTGTCTTCTGCATCATATTGGCCACCACGCTATGACGCACGTAACGCGAACAGCAGTATACGTGTCGACCACTTATTGGTCTGGTGCCACTTCAGTACCTCCTTAGAAATAGACAATTACGTGCCCCATCAGGTTTTGCCACCCCAGCGTTGGGTTCCAGCTAAAAAAAAGGTTCTAAACTTTTTATCTTCCCCAGAAATTACATACTCTTTGATTGAAAAATGAAAAGGCCTTTTTGGGCGGAAAAACAAAAATTTGCAATCCGGCGGCGTGACAAAGATGAAATTTTGTAAGCGCCACTATTAGCTGCTGGGTATCACACCGATTTCGAAGAAAGAAATACCCAGTTTAAAAAATTGCATTGTAGAGGCGAGCAAGCTTGACGTAGCGCTTTAATGGCGACTAGGCCGAAAACCAGGAAAAGGGTCTGCGCCGTTCGCCGGGCTCCCGATGGAAGCGCCTTCGAGAAGTGGTATATAATACTCTATGGCAACCGAAATAGTGCTATTTCCTTTTCTTGGTCTCTTATATCGTATGAACTAACTCAGGGATCATTGATCATCGTTCCTATCGCATTTTGGGATTTCAATGTTAGTACATTTCAGTGAGGGATGTGGGGTATCGGTGGCTATTGCAGTGGCTGACATGCACGAGTGTGAACCTATGAAGGGTGTGAAGAGGTTCAGGGGAATAAATGTTAACCAACATGATGCCAATCAAAGTTTTGGAGACCAACCAATATCACCTTTCCGATTGTTTATGTAAATTCCCACCCTGAAGTTTTCCTTTGCACTTTCTGGGTTTTAGTAGCACTACTAATATTGAGATGGGGTTATATTGTTTGGAATATGGTAAATAGTGACGGTATATTAATGAGGTTTCTTTTTCAGGGAAGGGTTTGTGAAGAGTGGCAAGGCTGGAAATATGATTGAAATTGATAGGAAAGGGTTTGAGACCTGGAAGAAAATGTCCAAGGAGGTAAGCCAAAATCCATTCTCATTTCGTAAAGGTGAATATAGGATTCTTAGAGTTTAATTTTTCTTTCTGTTCAGGAAAGGCAACCGTTCGTTTCTCAAGCTGAAAAAGTAAACTCTGCATACCAAAAAGCTTTGCATAAAGAGGTTAATGATATGATACAGGTAAATGGACACTGTTAATAATGAACATTTTTTCTTTTACGCCTTTAAACGTTATTCTGGCTTGTTGGCATGAGGGTCCTTAGAAACTATGAATTGAGGTTTTGAAAAATATCATTTATGGGTTCTTGTGACTCACTTATACATGGGCTTTTTTCACTACAATTGGCCTTGGTAATCACTTTGTTCAGTAATTATTGGCCAAATTGCTGCATTTGTAACTTCATTTGATAAGGGCGTTATAATATTTCCAGGTTCTTAGCATTTATCATGCGTTTTATATTTTGCATTCTAATATCCTCTGCTTGCAATAATTATGCATGGCAATGACTTGGAGCCAAGCTTCTTATTTCCTAATGATGGTAGTAAAAAATTCACTACTGAATGTTAAACCGGCAAAAAGGTAGAAATAAGGCCAGGTGTGATATGTGATGAACTGCTTTTTGTCTACCGTTTTGTCGTTTGAGTAGTGACCCTCACAACCTCGCTTGTTGTGTTTTATTCTTTCAAATTTGAGATTCCTACAATATATATATGACTAGAGTATTGGTTTTAGGTGGATGATGAGGCTGATTCAGCAATGGTTGGAAAGTTTGATAAGGTTTGCCTACTTCCGAAGCTCAAATAACATTTGGGATTTTTACTGTCCGCATAATTATAGTTATTTTTCCAGTTCCTACTTCATACTGTTGTGTATGGATTGTTTATAGTTTCACCAGGTCTTTGAAGAATCTTCAGAATACTCTGAATGCTACTCAGGCTTCTCTTCACAATTTGACTGGTTAAACAATGATGGTATAAATCGGTCTTCCGTTCTCTTTCTATCTGAATTCTTCTTTTCTCGAATTTAATTTACCATTTAATTATGAGTTTCATCTCTTTTCTGCTTAAAGTCTCCTTACTGTTTTCCTCTGCATTGAACAACTTTGAACTGCGATTAGGGGAATCATGGACCTTTGAGGAGGAATCTCAGTAAACTTGGAGACTGCATATATTGGGACCATCAAATAGGCACGGTTGAAAAATTTAGTTGCAGGTGGTTTCTCAAAGGCATGTCTGTTGGCTATTGTACAGTGACAATGCCCAATTTCTAGTCCTCTTTTCTTGCCAGCGAGGAGCTACCTTACATTATGAAGCTGGAGGAGTTCATTATCTAGGACCCCTTGCTGAAATGTGAATGTGATCCTGAGATAGAGAGGATGCTGATTATCTTTTTGTTTTTTGTTTTGGTGAAATGTTCCTCCAGAGTTATCTTGTTTTTGGCAGCGTAGATATTACATTTTGCTATAAAATTATATTTCTGATGGAAATGAGTAGATCTTTGGTAAAATGTGATCCTATACTAGGTTTCTTATGCTTTTTCTTTTAAACCAAAAAAAAAGAAAAGAAAAGAAAAGAAAGCTAATGCAAGGAACTAACATACCAGCCCTAGGAACTGAAGTGGGGGAAGCCTAACCACAGTTGAGCTTGTAAATGAATAATCTATGCAAGTAATTTTGTATCTAATTTTAACTTGATTTTTTAATTTATTAAATGGAATTTTTAGAGTGATTTTGATCTCATGAATTTTATAAATTTCAATATTAAAAGTAAAACTTGATAGGCTTATCAGTGTCTTCATTACACATGTTTTCTTTTATTAAAATATTTAGAAATTTTAAACAAAATATTATATTAGACTAACAAATGTGTCGATAAAATATTTAAAAGGATAAATAAAAGTATTATATGTTAATAAAATTAAAGTTAAGTGTTATTTTTAATACATTTACAATTTTTAATATATTAATATATTTAATCATAACGAAAGAATATAATTATAATAATATTAATTTAAAAAATAATAATGTTATAATTATATTTTTATATTATATTAAATACATTAATATATTTAACATTGTGAATATATTAAAATTTTTATTATAAAGTTATTATTTTTATAAATTTATAATAGAATAATAGTAGCAATATACAATTAAAATATTAAAATTGCTTAAATTACAGTCATCATATAGTTATATAATAACAAAAGTAAATTCTAATAAAACGTATTTTACATTGAAGGAAAATAAATTTTGATGGGATGCGTATGGTTACTGAAAAAGAAATGGAGAAAAAAAAAAAAATTTACCCTATCCACAAGCACAATGAAGGAGCTTGTCACGTGACCAGGATGTGGCGATCGCCACCACATCTTGACATCAAAAACTGTGAAACGAACACCGAATGAGCCGGGAAAATTAAGCAGCAGCTAAACGCTATTGCTTCTTCTTCTTGTTTGTTGAGCTCTCAGCTTCTTCCCTAGCATTAACGCTCGGCTGTGTTGCCATGGACTGCCCCGCTTGTCACAATTTCAGAGCCTCTTCTCAGTTGATTTCTCCCTCACTCTCTTCTCGTCTTCAACCTTCTCCTTTTTCTTTTCAGCTCAACATTTTGGTCTGCAATTTCTTCTTTTTATGTATGTCTTTTTTCCTTTTCTTCTCTTAATTGTTATTTTATCTTTATTTTTAATAATTATTTTTTCCCCAGAAATTAAAGCGATCGGGTGTGGTCAGGAATCGTCTGGTCGTCCGTTGTTCTTTTGGGTCCGATGAATATGGCTCTGTGAATGGATTGCCATTAACCCCCAAAAAGCTTTTCATGCAAGAGGTACGAAGTCTGCTTATTTTCCTGATCTAATATACTGGTTGCTGAGTATTTGGTTTCCTACTTTATCTTTTTTTTTTTTTTTTTTAAATTTTTCTGCATTTAAGAACGTTAACTAATTAGAACGCCGGGTCTCCAAGGTTTTTTTCTTGCCGTAACTCTTTTCAATTCATGTTTTCCTGCCAGGCAATCGGAGCAGAATATGGGGAAGGCTTTGAGACTTTTAGAGCAGATGGACCATTAAAAGTTGATGTGGTAATGAATTTTGGTTTCCACGTATAATTTAAGCTTCCCTTCAGACAAAGTTAAATTGCCTAGTTTATTAAGTTTATTAATCAATTATTCTAATTTTTTTGGAGGATAGGACTATTTGAATGACAAGTTGCAAGATGGATTTCTTCAGCGAATACGCTATGCTATGAAGCCGGATGAAGCCTATGGTCTTATCTTTTCTTGGGACAACGTTGTGGTTAGTTTCAGGCTTTTAGGAATGTTTTCGAGAATTATTACGCTAGATGATTATCTTTACTGTTGGAAATTTTAAATGATGCAAAAAGATTTTATGGTCTTAATTGCAATTGTGTAGAAGATTTGTATTGCCCATATTAACTACTTGCGGGGCATGTTTTGAGATGAGAAGAGCACGACCACACACAATATCCTGCAAGTGATTTATATTTTCCCCATGATAACCGTATGTTATGTGTTGCAGGCTGATACTCAAGCTCTTAGATGGAATGCGTGGAAGCAGCTTGCCTCAGAAGAGGGTATATTAATTTTTTTTATTCTGAGACTTTAATGGGATGATCTTTAGAGCTTAACGATGTTGATTGGGATGGACCATGGATAGAACTGAATAGAAAGAAAAATTATGAAAATAGCAAATACGGAGTGGTATAGAATGAAACCATTTGGTTGGATAGTTTTCTCAAGGGAAAGGAAAAGAATTGACATGTCTGTTTGGTAACACAATAGAATAGAAAAGGGAAGGGAAGAGTTTTATAAAAGTTTACCATTTTAGCTGTCTTTTAACTTGTTTCCTTGTCATTGTTGGTATATAAAAATGGAAATTCATAGAACTTAATCTAATAATTTTCCGTATCCTTCTCTTTCTACCACTTTTGATGGAAAGAAATATCAAGGAATAATGTATTTTGGGCAACATGTTTCCTTGGCTTTATTTCCTCCCTTCACAAGAGATCAGGTCTCTATTTATTTATTTATTTTTTTTCATTTTGTTCCCTACTATTCCATCTATCTAAATTGAGCGGCTTAATAATTGACACTGCCAATTTTAAGTCAAACAAGTTCTGTGAGCAAATTCAAACCCATCCACCTTATTTTCTGGGTCCCTTTATTCATGCTTAGGTACAAGAAACAAATACCCCTTGGATCAGTGTATCAAACTGGACCAGTGGACTAGAACTGTCTGAGTTTTTTAATTTTTTGACGGAATTGTGTGCATCATTCTAGAGATAAGATTATCGTAAGTCTTACTTTCATTCTCATGCAGGGAAGGAAATTCCTGAAGATGGAGATGCTGATGTGCAAAGATCGTTGCTATATTCAGGTGCTGATCAAGTGTTGCAGAAGGTTTGGAAATTTGCATTTGATTATTTTTACATGTATTATAAAACATATCAAACTCATTGAGTTTTAACTTTTGATTATATCGCACATCTCTTCATATCAATGAAGTAGGGATTTTCCTTTATCATCAACCAGGAGCAAAGGATGTTCTTAACATGTATTACATAACATATCAAACTCATGAGTTCTAATTAAACTATTGATTATGTTACACATCTCTTCATATCTATAAAGTAGGGTTTTTTTTTTTTTCTTTTTCATCAACTAGGAGCAAAGGAGATTAGAAGGACTAACCTTGCAGTTATGACAACTAACTCTTGATCATGTTTATAATGACTCTAACTGGAAAGTTCATTGTTGTTATACCATAATAGATAGGTCTTATTATCTTGGATTCATGCCAAAAAGCATCATTTCATCAAAATCCCAAAAACATCCAACCACATGTGCTGAATATTTGGGCAATAAATAGCCATGCAATGTAATCTTCTTCATTACAATTCCTCCACTCCCCCCCCCCCCCCCCTTCCCCTTCAAAAATAAAAAATAAAAAAATAAAAAAGAAACTTTTATGTTTAGGTTCTTTGCTGGCTATTGATAAAATAACCAGAGGACCTAACTATTGGTCTGCATAGCTATTTTGAAAGACTATATTAGACTCATACATGGGAAGACATGTCTCAACTAAAGAGAATGAGTGGTGTATTTGTACTGAGTGACTTTAGCCCTATGGAGAGCACTTCTTTGTTTTTGAAAAAGTTTGGGAACTTAAGGTTGTCCAAATTTCTTAGGCTTTTTCCATTTTGTGTGTGTTTATTTGTGCTTGGCTAGTATTGGGTCAATTAGCCTAGGGCCTTTCTTTTAGGCATGTAACCCCAGGTTTCACATTATGATTACCAACATTGATCCTTAGGTTGTCTCAGTTGTCTATATATGTTATCTCATCATCTACGAAATCTGCTTTGCTTCTGATCTCATTATCATATTAAACATCTCAACTGGATGAAAAAGAAAAAATTTCTTACTATTGGTCAGATAAATTTGCCGGCATTCAATTATTAGAATTTCCTTCTGAAGTTGTTATTTATCCAAAATTTGCCCAACTTGCTCGGAACACACCTTATTTTCTCTGACTTGCCTTTGTAAACTTACAGCATCTTCTCTGGGATAAGACAGAAAATGAATTGGACAGATTGAAGTTGAGGTTTTCAGAGTTATATTATGATAATCTTCTCAAAGTAAGTTTTGTTCTTTTTTTTTTTTTTCCCTGAGGGTGTTATTTGGTCTCATAGACGGAAGAACCTGACATTTTTTTGCACATATCTTTCTCTAGCTTGAAAAACCTGTGGAAGGACTTAAAGACTGGTTGGAAGCTGTGTATACAGCTCGAATACCCTGTGCTGTTGTTTCAAGTCTTGATAGAAGAAACATGGCAGAAGCTTTGGAACGAATGGGGCTCCACAAGTATTTCCAGGTTGGTAATACATGAGAAGAGTTAACACAGAAAATCCATTGTAGGAATAAATAGTTGACTTACTTTCATAAATATGGCATTGCTGAAATAGCAATGTGGTCCAAATAACAAACAATATTTGATCTTATAATGTACTCTGACCATAAAATCTTATTTCTTTTCAGGCTACAAGTGCCATTTTAGAGTTAATATATATATATATATAGATTATGTTGCTAGTTGAATGTGGACCAATTTCAATTTGATTCCTGGTCTACGACATCTTATGTAAAGCTTTGAACATAGATACATGAATAAACAGAGTTTTTGCTACTGACAAATTCGAGGTTTTGCTATGACTTAAGATTGGATGATTTAGAAGGCTTTCATCAGATGCCCTGGACATTTCCAGGGTGAAGTCAATGGATAACACTGCCACTTTCTGGCTAGAACTAATTTCAACCCTTTTGTGCGAATTGTATTTAGTGGATACTTGATATCTTAACATGCTCTTATTATGTTGTCTTTGCTGATTGCAACATTTGAGTTGCAGGCAGTTGTAACAGAAGAGGATGGAATGGAATCAATAGCTCATAGATTTCTCTCTGCTGCTGTCAAGGTATAGTCTACTCAGACATGTATCAAGATAAATTATTTCAGGCTTGAAATGTTTTACTTTATTATTGGTACATGTATATTAAGATATTATAAATGCAATTCTTTATTTATTAAAAATCAAAATGGCACCTTGCTTAAACATGGCATATTTGGACTCATAATTTTGTAATATAAATTACAGCTGCTAACTGTTTGGCTGTAGACATATGTCAGACTAACAAGAGGAAATTATTTTTGGGTGGGGCACATTATGTTACTTGGCATTGATTTTGGTTCCGTGGGTGATTCAGTCTGCTCGTCTGTTATACTTTGAACACAAAACATTATATTTAAGGAAGTTAAATATAAATATGCAATATGAACCGAATAAATACTGAGTCATTCTTGATACAATATCCTGCTATTTTGTGACCTGTTTGACAAAATGCCTTGCAGCTGGATCGGAAACCTTCGAAGTGTGTGGTTTTTGAAGATGATTCTAGAGGGGTAACCGCTGCTCACAACTGTACAATGATGGCTGTAGCATTAATTGGCGCACATCCTGCGTGAGTAGTTCACTTTTATGTATTAGAGTAACTAACAAAATGTTTTAAATATTAAATGGACAAGATTTAAATAATATTCCTTTTAGGTGTTTGTTACCAGGTTCTCTAATAGAAAAATAACACGAGAGAATATTATAGAAAGCCCAATCATATAATGCTGAGTTGTGAAAAAAAAATCTTTACTTGACATGTTTTTATTGGAGAGCCTATAGCAGATACTTTTAAGTTGCATCTAAATTTTGTCCAAATTAAATTCCATAGACATATCAGGCATGCGCGTATACAGTTTGATGCATGCAATTGCACAGATGTATGAACACTGTTTCAGAAAACAAGATGCATAGGAGTTAGAAAGTATTCAAATTTGGTATTTGGTTTTATGTCAGCATGCAAAGACTAAATTTAATGTATTATATTTCCGTTCCATTGAAATGAAAAGCACTATAGTTTTTATTTGTTGGGCACTTTATTACTCAAATCTATTAATGAGCTTACTCATGCAGCCTTTGAAAATTCATTCATGTTGAAACCTACAGGTATCATCTGAGGCAGGCTGATCTTGCTGTTGCTAGCTTCAGTGAACTTTCTGTGATCAACTTACGAAGACTGTTTGCCAACAAGGGTTCGACATTTATGGACTTGCAGAAGCAGATCATAGAGAAAGCTCCACCGAAAAGGAAACTTACAACAGACACCATTTTTTAATATGTTTTTCTTCTCATTCTTCATTTCCAACCTGAAAATTTTCTTTGTAATTATGTAGTGTTAAAATTTTCGTTTTTCATGTAAAGGTATTATAATTTAATTGCAATCAGTTCGGTCTGATGTAATTCATATTTTCTATTTCATCTTTTTGCTAGTAGTTTCGTTACTTACAAGTAGGTGGGAATGTGGTAGTTCATTTATCTTACATAGCTGGCAAGCTCCTAAAGAGCGAATTTGAACTCTTGCCTGGAATATAAATACCTGTTCTCATAGTTTTTCTTTTTCTTATTATTTTAAGAGTAATTAAGGGATACAAATTTATTGTACGAATACACAGATTAAGAACATTATTCATAACAAAACAAATTCATACATCGTTGCGCCCTCTCCATTTGAGTCCATCCTATGAAACAACGTGGCGTGCACTTCAATCATTGTAGTGTAGTTATTCTTTTTCACCTAGGAGGAAGTTACCACCCAACATCTATTTTCAACGATTTTTCTTCTGGTAAAGTTTTATCAACGAGTTTAATTCACATCAAGAAAAAATAGTGGCCCTTTTAATAGGTGTTTTTTTCACTTGTGACTTACTATTGGCCTTTGAAGTAATTTATTCTCATTATTATTATTGTATCTAAAATTAATTAGGAAAAGAATACCGTTAAATTGCAACCATTGAAATAAAATATTTTTATATATCGTTATAAAATTTTTATTGTGCATAATAAAATATGAAGTGAATTGGTGTATATTAGTATATATTGTTGTACAACAATAAGGAATCTCAAGTCTAACTAATTTGAATTTTGTTTACTTTTAAAATAATTAATTTTATACTTTATATGATAATTTTTAAATTTTAATATTAGGCAACCTAAGTTCCTGTGATACAATTTCTTTAATTTCCGATTCACCCTTCCACAGTCCCGCGCACGAGAAATATTCATTCTAATTAATTTTGATAAATTGATCACATGATTACTGTGTAAGAATTTTTCTTCACGCATTGCTTTTTTTTTTTTTTTTTCTCTCTTTATATATATATATATATATATATATATATATATATGACCTAATTTTGATTTTGGAGTTGCTGACTTGGCAAAAGTCGCAGTCCTCCGGATTGTCGCGGGGATTAGGTTGGCGATATCCCTTATCTTTCCTGTCACCTCCATTGACCTCTTTCGCGCCTCCCGCATAGCGTCACTCGAGAGGAACTGAAATCCGAAAGTAGCTGACTCGCAAATGCCATAAGCACTTCGTAACGACTTTAGGCTTCAACCATGTCGTGCACTAACGCCAGCTTCGCTTCTATTACTTCTGCCTCTGTCCCTTCGTCTACGCTCAGAAGATCAAGCTTCGTTTTTTCATCCAAATCAAGGTCCCCAATTTTCTGCTCTCTAGGAGGTAATCTTTTGCTTGCGCTACGACCCTTTTCGTAATTACAAACGCACTTCTAGGGGAAAGCCATTGTTGTTTCTGATTGAGTTTTGTTCTTTCTGTCCGGGATCTTTGGAACGTACATCCCCATCTAGCAAATCATGTTTAACATTCTATTTAGGACCGTGGAAATTAGTCTTGTGTTTGTCAAATTAAAATTACTTTGTCCTCAGTGATTAGTTAATGCAAAATCTGTTATAATGCATTTTATTGTTTAAAAGTTGTGCTTCCTGTTGTCCTTGTCACTAACTCGATCTGATAATTTCCTGGGCTTTGTACTAAGTCAATAATTTGCTCATGCCACTGGGCGCCCTTTTCTAAGCAATTTTCATTGAGAACAATTCGTGCCATCAAATAGTCTTAGAATTAATTAATAGCTCAAAATTCTGGTTTGCAATTATTATTCGCTATACAATAAATAAACTGTATAACATAATGCTGCTAACCATATTTTCATGAACATATTATTTGAGTTTCCTATGTGTTCTTAGTTATCATTTTCAATGCATGCCAACTACCTTTTGCTTATATCAAATTTCTGTTCTGTATGCCCTTCACAAGGCATGGTTATTTGAGTTTCTGATCTGAATTCTGGAAAATCGCATCCAGGGATAGTTGCAGAACCAAAAGCAACAGCTGCTGCTGAACCACTTTTGCTGAATGCTGTTCGTGGGAAAGATGTTGAAAGACCACCAGTTTGGCTGATGAGGCAAGCTGGGAGGTACATGAAGGCAGGTTTATGCAGCTTACAGTTCTGGTTGCATCAATAATTTTAGCTATTCGGAAGTTATTTCAAAGTTAATGTTTTTAAAAAATTTTTATAAAGGTAGTAGCTTGTAGTAACTTTAGAACATCCACTTGGACCAAATTTAATACTAGGTCTTTTCATTGTTGGTGTACATTTAGAAATTACTGTAGCAATCCAGATCCTCCTATTACCAAAATAGGAATTGGCAAAACTGTCCATGTGGAATGTGGAAGATATTTGTTTTTAAGTTGGTCATATAACCTTTGACATGGCCAAGAGTTGTAAAATGTCAAAAATTGTATTGAAATTCCCAGAATTCATTTTAGAATTTTCCAGACTGCCCGCAGCCTAAGTTATTGTTTAAACTTCAAACTATCACAATCCATCTCTAATTGCTTTGGCCTTTTGTTTCTTTGTCACTTGTCAGTTTAAGTCCAATATTGCCTTAAAGAAAAATTTTGCAATAACAAAGTCAATTTATGCATGTTTTGTGACCACTTAACATTATTAAGCACCTTTTTGCTTTGCCAAATTAGTTGCATTTTTTCACCTATGAATTTTGTTCTACTGTTATTGTTCCTTTCAGTTTCTGTTAGCTAAAGGTTTCACTCTAATTTATTGGCTATAGTTAGCATTTATAACTTTGATGTGAATATGTATTCCTTACTGAAAATAGAACTAATCCATTAACATTTTTTAATCAGAGTTACCAAATTATCTGTGAGAAATACCCTGCATTTCGTGAAAGATCTGAAAATGTTGATCTTGTAGTGGAAATTTCATTACAACCGTGGCTTGTTTTCAAGCCTGATGGGGTAAGATAACTTTCTGGCTCACATTAATATACTATGCTTTTTGGGACACTTTTTTACCCTACTTTTTGGGCAGTTGTTATGATTCTGCTTGACGTCCAAGTTGCTTGGTATTGATTCTGTGACAGGTGATTTTATTCTCAGACATTCTTACCCCACTTTCTGGAATGAATATACCCTTTGATATTGTGAAGGGTAAGGGTCCTGTCATATTTGATCCTGTTCGCACAGCTGCCCAGGTTGATCAATTAAGGGAGTTTGTTCCTGAAGATTCAGTTCCATATGTTGGCAAAGCTCTCAAAATTTTGAGGAAAGAGGTCTGACTGATCTTTTCCATTACAAGTTTCCATCTTTAAATGCCTACTTTCTATTGTTTCACAACTCTTCCTCTTAGGGCAAGGGTTTTTCAGTTTGTTGATGTACTGTGCGACCAGGAGTTCTTCATATGTTTGAGGAAAATACACTCTACCTCATATGGATGACCACCAGTAGTGTATCATTGGTGCTGGGATGTAATGACAATAAAAAATTAATTGAAGGTTTATATCATGTGTTACTTAAAGGGATATATAATGATAATTAACGAACTATCCATCCTGCATGTGGCTATTAAGATGATGACTTGAATCTGTATGTCTCAATGGCGTTAATCTATTATTGTTCTGTGCCTTATTAGTAATTTATGGAGCTTAGGGGAGACTCTAAATATGAAATTCTGATAATTGTTGTTTCAATTTATTCTATTTGTCCGAATGAATGTATAATGCCATTTTGTCTTAATATTTTGTTGACTCTGAAAGCTTTAATGTTGATTGCAGGTGGATAATAAAGCTGCAGTCCTTGGGTTCGTTGGGGCTCCCTTCACCCTGGCCTCATATGTAGTCGAGGGTGGTTCATCAAAGCACTTCTCAAAAATTAAGAGATTGGCTTTCTCTGAACCCGAGGTAATCTTTAAACTTACAAAATGTGCTTCTTGTTTATCTCTTTAGCATTCTGAAATCTGTACTGGACTGACCAGTCCCTCTTAGTTTAGTCGGTCCTAAAGTTATTATGTCATTTGATAATTGACTTTTAAGTAACACAGGAGGATATTGACAAACAAATATAGAGAAATCTAGGACTGAATGAATTTTCTCTATTTTAGTGTCAGATTTGGAATAGGGAATCCTCATGATTATTTTAAAACACTATCTTTTAGGTTAACTTACTATCTCGGACAAATCCTGCCTTGTTTCTTGAACTTAATGGATTCTTCATTTTCTGTTACACTTTGATATGTCCGTAGGTTCTTCACTCATTACTTCAGAAATTTACAACATCAATGGCAAGATACATTCAATACCAAGCTGACAGTGGAGCTCAAGCTGTTCAGATTTTTGACTCATGGGCAACAGAGCTTAGTCCAGCAGATTTTGAAGAATTCAGTTTGCCTTACTTGAAGCAGATAGTAGATACTGTGAAAAAAACCCATCCTGAACTCCCTCTAATCCTCTATGCAAGCGGATCGGGGGGCTTGCTTGAGAGGCTAGCTTTGACAGGTGTGGATGTAGTCAGCTTGGATTGGACAGTTGATATGGCTGACGGTAGGAAGCGATTGGGACCAAATATAGCAGTTCAGGGTAATGTGGATCCTGGGGTTCTTTTTGGTTCGAAGGAGTTTATCACCAACCGTATAAATGATACAGTGAGAAAAGCTGGAAGGGGGAAACATATCTTGAATCTTGGTCATGGCATTCGCGTAGGTACACCTGAGGAGAATGTTGCTCATTTCTTTGAGGTTGCCAAAGGAATCAGATACTAAGGAAAATTTTGATTAATTATTATTTTTTTCCATCTTAGCTGTGTTTATGTCATACTCCTCCATTTATTTGAATGTAATATCTTTATAGGAAGGAAACTACTAGGTAAGATTTTATTCTTTGAAATCTAACTAGTTCATTTATGGTTGTACGTCAAGGTTAAATGAACGTATTGTAATTATCATTTTCTTGGAAAATTGGAAAAAGAAGAAAATTTGTGAAGGCCCACATATAAAATTATTTTGAGGACGCATTAAGACATTAAACAAATATCCTCTTTTATATATATATATATATATATATAAAAAGTAGGCTCAAGTAGGCTCCTTGTAAAGTTTAGTTTGATCAATAAAAAAGTTTAGATAATAAAATTTTTAATTTTTCATATGATAACTTTTTACTTTTTTTTTATATATATATATAGGTATTGAGAATTTTTTTAAGCATATAAATTCTTTAAAATTAATGAGAAAAATAATAAAGTAATTAATTAATTATTTTTTAAATTGAAATTTTTTCAAAAGTCTAAGAATTTTTTGAAGTAAACAAATAAAAAAAATTAATGAATTAATTAACTATATGTTAAATTTAAAAATTCTTTTAAGTCCAAATATATTTTAAAGTATGAAAATTTTTTGAGGTGAATGAGATAATTAGTAAATTAATTAATCACCTCTTGAAGTAACAATTTTTTAAAGTCTGAATATTTTTGAAGACAAGAAGAAGAATAATTAATTAATTAATTAATTATCTCTTATATTTTTTAATAAGTAATTATAAATATAATTGAACATGATTCAAAATTAAAACAAAAAAAAACGATATATAGTTTATTCAATAATTTAAATCATCTATCATCGTATATTATCCAAAATTAAATACAAAATCAAATGTGATTCTATTAATTTTTGAGATTTCAGAATTCTTTAAAAAAACAACAATAAAAGTTGTTTAATAACAAAAAATATCTTATAGTGATGCCCTCCTAATGAATTAATTATTATCACATTTCTCTCACTAATATTTCATAACTAATTTTGTACACTTTCTTCAATTTATTATGCTTGATTTATATCACAATACCATACTAAATTCACATTTTTGCTAACATCTATCAATACTAATGATTTAAAATATATAATATATAGCAAAAAAGACCACTTTTTTTTATGAACTAGGTTTTACATAAACCAGATCCCGTTATTACTTTACTATCAAAGTAGCACGAAAATAAATATTTTCGCCAGAAGATAATAAATGAGTTGAATGGAGAGTCATATTATTTAAAAGCAAAAAAGTTCTTATTTATTGATTCTTTTTTATAAATTATAACATGCCTTAGAAATGAAGAAATAAAATGTTTGAACAAATAACGGATTTAATCAAGTCATGTAAATCAATACAAACTTGGAAGGAATGTAATTAAAAACGGCATATACGAAAGAACAAGATTCCATAAAGAACTCAAAAGAGAAAAGAATAAAAAGAATGAAAAGTACAGAGAATATGGAAGGAAGCAAGACAAGCAACATAGAAGATTTTCAAAAATTGAACTTGCAGAGGAAGGCAAGCTGGTGGTGACTTCACAACGTAAAGTTTAGCAGTATTAATATACCAACAAGGCCCACTTGTGGGTACGACCCCATAATTCTTCCGCCAATACTTTAATTTTGAAAAGAAAAACAATAACTTTTTCACCTTTTTATCCATATAGTGAATAAAAATCTAGTTTAAAATAATTCAACGGCTTTAAAATAATATAAATTATGTTACTTTAATTTCTAGTTGTGACATTCTCAGTGGTGCCACCTAGCAAATGCACTGTGCTTGTCCTGATGCAACCTCTGAAAGGTAGAGAAAGCGAAGTGTGCGTATCTACCGCTCCAAGGCACCTTGCCGATTTAGTTTTACCTAAAACATTCCCTCTCCATTTGAAGAACAACCCCCAACTGCATTAACAAGTTTAAATATTTCGTTGTACGAGATGCACCATAATGGCTCCTGTTTCTGTTTTCTTCTCCTTTGTTCCGATCTCTTCCACCCTTTTTCTTCCCTTCAACGGTAACATATTTCTTTCTCTCTCTATCTTTAGTCGCTTTAGCCTTTATAGGCTTGCTGCTGAAGTTTCATAGTTATCCTATGTTTGGATGGTCCTCCAGATAAATTAGACGGGTTCAGTCTCTTTTTGCTTTGTTTTTGATGATCTTGAAAGTCCTAAAGTGTAGGTGTCAAATTTTCGGTTTTTCTTTTGTTTTTGCTTCCTTCAATGGGATTCTAATGATCGTCAATCGGATTGATTAAACATATATGAGCATTGTGTTATGAAATTTCTTATGAACTTGTGTATTTTATCTTTTCAGTCATTCACTCTCTGTTTCTTGTAAGTTTTATTTTATTTTTGTTTGTGGGTTGTTTTCTTCAATGGGATTTTTGTGATAGTCAATCTGATCGTTTAAAGATATTATGTCATTATGTTTTGAAACTTCTTATGTTCTGATTCAGTTTTATGTTTTCTTTTTGGGTCATTTACTGTGTTTCTTATTGTTTTATTTTATTTCATCAGTGTGATTTTTTCTTCAATGGGATTCTGACGACCATTAATCCGATTGTTTAGATACATCATGACATTGAATTATGAAAATTTTCATGTTCTGTTTATGTTTCTTGCATGCTTTTTTCTGTTTACTATATTCAATACATTTTTGCCTATTGTTTAGTCATTCACTCTCATCTCAGTGTTCTTTCTTAGAAGTAATATTTTTGTGCGTGTCTGTGCTTTTTTTTCACCCCCCCTCTCCCCCCTCAGATAGGGCTTTATATCAGACAAGAGATGCAGAAAGATGTGCTTGACTTTTGATAATACCTTCTTTGGAGCTTGTGTTACAACGTCAGTTTGTTAGGGAGCCCTCACTGCTTCTCGATGTGGTTGGGGGCTCAATTCACAGTCTGATGAATCTCTGGTTGCAAATACAGAATAAATTTTCTGGCAGCACTTCTCCCATGCTGACAGATATCTCTGACGAAGAAAGGCTCAGTTTTAAGAATCCCTGTAAGTAAAATACACAGGAGTGACAAAATTGTGTCTGTGTTTGTGGTGCCTGAAATGGAGAAAAGGGGGAATGTGTTGATGCAAAAGTTTGAGTTTGGCAGATTATTAGGTCAAGGAAATTTTGCAAAAGTTTACCATGCAAGGGACCTTAGAACTGGTGAGAATGTTGCCATAAAGGTGATTGACAAGGAGAAGGTTCAGAAAGTTGGGCTAGTTGATCAAACAAAGCGAGAAATATCGGTTATGAGACTGGTTAAACATCCGAATGTAATGCAGCTTTATGAGGTCTTGGCCACCAAAACCAAGATTTATTACATCATAGAATATGCCAAGGGGGGTGAACTTTTCAGCAAGGTAGCTAAAGGTAGACTCCATGAGAGTGTGGCAAGGAGGTACTTTCAACAATTGATCAGCGCTGTAGAATTTTGCCACAGCAGGGGTGTTTATCACAGGGATTTGAAGCCGGAGAATTTACTTTTGGATGAGAATGGTATTCTCAAGGTTGCAGATTTTGGATTGAGTGCCCTTGTTGAATCTCATCGTCAAGGAAGCTTGCTGCACACGGCTTGTGGAACTCCTGCATATGTAGCTCCTGAAGTTATAAGTAGAAAAGGCTATGATGGAGCAAAAGCTGACATATGGTCTTGTGGAGTGATCTTATATGTTCTATTGGCTGGTCATTTGCCGTTCCATGATATGAATCTTATGGCATTGTACAGGAAAATAGGCAAGGCACAGTACAAATGTCCGAACTGGTTTTCTTTTGAAGTGCGCAGGCTGTTGGCCAGAATCCTTGACCCTAACACTGATACTAGAATTTCCATATCAAAAATTATGGAAAGTTCCTGGTTCAGAAAAGGATCTAGTTCCAAGGCTGATACAATGAAAACAGATATGGCTGATTCAGTCAAGGCTGATGCAAGTTTTGGTCTATGTGAGAATGAAAGAAGTGCTGCTACTGAGGCAAATCAAGCACTGGTAAAACCTACCAATTTGAATGCTTTTGATATAATTTCTCTATCAGCTGGCTTTGACTTGTCCGGGCTTTTTGCGAGAAACAATGAAAGGAAATATGTGAAATTTACATCCCTGCACTCTGCCTCATCTATCATTACTGCAATTGTCGATATTGCACGCGTTTTGAAGCTAAAGATAACGAAGAAGGATGAGGGGTTGCTGAAGTTAGAGAGATCTAGCGAAGAAAGGAGGCATCCCCTATCCATTGATGCTGAAATATTTGAGTTTACCCCATCTTTCCATTTGGTTGAGATGAAGAAGTCTAGCGGTGATACATTAGAATACCAGAAGATTTTAAAGGAGGATATAAGACCGGCTCTCAGAGATATTGTCTGGGCTTGGCAAGATGAGCAGCAATAGCAGTAGCTAGTAGCAACCATTTCTGTCTACTCCTTTAAAGTGCCATTGGTTTCAAGTTCTGGGTTACTTATACTTCTTATGACACAGCTACTATTGTGCTGAATTTGTTGACATTTATATTATTTATATTTTTTCATTCTACACGGTCTTGCTTGAGCATGTATATAATTGAACCGAATGGTGAATGTTGAATGGTGACACAAAGTTACGATCTTGCTTGAGTTGAATGGTGAAATATAATTGAACCATCCTTATCACTGTAAGCCTCTTTATGTTTAGGTCAAGGTATGTTTAGCTATAGGCTTATCATATCTGTGACTGACGAACCAAATTTCTGTCTACAATAAATGAATCCATTTTTGTTAGATATCTTTTCAAGCCAAGTATCAGCTTTTGAGGTTGGAAGATTTACTTTGTATGACAAGGCTTTACTACTCTAGTTATACATCATAAGGCCACGTTACCCTTTTGAGTGGTGAAGTCAATCAACTTTCGGGCTTGTATAATTTGTAAGATGTGTGCTTCAGTCCATTACTACATAGCAAGATATGGCAACCTCCCAAACCAAATTAGCATCCCAGACCCCAGAAAGCACAATCAAACTAGTTGCCCAATAGCACTTCTTTTGGTCAGGGCCCATAAACCCAATTGCTACAGAAGATTCAATTAATTACTTTTTTTTTTTTATAAAAAAAGAAAGGAGAGATAATGGTAATCGTAAAATAAATTGAAAGAATTAATTGTGCAGAAGACTAAAAGAAGTGATCTGAATTGTTATGTTGAAAAAAGGCCTTTTGGGCGTAAGTGTGAAATTGGGGTATGTTTCAACTAGGGACTAATTGCACATTAGAAAACATTGGAAGTAATGATGAGCCCACATGTCCTTAAAATGATGAGAAATACCTGGAGAATAATAAATAAAGAAACAAATAAAATGTTCTCTTATGTGCCCCATTCAGAGAAAAATAAGAGGCAGAGAGTGAGAGATGTGATCCTCAAATGTATGATTGTATGCCACTACCCCAAGAAGCATCATGAACCGTTCCAACTGCTTAATAATATACTTCCAAGCTCATGAAATGACATATCCTGTCCTCTTTTCTTTTGCAACTTATCTCTTCTTCATTGTGCTCTTACTGTTTCTGGATACATATACACTTCAACTGAGAAAAGAAAAGAAAAGAAAAAGCAAAGCAGAATACCCAATTGAAGTATATATTTTCCACTTTACAAATAGTGGGGGGTGGTTTAAGTGTCTCCTAATTTTCAGGTTTAAAAACTCGCATATGCACCATTACAAAATTTATAAAAAAAACAAGATGAATAAATTTTTATATTTTTCTGATTTTTTAGTAAAATCACGACAAGCGAAAGAGATTTAAATGAAAAAAAAAAAAAAACCAATATGATTCTGGATTGAACAGAAAGAAGAATAAAAACGTTCATGGAATGCAAATAATTTAATTGGATTTTATGAAAAGTATAACACTTGCAATAACTCTAACTCTAATTTTTCTACTTAGGACTTAGATTTTTTTGCATTTAAGAATATAGAATTACAGTATTTAAGAGGATTTGAATTATTAAATTTTTATCCAATAATTCAGATTTTAATAAATATTAAACAGTTTTCAATAGTTTTTAAAAATTTAAATTATTGAACTTTTATTTAACTATTCAAATTTTATCAAATTTACTTGTATTTGAATTTTTAACTTCATCAAATCTATTTTTTAGGTAATTCATTTACTTGAGTTGGATTAACTTGATTTCAAGTAAAAAAATACAAAAATATAATACGTAATTTTTTCTAATTGATCATATTTTGAAAAAATTATATATTATGTTTTTATTATACAATATTATAGTAAATACGTATAGGACTCTATCTAAATTTTTTATAAAAGTTTTAATAAAATGAAATTTTATTTAGATAAATTATTCTCTCTTTTTTGACAGGTGTCCAAATTATATGATCTTCCTTTTTGTTTTCAAAAGGTATAGATGCACTACAACGGCATCATTTTCATTTAACCAAAATACCTTTACATTTGTCAATTATATAATATAACAAGTATTTAATATGCATTTGACCAATATGAATATTTATTTTTCAAGATTTAGCAAAATATAAGTTTTTATGTTTAACAAGCACATAATTATTAAAATATTTTAATAAAAAATAAATATTACTTTGTAAGACATTTTGGTCATTTTCTAGGTTTAGTTAATAGATAATTACATACCAATTGTCCAATTGCATTCATCTCAATGTGTCCACCCTTAGTGATCTGTACCAACCTCCCCCTTCAGTGAACACCAAAATGGAAAGTTTTAATTTATACTATCACCCAAATCAACACCTACATAAAATAAAGATCAAATTTCTTTTTTATGAACACTCCTATGAACTAAGCCACTAATTATAATCTACTGATAATGAACTTGGGCAGTTAGTAGAAAAGAAAATTTCTCTTTCTATGATCAACATCTATCATCTTGAAATTATGTGTGAACTCTAGAGCAGAAAGAGCTTTATTTTATTATAGCAAAAGCTCTCGTCATCTTGAAAGTTAAAGGTAACTGAAGAAGAAGGAAGAAGACAAGGATCATGAGACAGGTAATACTTCAGTGTGACAAAATCTGGAATTTTGTTTTCAAACCATTGGCTAGTAGTATATATAAGTGCTTGTGGAATACTGAGTGTGATAAAGCACTCACAGGCACAACACTCAAACTGGAAGAAAAGGACCAAAAAGTGATCTCAAACTTCACATGATGCATGAATTTTATGTTACATCTGGAGAGAAAGAAAGTTTGGATTTTTCAGATGCCTTAAGCCCGCAAATCAGAAGGAGAAACATAGATAGGTATATAAGGCAATAAATATTGAAGCGACTTGAATAGCCAAGCCTACCTGTACTCTCACGCCACCATCACCTTTCACTAACTAAAGCCAGAAAAATTAGGAAAAAAAAAAAAGAAGATAAAAGAAGGGCTACCATTAGCTTCAGGACCATTCAAACACACCCACAACACTGAGACAGTGGGACACGCTAATTAGAATAAACTATCATTTGTGTGTTCAAATAGGGTTTTGATTTGAAGTGCATTCTTTTTCGCTTTGTCTAAAGTTGGTAGGGATTCAGTGAAACCCCTTATGATTTAGGAATAAGAAATGTCTCGAAAGATTAAAGATCCCACTTAATCATGTCACAAGTTCGAATAATCTTAGCAAAAAAAATTCTTTGTAAATTTTCTTGTCTTAACATATAGTTGAATTACGGCTCATTTTTAGACAGCGTATAAATGAAAAAGAAAATGAAAGAAAAGAAAAGGGAAGATCCCACTTAATCATGCCCTAAAGCAGTCAATTAAAGCGTGACAAATTAATGATTAAGTTCATAGAAACTTATGAGAAGCATGTTTACGTCCTTATAGACATGATTACGGACAAGTTGGCAAAGAACTAATCATATCTCGTATTTGTGAGTTCTGTTTTCTAAAACCTTTCTTGATTCCATTACTATCACTATCCTAAGATATTCAGAATGAAGATCTTTGTCCCCAACTCAAGATCGAGATGAAGCTTAGCTTTTAATATCTTCATCTTCTTGTAAACCTTCCTATGAAGATCATAAGTAGGTGAACAGCCTACCTTAATTAAAATAGGTTTAATATATAAATATATGTATTGAATAAAAAGATGGAGCTTCTGCTTTTTGCCGAATCCCTTTAGATTTTTTGCCTTGTGCTTGTCATAATCACTCAAAGGAAAGTTTTGCACTAGTTAGGTATTGCATGTAATATTGAAAGGCTAGAAGAAGAAAGCAGGATGGGTGGATTATTCATAATTTAATACTATTTTGTATGATTACAATATATTTGCTGCTATCCAATAAAGTTAAGATAAGGAAACCTACAACTGCTTGAGGACACAAATATCGTTGGCTGGCTAGTTGCAACAAACAGAAAAAAACATTACAAAGGTTTAACTTTACCCTCATTGCTTCAGCTAAAATATGTTATCTCTTGTGTCCATGAGTCACTTCTCAGTTCTATTTATCTTTTTTTTCTTTTTTCCTACTTCATCTTTTATTTCTATAGATATAAAGGGTAGGACTCAACTATTTCAGGAGCTGATGATACTAACAAATTAGAGAGGGTGTTTGAGGGAGACATATGGGTTTATATAAGTGTGTGTTGACTTGAAGTGATTGAGAAAATATTTTTGTAGAGTAATTCAAATTCTTTCACACCAAATATTTTGTTTAGGTAACTAATTTTTTTTTAAAAAAAAACTTAATCAAAAAATTGATTTACCAAAAAATTAAAAGTTTCAAATACTTTAAAATTTAATTTTGATATGTTCTTTCATTTAAATTTAGGTCTAGCAAATTGTCTTTTGGAGCATATTTGGATTGAAAATAATAAATGAAAAGAAAAAAGATATCACGTTTAAATCTGAAAAAAAAAAGGAGAAAAAAATTAAACTTAAAATTTCGCTTCCCTTGCATACTCTAAAAGATTAGAAAACAACCATACCTTAACTCTCTGGCCAAAGAAAAAAAATTATATTTAATATTTAATATTTTTATTGTTATGTGGTTATACTTTAAATCGGAAATATACGAATTGATCCAAGCCTAACTTAAGAAGTGAACCTCGTGTTACACCTAGACCTAGTCACTAGACTCAAATCCACACATAGAATTTTTTTTAGTGCCTATAGTTATGAATGTTTTGTTATCAATTTCATATATAATAAATTTACTCGTCTATTTTAATGAACCTCTATGGAGTCATTGTTTGGAATTGAGTCAAAGGGAGTGAATGCCTCTAGATTTTTAAAATTTTAATTTTTATATATAATTTTATTTTTTATTTAATTTGTTAATTTATAAGAGATTGTTCTCTATAAATTATAAGAATTTACTTCTGTTGGTTCAAATATTTAATTTAAAATTTTTCATTTGTTTTAAAATCAAATCTTACATCCGTGTACAAATAATTGATGTAAAAATTCATCTTTTGATAGCATCATCTTCCTTAAGGGGTAAAGCCTCTTGGGTCTTGCAATAATATAGTAGCACTATTGATGCACCATTGAGTTTGGGTGATTTAGTAGCATGTGTGTCCTGGCATGTCTGTAATGTGACTGAACAGAAATGAAAGCAGATTCAGAGAGCTGTCTTTGCCTTATGTCCTCCCATTGTACAAGAGTAGCTGGTGGATTCATTGCTGAAAACTACAATGCCTGCTTTTACAGGGCACTGGTGGTTATGTTGCTGCCCCAGCTCAATAATTGGTCACAAGATCTACCCATTTTTTCAATTTTTATGGTATAAATTTTAAAATTATTGATTTTAATTTTTTAAAATGACTAATTTTGGTTATTTATTTTTAAATATAAGTTATTAATTTTATACAATAATAAATTTTTATTGTTAGATTCGATTAGAGAAGAAACTAAAAAAGGTTTTCTCTTTTCTTGATTTTCTCATCTGTCTTCTTCTTCTTATCTTTATGTGAATATATGAATTGACATTGTGTTAGTGTAATTTTAAATCAATTTAATTTTTTAAATTGATTTTGATCTAATATAATTTTGCATCACCATAATTTATGTTTAAAAAATTTTATTTAAAAATTAATTTTTGTCATCTATATAATTATTCAATGCAAAAGCAATTTTTCAACTTTTGTGTAAAAATGGAGAGTTTGAAGAATAAAATTGATTTTATAAAAAATTAAGTATCAAATTAAACAAAAATATTTGTAAGACAAACTTTTAGTATAAAATCATACTTTTGATCATCTCAAAGGCTAAATTAAATACACAGTATGTATCTTATACTAAATGCATAAAATCTGCATTGCAAAAATTAGATCATTTGAGATTGAGTTTAGTTGAAAACCAAGAGAAGTGAAATGAATGCACTATATATATATATATATATATAAGGGATAAGATGTTGAGATGCCAATGGATTTATAACATAGCACACAAAAAATAAACAATTATCATTAACCATGTGAGATAACTGCTATTAGTGACCAATGCTTGAATTAATGTTGCATTAGTCATGTCCTTATTATTATTATTATTATTATTATTATTATTATACATGTGAGAACACGGTTTCAATAGAATTAAATAAATGATGAACATGTGCTGAAGGTTTGACCAGCTGATATTTTATTTAATAATTGTAAAAACAAGTGTGAAAATTTTAAGATATTTGATTAATTAATCCCGTTATGACAGAAAAGTGTCATCTAGTTTAATAATATCGTTCATTTTCAACAATGGAAACACAAGGCTTTACAGACCATGAGTTTCATGAATTTCGGATCCATCCTCTTTGAATATCTTGCAAGTAGCGAATCACAACAAAGCCTCTCCATGTAGAACCAAAAACCCACGACGAGAGAAAAAAAAAACTATAAAAAATAAAGTCAACTATAGACGTTGCTCGGGGTTGTCTCCCTCACACGTCCCTTAAAATCTGCGTACTACATCACCAGTGTGGTGTCGATGTGCTAAGTTGGAAGCAGCCAATCACATTGCTAATGCATTTTCCACAATTTCGTCTCTTTCAAATAATATTAGATAGAAAATTAAGGAGAAGAAAACGGAGAGAAAAACTGTTAACGTTCACATTGATTTTGGTTAAGAAGTGAAAAGAGTAATACTAACAAGAAAAAGCATAATTTTGTTCCAAAGTCAGAATGCATGTAACCTAACCAAGTTCAGCAACTACTCCCATTAATGGGGATCTCCACTTTGGTCCACTCTTTCGTTCTCGTACTGTTCATCCAACGGTTAATAATAGATCATGAGAAACAAGGATAAAGCAGAAAGAACATATTGATAAGTCCAATTCAGGAACGCCTATCTGAGTTCACAAATATATATATATATTATTAATAATTAAGAAAAATGACCAGATAATTATGAAACAGAATAATATAAAACTAGGACTCTTACCCTTGAGAAGATACCACCGCATAGTGAAAAAGATCCCTCTCCTCTCGGAATCTATCCCCTCACAAGCAAAAAAACACAATAATCAAAACCTGCTATTTCTCTCTGTTTCTGCCTCTGCCTCTCTGTATTTTTAATTTACAATAAACCCACTATCCCATGATCCAATGAGATGATCAATAACTTTAGTGAATCCTTATTTATATAAATACAAAGCGAAGAAAACAAATTCATACTCTGCGATTTCATGGAGATGGAGGCGCCTCAAGGGCCACCACTTCCACTGCACTCGCCTCCCAAGCCTCTGTCTCGGCTCAACTCTTACGTAGCAAATAGCAGAGCAGGGAAATGGTTCAAGCTCTCCGAGCGCAGCACCACCTTCACCACCGAGCTCCGAGCTGGCACCGCCACCTTCCTCACCATGGCTTACATCTTGGCCGTCAACGCCTCCATCCTAACTGACTCCGGTGGAACCTGCTCCGTTTCCGACTGCGTCCCTCTCTGTTCCGACCCCTCCATCCCTGTTTCAAACTGCACCGCGTCATCTCTCCACGTCATCCAACCCGATAGCTCCTGTAAGTTCGACCCGGTTAATCCGGGTTATGCCGCCTGCCTCGAGAGAACACGCAAGGACTTGATCGTCGCCACCGTGGCTTCCTCCCTCATTGGGTGCGTCATTATGGGGGCTTTCGCTAACCTCCCATTGGGTCTAGCGCCGGGTATGGGTACCAACGCTTATTTCGCTTACACCGTCGTCGGCTTTCACGGGTCCGGCAATATCTCCTACCAGAGCGCCCTCGCCGCCGTCTTCATCGAAGGCTTGATCTTCTTGCTCATTTCGGCAATTGGGTTACGCGCGAAACTCGCTAAACTCGTTCCCAAACCCGTCCGGATCAGTTCCTCCGCCGGAATCGGGCTCTTCCTCGCATTCATCGGGTTTCAGAACAATCAAGGGATCGGGCTAGTCGGGTACAGCCCGTCCACCCTACTCACCATCGGAGGCTGCCCCGCTTCCTCGCGGGCTTCCCTCGCACCCGTCATAACCGCAGCTAACGGCACCATTAGCTTGCTCCCCGGCGGAACCGTGTCCGGCGATATTTTATGCCTGCGAGACAGAATGGAAAGCCCAACATTATGGCTCGGCGTGGTGGGCTTCGTTATAATCGCTTACTGTCTCGTGAAAAACATCAAAGGCGCTATGATCTACGGTATTCTGTTCGTCACCGCCGTGTCGTGGTTCCGTAACACGAATGTCACGGCGTTCCCGAACACCGACGCGGGCAACTCGGCCCACGAGTATTTCAAGAAAGTCGTGGATATACACACGATAAAGAGCACGGCCGGCGCGTTAAGCTTCAAGAACATAGGCAAGGGGTATTTCTGGGAAGCTCTCGTGACATTTCTGTACGTAGATATTCTCGATACGACGGGGACGTTGTATTCGATGGCCCGATTCGCAGGTTTCTCCGACGAGAACGGGGGTTTCGAGGGTCAGTATTTCGCGTTCATGTCGGACGCCACGTCGATAGTGGTGGGGTCCCTGTTGGGCACGTCACCCGTAACGGCGTTCATAGAGTCGTCGACGGGGATACGAGAGGGAGGGAGGACGGGGATAACGGCGTTAACGGTGGGGGCGTATTTCTTGCTGGCGTTTTTCTTCACGCCGTTGCTGGCGTCGATACCGGCGTGGGCGGTGGGGCCACCGTTGATCTTGGTGGGGGTGCTGATGATGAGATCGGTGGTGGAGATCAAGTGGGACGACATGAGGCAGGCGATACCGGCGTTTGTGACGTTAATTCTGATGCCGCTGACGTATTCCATAGCATATGGGCTTATTGGAGGGATAGGGACTTACGTTGTGTTGAACCTTTGGGATTGGGGAGAGAGCCTTTTGGAGAAATTGGGGGTCTTCAAAGTTAGGGTCCCTTCCTCTAATTGTGGGGTCAATGGCAATGGGCTTCATGAACAGCCTCCACAAAATGCTACCCCAAAAGCATTACAAGTAGAACTTTAGCTTAGGGTAGTGTACCACGGCTTGTACTTCTTTTTCCTTTTCCTCCCACATTGTTGACTCATACATAAATTTCACCCTCATTTGATTTTTTTTTTTTATTCCAGGTATATGCAAGTGTGAATACTTTTCAAGCCTTCCCATTTTTTGAAAAACGAAATTCTATTATCGTTCATACGATGGTTTATGAATCACTTCAAGATTACAAGAATGAAAGCCTGTATGGAATTTATTTTTAAAATTATTCAAATAGTATAAATATCTTATATATATATATATTTATACATATAAAACTCATTCTATGTGAGACTTAAAAATATCTACAAAAGATGCTCTAAACACGCGAGTATTTACAAAAAAATTTCTAAATACGCAACTAGACATTTTCATGAAAGCATATTTTATATATATATATATATATATATATATATATATATATATCTATGATTATTTATTCATTATTTTTGTTTAAAGGATCTCAAGTCAAATACATGACGTCTAAGTATTTGAAATTTAATTTGAAGAAAATAAATTAGAAAAATTTAAAAGGACGTACAAATGAAAGTTGTCGCCGTCATTAGCTTATGTTTGAAAGTATTGTGTGTAGAGGTCACCTAAATTTCATCGTATGTTTCCTTATATTCAAAAAATTTGGTAGCAAACATTTGTGGCCATCACATTAGCTTTCAACTTGTTCATTAGTAGTGAGTCGTAGATTCAACTAATTGCATCATAGTTTTCCATTAATTGCTTCTGCTAGTTTCTTTCCTCTTAATTTATATTTGATTAATTTCCATGATCATTAACCATCGAGAACATGAAATGGGGATCTATAAATAAATAAACGTTGTAGTCTCCATTGCTTTAACATAAGAGTAAATGCGATTAAGGTGAAATTATGTTTGATTATAATAAATTATTAAATAAAAATTTAATAATTTAAATTTACAAATAAAAAATATAACTATATACAATCATATTAATGTGATATAAATATAAATTATTAAACTTTCATCTAACATTTCACAATAATAAAATATGATATCATGTTCAGATTAAAACATGTGGAGCTAAATTGGGGTAAATGACTTTCAAATGAGTTAGACATGATTAGAATAGTAAGGTAGGTAACAAGGATTCGTTAACTAGAAGGCTTGAGTTGGAACATTTTCAAGATATCAAAGGAAAACTAGATGTAGAAGCAATTAATGATTTTAAGCTTAAGAAATTTCTTTCATTGATTGGATGTCAATTAATGACGATGGAAGGTTATAGGCTCACGTAAGTTGAATTTTTGTGAACAATTATGTCAATTAATTTCCAGCGATATAAATCAATCTTTATCACTTTAAACACATGAAGATAGGCATTTTAATTGTTAAAGAGGCACACGAATACATTTCGCTTCATCATAATCTATTATACCAAAAAAATGTTCATAAGATAGCTATATGATTGCTTGCCAAAAGAAAGTGTACAATTAAATGTAAAAATCAAGCCTAACTTTTGGACTCATTGCCAAAAAATACGTTCGATATGACGTTTCATAAATTTAAATATTCATTTGTATATTAAAATTAGCATTTGTTTTTTAAATAATTCTGTTTGGTTTAATACATAATTTTTTAAAAATTAATTTGTTTACTAAACTCCTAAATACCCATGAGTGAAAAATATTTACTTTTGTATTATACAAACTTATTATGACAAAATTTAATTTTTATATTAAGTTTTCATACATAAACTATAATCATGTCAAAAACATTTGACTAAAATCTATTTAAAAATTAAACTGATGCAAAATCACTTTTATCTAATTTCGATCTAAACACATATTGTACTCTAATAGACAGGTAAAGGAGAAAAGAGTTAAATCCTTTGCTAAAACATTTAACATTTTTAGTTTGGTAAGAATGTGTATACATGAGATAAAAATCCCCAGTTTCAACTATTATGGAAAATTTACTATGACAAACATTCAAATAAATAATTAGAAGCGCAATTTACACAAATTTTGAATTTTACTAAAATTACACAAATTTTCTTAAAAAATATACATGAACTTTTTCTTTTTTAAAAAAAATGTTGCACTATATACTTATTTTTCAATGATTTTAAAATTTTAGGGACTTAGTATTAGGTTATCCTTACGTGTTTAAAACATATTTTCTTATACAGCATACCTTAGAGAAAATATACGGTTAAAATTACATAACTAGATGGAAATATAGTGCCAGCAAGGGTAGACATATTCTAATAACAAATAAATTAATCAGAAAATTGGATTATAATAGCAAGATGAACAAATATTCTGTGTATAAATGACATAAAATCAGTCAAAGAAAGCAAGAATCCTTCCCCTTTCTCTTTCGGAAGTGGGGATTGGGCTAGTGGGAGACTGGTGGAGGAGATTATATTATGATAACTTTTTGTTTTTGTCTATTGATTGAGAATGCACAATATTTATTTAAAAATTATTCAACTGAATATATAAATTATAGTATTTGAAAGTAAAAAAAATCTGATCAATAAACTCAAATCAAAATCTTAATAATTAATTATTGGTCTCTATTTTAGTTAGCTCCTCTGGTTTAGGTAAGTTGTGTATTTCAAAAAAAATGCCAAAAACAATGTCAATCACAATCTACTCGTCCTTATGAGCAAAGCCGTTAAATGTCCTATTTATATGAATGTGTATAAATAGGACATTTAAGTTATATAAAGCAATTTTATCTTATATATAATATTATATATGCCTTCTTGAAGTTGAACCTTTACACCAAGAAAAAAATACCCTTAAAAAAATATATGAAATATCTTCCACTTGAGATTGATTAGCGAAATTTCCCTTATTTTATTTTATTTTTTCTGTTCTTATGATTTAGGATAAAGAAGGGGTAAAGGGTGGGCTATCATAATCCAGGATGAATTAATTAGTGGTCCCTGAAAATTCATTGTAGAATAAGAATGACAAATAGAAAGATTTTTTTTTGGGGTTCTTGCAAGGGGGTGTGTAATTGATGAAAAAGGGATTGGATCTTTCCCATCTGTGTGGGGGACCCTAGGAAGTAAGTACTAGTCCCTTTCCTTCCCTATTAGATGGCACTGAGAAGCAAAAGTTAGGACCCAGAAAAGTGATATATATTATTTAGGGTCACAAAGTTGAATTCTTTTGCAGGCAAACTGGGATTGGTCGCACATCCACCTAATTATCCAATCTTGGCCAAGTCATGCGTCCAAAACTGACCAACTAATTTACATTATCCATATTCATGGATAATTGTATAATTTGATGGTCAATATTTAATATTTCAAAATTGAAATCGATCATTATTGAAAACTAAATTAATAACTTTTAAATATTTTATCTAACAGTTATAAATGATTTAAAATTTTGATCTAATGATTAATATTCTAATAATTACACTTTATAATTGAGAACAAATTGTAAAGCATCCAAACCAGTCAACTAAATTAGTGAAAGAGAGAAAATGATGTGAAAATAAATTAAATATGCATGGGATCTACTTTATCATTTTCATTCATTCTCTCTTTTTTTCTTAGCATGTAAATACTAAACTAGCTCATCACCATGAAAGAGAAAAAGACTTATCTTCGCCATTGATAAAGAATAAAGAGTGAAATAAAAAGCATATAAGAAATAAAAGCAATACTGATAAAATGGAGAGGGTAGGAGAATAACAAGACAATTAATAAATTCTGTGGTCTTTTTTCACTCTTTATTCTTTATTCTTTATTTTTTTTCCTTTCATCCTCTTTTAGTAGCTTTAATCCTAACAACTTGTATATTTCTTCTCTTTTGCTATTTCGTGACTTTTGTGTTTAATATTTAAAAAAAAAAAGTGTCGTTCATGAATACGACTGATAAACTAATCTCGACAAAAGAATTATAGAGTAATAATCAAATTCCGTATATATAGTTTTATGTATAAAGATAATTCACTAGTAAGTGTTTTTTTTCCCCTTTTGCATACAAAATTGTTAGTCCTTTTCTATTAATTAACCATAACCAAGGCTAGCTAAAAGCGAAACTTTCATGCACAGATTTTATTTTTTCTTTCCCAAAAGCAAAAAATTAATGAGCTCAATCATATACAATTCATTGTATTAATTAGTATATTACTCTTTTCATTTTTATGGTCAATTCCTATTATTCATTCTTTATTACTTTTTCATTCTCTCTATCTTTTAATTACATTGCACTTTTCCTTCTTATGGTCTTTTTCCTACTCTTGACTTTTAGTATTTGTTTGATCTTGTAAAATTTCTAATATCTTAAAAATTGACATTGTGATTATTTCTACTGAGGAAGATCAATTCGTTGATGATTTTCTCTTTTTCAAAAAATTAACAAAAATATTTTAATTTTTGAAGTTGAGCCATATAATGTCTGTGAATTTAGTGATGTTAATTTGAAGCATTTATCTCAAGTGTGGTTCGCAAACATGACTAATAAAGTAATATCAATGATAAGAAAAAGACTAACAGATTAATCTTCAAATGCCATAGAATTTTATGTATAAAGATAATTCCCTACTAATTTTTTTCTCCATTTTTCATATTTCATATTTATATTTGGCTCATGAAGAATTTATGAAATCCCTATTCCTTTCCATTCCATGTATAATTTTGTTTTTTCAGAAGCAAAACATTAATGAGGTCGGATCTCAATCATGTACAATTTCTATATTCTTCGGAACAACTATTTGCAGTACTCTTGTGATTTTTTCTCAATCTTCATCCTTTATCAATGCTTTTTTCAATGTAGAAAATTAGATTTAAAAGATATTATATTTTTTTAATTTAATTGTAAAAATATTTTATTTATTGACTAATCAATAATGAAAAATTTTAGTGAAGGATGTTTATTTGTTGCTGTATATGTAGATTTTTTTATAAAACTATTGAATAAGTCCTTTACTTTTATATTTTATGATAATTTAATCTTTTATAAATTATTTGTATCAAATCAATCCTTCATAATTTCTTTTTGTTAAAAAACTAGTTTTTTATTATTCAGTCATTAATAAATTAATAAAATAAAAGAAGGACTAGTTTTATGAAAAATAAAAATAAAAATTTGTAAGGAATTAATTTAGTCTAGACAATTTTTTAGGGATTTGATTGTCACAATGTAAAAGTTGAGAATCAATTTGATATTTTTCTCATATTTTTTTAAAATAATGACAGTTTTAATGATTATCAATAATTTATTATTAATTGATATTTTTATTAATAAATTTTGATCCATCACAAAATTAAATTGTTTGAAGTAATGTACGTTCATATGATTTTTTTTTTTCTTAAAAGAAAAAAGTTCTTTAGGCCTAATGTTGGACTAGACACCCAATATCCAATATATAAGGTTTGTATAACAAGGAATAAATATAAAAATGTTGAATTTGAGTTTATTATTATTATTTCGTAATATTAAAGAGAGAGAAAAAAACCCTAATTAAACACTAGGAGGGAGAATGAAAGAGGTACTGGAAAATCATAAAGAGCTTGCCATTTAAATCAGTCGAATATTTGAATATATACATGACATATTTCTGTTCAAACTTAATCATAAATTTCTTCTTCTTTTTTTACCTCGATGAAATTCTTCCTCTTCTATTTTTTATAAAACTCATTAAAAATGAACTCATATGCACGAGTAAAATATAAGCTAAAAATATCATATTCTTAAAAATTAATAAATAAAAGCAACCCTAAACAGTAACAACATAGTTTTGGTAAGTAACAAAAACTAAATTTATATTTATATTTATATTTAAATACTTGTACTTAAAATAATTAAATGCATAATGTTGATATAATTGAAACTAGAAATACTATTAAATATAAATACATCTGTCCCTTTTTGTCTTAAGAAATTTATAACATACAAGAGTAAGTCAAAGTGAAACAAGAATAGGCAAATCACCCACTTGTAATGAAAAGTTAAAAAGAAGAAGAATATGAATATCCATAATGAGAAGCAGTACTCTAAATATAATGTGAGCATAGAGAAAGACCATAATTGGTTGAGGCCATTGATAAAAGTACCTAGGTGCTGATATCATAACGCCCTTTTAATTTCTCAGAACACTTTCTAACATTCTCACCGTAATGTCACAAAATGATAGAAGACAGACTATAGTGGGGAATGAATTAAGCAAACAAAGACCATCCAGCTGTATGGGATTCTGTCTCGAGTCTTAACCCAGAAAAACTGGCTTTTCAGAATACAAATCATAAGAACAAAAAACTAACAGTTTAACACGTACCAACGTACAAAGAGAGCATGATTCTGGTTGTCCTGAGACTGATTTGCCTAAAAACTAAGTGTTTTATTGGTACTATGTTTGGCTTATTAACGTATCAAATTGTCATTGTGGGGGTGTGCGTGTGTGTGTTGATGATTGATTGCAAAAGAAAATGGAATAGGATGAGAGGAACAGATTCGGGGGGGCAACATGTGTCGAATGAACAGCAAAAGACTCTGCTTGGACTGTCTCTCTCTCTCTCTCTCTCTCTCTGCCATCCTCAAACGTGGTGTTTTGGGTTGGCTTCTTGTTGCTTATAGCGACACCTCATGGGATTCTTATCTGAAATGACACCATTTTTACTTACACACGTGACAAACAATCATTTTTTATTATGCACTTCAGATGATATATATTTTGTCTGTTTGGTCTCTTTTAGTTTATATGAACAAACTGAGTTAAGGTTTTAACAAAAATGTTCATGAAGAGATTATGTTATAATAACTAAAAGTTTAGATGTTAGATTTTTCTTTTAAAAAAGCAATTGAGTACAAACTTTTTGACTCAAAAAAAAGTTCTATGTATGATAGATTAATTCAAAAACTTGGTGATAAATGTTTAAATAAAATGACTAAATTTTGTGCTCGCACCACGCTCTTCTTATGGTGGTGTGTACTGGTGGGATCGCAATCAGCAAACCCTATCCGAAAATAAAATGAATGTACTTTTTCTGATGCACTTCAGGCCTTTCATTCACATGTGTCGGTGTTTCTATATATCAGATTTTCTGAAATCGCATAATAAGAAGATGACTATGACAAGAGCTCATGTCGTACCAAGGGCTTATTATTACCCAGAAAAAAAACTTCAACAATTCTCACTCGGCTACATCTGTGGAGTTTCAAACTCATGTTTTGGCTCTAATGTGAATTGTGAGAATTAAACGCTTATTAGTGAGTCAAAATAGGTAGTTAATAAATAAAAGCACAGTAACAATAATATTTTCTTAACCTATTATAGATAAATGCCAAACACTGATTTCAAATTTCAAACACGAGTCAATGAAGGAGAAGCAGTAGGCAGCATTGCTGCTGTTTCTTTCTTTTCTTCTGCCACATCAATTTCCATGTCAATGTAGCAGTTGATAACGATAAAGAAAGTAGCTTCAGGGTCACTTTAAATGGAAAACCAATATAAGAGTGCTGGCAACTCTTTCTGCTTAGTGCTTGGACGTAGACCTTCTGCTTCTTGGACTCTGCATAACTGCCTTTTACTTTCTTTCTTTCTTTCTTTCTTTTTCCCCCCACTTTTTCATGGATAAACTGTCATTTACTCAGTAACAAGTAAGATTGAAAAGGATGTGGATTATAAAAATGATAATGACCTGAAGAAAAACAGAGGAACTACCGCTGGCATCAAGTAGCCAATGCCTTTTAGGAGCACAATGGCACAAATTTCAATTCAAGAGTGGGGTAAGGTGCAAAACTTTTCAAGGCTCCTCAGTGCTTGCTTACCTGCCACTATGTCCATGAGAGGGACACAGACAGTGGGATTAGGAATCCTATCCCCCTCCATACCCATTATGAACATTTGTATCATGGATTCCTCAGATTGCATTCACTCATAAATCATACTCAATTGGAGGAGATAATTTATTCGTTCAAGCTTCGGATGCTAAGATAAACTAACTGCAGATATTGAAAGAATTGTTGTACCCATAAAAGTCCCCAGAAAGAAGGGCCTGCTTGACAATGCAAAACTATTTCGCGCGTGCCGTGAAAACAGCTATGTTTATATTGTTTAGACTTTAGATTAGTTTGTAATCTAAACAACATGACGGAGCAATAGCTAAGTAGTTCAGTACTTTCAGGGATGAACGCAGCCAAAGAGGGCATTTACTGGGTCCCCTCTCCATTTTCTTTCGCACCATGGAAATTTCTTAATAATTCTGCGATAAAGTCAAAATACAAGGTTCCCAGTTTCCTTCATGCCGGAGAGAAAACAAAAGGCGGGGGGGGGGGGGGGGGGGGGGGGGGGAAGGGGGGGGAAGATCCTTATTTTGATCTATCAGGACACATTGTACAGTTGAACTAAATGCTATGTTCATTACCATAGTTTTCTTTAATCATTAATCAATTAAAACCTTAAATAATTGGCCAGTTACAAGCTCGTCTATATGTGTTAAGAAATAATCAAAAAGCATGGAGAATTTTTTATTTGAGAAGGCAATATCAAATTTTGATAAAATACAGAAACAACCGTAAATAAATTCGATTTCGCTTATTCATTGCTCCTCGTACTTCAGAATTCCTTCTTCGGGTAACAACGCCTTATCTCCAGTGAGGTATCTTAATGCTGAAGATCTCTTGTTAATAGGACATTACGAAATAGATCTGAATCTGGAAATGTGTTAAAATAAATATTTATATTTACAGTACGCCCTATCTAACCCAAAACCTGGGCTGATTTTCTAACGGGGATCCTTCTTAGTTGAGAAAGCAAAATCTCAAAAGTGCACGCATGGAAAAGCCAATCTTACTCACATGTTGGGCGAGATACTTGCAGGTTGCAGGGATAACAAACTCTTCTTTTTGCAGCTATAGTCAACTTTCACATTTTATATATCTGTCATCAATCAAGTATCACAGAGTATGCACAAGTCAAATTTGACAGCAGACTTTTCAACTTTCTAAACATTCATCACAAGTACTGTGATTAAAGTACCGCATATCAGAATTCACCCGCTATGTTTATAGCAGCAACTGTACAATTAACCTCAAAATTCTATGACGTGGGGGAAGTTTGGGGCTTTGCAAGTTGCACTTGCCGACGACCCAAATAGAATGCTGTGACTATCCACAATAAGCACACCTGGAGACCAAGGGAAGAAAAAGAGACAATCAGGTAAAAGCTATTGAAAATCACAAAAAGTCACAGGTGTTTACTGTTCACAATGTGAGAGCATTCATATAACAAGGAAAGCCAAAGAAATAAGGGAAACTAAAAGTCACAGGAGTTAATGGTGGTCACCAAAAAATGCTAAAACAAAGCACGAAAAAAAAGTCTTAGGTTGACCCAATTCATAGAAGATAAGTAGATCAAGCAAGGGTATAAAGTATAAACAAGTAGAGCCAAGCTGCGCCCTGGTGCTATCAAGCTCAGCTCGTTTAATATACAACTTGTTCAAGCTCAGCTTGCAAAAATTAAACGAGTTCAGAAGCATGTTAAAGCTATGCTCGCTTTTGAAATGAGAACTCAAGCTTGACTCGTATAAGTTCGCCTAAGTTTATACATAAATGAGCTATATGAGCTTAACGAGTTACATGAGTTTTCATGATATTTAAAAAAAAATTATAATTAATAAAATATACAATACATACAATTATATATAATATTGGAATATTTGTATTACTTAATTTGTAAAGGAACTAGATGAGTCGAGCATCAAAATTTCAAGTTTAGCTCATGTAATTAAATGAGTTAACATTGTGCTCCAACTTGTTCATTTAATTAATGAACCAAGCTGGAACGAGTTTCTATACAAGTCGAACCTAAACTGCTAGATCAAACTACATGTAAGCATGTCAAACACATGTTCAATGACATGTTTAGATGTCTCTCCATAATTAGCTTGTTTTATCCTTTTTGTTTTTTGTAGATAAAGTCTATCTAACAATCTCTCAAAGTATTTTAAAGAAGGCATACAGAAGGATAAGATCCCACATACAGGCAGGGCATAAAGGGAAATGGCTGATGTTTTCCCATTAAGAGTTCCGAGAAGCAGTTTGTACAATCCAGCCGCTGTAGCATCCCCAAGTCTTTGAACTAACACATCTATGCATACCTGCAGCAGCATGTACTCAGTGAAGTGCTTTCTTTATAAACTTGGCTATTGAACTTTTCTTTCATGTCATGTAAATTTTATCATGCAATGGAAAAATATCCCAAAATAACATGTGTAAGGAGCCATTAGTTGGTTCTAAAATTAACATTTAATAAATGACAGATCCTACAAGCTCAGAAGACCACACCCAAGATACCCACTTTATACAACTGTTGGGAGGGAAAGCAAGATGGAGAGAGAAGAAAAAAAGGCTATACTTTGGCTTTGTATTTCTCATCCTGTGAAACTACAGTAAATAGAAGTTCTCTAGCAGGCCTCGTCACAACATATGTAACAACCTGCAAAATTATAGAAACATGAAACCAAATAAATAAGTTGGACAATTAATCAATTTATCTGACAAATTGCCAATTTCCAACACATATTTGATTGATTGAAGCCAATAATATCTCCAAGATGAATGCAATGTGTAAAACATAACAATATCATCAATAAACATTCAGTATTTAAAAGAAGAAATGTCAGGTTGTACCTTTCTCAGTGTCTCACAAATAGCAACAACCACCCAAGTTGGCCAGACAACAAGAGCAACCAAATTTAAGAAGCTAACAGAAGGAGCAGAGCAAATAGCGATAGTCACCCCGGCAAGAGTTAGAATTCGCCCCTGTATCACAAAACACATATAAGCAAGTATAAATCAGCAATATACAATATTAGTTACATCTACAGAACAATTAATGAACCCTATTAAAATGTAATACGTTTTAAATTTTTCTTTTTAAAATAGAAAGATATATACTAGCTTCAAAAGGATATAGAAACCAATCAGAACAAGACAGTCAGTTTTGGAATTGCTTACTGTTAAGGTTAGTTGTCCAACAAGGATAAAAAGAGCGATAAAGCTATTTATTTGGGCAAACAATCTTCTTCTCCCAATAGAGCTGGTAACTGTTGCAGCAATCACTGTCACTTTCTATCATTGCAGACAAGGGGAAAGTTCAGTAGAGACATGATAAAAATACATGTGTGTGTTTATGTCAGCTAAAAACAGGTAGCAACAAATACGACTATGGAGAGTACCAAAGGAAAAAGAGAATTAATGACAATGTTTCCAGAAATACTTCTTCGAAGAAACCAAAAAAGATTGAATAGCAACTCAGAAATGAAGACACAAGATATACATGTATACATATGGTCTTTCAAACTTATTGGAACCATTCCCTATTCAATTCTTAGGCACACCTCAAAAGTTTCATTTAATCAGATTTCATTGAGATGTACTTCAAAGAAGAATTTTGAAAGAAACAAGTGTTTAATTTTAGACTTTATGCTGATACTAAAGCCATATTTTATTCTTGCCAAACTTGTTGGCAACTACTTGTGATGTAGAACACCAAAGAGAGTGAGGGAAAGAGATCAGGAAACAAGGGGAGAAGTTGAGAGAGAAGAGGAGGAAACTCTAAACTAATACTGAAGACTCTTATTATTCAATCAAAATAGTCTAATGCATAACATAAATCCTAGAGCTATTTATAAATAGCAATAACACACAATAATAAAACTAGGGCTCCAATAAAAGGCCTATTAGAAAATAGAAAACTGAAATACCTAAAACTAAGGCTCTTAAGAGGCTCATTACAAAACAAACCAACAAGGGTAATACTAAATTAAAGCACGCCAAAGATTATTTAAAAGCCTAACAAAAATATTTAAATATAAACTAATTATAATTCCTAAATATATCCTAAATAACTAAATTACAAATAATATCTATAAGTTTATCTCTAACAACTAAATTATAAATAAATACCATATTATCTCTTATCACATTCTCCATTATTGTATAAATTTTATCATCTTACACCACATAAGAAAAATAAAATCATTCTTTTGCATCATCTTCATCTTTCAAGTTATTTTTTATCATACAAAAAGGAATGCAAATTTTTCCCCACAAATTCCCTATTCAGAAGAAGCATGAAGCAGATGTTAATAAGGCATGGGTAGTAGCACTATCCAGTGTTAAGTCGAGGAAACCAATAAAATCTCGGAAGCAGAAGGTCGTAAAGTTGTTATTTACACAAGATTTTACTGTTTGGAAAAATCTAGCCTTGCCTTAGGGTCCATGTGTGACATTATATTGAAGCAATTTTCTGAAGGTCTTGTTATTGACAATCTAGGATTGACATTAAATTCACATTATAGACAATCTAGGATCTTTAAAGTCCAAGGATTTTATCTTTTAATGCATGCACTGTTTTCTCTGCAAAAGCAGATCCAGAATTTTATTCAAATCAATGCAGCCAGAATCCCAAGATAATAAAAGCACAAGACAGGTCAAGAGTCTCCTAAGCGTTTCTTTTCTATGACCTATAGGTTCATTCTAGTTATGTAGTTTTCACTTTTTCAGATGTGATTTTCCATCTATGAGCTTTGAAGTATAAAACCACATCTCATTTCACAAACAAAAACTACTTTACATTTTAAGAGGTTAAATACTGAAACATTTACTAATTTGAGTGTGAGGCAAGTTTGCCTCAAGTATAGCCTCTCTGCAGCTGGTGTTCATGTCGTGGCCTCCTGAAACCTTCACTCTTCACAACTCAAGACCAGATTACATCTCTCTTGTTTTCCACAATATTCAACTGCTGTTATTTTAACCCCAAAACTTAACTTCTTATCAATCAAAGAACTCCAAACTGAAAAGCTCCATCATTAATAAATATTATAATGTATGTATCTTCTTATAAATATTTGACACAATAATCCCCATAAAAACCCATGAGCTAAAACCAAAATGAGGCTTAAACAAGGATCATCATCATTATTCATGAATTTAGTAACTGCCAGTGGCTTGTCTCTTTGTAACAAGTTTTAGAGGGCAAGAAAGATTAGAAAAAAAAAATCCAGAGGAAAGAGTCAAATGAAGGTCAAAGGAAGCAATAGAAATTCAAGAAGCAAGAATGCACACGTGTGTACTTGTGTATTTTTGTCTTGCTGAATGCACACATGTGATTTTTTTTCTATTATACAACTTGACCCAAATGAGGATCATGAAAACTAAAGTATATATCAAATCGCAGAATATCTTACCTGAAAATAGAAAAATGAAGAGATAACTGCACTCAGCCAGAGGAATAAACACACATGCAGCAGATAAGTTGAAGACAATATAAGCCAAAGGCCATCTAAGATGGCCCATAATTGTAGCTTCACCACAGAAGTAGATGACTTTGGGGAACTTCTGACTGTATGTTCAGTCTTCTCATCAGCCTTGCTTTTGTGGTCAGGATCAGCTTCCCTAAATTAAAAATAATTATTAAATTACAATCACAAACCTATAGTGTCCTTACATTATATGTTTGTGATAAAATGGCATTATGCCTTAGAAATAAATGTGAATATATTAAGTAGCATGAACAATCAATTACATTTGGCATAGAAACCACTTACAATGGAAATAAAAAAGTATCAGCAACCTAAAAATATAAATATAGCTAGCATTTTGATAGATTTCTATAGTTCCAGAGGGTTACTGTTTACCAAGACACTGCAGAGTGCCACTAAAATCAATTTCTAAATTTACTCAATTTTAATTGATAGATGTTGAAAAAGAGAATTGATAATTATAAGGGAGTTCACTGGCAACTCTATGAAATTTATTAGACAGGAAAGTGACCAGCCTAGAACATAAGTTATCTACGAAAGGAAACTCAAAATATGGATTTTATGTCAATTATCAATCAAACAAACCATAGAAAGAATACCTGATGGGAGATAACTCTTCTTGGAGATGGAACATGTCCTGATTTATCCCTTTTGATGACTGTGCTGCAAATTCCATTAACAAAGCAGCAACCAAAAGCAGCACTGCAGTAGACAAAATTCTTAGTTTAAAGCCTACATGGGGTAGTAAATAAAAGAAGAAGAGGGAGTCCACATAGGGGGCGTGAAAACCTACATGGGCCCAACCAAGCCATTCCTGTAGCAAACAATGACCCAAAAAGTTGGCCAAGTGTGGCACCAGCACCAATAAACCCAAATAATCTTGAACCTGACTGAACACAGAACAAGTTAAATGGGCACCTAATAACCCACACTAGAACAAAAATGATATAGCTGTTTACAAACCTCACTGTCCATCACATCGATTACCCTAGCCCAGGTTGAAGAAATTGTTATTAGATTGAGCAAAGCAACCTTCACAAAAGCAGAAATTTGTATCATAAAAATGTCTTTTCAAGTATTTAGCATCAGCATGCAGTCAAATTATAAATTAAAACCTAAAACTGAAAAATAATGATATTACAATTCATACCCAAAGGAACAATCCGATTCGAACAGTGATATAGAACCATCCATGGTTACCCCAACCTATTGAAGATGAAAGAGTGCCTTGGTCATCAACCGTCCCTTCAGGCCTCGAGGTTGAGGTCAAAGTTGTGGACTCCTAGAATGAACAATTAAAGACAGGACCAAATATAGGACCAATCTTGCACAAGCAATACAAATTATGATGAATTATCTTACAGAGAGATTTTTTGTCATACCATCAATTTGGATGCTGAATATCCAGTTGATGAGGAGCGCCACAGAAAAAAGAACAGTACAAGTGATACACTAAAAAACCTGTGTATCAAAACCAAAGCCTGGAATTTCAACAAGCACCACCAGTCACAGCATGATTCGGGAAGGACATAAACTGAAAAACCTATATATTTCTCTTTTAAAAAATGCTTCTTCATTGACAAACCAAAGCACAATGCAAAATAATCAAATATCAAATGCATGCTACCAAAATGACAATGATTTTCTGTTATTCAATAGAACCTTCACCATTTCTTAAAATTTTTTTCTGGTCAATAAACTGGGCCACCAGCCCATAAGCAAACAAAAGCACTACAGAGAGACTAGTCTAGGGGTAGAAACCCCTAAAACATCAAGATAAATTTGCTAACTGACCTAAGGAGGAAGATCAGAAGAACCTATAAAAATTATTTGAAACTAGCTGTAGACCCGTGAAAATATAAGTTGCATCAATTTTTTAGGTATATATATATATAGTGTCATTTAGATAGTAAAAATTTCATCAAATAATTAACAAAATATGCTAAGTGCTATAATGAAGTAGTTTACAATTGACTGTCGAAAATATATAAATCCAGTATCAGGGTGAAAGATCATCGAAGATGCTTATACATGCTGTTGTCACTTCGTAGGTAGAGGTCAATTAGCTAAGCTAATGATTGTTATATTTTGCAAATGGAAAATACAAAGCATCACCCAGAAGTCGCCAACTCAAGAAATGTAAACAAAGATAAAGCATAAACTGTTTCTATGAAAATGCAATAGAACGTAATAATACATATTGCAATTATCACCCACAACTTAGATTTCTTTGTCCTTACTTGCTGATTAGAGCTACACTGTGTTTCTCAGGCCGTAGTTTGTTTCTTCCACTTATATACCCAAAAAAGATATTGCAAATATCAGAATAGCATCGCATCTGTTAGCAAGCTTGGGTAACCTTAATAATGTCTCCCCAAATCATACAAGTTATTCTACGGTCATAAACAATTGGTTTCAATTTGTGATTGAAAATTCAAATTGAGAATTCAATCTATGATAAACTTATATATCTACACAAAATATATTGCCATTTCTCATTTGTTTAGTTTCATTGTTCATGTCGTCACTTCAAAGAAAAATGCTCTAAATTGATCCAAAAGCGGAGGTGAGTTCAGTTCATTGTATATACGTGGCGAAAAGGAATCTTCTTGAGTACGTTCAGACCTTGGTTTTGGAAAGATTAGGCAAAGAGAATATGAGAGTCGAAACAGGCACAGCAATCAGAGTGAGCACTAAAGAACCCACAAATAGACCAGGCAAATTCGATAAGCCTAAGGAGATGGCACCCTCATCCCGCAACGGAAGAACTACAAAATAAGCACTCAAAATCTGCAGCCAAAATTAATAATTGAGCAACCATAAAAAAAAATGCACAAACAGATTAAGAACAAGAAGATTCTGATTGAAAGAGAAACCAAGGCGGAGCTCACAAAGAAGAAGCAGGAGAAGGAGTGGAGGAGAGCCGAGGTCTCGTGCGGGTGCACCGTAACGAACACGGAGACGAGCGCATCTAATCGAGACCGTCCCATTTTCGTTTGCCTGAAAATGGGTTACTCGGAAGGGAGGCAAACGGCCGCGCTTCGGTGTCTCAAATCTCGATACCAGTGGTAGGAGGATCCGGCAGCCTCCTGTAGCCATTTTTCAGGATTTTCTCATGTAAAATATTTTCAGTCGTGCCATTGATCCAGCGGTTCAAAACTCCCCACGTCACATCTTCTTAGTCAAACACACCGTTTCATTTAAAGGACAATGTGTTTTGATTTTTTTTTTAATTCTAATCCACCTTAAAACGACACCGTTTTAGGAGGGCTTCTAATTCATTTCTTCAATCCCTGAAGGCTTTGTTGCGTCTACTCTCTAATCCCTAAAGCCTTTGAGCTGTTTGATTTAAATTTGGTAAACTTAAATTTTTAAATATATGTAAATTTAATAGAATTTAAGCCATTGAATGAAAATTTAATAAAACAAATTTTAATAAATTGTTGAAAGTTATTTTATATATATCGAAATTTGAATAATTTGATAAAAATTTAATAGTCCTGATCTTCTTAAATACAATAAATTTGAATTCTTAAATGTAGATAATTCGGATATGCCGTTCTTCCCTATTGCAGTCCTCTTCCACCAAGAGCACACATAAGGGAGAGAAGAACTAACAATTCGTAAACTTCACTACCTTGCTTCACTTCTTCTTTGTCCTTTCTAATTCGAGGTACCTCATTATTCTTGCCCTCACAATTAGGGTTTTTTCTCCTTACCTTTGTTGGAATTCTAAATTGTCTGAATCTGTGTTTATTTTAGAATTTCTCACGAAGGTAGTTGTTGAATTTGGTATATAGAATTTTGAATTTAGATCTTTGATATTTGGACATTTTCATGAACTTCATCCTAGGTCACATATATTTAGGGGAATGGTCAAGATTTTAGGCTTAAGAAATGAACTTTTTATCCAAATTTGAATGGGTTATATATAGTATTCTTTTGTCCTCGCTTCACCTTAGTTTAATGTTTGGATTAGTTGAAATGGAGTTTTTAAATGATTAAGGTTGTCTTTCCTGCTAATATTGCTAACAAAAATGTCTTGTATGAAATGAACTTATGATGATATTTCAAGTGGAAAGAATTGGCATAATTTGACATTTTTTTCACCATTACATTTTCTTCTTTCAATCTCATTGTCAATGTTATTAAGAACACCAATGCTCTTGTTTATGCATTGCAAATTGTATATGGGAGGAAATTCTATGTATGTAGGAGGAAATTATATTGTGCAATGCACTTGGAGAGGATTAATCATTTCAAATATAAGGTTTTGAATCTTCAGGTCATGAGGTGTCTTGTTGACTAAGTAGGAACAAAAAAAATGAAGTGTCGTGTTTACTAATAAAAGAACTATAGCTTGTAAACAACAACTAAGATTTTCAACTTCTTAAAAAAATAAAAGAACTCTAACCAAATGCACAGGGCAGGACATAATATGGGTGCTCCTACAGTTGCAGGTTTGCAGCTAGCAACTTTATTATTTAAAATGATCATTACCTTGGTTTGTTTATGCTTATAATGAGGCTATCAAATTTTTTTCTGCTATGATTATTACCATATGGTTTCATACTAAACCTTGTCAATCATTCAGAGTATTATCTTGGAATAGCTGAATTAGTTGGTTTTGTATTTTGCTTGTTATAAAACTAGATTCCACATGTGGTAGCTGACATATATGAGGATATTCTTATCTAATGATAACATATCTTGATAGCTATGTAATGTTGTGGATTTGTTAGACTTGGTGATTTAATTAATACTAGAATGAATATGATCCTTGAGCAGTGTACTACTTTTGACTTTGTTTTTATTTTATCTTTCAAATGTTCTATCTTCTTCATCTGATGGCTAGGAGTATTACTTTAGCGGGGGGCATACAATCCAAAAGCTTAAGCTATTTTGTGCTCTCAATAGATTTATGTTATGCAATAAACATCATAGACAATGGCAGAGATGTGGACTTGAAATATTGTGCAGCTTTTTTGTATCCTATGTAGTTAAGTTAAATGTGTAATATTGTCTAGTTGAGTTAGACACAGCTTATGTTCTAAACTGTTGCATCTTACTGTAAAAATGTTTTGCTGATTGCCATGTTAATTTTTACCCAACTGCATAATACATTTGTAATATGTCCTTTACTTGTACTTATGCTTTTATATTCAAATTGTGAGGGTTGTCACCTGGGACCTAACCCTATTCATGAAGTGGAGCAAAAATTTGTTTAAACATAAGAAAAGCTAAATGAAACTGTATGAAGCCTAATGAGCAAATATATAGGTGGAGGCTGATGAAGACACCTAGTTCAAAGATGATTCAGAACTAAGTGAACATGAAGCAAGATGGAAGAACATGGGCAAATACAAGATAGAGGAACATGGGCTAATACAAGATGGAGGAATATGAGCAAAGAATAGAAATAGACATAGTGCAAAATGTAATGTATAGTGCCAAATAACTGTAATAATAAAAATTATCTATACAATAGAAATGAATACACTTAGATGTTTTGGTGAATCAGACAATGTACTCATTTTTGTATCGGCTATGCTGCCAAATTAATATATATGTACTCCAGAATTTGATGTAATATATAAGTTTTGTTCATTACTTACAGTGTTGCAAAAAAAATATAACTATGGTGTACTCCTAAAAAAAACATAGCTAAGCAATTCCAAAAAATTTCAATTTGTTCAACCTATTATATACAGGCAATAAGTGTCCCTGCTAAATAAAAAAGATACTTACTCATGCTAAATACAAATGTTTCCTAACTCGAAAAAATAAAAGTGCTAAGCAAGGCCAAAAAACATCAATTTGCTTATATCACCCTACATATCTTGGTCCAATAATGCTTGTGTCGAAACCTCCAATGATTCCTGTATAATACAACAAGGGACAACTAGGTGAGACATTAACTATAAAGACATATGAGAGTACTTTCTTTTACACTTACCAGTAAAAAATTTGTAAAACTAAATTCATTCCTATTAATTTCATTGATGTCATACGAAATGAGAGGAGCTGAACATGACACTTCGTATATCTATAGGCTTGATGTTTCATTACCATATAATGATAGAATAAGCATACATTACACAATGAACATAAAAATGATTTTAAGTTACAATGACATAAAATGCTTCGTATACCCCATTCTATTAGTTTTTTACACGTCTTAAACCCGGAGCCTTCCTTTTCTTACTAGCCTGAACCTCAACCCAACTTTTCATTCATCTATGTCTATTTGGCCCATTTCGCATCTTCAATCCTTTTCTTGCACTACACCATTGCATACTGTAGTTGTGGCTTGATTAGTTTTTGTGCCAAAAGTTCGATTACTTACATGAATGTTCATCACTTACATGCACAATTCATCCCTACCTTTATCAACAATGAAATGCAACTCCTCACTTGTAAATACCTCATAGGCAAGTCTAATCATCTTAAAGCAAAGTTGCCTATACTAACATGTACTAGCCAATTTGGGATCTCCCTCAATCTCTTTTTCCTTTACATCATTAACAATGTCATTATGTGCATCCTCTATCCATCTTTTTAAATGTATCTGTCAGGTATTTATTCTACATCCATGACAATAAATACTTTCAAAACATGGCTACATAGTATCCCAATTGTTTCAAACTTCCTGCAGCTACAAGAGATAATTTTGTTGATTGGATCAAATAAGACTCGTCATTCCCCTTCTTGGTTTACTACGAATAGAACATACTCAAATATAGGTTGAGTTTCATTTTTATGCCTTACTATGACATCATATAATAAGTCAAACTTTTACTGGAATAGGTTGAACATTGTCATGGTGTATATCTTCGCAAGTTGCTTCAAAATGGACGAATGCTGATAATTCACTCGTGGAAGCTTGTGTCAAGCATTGAACTCACACTTCAATTCGTTATATCGTTTCTTTTCAACCACCCACTCAAATAGTTAATAGAATTGAACAATCCTCACATCAAGTTTCATGTAAGTCTTGAAGTCAGAGTGTAAGCTCTCACTCAATTGTGTACTTCACATGCCCAAGGTGAAAGCATGCTTCATAAAATATGCTGCCAATTTTTGTCTTATGACATACATGGACTTTAACCAAGTATTGCCCTAGGCATCATACTTGTGGAGCATCGTCATCTAAGATGCCTTAAATTGGTCTTCTGTCTCATACTTGTACATGCATTTTTTGAAGTCACTCAAAAAATGAGTCACCTTTCATCAAATTACCTAAGTGTTTAATTGCATTTTGCATTAAGTGCCATGTACAGAGACCATGGCAAGTGTCGGGCATAACATCACCTGCAACAATTAATCATATAGGTTTGTCACATTTAGCATTATTATGCATATGTATGTAGTTGAAGGCTTTGGTCATTGCCTAGTCCTGGTCAATGAAAATGGTAAGTGATCTCTTTTGCCTGTGTATTTTCAGAAAAGTCTCAAATAACCACCTGAAGGACTTTGTGGTTTCATCATACATGAAAGCTACTTTGAAGACAATTGTTTGTCTATAATGGTTAAAACCAGAAAATAATGCAAATGGTTTATATGTGTGATCAGTATAGCAAGTGGTGTCAAGAGAGACCACATCACTGAAGTATTCCTAGCCAATTATCATGTGCGTATCGGCCCAAAAAACATTTGTTATTTGTTTTTCAATATCCATATGATAGGCATAGAAAAACGAAGGGTTATCCAACAACTGGCATTATAAATACTACAACAAACACCCTACCTCCCTATAGGCCATGCTACGTTGTCTTCTTGCATGCAAATAATTTTTTGCATCCACACAGGTGAAACTAAGATTGGTTTTGCCACCCACATGTATGCTTATCAACTGAAATGCAACTTTTTGTTGCAATCCTGAATCCTCCGCTAGTTCAAGCTCTTGCGCCTGAACTTCATATATTTTGCAAAAGGATGCCAGCATATGCATTGTCTCTAGCTGTTCAAGGGGGTGAATATGGCTTTCCACAAAGTCATTAACAACTAACTTCCTTTTCTTTGTTACAATGTTAACCCTTACTTGACAATCGGTTCTGGTCTCAAGCTTGTGATTAGTATATGCGGTATCTCATTTGTTTGTCTTTTGAATTCCTTCCTTACGATAAACAAATCTACAAAGTCACACATCTGTTTGTTTTCTTTTTATTCAAGTACTGTTTTCTCATACTGAATCCCACCTATAAAACATACTCAATCCAAAACTTCCAAGCTACATCTACACTCTCAAATTCCATCCCGACTCTTGGCTTCCATTCAAATTCATTGCTATTATTGTCAGTCAAGTCTGTAGTAGAGGCACCTAATTCCCTAAAATCCATCAATGACAACTGATTTAAAACATCATATACTCACAAAGTACATATGTATTAAGCATCACTCATAATTAAAACATTTACCTGTCATGATCCATTGTCACTTTACTAATTCCCACTGCACTATACCGATGTTTGTTATATATATATATATATATATATATAGACAATAAAGTGAGAGAGCAAAACATATGACTGCATCACACTTTAAAAAAGAAAAGAAAATTGTTACACGACAAGAAAATAATATACATAAACTTCATATTTGGATTATCCATCCCCCAAATTTTCTTCATTTGTCCAACTAGAAAGAGTTAAGCTCCCATATAAGAAAATTAAGGGGGACATTTGGATCTACCACATTAAATTAACAAGATATAGCTACATATTAACAATAACAAACCAAGATAATAGAAAAAGAACCAAAAGAACCATCTTTTTTTTCCATAACCCTAGAATTACTAATTAAGCAACAATTGGATTATTCATTTCCCCACTTTTTCTACATTTGTTCAACTATATAAAGTTAAGGTTCTATTTAAGAAAATTAATAGGGTCTATATGTGTCCACCACATATGATAAACAACATAAAACATCAATTAAACATATAGCTACATATGAATAATAACAAAACAATATAACAGAAAAAAAATCTAAATGCACCATCAACCAACGGATCTCCATTCATTAAAGTTGTGTATTCTACTTGAATTTGAGTTTTCTTGAACTAATTGTGGCAATAAATAACTCATTAAGCATGTTAATACATTAAAGTAAGATTTTGCTAGTAAGATAATTTGTCTGTATAAAAGAAAAAGAAAGCTGACTATGGAATTGATGCAATATAAATCACAAGAAGATTCTTGAGATGTTCATCGGAAAGCAACCCACAGCCACCCAAGTACTTAAACACTCACTTGTTTCAGCAACCACACAAGCATAGGCAATATAATAACACTTAATGGGTTGTACATCCAATCATAAAATTAACATTTGTTTACACTTCCATTTTCTTTATTTTCTCTGTACCAAGCTAGGGCAATCTGTACAACATATCTTGATATTGATATTTTCTTCCAATGAAAAACATAATAATTTTTAATTTCCATTAATATTGATAATTTGAGGAGAAAAGAAAGTAGTAACATGACAAATAAACACGGCAACAAAAAACCATTATATTGCAAACAAAGCAATCAACTATTTATATGAATATGTCATTATAACCTTCACAAACCAACAACTAACCTTTTCATGGACATCCATCAAAAACATATTTTGGAAGAAACCATGGCTGATAATGAAAGTATGTCCTAGCTGTATTCCAGAAGGAACCATGAAACCTGTCAAGAACACATGCTTCTTATCCACACAACCAAAAAGCATAACACTCCTTCCCTTCCTTCACCATTCTTCTACCTTGCTCCAAATGCCACTCTTTACCTTTGAAATGAGACACTCACTTGCACGCTAGACTTCTTGTAACCCTTTCACTATTTCGCAATGCACAAGCCCAGAAAAAGCCAGATTTTTGCCACCGAAATCGTCCACTTCTTCCTTTTGACATAGCTGAGAATGAAGAAAGGTAATATACCAAACAACATCATCTAACCTCTCTCCAAAACGCACCGTTTCAAGCTTCAGAAATTTCGAAATATGAAGCCTCAAAATGTACCATTTCACTAAAGTGCAATGACATCATTTTGAGGCGGGTTAGAAAAAAAAAAAAAGGATCAAAATGCACAATGAAACGGTGCATTTTGAATAAGAGGAGGTAACATGGTGAGTTGCGAACTACTAGATCAATCAGATGATTGAAAACATTTTACATGAGAAAATCCTATAAAATGGCCTACAGAAGGCTTGATGGATCCCTTCTTTAGAAGAGTTTGGATCCCTTCCAATATTATTGGAGGGAATTTTCTCCCGTAATACTTAAGGGTCATTGAATCTAGATTTAATGGCTTTTAATTTTTTTGTAAAATATATTTGTTAAAAGATAAAAAATTATTATTTTTATAAAAAAAAATATATTATTATTTTATATTATTTTTTCTTACAAAATGATATCTAGTTATAAAATAATAAACTCTAAAATATATAAAGTAAATTGTGAAATATTAAAAATAATTTAATCTTTTTATTTCTTCAAGTGCGTATCATTTTCTATAAAATATCTAAAATATTGATATATATATATATATATATATATTATAAAAGTAATAATTTTTTTATTTTTAAAAAAATACATTTTACAAAAGAATTGAGAATCATTAAATTTAAATCCGACGACCCTCGACCATTACCGGGGAAAATCATCCATTCTCGTGGTAGGATGACGAAGTTAAATATTCTAGTGGAGGAATTACTGTATCGAGGAATTAGTCACAGCATAGTACCGCCGCCCAACTCTTTAACCCAACCAACAAATGGTAGCTCTCCACGTAGAGGTTGCATAGCTTCTCCGTCACACCGTAATCCTCTCTCGCTCGTCATCATTGTCTTCAACGCTACCTCGCACGACAAAAGAGACGCAGCGAATAGCAGCGAATACAGATGTCAACCATTTGCTGCAGAGGGCTCAAAGTTGGGGTGGCACAAGTTTCCAGATTTCTCAAGACAACCCAAACTTATTATTCAAATACAAACTTTAACCCGAGAAATTTTCGGACCCACTTTGGACGTTCCCCATGTGCATCTTCTTTATCGTCATCGACTGTTCTCTGTAGAGTGGACGCTACAGCTAGGGTTTCCACTATGTCCAATAGTGGGGACGGTGTCGTTCGCTTACCGTTGTCTTCCACGAATGATTTGGTCATTCAAAAGGGAGACATTACAAAGTGGTCCATCAACGCTTCCTCCGACGCAATAGTATTTCTTTTCCTTTCTCTAACTTGAAGAATATGATAGGCGTTATATGAACTTTAGGATCTGCTTGATAACTGAGAAGTTTTTGTCTATCATGCTTTGATATCTAATTATCTACTTACTGAAATGGTGGACCGGAGTATCTGTTACGGTGCAGCTTGTCTTAATTAAATAAATCAGGATAACTGTGTGTCTGTGTCTGATTTGATTGAATTTTCTTGCTTGATCTATCGTAGGTAAATCCAGCAAATGAGAGAATGCTTGGAGGTGGTGGTGCAGATGGAGGTGATTACGTTTATAATACTTCATTTTGTATAGTTTGTTGAGAAAAATAGAAACTAGAAAAACAAAGTATCTAATGTAAAAAATAAACTGAAATATATTTGTGGACACTCTTTGTCCATCCTCCAGCCATACACAGAGCTGCTGGGCCAGATCTTCTTCAAGCATGCTTCAATGTTCCAGAAGTCAGACCTGGAATTCGCTGTCCAACTGGGGAAGCTAGGATCACACCGTAAGATCTTCTAGATTTACTGTAATTCTAAGTATTATATAATAACCGACGTTCCAACTATTTCTGTCTGTCTTATATAGACCCGGTGTGTGATTATCATTTTGCAGAGGTTTTAGACTGCCTGCTTCTCATGTTATTCATACTGTTGGTCCAATCTACAATTCTGATAGTAATCCTGCTGCCTCTCTTGCAAGTGCTTACAGGTAGTTCTATTGTGTTCTTGGAGTTTCTTCTTCCATGTTTTCCATATTTTCTATTAAACCCATTGTTATTTTTTTTCAGACGAAGCTTATTTCAGTCCACTTCATATATCGGTTCATTTCTCTTGAATAGTATGTTATATCTTTAAATTGATTTACAGGAATAGCTTGAGGGTGGCAAAAGAGAACAACATTCAGTATGTAGCATTTCCAGCTATATCTTGTGGTGTCTATGGGTAAGTTCTCATGGACGAATCCCTTGGCATTCTGATTATCTGTAATCTGTAATGATCATACTGCTAAACCAATGGGAAAGTGTATGTTGGTAACCTGGATTAACCTATAACTTTTTTCCATAAATGAGTCTAAATTTACGTGGCAAATTCATGACTCGTTTAGAATGTTGCTTAATTTCAGATATCCTTATGATAAAGCTGCCACAGTGGCAATTTCTACCATAAGAGAGTTTCGAGATGACTTTAAGGAGGTATTATATTCGACTTGCTCCATTTTTTCTAGGGTATCTGACGTATGAATTTAGTAAGCATCTGTTTGGTTTTGTAAATTTAGTGAAACTTCACATTCTCGATATCGTAGATAGTGTAAATACTATATGAAAATATTAGGTAAGACAAACTGTTGCCTGATTTGAAAGTCTGGGAGTTTTGTTGATTGAATTGGGATGTTTTTTCAGAATCTGTATTTACAATTGAATATTTATTTCAGGTCCACTTTGTTCTGTTCTCGCCTGATATCTATGATACTTGGGTTAATAAGGCGAGCGAATTGCTGAAAGACTAGTGTGATACATCGGCTATTAGTCGACCGAATTGAGTACCTGAATCATATGGAGACCTGCGACTTGCATGATCAGATTTCAAAAGTTTCTACACTGAAATAAAATACCTTGTACATGAGAATGTAGACTTTAATTGGAGAAGATTAGTGTTATGCTGGTTGCCTTTTTATGCTATGGTCTCTGGGATTGCAAAACTACAGTGTTCTTGATGGTCTTATGTTAGTACTCAGTAACTGAGCGTCCTTTTTCTGGTTTATGGAAATTCAGGCTCTCTTCTATGCCCCTTCGATGTTTTATTACTGTTATGTGAAATAAATAGAAAATATATTTATGAAGAAAAGTTATCCTTTAGACAAAAAAAACTCTGCAATGCAGAAGTAAAATTATTACTGAATTTAAACCACTTTTTTTTTTTTTAACTATCTTCTGCTATAACTACTAATCGCCACCTGGCAATTTTACTTTTGAGTTGCCAGATATGAATCTTCAATCTTTGAGGCTTAGCCATAATTATTTTACCCGTAATAAAATTACCAAAAAGAATGAACTGGTTACTTATTAAGACGGAGAACAATTCAACCTCCACGAAACATAGCTGGAATCATGAGATGAAAGTCCATTTTGACATGCCCATGAAAAAAAACCTCGGTCCTTTCCTGCTCATGATTATTTTATAATATCCTTTATTCTCAGGGCTCCCAAAAATAAACGGCAAGCACGATGAGAGGAAGTGGTAAGTGAAGATTGCTGAGACCGAGAAAGATAGCATCCAGGTTTAACATTGTCTCAGCACTGCGGAAGCGAATCCATTTTGTTAAAATTGTATAAGCATGTTACATTACTTTATCTAGACTCATATTGACATTTAACGCCAGCCTGAAACATGCAAGTGAGAAATAAAAAGAAACATGCACTGCATTACGTCCATTGCAAGATTAAATAACAATTATACTGATTTCAGTATCGTCCGGTCTTCACCTTTGCCATCTATACAGCTACTGGTTTTTCCAACAAACTTCAACAGTTAATGACAAAAATCTAGCCATGGACTCTCAAGCTATGTATTATACAAGCCTATACACATTCTTGTTCAATTGTGGATCCCAACAAATGAGAAAAGCCAGCTTACAGATGAACTCAGAGCTACAGAACAGCATCTAAAGTACAAAAATGCTCCCCACTTGTGAGGTGAAAATGAAGGGAAGAAACTAATACCGCATAAAAATAAGGAGAACCAGATGATTTCCACACAAGGTACAGAAGTCAAGTAGGTGAAATGAATCATGACTCTTTTTCCCTAGATGCATTCCGTGGGAGTCTGTTGAAAACACTCTCATCCATTATTCTGTAATGTTTTGAAAATTGTTTGTGAATGATTCCACAACATCTATCTACATAATCTCCGTATTTGCTGTACAATGCAGGAACAGTAGTCACTATGATAGTTCCTGTCACCATTAAAAGGAATATGTGTAAATAAGATGATTAAAATAGTTTAAACAGCTTGTATACAGCCCCCTCCTCCTGCATGAAGGATACATGCAGACCAGGAATATTATCTGAGCAAATGATGTGTGTGTGTGTGCATATATATATATATAAATATATTATAGACCAATTAAATATATCATGATCAAAATGTGACCTAAAATTAAAGTGCATACTTATGCATACAAATATCCAATCAGACAAATGGAAAACAAGGGAAAAGCAACAAGAGATTATCAATGTGTTTGGTTTTACATTTGAGAATCTTAATTCAAAATCACTTTTGTACAAAAGTTTTAAAAAAAAAAATTGCTTCTACAATCGGATGAATTACACAAACCACAAAACTCACTCTTCAAATGAAAATCTCCAAACATAAATTACAATCATACAAAATTACTTTTGATCAAAATCAAGTTTGCAAATCACATTCATTAATCAACAAATTTGTACTACTCCAATCTAAACACACATCTAGAAGGTTTGGCATATACAATATTATAGCTCAATGCTGGACGCTTCTGCCTCTACACAATTGACTGCAATCATCCCCCATAAAAGACCAAGCAATGAGGATTAAAAAAAAAAAAACCCGCAAGGAAAACTCATAAGACATCTATTTATGTTGTATTGTATGAAATTTATATGACAACGAGAAAACAGCAGGAAAACCTATAACTAAGTGTCTCGGTCAGAGACATGAGAAGCTGCATTTAATTAACAGATTTATGGAGAATGCATACCAATATAGGCAAGTGTGAAAAAAGAAACAATGCTGCCAATGACAGACAAAAGCCACAGACAGACCACCACCTGTCAAGTAGACAATAGCTCATTAATTTACCTATGTTTACCATCTATATAAAATCTTTAAAACTATTGAGGATTACTAGGATCTCATTTCTACATACAAAAATTGCAATTTTATAGCAAAAATCACAAGAAAGGAGTGAACCATAAAATCACAGACATGGCGTAATGGCACCTGTGTATTGTCAAAAAGAAAATGAAAATTTACTATGCCCTGCTTCTTCAGTGAAGGCTCAAGGGAAGTAGTCATAGGCTGATTAGGCCCATAGTTCAGATGTCCCACAATCCAGACCAAAATATTATGTCATTGTTGTCATTTTTTAACATTGTCACAGTCAACCTAGTTTTCTTATTTTTTAAAACAAAAATGCATCTTAAGAAAAAGAATCACCAATAGATCACAACTTTCCAGGTCATGATGCCTAAAATATAGAGCTCCAAACCCAACATGCAGCAAACTGTTAAAAACTAACCTTAAAAAAAATTCTAAAATCTTTGCCAAGAGTGATGTCATGAGCCATAAGAAGTACATTGTTGATTTTAACCCGAAGTGAAGCTGCCGCATTATTAACCATCTCCTCTGACACTACTAGCTCTGGTAATGCCGGTGGTTGTCTGATTGATAAGAGAAAGTACCAATTAACATAGTGTTGATGCTGACAATTACAAACATGAAACATGTAAAACTACTTAAAGTTTATTTAGCCATACTTGCTTCTAAGGGCAGCATAGTTTGCATGGAGAAACAATAGTACGATCAAAATCAGCAAGACATCTGAACAAATTGTTAAAAATGGCAAATTGGTCCACTCAAGTAGGAGCCATGCAACTGTTGCAACAACAATGACACCAAAGGAAACATGCCACCTCTTCCACAATAGAATATCAGCAACTAGAAATTGGAAAAGAAGAAAGGCGAGAGCATGAGTCAGAAGTAGTATAACCATATCCAGAATAAACACTAGCTGAGCAGTAATGCTCTTCCAAAAAAATTTTCCAAGTTTGCATGGATAACTTGAGTCTTAGTAGTTTTATAATGATATAAGGGGAAAGAAAAAGGAGTAAAGGTTTGAATCAGATATTCATATATGCAAATTAAGATTTTAACTCAAAATAGTTCCGACCCCATGTCCCGGCCACTGAGTTCAGACCATGTAAGGCAACATATGCATATGAAAAACTCTGATAATCAAACATGAAAAACCATAGCTGGACAGTGAAATAAAGCAAACATTTTAACTAGGACTGCAGAAGATTCATATTCAATAAACTATAAAGCTAGGAAATATGAACAACTGCCTCTGCATTGTTGACATTAACAACATAGGATAAATGAGGATTGATGGGTAGCATAAGCACAGATTTAAGCTTTAACATTTTCAGCTACATTTTCATTTTCCCAGCCTTTTCTTTCTATTTTGAAAGGGATGAAAATTATGCACAGCAACCTCTCCTTTATCAATTTCTATGCTTCAAAAGTGCTTATTTCATTCCTATAGAAATTCCAATTCAATCTGCTTCCCTTCCTAACATTTAACTTCAAAATTCAAATATCCGATTATCGCAGCTGCTGCATCTCACCGTCTTGCGACTTTCATAGTTCCATCTTTTGCTTCTCTTTCAAACTATCAATCTGTTGTAATGGCACATTTAATTGGGTCTTCCTAGATTGACTGTCTGAAAAAGCAAAATAAGTGAGCTAAAAACGATTACCAGACCACAAGGTCACAAGGACAATTAAAAGGTCGATTGAGCCCTGCCTCCAAGATGGCTTCATTCATTCATTTGTCACTGACAGCTGGATAAGTGTTAGATGTAACAGCATAAGGCAATCCATTCAAAGACAAGAATGCCATCGACTTCGGAATTTTTATAGAATAATCAGGAAAGAGTCGAACCACAACTTTGGAATGTTAAGCCCGAGTGGGATCCAATAAAGAAGGCATCCACTTGGAGATTTCTTACGCTAACCCCACATAAGAAATGGTCAATGAAAGCAAGGTGACCGGATAGTGGGTTACCTGATCCCGCGGAGCCACACGACGTTGGAGTTGCAGAGGACTTCCTTCCATCCACATCACCCTCGATGCCGTTCAAGTCTTGGGGATTCTCCATAAATCACAACACAAAGACAACTGAGGAATTTTCGGCACTGCCCTTTCTGAAAGATTGAAGTTTATGATGAATAATTTGCTGGCAAGTTGTTGAAATTTTAGGAACTGGTAAAGGTCTTCGCTTCTTCACGGAGTTCCAGAATACGACAAAACTTGCAGTGCAGGAACCGCAGCGAATTGACAGGATTATCATTCCCATTGGCCAAACAAAAACGACAACGTATTAACATGAAAAGTTCGGCACCCTTTATTTTAATAAATTTCTTTTGTTTTTTTTTTTTGCCACAATTTAGGATTGTTTACTGCTTCTTATTGCCGCTGCATATTTCAAAATTTAGTAAAATTTTGTTTCAATAAATTTTGTGTGTGGAAGACTCTACTTAGTATATTTGAAAATTTTAATTTTATAGTACTCTAAAAAATTAAATTTAAATTATAAAAAATTATATTTATAAAATACTAAGGATTGCCTTTCTTAATTATTATATTAGATTTAGATTAAATTTCTTATATATTTGTTATTAAATTCTAATTTTTCTAGTAAAATATAATAAATTTATAATTTTTGGTTAAAATATGATAAAAATAAACATTAATTGCGTAGTGTGTAACCATCCCTTTACCTACAAAAACCATAAAATTAGTATGATTTAATTGAAAAATCTGATGGCAAATGTATGAATTGTTTTTCTTACCTATTATACCAAATCACTTAACTCATTTACGAAGTAAAATAATAGTAAAAACATATCAAACCATTATGAAAGTAAAAAAAAAAATTTAATCTTAAAAATATTGCTAATCTTTATTTGATTTAGTTGAATGATATCTAATTTTTATATTTTAAAAAATTACACCCAACTCTCATCACATTTTGAAATGTTTTACAAAAACTTCTCTTTCAATTTTTTTTAATCAAAGAAGTTAACTTCATAATATGAAATTGAAATTTTATTCTTAATATGACAATATAAATAGTTAATTTGATTATAAACCTTAATATGAGACTATGATTTTATTCTTGATACAATAGTAAATATAATTAATAATTTTATAGTTTGAAAAATCATATATATATATATATATATATTGTCACACCCTGAAATCCCTGGAATGGGACTGGCACAGATCACGAGAGAAATCCCTGAACCTGCAAGCCTAATACTAGAGAGACAATCAATATCATACCGTTCTAATCCATATGAATACCGTTTGCCTTAATATAAGGTGAGAGTTCCAATACAAAACGAGGAAACTTGTAGAAATTTTGGCAGCACCTTTCCAATAAATAGGACGTCTCGAAATTTCTACAAAGTCTTGCAAGGCAATACATAAATAGGGGAGCTCTGCTCCCACCAGCCCAATCCAATAATTTACAATATACAACAATATGTGGTGGGTTCAGCTGTGGTCACAAAATAATCCCAATATACAATAATAGCTACCAATCTAAATATATACATCCCAAAAAAATATCGTCATCAATGTCATCTAAACAAAAGAGTACGCCTCACACCCAAACCAAGCGGGCTCACCATGGCTCCCTGTCAGTGCTCCGCCGGCTCCAGAAGGTCGTCTATCTCTCTATCTAGGACCAAAATTTTTTCCTGCAAATAACACCCCAAATCAGTAAACAATTTCATATATAAACAGAAATTAGACATAATCAAGATTTGAATACAATACAATAATGTTTAAATCCATTTTTCAATTTAACAGTTGAGTTAAATAATCCACTTTTCCAAAACATTAAATCAAGATGTCATTCACAGGGAAACAATTAACTTATGAAAATCATTCAAGGGAAAGACTGCTAAGAACTAACAGGCGAGGATACACAATCCTCGAGGGCAACTAACCAACAGGCGAGGATACACAATCCTCGAGGGTAACTAACCAACAGGCGAGAGTCATATCTCACGAAGGTTTAGCATCCGTCAGTCCTCCCAACAAAAATGAATTTAAGACAAGCATGCAGGAGAAATATGGGAAATATACATGAAATCATCAGTGTTTTCAGTAATGAATATTTAAGTGATCACCCCTAACCGTACACGAATTCAGCGATGTACACAAGGCCATTCCACATATCCAGCGAATCCGTTAGTTCTAGCCTCGAGTTCGATAAAACATAATCATAACCAAATTTATATTATTCTTATAAAGCATTCTGAGCAAGACAAAGCAGGGCATAGTAAGAGTTTTAGGGGGTGCTATCTGCGCACCTGGACGCCGATTGTCCCGCGCAATTCGCTGCCCTCCTGGAGTGTCAGAATCACTCCTACGATTCACCTGCACCAATTGCACGTATGAATTATTCTTCTTCCAGTTTATTATCCCAATTTAGGACCCTAACTCCCTCTTCTTGACTCCATCTCTAACTTTCCCGAACTTGTGGCAAATTTACATTTTTTACCCCACATATTTTTCTAGATTTTCATTTTAGTCCCTCATTTCAAGCCCTAGCCTTCAATCCAATGAAATTCAAGACAAGTCATAGTTTCTCATGCCCACCAACTTAAAAGTGTTAATCTAGAATCAATTTGAACCTATTACAAGTCAACATTTCACCATTTTCTAAAGAACCCAAAATTTTCAAAAATTTTCATTTTGGTCCCTGTCAGCAAATCTTCTCAAAACCAACCAAAATTTATGGTTCCAGAGCTCAAATTCAATATATAAATGCCAGAAATGCTACTTCTAACCTCAATCTCAAGAGAGAACAAGTAAAAACGCACCAAATTCACCCAAAATCGCCACTTTTTAAGCTCCTTGGATTCCACCAAAAAACTGCTTCACCGGCGGCCAACTGAACTCGACGAGAGGCGGCAAGTGACGGCAAGGAGGTGGGGAGCAAAACCCACCCAAACCGTGAAGGAAAACAAGCCAACAGAGCTCCGTTTCAGCTCGCGTTTCCTCGCGGGTTCAACGAAAAAATCGTGTTTTCCTGCCGGCAACGAGGTGGTAACTAGCCGGTGATAGGCCAGCAACCTTCAGTGGGAGGCGACTTAGCTCTGGCGAGGTCAAGGCACGGTCACGGTGACTACCCGGTGCTGCAACTCCTCTCAGTACTCTCACTGCCTGCACGCCTAGGCTGGAAGGAGGAGAAAAGCAAGATCTGAAGCCTGACCACTGCGCCAGCCTCAATCTCATTGTAAGCATCCACATAACAAAATAATATACTTTAACCTAATTCTATTGTAGAATTTCTCTCGTTTAATCTTCATTAACTGACTTATTAACTAAAATTTACTACTTAAATTCTCCATTAGCTAAAATTATTAATTATAATTACTTGGGTTATTACATTCTCCCCCCTTGTAGGAATTCGACCCCCGAATTTAAATCGTCACATACCTTACGCAAATAATTAAGGATACTGGTCATGCATGATATGTTCATCCTCCCAAGTTGCTTCCTCTTGAGAGTGATTCCTCCACATCACCTTTACTGAAGGAATTTCCTTTGAGCGAAGCCTCCTTATTTGCCTATCCAGGATTTTCACAGGCACCTCTTCATAACTCAACCCCACGTCAACTTGCACCATCTGTGGCTCAATAACATGGGATGGGTCATGCAAGTATTTCTTGAGCATCGACACATGAAAAACGGGGTGGATACTCGATAATTCAGGTGGTAATGCAAGCCGATAAGCCACTGTACCAATTCTTTCCAGAACTTCAAATGGGCCAATATACCTAGGGCTCAGTTTGCCCTTTCTGCCAAATCTCATAATCCCTTTCATGGGAGATACACGTAGAAACACATGATCACCTACCATGAACTCTAAATCCCTTCTCCGATTGTCTATGTAAGCCTTTTGCCTACTCTGTGCTGTGTGTAATCTCTCCTTAATAAGCTTTACCTTCTCTATTGCGTCTTGTACTAAATCTGGCCCTAGTAACTGAGCTTCGCCTGTTTCAAACCAGCCAATAGGAGAACGGCACCTCCTACCATAGAGGGCTTTAAATGGTGCCATCTGGATACTGGCCTGATAGCTATTATTGTATGCAAACTCTGCCAAAGGCAAGTACGTGTCCTAACTGCCACCAAAATCCAAAACACACGCCCTCAACATGTCTTCCAAGATTTGAATAATTCTTTCGGATTGGCCATCTGTTTGGGGGTGAAAAACTGTACTCAAATCCAACCGAATCCCTAAAGCTGCTTGAAATGCTCCCCAGAATCTGAAAGTGAATTGAGGTCCTCTGTCTGATATGATAGACAATGGCACCCTATGCAACTTTACAATTTCATTTACATATACTTGAGCATACTTAGCTGCAGAGTAGGTTGTCTTGACGGGAAGGAAGTGCGTGGACTTCATTAACCTGTTTACGATCACCCATATGGAATCATACCCCTTAAGAGTACGGGGCAAGCCAGTAACGAAATCCATAGTGATTATCTCCCATTTCCATTCTGGTATCTCTAGCCGTTGATGCAAATTGGCAGGCCTTTGGTGTTCAGCCTTAACCTGTTGACACACCAAACAGTAGAGACAAAGTCAGCCACATCTTTCTTCATACCATTCCACCAATAAACCGACTTCAAATCTTGATACATCTTGGTGGATCCAGGATGCACGATATAAGCTGAGCGATGGCCTTTCTCTAGGATCTTCTTCTTTAATTCATCCCCTTGTGGTACACACAACCTCCTTTCAAACCTTAATACTCCTTTTGCATCCACTATAAACTCTTTATTCTTCCCCTTCTGGCACTCCTCTATTAACTTATGAAATTCTGGATCTGATCTTTGAGCAATCTTCACTTCATCAATAATAGCAGCACTAGATTGCAGGTGAGCCGTAAAAGCTCCTGATTCACCAATCTCAAAGTTTACCCAATTCTTTTCTAACTGCTACAGTTCAACAATTAAAGGTCTCCTTACCTCTTGAATATGGGCTAAACTCCCCATAGATTTCCTGCTTAAAGCATCCGCCACCACATTTACTTTGCCTGGGTGATAAAGTATGGTGCAGTCATAATCTTTCAGTAACTCCATCCATCTCCTCTGTCTCAAATTTAAATCCCTCTATTGAAAGATATACTTCAGGCTTTTATGATCCGTATATATTTCACAAGTCTCACCGTACAAGTAATGCCACCAAATCTTTAATGCAAAAACTATTGCTGCTATTTCAAGGTCATGGGTGGGGTAATTCTGCTCATGCTTTTTCAGCTGCCTGGATGCATAAGCTATGACCCGATCATTCTGCATTAAGACACACCCTAACCCTACCCTAAAAGCATCACAATACACTGTATACCCACTAATGCCAGAAGGCAGGCTCAAGATAGGAGCTGAAGTTAGACATTCCTTCAGTTTTTGGAAGCTAACTTCACAAGAGTCGCTCCATATGAACTTTGCATTCTTTTAGGTCAATCATATCAACAGAGCAGCTATTCGGGAGAAGTCTTTTACAAAACGCCGATAATATCCCACCAAGCCTAAGAAGCTTCTGATCTCAGTAACAGTGGAAGGGCGGGGCCACTTTTGAACTGCTTCTACCTTACTTGGGTCAACTTAAATCCCTTCCTTAAAAACAACGTGGCCCAAGAACGTCACTTGTTTCAGCCAAAATTCACACTTCGAAAACTTAGCATAAAGTTGCTCTTTCCTCAACCGTTGCAACACTGTTCTCAAATGTTGTTCATGGTCACTGCAGCTCTTAGAATAAACTAAGATGTCATCAATAAAGAAAATCACAAACTTGTCAAGGAACTGTTTGAATACCCTGTTCATCAGATCCATAAAGGCTGCAGGTGCATTAGTTAAACCTAAAGACATTACTAAAAATTCATAATGATCATAGCGAGTACAAAATGCTGTCTTAGGGACATCTTCACCCCTGATCTTGAGCTGATGGTACCCCGACCGAAGATCAATCTTCGAGAAACACTGAGCTCCTTGAAGTTGATCAAAAAGATCATCAATTCTAGGTAGAGGATACTTGTTACGTACTGTCACCTTGTTTAGTTGCTTGTAATCTACACACAACTGTAAAGACCCATCCTTCTTCTTAACAAATAGGACAGGAGCACCCCAAGGTGATGTGCTAGACCGGATGAATCCCTTCTCCAAGAGATCTTGCAATTGCTCCTTTAACTCTCTCAACTCCGCCGGAGTCATCTGGTAATGAGGAATAAAGATAGGCTGAGTGCTTGGAATCAGATCAATGGAGAACTCAATATCTCTATCTGGTGGCAAGCCCGACAATTCCTCAGGGAAGACATCAGGAAATTCTCTCACCACTGGAATCTCATCTAGCCTTGCTGCTGATTTCTCCATGTCTTTCACCATAGCCAGAAATCCCTGACACCCACTAATCAACAGCTTCTGTGCCTTAAGAGCCGAGATCACTCGAGTGGAAGTCACCTCTGTATCCCCTTGTAAGTTATAAGGAGACTCCTCAGGGGCTTTAAATTGTATCACCTTTTTATGGCAATCTAAGACTGCATGACAAGAGGCTAGCCAATCCATACCAAGAATCACATCCAGATCTACCATCTGCAATACCATTAAGTCTGCAAAAGTTTCCCTATCTCTGATTGAAACTTTGCATGATCGATAAACTGTATCAACCATCACTGATTCCCCTAACGGGGTACCCACGAGTATGGGATTCTTTAAGCGCACAAATGTGCCACACAACAACTTAGCAAATTGGGGAGAAACATAGGAATGAGTAGAACCTGGATCAAATAAAGCACATGCTGGATGTAAGTCAACTGAAATCATACCTATCACCACCTCATTGGATGCCCGAGCATCCTGTTGTGTCAGGGCAAATACACATGCTTAGCCCCTACCTGCTGATGTCTGCCCCTGACTGCCCAAGCCTCTCCTAGGCGTGCCCCTACCAGCAGAAGTGGAGGGGCCTGCGCTTGATGTAACTCTATGTGGTGTAGAATGAGCTACTGGCTGCATCGAGTCTTAGCTAGAAACTTGCCGTGCAAAAGGGCAATTCCTCTTAAAATGACCTATCTGCCCACAATGGAGACACGCCTCAGCAGTGTGATAACATACCCCTGAATGAAAGTTCCCGCAAGTAGGGCATGCGGCTCGTGAGCGAGCTGACTGAGATACATCACGGAACTGGGTGGTCCGACTACCTCCCTGCGTAACCCGACGAGGAGGATTACTAAATGAAGGCGGTGCATGTGAGCAAGTCTGAGCCTGAGTAGGCCTAAATGATCTCTGAGACCTCGGTACCCTAGATTCCCCTGACAAAGGGCCAACCCCAAGCTATTTCCTCCCCTAATCCCTCTTCCGCTTCTTACTAACGGGATCTTCTTCCATTTCTCGTAATTCAATTCTACGGGCACAATTCACCACCACTGAGTATGAAGGGAAGGTATCTATCTGTGATGACAGAGCACGGTACATGTATTTGGGTAACCTCATTAGAAATCGTTTAATACGGTGCCTCTCAGTAGGTACTAAGTGCGGGGCATAACGGGAAAGTTAAGTAAATTTAATGTCATAATCCTGTACAGTTTCCCCAGGAACATATCTGAGCACTTCAAACTCTCGGGCCCTCGCATCCTTCACACTCTGAGGTATATACCGATCCATGAATAGCTCCTTAAACTCATCCCATTGCATGGGAGGTAATTCAGTGGGTCTCTCATCTAGTACTGTCTGAAACCATAAATAAGCTGCATCTTACACATGATATTCTGCAAATTCCACCATCCTAGTGTAAGAACAACGCAGTGCCTTACACAATTTCTCCATCCCCTCTATGAAGCGATAGGGATCTTCCTGGCTATCGGACTCTGTGAAAACTGGAGGCCTAAACCTCACAAACTAGGCTAAGGTCACCTCCTTCGGTTGCCCAGCTCGAGAATCCCTGGACTCAGTTCACGTTGGAGGTATGTTCGTTCCCTGAACCTGTGATTCCACTTCCCAATCCACGTGGGAATCAGCTCTCGGTGGTCTTGCAGCTCTAGGACCTCTGGCACGGCCCCAGGTTAGGGGAACTTCGGGTTGGATGGATGTATTTTCCGACCTACCCATAATGTCCGACCCTCGGCGACCACCTCATGTACATGTAGGCATCCTCAATCTAAAACACAAGATAACAAACATTAAGCCTCCACAATTTCTAATTAATTTAAAAGCAATGTGTAGGTTCAATCATAATCAAGAAAGACTACAAAAAGAACAGATATGGCAATACCCCAAACCAGGCCTCTTATGGTATCCCAATTATGGTTATGCTCGGGTTTCATAACAATAATGGAGACACCACAGAAGGGCATTGCCATCCTACATGACCACAGGAGAACCCCTAAAACCAGGCTCTGATACCAATCTGTCACACCCCGAAATCCCTGGAGTGGGATTGGCACAAATCACGAGGGAAACCCCCGAACCTGCAAGCCTAACACTTGAGGGATAATCAATATCATACCGTTCTAATCCATATGAATACTGTTTGCCTTAATATAAGGTGAGAGTTCCAATTCAAAATAAGGAAACTTGTAGAAATTTCAACAGCACCTTCCCAGTAAATAGGACGTCCTGAAATTTCTACAAAGTCCTGCAAGGCAATACATAAATAGGGGAGCTCTACTCCCACCAGCCTAGTCCAATAATTTACAACATACAACAATATGTGGCGGGTTCAGCTGTGGTCACAAAATAATTCCAATATATAATAATAGCTACCAATCTAAATATATACATCCCAAAAAATATCGTCATCAATGCCATCTAAACAAAAGAGTACGCCTCACACCCAAACCAAGCGGGTTCACCACAGCTCCCCGTCAGTGCTCCGCCGGCTTTGAAAGGTCGTCTATCTCTCTATCTGGGACCAAAATTTTTTTCCAACAGATAGCACCCCAAATCAGTAAACAATTTCATATATAAACAGAAATTAGACATAATCAAGATTTGAATACAATACAATAATGTTTAAATCCATTTTTCAATTTAACAGTTGAGCTAAATAATCTAATTTTCTGAAACATTAAATCAAGATGTCATTCACAGGGAAACAATCAACTTATGAAAATCATTTGAGGGAAAGACTGCTAAGAACCAACAGGCGAGGATACACAATCCTCGAGGGCAATTAACCAACAGGCGAGGATACACAATCCTTGAGGGTAACTAACCAACAGGCAAGGATACACAATCCTCGAAGGTAACTAACCAACAGGCGAGGATACACAATCCTTGAGAGTAATAACCAACAGGCGAGAGTCATATCTCACGAAGGTTTAGCATCTGTCAGTCCTCCCAACGAAAATGAATTTAAGACAAGCATATAGGAGAAAGATAGGAAATATGCATGAAATCATCAGTGTTTTCAGTAATGAATATTTAAGCGATCACCCCTAACCGTACACGAATTCAGCGATGCACACAAGGTCATTCCACATATCCAGCGAATCTGTTAGTTCTAGCCTCGAGTTCGATAAAGCATAATCATAACCAAATTTATATTATTCTTATAAAGCATTCTGAGCAAGACAAAGTAGGGCATAGTAAGAGTTTTAGGGGGTGCTATCTGCGCACTTGGACGCCGATTGTCCCACGCAATTCGCTGCCCTCCTGGAGTGCCAGAATCACTCCTACGATTCACCTGCCCCAATTGCACGCATGAATTATTCTTCTTCCGGTTTATTATCCCAATTTATGACCCTAACTCCCTCTTCTTGACTCCATCTCTAACTTTCCCGAACTTGTGGCAAATTTACATTTTTTACCCCACATATTTTTCTAGATTTTCATTTTAGTCCCTCATTTCAAGCCCTAGCATTCAATCCAATGAAATTCAAGACAAGTCATAGTTTCTTATGCCCACCAACTTAAAGGTGTTAATCGAGATTCAATTTGAACCTATTACAAGTCAACATTTCATCATTTTCTAAAGAACCCAAAATTTTCAAAACTTTTCAGTTCGGTCCCTATTAGCAAATCTTCTCAAAACCAACCAAAATTTATGGTTTCAGAGCTCAAATTCAATGTATAAATGCTGGAAATGCTACTTCTAACCTCAATCTCAAGAGAGAACCGGTAAAAACTCACCAAATTCACCTAAAATCGCCACTTTTTGAGCTCCTCGGATTCCACCAGAAAACTGCTTCACTGGTGGCCAACTGAACTCGACGGCAGGCGAAAAGTGATGACAAGGAGGTGGGGAGCAAAACCCACCCAAACCGCAAAGGAAAATGAGCCACCGGAGCTCCATTTCAGCTTGCGTTTCCTCATGGGTTCACTGGAAAAATCGCGTTTTCCTGTCGACAACGAGGTGGTAACTAGCCGGTGATGGGCCGGCAACATTCAAGGGGAGGCGACTCAGCTCCGGCGAGGTCAAGGCACGGTCACGGTGGCTACCCGGTGCTGCAACTCCTCTTAGCACTCCCACTGCCTGCACGCCTCAGTTGGAAGGAGGAGAAAAGCAAAAAAAAAAAAAACAATGAGGGGCATTTCAGTCTTTGCACACAAGGGGTGATACGTGTTAGCTTCTAAAAAAAATAGGAAAGTTAGCAGCACCCAGACTCAAACCCCTAACCTGTTGAGTAACTATCTGAAATTTGACTACTGCACTAGCCTCAATCTCATTGTAAGCATTCACATAACAAGATAATATACTTTAGCCCAATTCTATTGCAGAATTTCTCTCATTTAATCTTCATTAATTGACTTATTAACTAAAATTTACTACTTAAATTCTCCATTAGCTAAAATTATTAATTATAATTACTTAGGTTATTACATATATATATATATATATATAATATAAAGTTATTTTCACTAACCAAAAGTAAATTTAAAGAGAATATGTGAGTTAATTGTAATTTAATCAAACCTCATGAGAGTTTAGTGTACCTTATATTTATATTTATATTTTTAAATAAATAGTATCAGTGTAGTAAAATATAAATCTATATAACAGTAAGAAAATAATCAAGTAGTCATATAATATAAAGGCACTACACTGTGCAAAAAAATATAAAGATGAAATATTGTTCTGTCTTATATGTTAATGATGGCCATCCAATAATAATAATAATAATCTAGTTGGTTAATTAAATTGTTATGTTATAAATAATTAAATATTTATTGATTCATATATATATATATATATATCTATCTGAGTCAACTCATTTCTTTATATAAAGCTGTGGAGGGAGAAGGGAGAGAGAGAGATTAAAATTGCACTCAACTTTTAACACAACACATTTAAAATGATTGAAGTGGTCCGAGGTGCAAAATGAAATCACACATTGAGCTCAAAATGACTCCCAAAATTTTGTTGCCAATTCTGGCAGATATTATAGTATTAAAGATGGATGTATACTGAGGGAGCCTTAGACATAGTTCAACTAGTATTTCGCTTTACATATATAATTAATACTGTACTGATAATCGGTTTGGACTTAAAAATACTGTGTTTGGCTTTTTTTAACAAAATGGTTCAGAGTACGTTTTTTAATTTAGATTTTTATCAATTTTTTAGCCCAATTTATTAAGTTTGACAAATTTTTTCAAGCCACAATTATGTGTATATAATACTTAAAGTATTGGATAGATTAGATGTGTAATGGTTATTATTACTTATATGATTAAACGTTATGAATAAAAATAATTGTTGTATTACCATAAATACTTTAGATGAAAGATAGTAGTTATTTATATATTTAAAATTAATATATTTTTATTTTATATATATTAAATATTATGTTATATTATTTTCTTAATAATCAATTTAAGTGTGTTTGCAACTAATAAAATTTTTATTAAAAAACTTTGATTAGAGTTATTCCAATTCAGGTTGAGTTTTTAAAAAAACTCAGACAATCTATTTTATAATATGAGCTTTTAAAATTAGATTTGTTTAGTTAGGCTTTATTTTTTTATGCTATATCTAGTTAATAGAATGAGATTTTAAGTTATGATTGAATTTAATTCAAATGTATTTATCATCAAGAAATTTATATATGAATTTATATTTGAAAATTGTATAAAAGGATTTTAAGACTATCTTCTTTTTATTATTATTATTTTGAAAGATCACGGCTTGAAACTTTATACATATGATAAAATGGTTTTAAATAAGAGGTTAAAGCAAAAGTCTTAGAGTCCTTTAAAATAAAAAAATTTCAAAATATAAGATCATTCATAATATATTGTTTAATTATAATCTTTAAATATAGTTTTTCTTTTTTAGTATAAGTATAAAAAGCTTTGACGTATGTGGGTTCAATTCTTACCTAATCTAATTTCTAAAATTTAATTGGAAAAAAGAATAATTTCGAATTATTGCATACATTATACTATTTATGGTACATAAAGAGCTTCAAAAACTTTTTTATGAATTAATAAAAAATATATATGTACATATAGTAAGATTAAAATTAACAAATTACATAAATAATATTTTATAGTAAGTATATAAATAGTTATTTTTTATTTGGTTAATACATTTAATTTAAACTGAAATGTAAACAATCCTCTTCAGTTCAAGGTGTCATACTTTATAAACTTTAAAAAGCTGACCATAAACACTTCAAATTCTCAATTTTTTGCAACATATCCCCTTTCAATATATTTGTCCAAAAACATAATACTATTGGTTTCATTATATCACGTAATGGGATACGTTTTACACCATTCAAACTTCTAATTTGGCCTCCTTTTGCTAAAAGGATAAGTTTGGTTAAGATTTTAAACAAACATATTAACAATAAAATATGTGCCACATAAAACTCAAAGCCTAGGGTTAACAATTAATTTTTATAATTGAAACAATTAAATTGTCCAAATTCATAAGTGAAACAGGTTATTTGCATTTTTACCTTAAATTTGTAGCCAAACATTTACATAAAATTTTATTTATGACAGTGTGATGTTAAATACTATGACAATATGATAATATATATACATTGAAATTATTATTATATCATAATTTATAATATCTATTTATACTAATATTGGAGTCCAAAACCATTTGGATAAACACAAAGAATCTTACCACTAGTTATTCCTATTCCTACTATGCCCAATATGATAATATATATTTAGTTGAGTGAATTTTATTTATTTTCTTATAGTTATAAAATGAAAAAATATATATATAAAAACTCAATCGATTCTCGGATTCGTTAGATTGAAAAAAAATATTAATTAATTCTAATATATTAATTTTAATCAAATTATTTTAAAAAATAAAAATTATAAAAAAAATAATTTAATTTAAATTAATATACCAGCTCTAACAAGACTAAGTGATATTTTTTTCGGGTTGGACGGTAGATAGCATCGCCGAGATATGAAGTCTCGATATTTATTATGACCTTTGTTTGTATATTTTGTTTTTCGTTCCCTCCTCTCTTTTGTCACGTTCCTCCACAAAGCGCATACCAAATTGATATTTGCATTGATCAGAATCAATTTATTACAATACTTCCTTCGAAAACCACAACAGAAGCCACTCTTCCGGACACCCGCCCGGAATTTGGAACAAGACGGCGCGAAAACGCAATCACCGCCACCTTCCTCCAATTTCCGTTTTCCGATGAATTGTTAGGTTCAGTTTCCATTTCACCGAACCCCATTTGTACTTGGCTTCTCTGGTTGGCATAGTGATCAGTGACTGCTTTCCTACCCATAGACTTCCATGACCCAAAGCTGTAGATCACCCATCATCTCATACAACCTGCTGATCCTTCTTTCTTTATAGTTATCGGATCCAATCCTACGGATTTTTATTGCTATTAGTGGATTGATATCACTTCGAGCCCCCTTTTAGTTTTGCCGCTCAAATTATCTCTTCTGTAAGTTTTGCTATCTGCGTTTGGATTCAGTTGTCATTTTGCTTTCTGGGGTGGGCTGATTCTGCTGCTGCTGACCTACCCTTTTACGCTGTTTGCTTGAATGTCTTATTCTTGTAATTCGTCTTGTTCTTTGATTTTGTTTTTGACCTTTTGAATTGGTAGTTTTATTTGGGCTTTGTTTTTGTGATCAGTTATTGGAACAAAGTCAAAGATGGTGGAGGGAGAGAAATTTCAGCTGGGGACTATCGGGGCGCTGACTCTATCTGTGGTATCGTCGGTGTCAATTGTAATTTGCAATAAGGCGCTAATGAGCACATTGCATTTCATTTTCGGTAAGTTCTTATTGTTATGTTTGTTTACTTGTTTGTACTTCATCGCTCTCATTTCATTTCTTCCTGATGATTGCAGTCGTGTTTGTTCAACTTATTTGTTTTCTTTCCCAATATGAAACGGAATGAGAGTTAACAAGGGTTAATTTACCCACTTAGTAACTCTAGAAGCATTTAACTGTTTATCAGACATCTTGGTTAAAGTGAACTATTTGTCCTTTGACTCTGTGTCTGGATTTTGTTTCCTCTTATTCCAAATTAAATGATGGCTCTTTGGAAGTGTAGGTAAAAATCGTATTTCCAACCTAGTGAAGGATTTTGTCTTCCTACCCAAAATCAATGCTGAAAACTATATAGATCATCCACATAAGGTATAGGTTGGCCTCATAAGAATACAAATATATATTCAATTTTGTGGAAGCGTCCAAGTAATAAGCCTCATAAGTATACACGTATATTCAATTTTCGTCAATTTTCTGTTATGAGGAAGGAAAAACTATCACCTCTCAAATGGTAAGTGTGCTAACAGTATTGATTACTTCCATTCTATAAAATTTTGAACTTGCCCTTTTACATGTCCTTTGGTATACATGCAGCTACTACTTTGACAAGCTGGCATCTTCTTGTCACATTTTGTTCTCTTCACGTGGCACTGAAAATGAAATTCTTTGAGCACAAACCTTTTGAGCAGAAAGCTGTAATGGGATTTGGCATTCTAAATGGAATCTCAATTGGACTTTTAAATTTGAGCTTGGGCTTCAATTCTGTAGGCTTTTATCAGGTACAAGTGTTTGTGTTGTTTCTGTCTTTCTTGTGCGCAATATTTTGGTTTTCATACAAGCAGGGGTTTTAAGGTGTTCTGAGCAGCTTATATTTGCTTATAGATGACTAAGCTGGCTATCATTCCATGCACTGTTTTGTTGGAGACCCTTTTTCTGGGGAAGAAATTCAGGTGCCAGTTAGCCTCTCTCTCTTTTTCTTTCTCTGGCTCTTTTGAATCTGTTAGATCTATTTTGTTACATCTCACAAAGTTCAAGTCATCATGTCGTTGTTCTACATGTAAACTGCCATTCTGTCCTTTGTAGCATTTACTCTTCTCTGGCACATTGCTGGGACCTAAACGATCATTTTCCAATTATTCAATATCCTGTGTATTTCATCTGCCTGATCGAAGTTGTCTTTAATTTTATTTGCATCAATTTTTAGACTGTATTCACTGATCTTTTTTCAATATCATTGCAGTAAAAGCATTCAGCTTTCACTTGCTATCCTCCTTGTGGGTGTTGGGATTGCAACAGTCACTGATCTGCAGCTTAATGCTTTGGGTTCTTGCTTATCTCTTCTTGCAGTGATTACAACATGTGTTGCTCAGATTGTATCCTCAAGCGATTTTCCTTTACATTAAAACATAAAATTTAACAACGGTGTGATACATTTGTTATTCCCTATTTATGCTGTACCATATTGCACTAGTTTTAAACCTTGTGGTTCTCGAAAATTTTGCTGCTTTCTGCATAGGGAAAGATATCTCATGTAATGTTTGCCTGTGAAATGTGAGAGGATAACCTTCAATGCTGAGGTACTTGAGCTGGTAGAAGAAACAATGTAACCTATTTTCTTAGGTTTTTTTATATAAAATTTGCAAGTTTTTACTTGCATGATCTACATAAAGCCTGGAAGCTATCTTTCTCTCTCTATTTGCCTTATCCTCTTGTAAGTCTTTTTTTTTTTGGCTAGAGGCTATCATTAATGTCCTTTGAACATATTAGGAGATAAACATCTTTCAGCTGTGCATGAAAGCTTGAGAAAGATAGTTCTGTCTCTTGACTTTTTTCCTCCTGGTAGTGGTGACCTTTGTGGTGCGTATGCATGTCTTGTTAAGATCTTAACCAGCCCATTTCAGATGACAAATACTATTCAGAAGAAGTTTAAGGTTTCTTCCACTCAGCTGCTATATCAATCATGCCCATATCAAGCAGCAACCTTGTTAATCTCTGGTCCATTTCTGGATAAAGTCCTGACCAGCCAAAATGTATTTGCTTTCAATTACACCACACTGGTGACGGTAAGATTTAAAAGTCCTCTTGGGCTTATATTGCACTCCAACTCTTTTATTTATTTATTTTTATATATAACGTATTCTCAACTCTTAATTTCTGCATTGCAGGTCTTCATTGTTCTTTCCTGCCTTATCTCAATATCTGTAAATTTTAGTACATTTCTTGTCATTGGAAAGACATCTCCAGTCACCTATCAGGTTCTTGGTCACCTGAAGACATGCCTTGTATTAGCATTTGGCTATATTTTACTCCATGATCCATTCAGCTGGAGGAACATCTTGGGGATTTTAGTAGCCCTGATTGGGATGATTCTATATTCTTACTATTGCACCGTTGAAAATCAGCAAAAAGTTGCTGAAGCTACAGCAGTTACATCCCAGGTTTGTTTTGCATGTGTAATTTCGAGCTTCTCATATTTGCATTGTCATCATAACATGCTTTGTGATCTAATAATTCCCTGTTTTCTCCCAAACTTTTCAGTCAAAAGAAAGTGAGGCTGAGCCTCTGGTTAATGTGGAAAATGGAAGTACAGTAGTACTGGCCGAAATTGTTGGACAAAAATCCTCTGCATGGATCAAGGAGAAAGACTAGTATACTTGATGGACTCCTACGTTGGCCTTATAGAGGGTTAATAACCTTGTTGGAATTAGTAAGTTCTCTTAGATTTTATAGTACTTACAAGTATAAATTGTGTCTCGCAGTAGTATAAGTTTAGCACTATATAAGTTGATAGCTAGCCATCAGTATTAGTGAGGAACAAATATCTAGTCATGTCTTAATTTTAGGGGCCAACAACTATGGCTCATCTTAGCTGACATCCAGTGGTAATAGTTTAAAGGTCATGTTACTTATATATAGATTCAAATTTTGTTTCTAACTCCAATAGCATATAAACGTTTAATGGTAATTATCTTCTTTGTTTTTCTTTATGTTGGATTCTCGTTTGTAATTTAGATATATCTTCTTCGTATTCCCATTCAAGTTATTTCTTTAAATTTTGAGCAAATTACTCTCCTATGCTCATATCTCATGAGAGATGTTATGATTTTGTGGTCCTCTTTTCATTTTGAAAATGGTGAGCCTCCTCTAAAATGAAAAAAAAAAAAAAAAATACTAGTAAATTCATTTTGACCAAAATACTCTCAACTATATATTTTTATTGGAAATGTAACTTATAAAAAAATGTGTCTTTTAAAAGCTTGCTTCCATGTTATATATTTTTGTTGAAAAAGCTTACTTCCGTGTGTGTGTGTGTATAATAAATGTTATTGAAGTTAAATTTGTTAAATTTCAAGAAGATATTTTGTAAATACTATGCTTTAAGTAATATTTTATTTTACATAAAATATATTATTTTAATTTAAAATGTGGTTATGTTATAATTTTTTAAATGTATAAAAAAATTATTTTATAGTAAAATATTTAATGCATACATAATTTTAAATGTACTAATATTTTAAATTATAATATTAAGATATAATTGTAATATTATTTTTTTAATTGATATTATTACAATTATATCTCTATATTATAAGTACTAATATACTTAAAATTGTGAGTGTATTAAAAATAATACCTTATTTTAAATATTTAAAAATATTTTGGTCAAAATAAGTATAATTGTTGCTTATATTTATTTGAGAGACGGAGAGAATAACATTTAAAAAAAAAAAAAAGCTTATAATTAAGTCAAAGAAGGTAGAATAATTTATTTTTAAAAAATACATAATTCATTGGTTCATAAATGATAATTTGGATTTGGATTTGGATCTACAACTCATGAGAAACAATAGTTGGAAGGTTTTGTTTTTTTACCAACTCTTGAGTTAATTTGAAGGGCCACAAATGGATACAACAGAGAAAAAATCTTATCTTGCAATTTAATTCGTATTGATAGGGCCTACGTAAAATCCATATACATAGTAAATCTTTACTTTAGATACACGTACACTAAGTGTACTGAAAATTTTTTGATATAAATTCAACCTACTCAGTCTCAATTATCTTTATCCTGGATAGTTTTGTCATATGCATGAGCATGACTGTGAATCATTTAAGAGACTGTATAATTAAGTTAATCATAAATACATAGATAAATATATTATGGGTGAAATTTATTAAAATGATATTTTAAATATATATTTTTATTTATTTATCGAATTTGCCTTGTATAATTCGCCAGAAGTCTTACGATGTATAAATTTTCGTGCGGTTTTTCTGTTCTCATATGAGCAATATGTTTTAAGTTGATGTTGTGGGTTACGGCTTCTTTAATTCTATTATTTCTTTTTATTTTTTGTAGAGTAATTCTGTGAATTTGCTTTTTAGAATAGGTTTTAAATATAAAAAATTTTAAATACTTTGTTTAAATTTTTTATTTTTTAGAAACACATTTAAAATAAAAAATACTTAAAAATAATTTAAAAACAAGTTCTAAAAAGTTAAAGCTCTATTTGATATTAAAAATTAATTTTAGAATGTAAAATTATAATTCCCAAATTAAAATTATGGGATACTAACTTATATTTCTAACAAGTTGTGGGTATGTCCATTGTCTTGATTGTGAGTAGAAAAGGAAAAGTTAAAACAATCATTAGAATCTTTCCTGGTAATTTTAAAAAATACACCTTTAATCTCTTTAATATTATAAAATCTTGATTTAGTTCGTCTATTGTTAAATAAATTAATGTTATTTTTAAACATTCAGAAATAATTCAATTAAATGATTTTAAAATAATATTCTGTTTAAGTTTTTTTTCCCAAATTGAAAAATTAATTTACTTATGTAGACGCAACTTGAAACATTTAAATTTGTTAAATGATAAATAATTAAATGAAATTGTGGCTTGGCTACATCACTCCCTTTCCCAATTCATTTTCCTTCTAAATATAAACAAAACAAGGGTGAGCATGGGAAGATTAGCTAGCTCAATGATAAAAATTTTTATATTTATATGAGTGGTGTCGAATCATAATAAGAATAAATATTATAAATTAAAATAAAATAATAAATGATAAAATGTAGCATTTGGATAAATAAATAGAATTAAGTTTTAATTGTCCCACAGAACTGCCCTATTCGCACTCACCTCCTTGATTTCATATTTTTACGTTGCAGTGAAACGCACTTGATCCAATATGTTCAAATTACATACTACTAATTTATATATATATTTTATCGCAAATAAAAATTTAATACAGAAGGAATTGCATATTTAAAATTTAAAAATAATGGTAATTCAATTGAAATTAGAGAAAAATTAAATTGAAGGTACTCCGTTAATTATGCCGAGTCACATTTATATATATAATATAGGGAGGTCTGGCCATACATCATCTACCTAACTAGTTTTTAATACAAACCTTGACCTTGAATGATAAAGATTAATATTAATTGCATCAATTGCAGCACCGTTTTCTTTACAAGAGCAAAATATTACTCATACATATATATATATATATATATATATATATATATATATATAATTATACAGTTGATTATAAATAAACAAATTTTAATACCTTTTTTTAGCAAGGATTATTTATATTTAAGTGTATTAACGCATTGATTGTAAAAGTATGAAAAAATTTGTACAGTAGAATAACTCTATTTATAATATCATAAAATTACATTATTAATAAATTAAATATTTATATAAAAATTTGTATAAGTTTTAAACTTAGTATCAAATTTTTTATACAAATTTTTAGTAAAATATGACAAATGCAATTTTTTTTATAATTTAACACTATATTATTAAGCGTTTTTTATTTTTATTTTTATGCATATTATTTCTAATTTAAAAGGATTTGGCTTTTTATATATTTTTTATGACATAAAAACCAAAAAGCCAAAAAATATATAAATGTGTCATTCTAAGTGCGTGTATGGGTTGGACCGAATTTGCATAAGATTTAAAAAATATATATTTTATTTTAAAAAATAAATTTTAATTTATTAAAAAAAAAAAAAAAAACTTCTGACTAATGGGGCTTGGCAGATTCACGAACACAACGCAAAGTGTATTACATCATAACAAGCCACGCCGCCAGCGCCCCTGGTAATTGTGGGATTGGATATGCTTCATTTGGTATATGTGCAGTTTGATAAAACCCCCTGGCTGTCACTTTAGTATGTCTCACTAACAGGGAGGGGTACGCGTGGCACGTGTGCGTGCATAAATACAGTAACTGTCCACTGAGCTTTTCACTTCGACTGCTTCTGCAAAAGAGATACCAAATCGTGTGACTATCTCGTATCTTTTGCCAATCTCCGTTCTCCGTTCTCGCCATGGCTGTGCGAGCCCTATTGTCCAGGAAAACTCTAAATTCTGCGCTTCTCAATGGACCCAAATCCATGGGATTAGGGTTAGCTGCAGCTCAATCTCATCGCGGCTTGCAAACTTTCACTCTCCCCGACCTCCCTTACGACTATGGCGCTCTCGAACCAGCCATCAGCGGCGAAATCATGCAGCTTCATCACCAGAAGCACCATCAGACTTACATCACCAACTATAACAAAGCCCTTGAGCAGCTTCAAGATGCCATGGCCAAGGGCGACTCCTCTGCTGTCGTTAAATTGCAGAGTGCCATCAAGTTCAATGGCGGAGGTTTGTTGTTGCATTTTTCCTTTCTTTTTTCCTTTATTTTTTTGCGGGGTGCTGTTTGAAGTACGGCGTTGATATGAAGTGAAATGAATTAGTCAACTCCGCCGTGATTGTCCATAAGATTGTGTTCACTAAATCAAGTTTTGTTGATCTTAAGGTAGTCATCAATGATTGATGGAGAGTTTGTATACATGCTAATTTTAATTAACTGAAAGATTCTGGGAATTATGTTATTGATTGCGCTGATAGATAGATTAGTACTAATTGATGCATTTCGTCTTAATTACTGTAATTTTCGATGAATAGATTGAAACTAATTGATAAATCGAAATCTGAATTTTGCTAAGGTTGTTTTTGATAATAGCTTAGTTGACCCTATTAATAACAACTAGTAATTCTTTAGAGCTACCAATTAGGCTAATCGAACTTTGATGACTATCTTTGTTGGAGCATTCTAAAACATTTTGCGAATATGACTACATATTCTTGTGTGTATGTGTGTGTGTGTTTTTTTTCCCCAAAAATTGTTAATTCTTATTCTTGAACCGCCGAGTTATCATTTTCCATGTCAAGTAATGACAGAAGTTGGCTGTTATAATATTTAAGGTACTTTCTTTAATTATTCTGTTCTTTCTCCCTGATGTTGTTATTGTCTCTTAACTTAATTCAAAGGTAACATACTAACCATTTACCAACAGGTCACATCAACCATTCTATTTTCTGGAAAAATCTGACTCCTGTTCGTGTAAGTTTGTAATTGCACTTTTCTTTTCATGTTTACTCTTTGTGTTCAGTAGTTCATTCACCTAGTTCTCTATACCTTCCAGGAAGGAGGTGGTGAACCTCCAAAAGGTTCCCTCGGATGGGCCATTGACACACATTTTAGTTCTTTGGAAGCATTGATACAAAAGATTAATGCAGAAGGTGCAGCCCTACAAGGGTCCGGATGGGTGGTAAGTTTTGCACATTGGGAGATATTCAGAAGACTTATGTCCTTGCATATAATATTTGCTGATTTTTTCTTGGAAGTGGTTTGTTTACTTAAAGCCACATTGTGCTGCTATGACAGTGGCTTGGTCTAGACAAAGAGTTGAAGAGGCTTGTAGTTGAAACCACTGCAAATCAGGTAACTTCCCCCCACCCCACCCCCAACCCAAAAAAAAAAAAAAAGTGGGTGACTGGGTAATATTTAGGCCTGGAGAACTCCTCCCTTCTATACCACATGATGCCAAGAGGCAAAACAGATCAGTTATAGGACAATATACATTGTTGATAAATAATAATAGTTCCCTTCAATCTTGTTCAGCTGCTTATTTTGGCCTTGATTACTCTGATACCTATATTGGCAATAACATTTATAATTTTTTATGATCTGACTTTATGGTCCAGCTTTGACTTATGAGGTTTTGAGCCTGTTCTTTTCTCACAAGTCATAATATTCATGTGTGACACGTGTTATGCTCATGTATAGATTCTGGTGGAGTTCTGCAAATGTTTACGGAGTTTACTTTAGAATGTCTGTTCACATATGTTTCATAGGCTTTTTTTTTTTTTTAATTTCAAAGGTTATGTTTAAGAGCAAATTACTCTGGTCACCCTCCCCTTCCCCCTCTATTTCTTTTTTTCTTCTAAAAATTTTTCACAAATCTCCCGATTCCCTCTATTTTCAAAAATAAAGCTTACTAGAACCCTCCTTCAACCTTAGAGACACACCGCATTTAAGTCCTATTAACAGATATTTTTCTAGCTCCGTAAAATATAATTAAATGTAGTGTATTTTTAAGTTGAAGGTGGTGTTGAGTTTGAAAATGGAGGGAAGGTTGGAGTAATTTTCTCTATATATGAGGTAATATTATCCTCAACGTATATGGATTTTTTCTGGACTAACTTTCCAGATGTAATTTTGAACGTCATTATTGCAGGACCCACTGGTAACTAAGGGATCAAATCTAGTTCCATTACTTGGCATAGATGTTTGGGAGCATGCATACTACTTACAGGTAAAAAATTGGAGTTCCCTATTGGTAAAATAATATTCATTGTTACAGCATTTGAGGGCTTTTTTTATAAATTTATCCATTAAGTGTGCCAATCATGAGATATATAAAGTATTTAGTGTTGTCATATATAACAACTTTTGGAAGAAGATTTTTAATCTTATTCCGTGTAACAACAAACCATTTTTGTTATTGTTATGGTAAATAAGTCTAATTGAGAAGAGTTGAATCCTCTGTAGTTTGTGGGGCCTTGGGAAAATGAAAAATATAATGCATGCTTGAGATATAAGCATACGAGACTTCACATTGTAGACTTGATGAGCATTTCTCTGCAAGATCTATTAGCATTTTGATGCACAAAAAAACCAACTTCACCCTCTGTGTCTCACCCTCTGTCTCTCTGAGACACGGCGGCATGCAAATCTGCCTATGCTCCCCATCATTATCGAAAAATTCATGGCAATTTTTTTCAAAACTGAGGATGAGGGACTTCGCATCTGGTACATTTTCCAATTCCGAAAGAGTACTTAGTTTTGGACCTTATTGTTTCTTACGTCATCGTCATTGATCAATGTTAAACCCCATATTTTGCGTCTATTTGGGCGATGATAAAGTAACAGAAGTGCACACGCAAAACAAAGCTTACGAGATGTACATCAGTTTTCAAAAGGTTCTCTGAAATAAGCTGTTTGTTTTTCTTATTGCAGTACAAGAACGTCAGACCAGACTATTTGAAGAACATATGGAAAGTTATCAATTGGAAATATGCCAGTGAAGTGTACGAGAAAGAGAGCTCTTAGGCTGAAAGCTGTGCTTGAAAAGTGCCTGAGATTGCAACTTTGCAGCCCCTTTGTCAGATGGAATAAAGTATAGATTCCAGACCTTCGTTATCGTCGAGGTTGTTTCATAAGTGAGATGTTTGATGTATTATTGTTTCAGAACAACGAGTTATTGATCAACTGTTTCGTGTATCTTCCTTGAGGAAATAGGATCTATTTCCCATCCGTGATGGTTTGCTCATTCTTTTTTTTTTTTAATTATGGACTTTCTAAACTTGAGATATGATTCCTCATCGAAGTGTTGCTTTGGGAGTTGAAATAGTGCGGTGTCACGTGATGGAAAATTAGTTGTTCTTTTGGGCCGTAATGGATTATTAAATAATATCTTAACGAAGTCTGAGATGCAGTGAGCCCAGCTGGGAAGGACAGTGGAGGGAATGTGATTCTAGCTCCCTATGGGCAAGTTTGGTTGACATTAAAAAACTTTATAGAATGGAATTTGGTTGGTAGAAAAGAAAGCTCACTCCAAGCCATAATTAAACCCGTTCCCACAGTGGGAATGAAGATTTCATTATTTACGTGATGGAATAAGGTTAATACTTAAAAATTACTCTGAAATTATTGAAATGTCCTTGGCCTTATCTTCCTAGTGCCTCGAATGTCCAACCTTTATATTCACCATGCCTCATGTGTAATCTCTTGTGGGAAGCTTGCCAATGTTATTTCGTGCAGGAATCTCGCCGACGTTATGTATCTCCCCTTCGTTTGAGAGTAGAATATCTCTAATTCATTGCATTAAACCCCTCAAATTGTCACCATCACAGACTTAACTCCGTCGTCGTTTGCCTTAAACCCTTCAAATTGTCACCATCGCAGACTTAACTCCATCGTCGTTTTCTCGGTCAAAGACAAGGAAGAGAAAGGAAGAGAGGGAAGAGAGAGAAGAGAACAAACTATCGTAGACTTCCCATTGGATCTCACCAGATTTTGTCGATGACCTATGCTTCATTGGATTTGGACCAAATTCGTAGCTGGTGTATCACCGGCGATCTAAGCTTCGTCGGATCTGGAGAAAAAGAAAATCAACGAGCTGGAGAAGCAGAACGATGGAAAGAAAAGTCAAACCAAAAATGTCTGCACTGTAGCTTAAAGTAGATGGAGAGGCAGGATAGCGCAGGGGAGATATGGAGAAAATAAAATATTTTATCGCAAAATTAAAGTAATATTATTAATATTTATTTTATTTAATAAGAATGATATAGTAATATAATTAATTTTTATTTATTTATATATATATTTTTAATATTATACCAAACACAATATATAAATTTAAGATTTTATTTAATCAAACTCATTTTAATTTTTAAACCTATTTCTATTCTTATTCTCACCATATTAAGAATGAAAATAAGAATAGAAATGGGCTAAGATGTGTTGCTTGAGAGGATATACAAAAGGTGTTAAATATAATAATAACTTACAATGGATATTAACATAACATAAAATTATTTTATGGCTATTAATTACATAGTCATGGAAATGTTCTTGTAATATATTTTATAATGACAATTTATGTTATTCATGAGAGATTTATCTTAATTACATTTTTTACATATTATTTATGTCATTATTCATTTATAAATAATGGATTCATTGTAATAATATTTTATAGTTATAATATAAAATATCAATTGCAACTTTTCGTCTACTTATAATAAATATTTATATGTAACATTTGAAATAAAAGAAAAAAAGTTACCTTAGTTTCACAACTGACACTTGTATTAAAAAAAATGTATGTTTTTATTATTTATTCAAATATGTTTAAAAGAAGATGAATAATATGAAAACAACTTTAAAGTGACTATACCTTTATTGAATTTAATTAGATTTGTTTCATATAATATTCTATAGTATAAATATGACAAAAGAAATCAACAATAAAAGTTTAGTATACATATTCCATGAAATGAATAATATATTATATTATAAAATTATTCATTATTTGTATTACATCAATTTCTATAAATAAATTGGTTTATAAGTGTTTATTTGCATATTCTATACAGTGAATATACATGTAATAAGCAAGGATGATAGAATTTATATTTTCATTGAATTTTTAAGCAAATAATGTTGAATACCATAGAGAAAAAGTCAAAATTTTATAATATTTGCCATGAATGACAATAAAGTAATAAATTTTCATAATGTCCACTTGAAGTGGAACAAGGAGAAAGATTGTTGAGATTAGTATAAGGAGATATCACAGTTTGTGGATATAAGCATTAATAAACAATTATTGTATGTCAAATTTATTAGTACTTGTAAAATACCATAAAAGATCGAAAGAAAATTGTTATAACAAAATTGAATTGTGCTATATGATATTAAAATAGAATGCTCTTAGACCTATTACCATGGGTTTTTATGTTTTCATAAGGAATGATCTACCCATGTATTAATCAATTATTTAAAAATAAAGGGATAAATTATCATTATGCTTAAAATAGATTTTAGTGATCCAATAATTATCATCCATGTGTTATACAAATATTATATCAATTCAAATTCAAATGAAATTTATTAAGAGCTTTATTTTGTAATGATTTATAATGATAAACATGAATGAGAATATTGAAAATGATATAGATTTTCCCCAGAAAATTATATCATACAAATTTGATTAAATTACATGAGAAAGTGAACTTGAAGTTCATAAATGTTTGACATAACCAGTAAGGACATCCTAAGTTAATAATGCAAAAAAAATTGGGAATTCATATGAATTTTTACTAAAAAATTGAAGATTCATTATTTAATGAAGTTTCTTATATCGTTTGTTTTTAGAGCAAATTGGTCATTAGATTATCTCCGGTTAAAGTTGTGATAATATTTATTATATATTTGGAATATGTTCAATTAATGAATGAGCTCATTCATTCAATGATTGATATATTATGAATAAATGCATCTCTATAATGGTTATAAATTTGTTTTCAACTTGCAACCTGAGTTTTGCAAATTGCATTTGTACAATTTCCATATTATATAATAAGGCAAATTTTTGTGGACAATACTAATAAAGTTATATCCCAATTTTAATGATTAAAAGTTTATTGAGATACTTGTTGAAAAATCTGAATTGCCCATGTGTTCACTTTTATATGATCTAATAGGATATTTATTTGATGCCTCCAATTATTCTTTTGGATTAATTTTTATATAAAAACAAAGCTCTATTTTTTTTTTAAAGCATTTTATACACATTAAGCCACCAACTTATATTTGAAAGGTTTCCTCAATAAAATTGAGTTTTTGGTTACATGCCAAATATAATCTGTCTAATAATTTTTGAATGTGTAATTGATAATTTTATTTGTCTACCACAATAGACAAAGATGTGCCCTCATTTGTGATTAAGAAATTGTTAGAATGAATATTCAATGGATGTATATTTGTAGGATTGTTTGCTTATTATCATTTGCCCATATAATTATCTACAAATTAGGAGAAAAATATGCAGCTGAAGAAAAATATTATGTAATATGTATAAGTATATTACGTTCCTCACATACCATAAATAAATATTAAAGAAGTCCATAATAAAATTTGATTGAAAAGTATAATAAATAATCTGTCATACATATTTTCATGCCCAAATGATATAATGAAATTACTTATCAGCTGTAAATTATCCAAGTACATTGATTACCAGTTTTATGAAAAAAAAAAAAAAGAACTAATGAAAATGAAGAGGAGCATATAATTAAAATGACCAAATCAAGGAGGCAGATACTTAAGAAACATTGACATAACTAAATCTCTAAAAGAGATTGAGGTACCTAAAAGTAATAATGTGGAGGGATATTAATAAGTTATGACGTTACCTGAAAACATGAAACTTGGAAAGAAATAGTTGTTGACAACATTACAATATAGTTTATAATATAGAATTGAGTGAAGATTACGAATTATAGATAAGTATTAATATGAAAATACTTTGCCAAAATGAAAAGACGCAATGATATTGACCTAAAGTCCAAATACATGAAAATGTAAACCTAATGAGGTATAAATGATATTGTGCAAAAATGAAACGAAAATGATATCATGAATTATTATATTGAGTGTTTCACAACACCTAGCATTTAGTTATGAGAATATATTATTTTGTGGTGAATATAATTATGTAGTTTGATGGTACATGAATTACATATTATACATCTACAAATGTGATCATAAGTTATTTATGAGAGTTATTTCATGATATTATGTATATGAAAGTCCCCTAAGGATTTATGAGAGTTATTTCATGATATTATGTATATGAAAGTCCCCTAAGGATTTGAAATGTTTGAAGCATAAATTTCAAACTCTTATATACTTATTAAAGACATTTGTACAACAAAGTAGTAAAAGTTTTGAAAGAAAATTATAATGATTGCATTTGCTTATACTTTTTAAAAATGAACTTGAAAACTAGCTATTTATTGTTGCTTATTAATTGATGGAATTTTAGAAGAATTTTCAAGAATAATAGATTATCTTAAATGAAAATTTCCAGAAAATAAAGTTATATCTCAACTTATAGATTGAACTCTTAACAGATAAAATTTGTTTGAAAAGCATCCCAGTGGTTGCAAGATTGCTTGATAAATAATCTATTCCAATCTTAAGAAGATAATGAATAACTTCTTAGCGGTGAAATACCATATTTTCATGCTATTGGAGTTTTAATATTTCTTGTTAATAATGCTAACTAAATATAACATTTTTTATATGTTTTAGCAAGATTCAATTCCTCTCAAACACGAAGATATTAGATTGAATTCAAATATATATTTTGATTATTTGAAGGATTGTTGATCTTGATTTATTTCACTCAAATTTTGATAGTTATATGATATAATGAAATTTGATCCCAATAAGTTACTTTTATATGTGGATATATAGCTTTATCATAAAACTCTAGAAAATAAATTTGAGCTATTTCTTCATATCATACTAAATTGATTAACATGAAACCGTTCGAGTGTGTAACTGGTTCAAGTCAATGATCCAACATATTTAGAAGATGTGTAATTTTCCTTGGAGAAATTATTTCCAATGGTATTATATGAAGATAATGCAGCATATAGATATCAACTGAAATGGGGTACATTAAAAGAGATATGACACTAACTTTAGCAAAATTCTTATTTACTAATTATCTTTTAAAAAATGGCAATGTACAACATATTCATGTATGTGACAGTCTAGCAAATTTATTTGCTAAAACGTTATCACCAACAACCACATTTAAAAAGTTAGTCAACAATATTAGAATCTGTTGAGTAAAAAACATTAAATGATATTATTATCGGGGGTAGAGGGAGTAAAAGACGTGCATTACTCGTTTTTATTATCCAAAGTTTTATCCCATTGGGTTTTCATAGTAATATTTTTTAACAAGACAACTTATAATAAGTATCATAAATATCATGTACTTTTTTTTTTCACTAGGTTTTTATTTTATTGGTTTTTTTTTTCTAGTAGGGTTTTAATGAGATGCATTATTTGTTAATGGACATTTAAGGGAGAGTATTGTAAATCATTTAATTTTGTCGATATTCATAAACCCTAAAGAGTGACTCTTCACATTCATATACCTTATAACCCCAAATTTTTGTACCATTATGTAAATTATTTTATATTTATGCACATTAAGCTTTACTTTATTATGGAAGACTTATAAATAAGGCACTATCAAAGATAAAATACCTAAATGAAAAAGGTGGTTTGACTTAATCCAAATTAATATGTAATAAACTAGTATTTAAATAAATTAGTGAATTAACTCATTTATCAAATAATTTGATATGTATAAATTTAATTTTATTCATCTATTTTTGTCTGCAAACTTTTGTTGAAGGGCTAAAACTAGAAGTGATAATTAAACTCAACTATTATATTATTCTATATGATCCAATCGAACATAACAATTTAGATTAATAGTAAATCAATAGTAAATGAGTTGTTTTTTAAATAAATGTTGGGGAAAATGATACATTTAATCCTTTATTTTACCCTAGATTTAAATTTGATTCCTATAATATATATTATTTTCAAATCAATCCTTATGCTTTGAAAATGTTTAAATGTGTATGTATGTGTGTGCACGCGTTCTTCATGCAATGATTCTTCACCTTTTTTATACATGCATCAGAAATTTTTTAAAGTGTGTAAATTTGTTGAAGTCAATGAAAAAATAATGAAGTAACCGCATCTTAAATAAAGAATTCTTTAAAATGAATGAAAAAAATTAATAAATTAATTAATTGCCTATTAAATCAAAATTTTTTTGAAGTTTGTATGCTTTTTAGATTCAACAAGAATAATAATTAATTAATTAATTAATTATCTCTTAAATTTCTTAATAATGACTACAAATATAATTTGATATAGTTCAAGATTAAAGTAAGAGAAAATTATATATAGTTTATTCAGTGATTTGAATAATTCATCATTATATATCACTTAAAGTCAAAGGTAGAGTCAAATATTATTTTTATCAATTTTTAAGATTCGAGAACTTTTCAAAATAGTAATAATAAGAGTTGCTTCGTATGATAAAAAAAATTCTTTATGGTGTTACCTTCCAATAAATACATTGTTGTTAATTTTTTCTCACCATTCTCACATGACCAATTATATATATATATATATATATATATATTTTAATTTATTATGCTTTCATTATATCACAATACATTACCAAATTTAATTTTTTTGTTAATACTTAAAAATACCATTTATTTAAAATGTATTAATATATAACAAATAGACTAATTTTATTTGAGGAACATGCAATACTTGTATGGATAAACTAAGGTACTATCTTTGGTACAACCACAATATTAAATATACCGGTGCAATCAATAATGTAACATAGTAAAATTTCGTTACATAATATTGATGTGTAAAATTTTTAATGACTGAACACTAATTGCGTATTATCTTTTGAATTTATATATAAAGCTATGTAATTTTATGATTTTAATTTTTAACCCAAATAATAATAATATTAAAATTATATAACTATAACTATTCATATAAGCACCATATAACATATTTCTATCTTACCATATTATGAACACACCACTACAATTAATATTGTAATTACATCAAAGGTTTTAGTATATACTAATCATAACATGAAAGTGACTCCTTCACTACAAACTTATAACAGGCCATACCAAAAGTCAAGTACGTTCTTGCTCCCTCCAATCCAAAGAGAAATAAGTAGAGACGAGGTACAAAGCATAAATCTCCCAAGTTAAACATCACATGCATCACATGTGAGTCCAATATGATGCCAACACGGTGAGTGGTTTCCAGCTCAACCTTACACGTCAACGTTTATTGGCAGATAGAAAATATATGTACATATAATCCAAATTAAAACTCATGTAAATTATATAAATGTAGAAATTTTCTTAATTTTTGATAAGTGAATTTTATGGATTAACTCAATATTAGCCATTAATTCACTATTTATCTTATTATTATTTTTATTTACCCACAAATTTTCCCTCTCCATAAAAATTTTTTTAATATCATAAAATATAATTTTATAAAAAAAATAAAATTTATTGATTATAATAAAGATAATAATCTTAAAACCCTAACTCAAGTAAAAATATTTTGTACATGTACTTAGCTTTCATAAGTTAGATATAATTATAAAAAAATTTAAATTATATATAATTACATATTTGACCCAACATGATACTCGAATTCAGGTTGCCCGACCCGATTCACAATGACACCTCCGTATAAAACCCTCTTTCTCCGAAACCCTAAGCTGTCTTCTCTACCGCAGGCAGCACAGAAGCCCTAGCTAGAGCCGACCTGCTCAGGAGCTTCAGATCTGTCCGGCAACCATGGTTGGGTTCTCACTCAAACGACCTTTCACATTCTTGGCTATCTTTTCATCTTTATCTGTTTGATCTTCTCTCTTTTCCACTCACTTTCTTCCCAATCCTCTTACAGACATTCAAGAGAAGGAATGGCGGACGCAACAAGCATGGCCGTGGACATGTCAAATTCATTCGATGCTCCAACTGTGGCAAATGCTGTCCCAAGGTAGGACATATCGAAAATGATTAAATTATTACTGTTCTTTTAATTATTGGGTTCTTGTTTTGCCTTCAATTTGTTCATAGAAAAATGGTTTTCATTGAACGTACAACACACGTCACTTACGCAGTGGGTGGGTTCATGTTCGGCGGCCCGTTTCCGGGCTGTTAGTACTTTGTTTGAGTTGAATGTGCACGTGATTGCAATGTTTGATATGTTTATGTTTTTTTGAATCTGTAAAGTTGTGGTTTTTGACATTGCTTATCTGATTGCGTGGAAAAAAGGACAAGGCAATCAAGAGGTTCCTTGTAAGGAACATTGTTGAGCAAGCCGCTGTTAGAGATGTTCAGGAAGCCTGTGTCTATGAACGTAATTGTCTTTACCTTTCTTTTTGGGGTTTGTGTTTCTAATTGTATCTGCTCTGTTACTTAACTGAATATTTGTTATTTTGTAGAATACACTCTCCCCAAGCTGTATGTGAAGATGCAGTATTGTGTTTCCTGTGCTATCCACTCTCATGTAGTGAGAGTTCGTTCTCGTACTGATAGGAGGAACCGTGAGCCACCACAGCGCTTCATCAGGCGCAGGGTATGCTAATTTAACAGTGCATCCTTCAGACTTGTGTTCTGTTTTTTGGGGTTATTGTTCTGATTCCATATGTCGCTAGTGGTGTTATTTTGGTCAAATGGTTATAACTTTTGATGTGATGTGAATGTGTTTAAAAGCAAGCAATAGCCTGCTTCTTTTTTAAAGCTAGTTGGACTGTTTGGTAGATCCAGATAGCCCTTAAAGGCGCTTAAGTGCACTTGAGAATACTCTAAAGGCCCAAATGAGATTGATTACGAAATTCCTAACAAGTTTTAAGTAATAGTCATTTGTGGCTGTGTACTCAATCTCAATATGTTGCTGCTGACCTCCCCTGAAAGTAGTAACGCCAGATGATTGAAAACTGAGTAACCTGACTGTGATCCATATCTTTTTGGACCGTGATGTCAATGATACATTGTTTTACTAAGTGTTGGAAAGTACCAATTCTTTGCATGGTGCTTTAAATACATAATTCAGATTTATTGTTTTTTACAACTTCCTGTTATTAGATAGGATGGTTGTCTTTCCTTGCTAAAACCATTAAATTTATATTGGAACACCTTCTCACAATTTTGCCTTCCAGAATATTTAAATGTATGTTATCGTTGTATGATCACATAAATTGACACGGCATGTACTGTGGATGCTTTTGCATATTCATAATGTGTTTACTATAGTTGAAGTTTGTATACTTTATTATAGTTTTACAGATATTATCGTGATTTATGTTGTTTGAAATCCTTCATTTCCGTGTAATGTTTAGGCTTCTTTTTAGCATACAACTAGAATATTGTGTTCTTTGCACGTCTTACCTGGATGTGAAATGGGCCTTATTGTATTTTTTCCCCCTCTGCTCTGCGGCCATTGGCCTTTTTATTGGTCCGTTTTGTTTTTCTTTCTTAATGTGAAATTAAATGATTTGAAATTTAATATAAATAGGGTTTTCATTGATCTTTTTAAATTTGAGGGTTTATTTTTTTCTTTCTCCTCATTGAGTTATGAACCAAGGAAATTGTACTCTGGCTTCGATAATTAGACTTTCAAAGGATTTTATGCTTTATGCTGCACGTGCCGATGTTTGATGAAAATTTTCTTTTCTTTCCAAGGATGATGCACCAAGGCCTGGTCAACCTAGTCAAGCACCTCGTCCTGCTGGAGGAGTTGCTGCTCGCGCCTAAAAGCAGTTCTAGAATTTCTTTAGTTCTATTGGATTTCCATGAAAAACTTGTTTCTGTACGTTGCTTGATTCTGGAAATTTCAGTTTTGCTTGTTTAGGGATTTTTTTTTCTAAATATTGTCTGGCTTACTTGAAGTTACTTTTGGTGTCCTATAATTTGGTTTTGATGAGAACGAACCTAGAGAAATTATATATTTTATTTAAAGTGGTTCCTTGAGTCGTATCTAACCTGTGGCCTAATGCCTGTTCTCCTAAAAAACGAAAGATGAAATTGGTTTCAGGTGTTTTTTTCTCCCTCTGAAATTGGTGTTTTGATTCAATTATGTTTAGGGTAAGCCTAAACCTCTATATTCTAATACTATATTAAATTATTAATTATATTGTTAAAGATTTGCGGAGCTCGAGCTCTCAGCAATAGCATTGTTCTGCTTATTCTTTTTCCTCCTCCAACATTGTTGCAACAAGTTTACTTTCTAACGCTTTGGTTGTCGATTTTTGGGCTTAGCCTTGGTTTAAGTATTGTGTTTGCTGAAGAAATTTGCTAAGGAGTCCTTTACACACCGAGTCTTAGAATGTGTTACCTCAAAGACAGCGAAATGTAGTCAGTACTGGTCTGTAATCATGGGAGATTAATATCCTGAGTACGTTTTATGCTTGGGGAGAATATAAATTTCTAATTTGATCGGCGTTTTATTCTGGACTGTAATGTAAAAGGTTCGATGCACATGAATGAAGAAATTGTCTTTAGTATTGGATGGCATGGTTTTGGTTTATTATATTTAAGAAAAATGCATTAATTCTATATACATTTGAATTTAGTACAAATTTAAAATTTATTGATTATAATTTTATTTATTAAAAAATATATCAATTCATTTCAAATCTAAGATAATTGGACATATGAATAAATTTTAATTTAATTTATTTTAGTTTAAATATATATAGATATAATAAGATTATATTAAATATGTATTTATTAAAATAAATTAAAATAACATAAATATTATTTAATTAATTATATTAAATGATTATTTATGTATGATTTTATTCAAATATTTATGTTAAATATTATAAATTATAAATTATAAAATATGAATAACTTATTTGATTTAATATAATTTGAATTATATTTAAATAATTTTTTTATTATAATAGTATTTTAATTATATGGTTATATATTTTAATAGTTAAATGAATTTATCTCTTATTAATTTTGTTTGTAGAAAACAGAAGTTGTTAATCGACTATAATACGAAAGCGACACATATTATCCCTTTAGCCAGAAACTCTAAGAAACATACCAAAGATTTAGATTTGTGGAAAAGATTACTAATCATAGGTTAACTTTAAAGTGGGGGCATGTAAATTCTGACATTTATTTATTTTTTAATCTCCTTTCTTCCGGTTGCGGAATGTTTAATGAAGTTATGTCGTGTGATGAATATGAAATGTTGAGAATTCCAACTACAGTAAATGGTGATGTAATAGCTAGAAGCACTGGCTATTGCTTATGGCTTAATTCGAAGTTCTCTTCATAAGGCAATCTGTGCCCTTATACACGCATTGGACGTCTTATGTTATCTTCTCGTTACTCATAACATTGGTTTACTGAAGCCGACATTGTACACCATCTCAAATTGATGGAAACTAGAAAGCAAAATGACAACCTGAAAGAAATATGATCACTGCTTCAATGTTCATGTTTCAGACAGATAAGCATTCATCCTACTTAGCACTAACAAATAGGGAAAAACAAAGAAGGTAGGCATGTATCGTTCTTTAATATTTCAAGAAGAGAATAACCATCACAGATAGTTTCTTGAGTACGAAATTTCAGAGACCTAAAGCTCGTCCAAGTAAGACATTGTCCTTTCATGTCACATTTCAACATCGACGCAGACAAATATGTTTCCAAACCCCCCCTCCTTCTCTCTCTCAATTGTTTCAATATTCTGAGTCTTCAGTTTGCAACAACGGTGAAATCAGTCTATTTTATTTGAAACGTCTGTCCATTTAACTCATCTTCAGTCAGGCATCAACCGTTGCATGGTTAGCAGAGATAGCATGGTGTGCGCTTTAACAGCTACTGGTAGGTAACTTCGGCTCTCAAATCATTCAGCAGTACGAAGCTGCAATAGTTCCTTCGCAATGCTGATGCATTTTGTCATGGGGCAATTTGTCTTAATCGCATTGGTGGATATGTGAGACCTGCTGGCAGCATACCCCTTCTGCAATAAAACCAACAAAGAAAGAAGTTAGTCTCTGGTCTCTGAAGCTTTCATCTAGAGCCAACGTGAATCATATATAACCTAAACCCGTAAACCAAAGTAACAGTGATAAAAATGATATAAAATGAAAGGCCACTTTCTCTTTGTTTTGGTCAGCAGCTGTACACCAGATTTGCCACCAGTTTGAGTAACCGAGTGATATTTTGGATCTTTTATCAATGATACATTAACCTATCTATCTCAACAACTTAATTTTGTCTTGTTCAAGCATGAGGAAAAACAATATCTCTCTTCAGATTAGGTCTTTACTCCCACTCTCTCATTTTCCTTTCTCCATACACTTTTTTTGCCCGAACCCAAAAACTGTGAATATCCCAAATGAAGCATTCCAAATAAAAGAATCGTCAGCCACTTTCACAGACCTAAGATATCCCACGTGAAGACTATCAGAAACTTCCCCAAACCAGAGTCAACTCTAGACAAGTTCCAGAACCACAAAAACAAGTTAACTTGAAAATAATTCCAATCTTTAATTGGCTGCAATTATCTATGCATGTTCATAAGAAATTTCTCAAGTTTGATACATCAGATAGAAACATTATACAGAGCAGTTTATTATTATACGTACTATAGCATAGCTTAAAAATCAAGTTTCATTAAATGGTCTGTAAGTTGAGCGTCATAAAAATGCAGCTTTGGACAGTACAAAGTTTGAGTTGATACATCAATTTCATGAACCATCAATTAGATAGCCGATCTATTGTTGCTATATAAAGCAGGCTCCCAGAATCAACTTTTGGCTTTTGAACAATTAGGATTATTTCAAACCCTATGAAGATTACTTCTTTTATATGTAAGGTTTTTATAGTTTTTAATAAACTTGCTAGCAAAATAAACATACTCCAACTAGTGCATTTGGGTTGCTGGCCTAAGCCGTTAGGTGATATTTATATTTTCTATTAAGCCCATAAAAAATCTACTCGGATGCTCTTTCCATAAGCACGTTGCAATATTGGAAAGCTAGAAATCCTTAATCTTGGGCTAGAGTTGTTATTCAAATGAAGAAGAAATCCAAGACCCTTTTTTTTAATTAATTATATGTATATTAACAAAATTGATTTCAGCTTTTTCTAGTTATCTCCTTTTCTTTTTTCATACATTTGGTTACAGGAGAGGGATGAGGAGGAGTTCAAATGTTCCATTTTTAATTACTTTACCTATGATTTAACAACTACAATTTTCTGCAGTTATTTCTGCAGTTAATTACTTTGCCTATGAGGAGGACTAACACTTGAAAGAGATATTTAGTTTCAGACAACAAAAGAATTGGTAAACTAACAAAGAAGAAAAATAAGATAAATAAGGGTCTGCAGTTGCTAAATGGGACAACAAAAGAGTACCTCATGCAAGGCGCTCATCAAGCTCTTCAAAGGAGGAGAATTCATTTTTGCACGACTTGCCATCTGGATATATGGAAGAGAAACCACCATAAGTCATTGTTCAAACCAGAATCACTAAATTATTTTACAGTGCCAAGTTCAATGAAACCATTGACAGAAGGACCTCGTCCAACTTGATGTACCCAAATGGCAACTTGAGGTCACTTTCATCCACCATCAGTTTGATAAGTTTTCCAAGATTGTCTGACCCATCACAGCCAACCCATCCCCACTGCTTGGCAAGATTTAACATGTCCGTAAGACAGGCCGTATCATGAAGAGGTCCTGTCCAAAGTGGTCCTGAAACCACAAGGGAGGTTGAAACCTGAAAAAGAAAAGAAATTGGAAGTACCTTATGCATCCTGACACCTAAGATGACCTTCATTAAAGAATGTAGAAAATGAGCACATAATAGAAAGTAGTCTTTCTGTAATTTAAATATGGTAAACTAAATAGGTCTCTATGATCTTTTATAATTTCCTAAAAGAAAGTATATTTGTTAAAATTGGTTTGCAGCATGTGAAGCCCTGGTAAGATTCTTTGCCCTGTGTCAAATTAAACCACATGCTCCACCACTTATATGAGTACCCTACTTGAAGATGAGGAAAAAGAAGGGTTTTTAATTATACAAATTCACCAATGTAGTATTTAATGCTGTAATTGCATTATATTATTGTGCCAAGAAACAGCAGATTCAGGAAGGAAGAGTGAAAAATGGATTTAGGAAAAAACTATGTCATCTGCATTTTGCAATATTTCTCAACAGGATTCAAACAGAATAAACTCGCACATGTCATCAGAAGTCAGAACAGTACCAAAGAAACAATTGGCAAACAATATTCCCTAATAATAAAAGTAAATAATCAAAAGATAGCATGCCAACTGAAAAATATATAGACATTGGACAAACCTCTAAAGATTTAGTCTCAAACAAACCAGACGATACCTTTGAATTACTGCAGGAGCAACTGATCTGGCCGAGTGCATCCCATGAAAATTCTTGGGAATTTCCGCACTGGTGGCAATAGCCAATAAAACCATAATGTCTACAGTAATAACAAAGGTAACAAATAAGAAATAGAACCCAGAAATGAACTAATAAGAGGTAACACAAAACACTATGATATAGCACCTGTTGTCATGAAGCTTCCCACGATTTAATCTGAGCAAGACACGAAAAACAGGTCCATGATAAGCGTAGTATGAAAATAAAGGTGTAATATGATAACCCAATACCGCAGCTTCCCTGGCAGCCCCACCTATAAGCATTCGTAAACCAACTTCATTCGAATATGGCATAGGGCGCACATAAGCTCCATATGCAGCTAAAGAACTAGCGAGAAAAATAGAAAGTTATAAACTACCAACAGATGGCATCAAGTTGAAACAGTAGAACATGGAATCACCTATAAAACATGTTAGGCACATAAACTTGTCCAACAAGCATAATTAAGTCACCCTAATTGTCAAATGTCCAAAGATAATCAACCTCCAGAACATGAACACCCAACAAAGCAAAGATTAATTGAACCAATCAAAATATTAATAAAAAAAGCTCAGAGAAGAGGAAGTCAAGAAAAGAATTTTAATAGGGAATATAAAAAACTACAAATGCATTATGAACCTCACTTCAACCACAATTGAGAAGAAAATGCAAATCTTACTGATGAGGACGGTGACCACCAGACGAGTACCCATCGGTTGAAGTAACATAAAGCAACCCGCCCAATTTCAAAGTGATAATAGCAGACCTTAAGAAAGAAGAATCACTCCCAAACGAATCAATATCAATGAAGTCAAAGAAATTCTTCTGCAAATAGTAATCTGTCATCACACGATTAGCTTCTAAATGAGTAACCACCCATCTCTGTTCATTCCCTGAACCGTTTTTTGCCCTTGACAAATTCTCCACAATGGTGCTTCTGTAATCATCATTTCCGTCATTTGCCACAACAAAATCGGCCTCAGCTTCTTCGAGGTACCGAAGAGACCGGATTCCGCAGCCACACAATGCGTCAAGAACACGCAAGCTCCCTTTTGACTTCTTGTGGAGTGCTGCGGCGAGCACCCCAAGGTCGCGGCCGGTGGCACTTTCATGCCGGAAAAAGGCCTCACCCGTCTCAAATTGCAGACCTCGTTCAGTTTGATACTCGGATTTGCATTTTCCGTTAAATTTGACCTTAAAGGTGGAGACTACAGAGACATGGGTGAGAGCTTGAGCAATGGGGTTATGCCAAAAAGGGGAAGAAGATAGGGTTTTTGGAGCGAGAGTCAACATGGCGGGAAATTGATGGGTGATTGGGTTAAGGTAACCGTTTTTGGGATTTATATGGGCGCTGTTGTACACGTGTTTACATAGACGTCATTTGGGACCCATATGGGTTTGATGAAAGGATTATTTAAAGACGGTACGATCTTGACAACTCAGAAAAGATGAAACGTGTGCGTTTTGGCCCTTTTTTCTAAATCTTTCCCCCAGCCCAAAATGACGTCGTTCCTCTGCTTTTTTTTTTTTTTTTTTCAAAAGATGAAACCCACTCGACGGACAGCAAACAGTAGCTACCCATATTTCTTCTCCCCTCAGTCAGGCATACCAGACGGCGCCGGTGTAGGGTTCTTGGGCTGCTGCCGTCGTGTGCGCCGTCAACTACGCCAGCCGATGTCGTTGGTGGAGGCTTCTCAGTCGACGAATGGCGGTGGGACAAGCAGAAGAAAAAAGCAAGCAAATTGTTCCGTTTGTTGAGGTATAACCGCCACTAATTTCGGTAAGGTAAGTGATTCAAGACAAGGAACTTATGGGGCTTCGTACAAGACAAATTACTATCCCCGATTATCCGCTTTGCAAATATGTCTAGCCTTCAATTTCATTCCCGTCATTATTCGAATTCAAACTATTCGTTTTCATTCGCCTCATGAAGGATAGGGTTGAGTGGGGGTGGGTTTTCAAACGTTGCTAGGCTGCTTGCTCAAGAACAAATCTTGAGTTTTGGGAATTACTTCTGCGGGGACTTGGTAAGTGGCGTCATTTTAATCTAATATTTCTCGATAAGCTGCAGTGCTGAATTTAAATTCATGCAAATCCTGATATCTATGTAGTATAAACATCAGTCACGCGAGTGATCTGCTGTAGTTTTCGAAGCCATATCGAGGAACATTCTTCACTTCTATTCTTTGTCCGTAGGGGTCGTCCTCCAATTTCTTACTCTTATTCCTGATTCTAGACGAGGGCAACTATCTGCTTTTAACAAAAGTGCACTTTCTTTAATTTTATACCCCTTATTGTTCAAATTATGTGTTTTCATTCACCTCATTATTCCTAGGGTTGAGTGGGGATGGGTTTTCTAGCTTAGCTATTTCAAAAACTGTTGTGGGACAATGAGTGGTGTTTAGCCTTCCTTCATCAGTCGAAGAGCTGAATTTAAATTCATGCGAAACCAAATTTCTGGACAGTATAAACATTACTCATGCTAGTGATCTGCTGTAGCATCTGAAGCCATAACAAGGAACTCTTCACTCAAATTCTTGGTTTGTCCGGGTCATACTCCTCTGCCCATTCGTGTAGCGTGTGTTCTTTACATTCTGTAGAGGATATGCTGCATACCTTGTAAAGTTCCTCAACTTTTATGCTGCTGAACCCTCTGATGCTAATGAGCTGCTAAGTTTGCCAAAAATACATGGCCAGTTATGGAGCTGTTGAAATGAGTTGGTTTGAATTTCTTAGAAGAAAACATTGCCCACAGAATTATAACCTCTCTATAATATGAAATGACCATTTATGTAGTAGGACAAATAACTTGTGAATTAGGCAAGGCAACCAAAACTAAATCTTTGTGCAATCAAGAAATATGTCAGGCTAGGTAAGCCTAGATTTAGCGTTAAAGAGGGTTATTATTTCAACTTTAGGTCACTGATATAAAATTGGTTTATAGATGGATAGCACAGGGCAATGCTAAAATGTAATAACTATATGATAGAGTCTGCCACTTATAGTCTCCTTATATTGTATGGACTAACAACTTGCTAGGAAAGAAGAATCCGCTTTGTTATAACAGAAAACAAAAGGAACTATTCAATTACATAGTAAGTTGTGATTGACATCTTTCGCCCCTTCCTCTGTTTTATCTAATTTTTTTGTTAGTTATCTCCTATTTGTCGTATTCTATAACTCCGTTCCATGTCTAATTGTCTTTGCTTTGAATAAGCCAACATTTGTATATCCCTTATGATTCATGGTTATACTATACATTTGGGTCTGCCCTTATTCTATTCTGTATTATGTCAGTGGGGAAGAAGATTTAACTTTGTTACAACACAAAACAAAAGGAACTTTTCCATTAGATAATAAGTTGTGATTGAGAACTTTCTCCCTGTGCTCTGTTTTATTAAATTATTTTGTTATCTATGTCTTATTTGTTGTATTCTTCCGCTCTATATTTGTCTTTTCTTTGAATGGGCTAACATATGCATATCCCTAATCATTAATGGTTATACTATACAATTGAGTCTGCCACTTATAGTCTCCTTATATTGTATAGACAAATGGCCCTTATTCCATTCTGTCTTGTCTTGCTAGGGAAGAAAATTTCACTTTGTTATAACATAAAACAACTCAAGATTATTAATTAGATTATATGTCGTGATTGACATCTTTCTCCCCTTGCTTTGTTTTATATATTTTTTTAAGTTACGTATTATTTGTCATATTCTGTTGCTCTTTTCCATGTACAATTGTCTTTGCTTTAAATGGGCTAACATGTGTATGTCTCTAATAATTAATGGTTATTCTATGCAATTGAGTCTGGCACTTATAGTCTCCTTTTATTTTAAATACAAATGGCCCTTATTCTATTCTGCGTTATTTAACTAGGGAAGAAGAATTCACTTTGGTATAACTTAATTCAAAATGAACTTGTCAATTAGATAGTAAGTCGTTATTGACATCTTTCTCCCTTCACTTCTGTTTGATTAATTTTTTTTTTTTGTTATTTATGTCTTATTTGTCGTATTATGTCATTCTTTTTCAGGTATAATCGTATTTGCTTTGAATGAGCCAACATGTGTATATTTCTAACCATTAATGGTTATATTTTTTTTCTCTCCTCATTTATCTATCTAAATCATAAATCAAGTTCATGAAGCTATCAGCTTCTGAGTGCATAACAAGAGCATAGTTGCAGTGGCCAAGCTTCTTATATTCTTCTTGGATGTATGCAAATTAGTATCTTGACAGTTGACATTGCTTCTAAAGGAACCTTTTTTTATCTCTATTAATGTTTTTTGAAAATGAACTTAGCTAGGTAGTTATGTCTTCTTATTTCTACCTTTTATCCTAGGCCCAACTATAAATTTTGATAATTTTTTTCTTCTTCCCCATATACTGTTTTATTTGTAAAAGATCTCATTTAAAAGTCTGTTGTGCTGTTTGATTTGCAGTAGATGGGTCATCACTGAGACATCTTGTTTGTGTTCTAGGTTTCTTTGGCGAGATTTAAGTTCCAGTATCTGCAGCTATGGAAGATCATCAAGGAAATTTGTCACCTTCCTCCTTCTCGTCTTCTTCTTCATCCTCTTCATCTTCTTCCTCCTCCCCCAACCAACAACCATTCTCAATTGATGAGGAACTCTGGCAGGTGGCCGAAGAAAGGGCCCAAGAGATACTATATACAATCCAACCAAATGTAGTTTCTGAGCAGAACCGAAAGGAAGTTACTGATTATGTTCAGAGTCTGATTAGAGGTTACTATGGGACAGAGGTTTGAATTTTTTAATCCAATTGTGTTTGTAACACTATATAGTTGACGTGTGTTTGCTATCTTTGGTATTTCAATATTTCCTTCTTTTGATGGAAAATATATTGTGTCCTCATAATTTGTTGGGTTTTCCTAATGGATGCTGCTCTAAATGATTTCAATGTATCATATCTCTTTTAACATCTGCAATGAATGTTCCTTGATTTCTGTTTAAAATTTAAGAATATGATTGAAATTTCTTGCCTTTTCTCTTTCTTTCTTTCTTTCCTCTTCGGTGCAGTTAGATTCTGATACAATTTTGTCATGCTTATACAGGTCTTCCCATTTGGCTCAGTCCCACTAAAAACCTATCTTCCTGATGGGGATATTGACTTGACTACTCTCTGTCAAGAGAATGAGGAGGAGGATTTGGCTCAAGCAGTATGCAATATACTTGAAAGTGGAGAGGACTCTGAGTACCAAGTAAAAGACGTACAATATATACGTGCACAGGTTTGAAGTCAAATTTTTCTATCTTAAATATTAAAATTATTTCATTAATTTCCTTCGAACTTCACCTCTCCAATTTTGTCTTGATGTCTCATCAATTTTTTTTTTCGTGGCTTGTGTGGTTTGTTATTGGTTAAAGGCTCAAATGTATATTGTAGAACAGTAATTGAATAAGATTCTTATGTCTGTCTAGACTATAAAACCTTTGTGTAGTCACCAGAGTTCATGCTATTGCTGAGTTTAAATGATAGCTAGTGGAAATAATCAACAGGGCATAGAAATATTTGAACGCCATTATTACCTTACAATATGTCTCAGGCTTCAATTTCTTCCCAAGGCATATGCTAACTGTTAAATGGTGTCATTGGAGTCTTATTAAAAATCTAAGTTGTTGTTGCTGCTACATTGAGAAGTGAATGATGAGGAATGTGATGTGACAATAGTAACTTTGCCTACCAAAAGAAAAGGAAAGTCAAAGATGAAATAGGACTTTGGCCTGTTGGATAAATCCCTAGTTTTATCATTGGTATCCAATCACCTTTACATGCCACGGCTAATGCACCTATTTCTGAAATTTATTTTTGATATTACATGCTATGTGATAAAGAGTATCTCCCTTGCCATTATTGCTTCTTTATTTTCTCATACCAAATTCTTCCCATTCTCTTTTTGTCTTTGATGAGAAAGTATTAATATTTTTTTGGGTCAAACCGTAAGTCTTGACTTTATCACACTTCACATGTTGATTTTTGGGTTATGGACTCACAGGTTCCAGTCGTAAAATGCACGGTAAAAAATATAGCCGTTGACATCTCGTTTAATCAGATTGCTGGACTTTGTACTCTCTGTTTCTTAGAGCAGGTATAATCTTATTGATAGTAATAAATTTTCATAATCAGTACTTGCTTTGTGGGTTGTACCTGTATATACCTAGGTTTTCATAGGATCAATATGCTTAAATTTCATTTAGTACTAGTACTATAACCCTTTGAAGTCTATGTAATGCCAGAACTTGAAGATGCAGGCGACCTTTTCCATAGTCTAGAAATGAGTATGAAATTTGATGCCATATCAGAATTTACCTTCATATTTAACTTTGTATGCTTCTGCTCCTTTTCAGCTTTCCTTGTGTGACATTAAAGACCCATTTTCTTGTTATTTGTCTTGCTTTCCCTCCTTTTAATGGAGAATGGTTTTGGACAGATAATTGTTTGTAATTTTGTGAGGTAGGATAAACATAAGAATTAGAATGCTTGGTTTTATGTTTTAGTTATTTTATTTTCTTGTATATGTAGCCCTATTATCAGATGTTAGTGGTGAATATGAAATCTAGTATCAGTTTCAAATAGTTTCTCTTTTTGTTTTTCCTTCCTCACTTTATTTTTCTAATCTCCCGCCTCCTTTATTCGTCCCTTTTTCATATGTTGTTCTGCATCACCATTTCTATAGTACGTACTGCTATCAGGGCCTTTGTTGAGTCCTACAGAGAATGACATCCAATAACTTCTTTCAGTTTCATTTTCCTGGAATGCTTTAAAGTGACCTCAATAGTCGGTTTTTTTTTTTCCCCTTCACCCTTTTTTTACACTTCCCTATGCTTTGTGTTAATAAATGAGTCCAGCTTTTAGTTCTCTCTCTGTGCCAACACATTTATTCAAAATAACTAATGCTACCTTTTTTTTTTTTTTGGCCAAAACCAAAATAATTCAGGTTGATGAACTTGTTGGAAAAGACCATCTTTTCAAACGTGGTATCATCCTAATCAAAGCGTGGTGCTATTATGAGAGCCGAATTCTTGGTGCACACCATGGCCTGATATCAACATATGCAGTGGAAACATTAGTCTTGTATATTATGAATCTTTTTCATTCATCTGTGCGGGGTCCTTTAGAGGTGAGCCTTCCCTTAATTTTATATGCAGCATTTTTCTAATATGCTTCCAAGTTTGCAAGAGGAAGGAAACCACTGAACTGCTATCACTATCAGGTCCTGTATAGATTCTTGGACTACTATAGCACATTTGATTGGGACAGCTATTGTCTCAGTATAAATGGTCCGGTAGCCATTTCTTCCCTTCCAGAAATTGTTGGTAAGTATTCTTCAATTGCATGTGTTTGGGTGTGGCATGATTTCATTGGATTACTTATTATCAGTCCCTGCTAGTAGTGATAAGCCAGTCCTTTGCCTGTTGCAGAAACACCAGATTGTGATTGGGATGAACTATTGCTCAGTAAGGAGTTTATGCGAAATTGCAGGGATATGTTCTCTGTTCCAGCAAGGGCATGCGAAACTGCGGCTCAGGAATTTCCTATTAAGCACTTAAACATATTAGATCCTCTAAGAAGCAACAACAATCTGGGGCGCAGCGTCAGCAGAGGTAATTTTACCCACTAAAGAAGAAATTAATTACAGTTATTGATTAAGTTGGAAAATATTGCCTTGTTAGAAAATATCAAGAAATTAATTCCAATATCGAACGTTTTAAACAGAGGCACTGAGTCTTGCTACAGAATTAGTTGTTTGATTTTATTTCTTGTCCTTTTATTGGATGTATGGTCTAGTGATGACTTTAGTTTTATACAAATTGACATATTTAAATTGATTTGAATTTTTTAAATTAATTATATCCCATTTACAATGGTTACCTTTTGAGGATATATAAATTCCCGTCCTCCTAGTTGCTAATTATATTCACTTTGTTGCTTGCAGGAAATTTCCATCGAGTAAGATTTGCTCTTTCCTTTGGTGCTCGAAAGCTTAGGGAGATCCTTGCACTTCCAGGAGAAAGCATGGGTGCAGCTCTTGAGAAGTTTTTCATGAACACTCTGGATAGAAATGGGAAAGGACAAAGACCAGATGTTCAAGTTCCTGTTCCCGCATTTGGAACTGGAAGATCTGAAAAGTCTGTTCTCAGTGGAGATTATGAGAGTTACTATGGTGGCCTACAATATAGTCAGTTGTATCATAATTATAGCATGCCGCTTGCTGCCCCTCAAGTTTTTCCATCATCACCTTCTCAGGTTGATGTCCATGCATTGTCAACCCAACAAAATTGGAGTATCATTTACCAAATGGGTACCGATTTATATGTCCCAATACAAACATTCTATCACCCAAATGCTTCGCAACAATTTGAAGCAACTTTCAGTTTTGAAGAGAAGGGGAAGTCACGAGGAACAGGCACATACATACCTGACATGGTAATTTTTTTTTTTTTAAATTGTATTAGTCTCGTGCTTTGCTTTACTTATGTTGTGGTAACTGTCTTTATCGTTTGAAAAATGGTCGGATCTTGCAGACTCGTACTTCCTACAAGGATAAGCATACAAGGATGACCAGGCCTAGAGGATCTGCTTCTGTAAATAGTAATATATTGCCAAAATCACATCAGAAGAAGGAACTATTAGAGATTCAATCTGAGACAGACTTGAATGGTGATTCAAAGCCCTTCCAAATCCCAATTGAAGAATTCCCTCTTCTCTCAAGCTTTCAAAACACCAGCCCCCCATCAGAAGCTCAAGGCTCTGTTCAGTTAAATCTTGAAGCCGAACAGGCCACAAGTTCCTCTTCCTCCCAGCTGAATATTGAGTTTGGAACATACAGGCCTGCACAATCACTGATAAAACCACATTTGTCTGTGACACATGATAACCCAGGTTCTGGAGTTTCAACAACTCTGAGCACTGCTAGGTGTACCAAGGATGAAAATGGAGATGAAAGAGAAATTTTCTGAGAAGAATTGACAATCTCTAACCTTTAAGTATAGTCATTTTGTAGGATATCTAGGACAACATCCAAAGAAAGCGAGTACTAATGTGCTGCTTTGTAACTGCATATACTATCTTCCAACCCAACCATGTTAAAATTGGCCGAGGCACCATCTTGAGGCTCACCTCTTCTTTTGGGATAGTTCAGATAACCATTTTATACCCTTCTCCTCTGCGGCGGAAGACTTAGCTATTTACCTTGGGTCCGTTTTACTTCTCTTCCCTTCTTCAGAATCCAAAGAAACTTGTACATGACTTCTTCATATATAATAGTCAGTCATCCATAATATCTTGGGTACAATCTTGTATATGTGTTGCTCGTTTTGATAGTTAATGGTTTATTTTAATTTTCTTTGCAGTTCGCTGGTCTGCAAGGGCTCATTGGCTATTAGATCAATGGCCTGCAGGGGCTCTCTGGTTTTCTTTTCTGCTGCTTCAAACGAACTACAATGAAGGGATGGCATTCAAAACGAACTGTTTAACAGTATCACTAAATTAAGCTTATTTCATATTGAGATTACATCAAATTCCAATCTTCTATGACGTTTGGTTATGTAATCAAGCTGAAATAGTACGCTTTAATGTCGGAACAAAAATATTTCACGTGTCAACTCATTTAATTTCATCCGAATAGTTAAACTTTCTAATCGTCTATGATATCATAGTTTAAACCCAACCAACTCAATGATATGTCGCAATCTTTCTACACTACTAAGCATTGACCCAAAAAGAAAGAGCTATTTGAGAGCCAGAAATTATATATTAGGGCAATACTATGTTATTACAAGGATACGATCTAAGCATTGTCTTATTTATGTATTTGAAGATGACAGCAATGCATCCAGTTTTAAGGATTTTAACTTATGCATATCGGACCAACATATCACAAGGATGACAAAATATGCAGGGGCAAGCCAAAAAACACAAGGACCAATATACACTCGGAAGAAGGAGCGATCCCGAATGAGTGAGGCAGTCTTCTTCGATATTTATTGCGCTTCTTGCATAAAGATGTGCCTGCAAGACCCCTCAACTAAAATTCCTTGGGCAAGTGAAGAATAAGCTACTCTTCAGAGCGAGACACTGTAAAAGGGGTGAAAATGTACAATTGACAATCATGAGCATCCACTTGAGCACTGAATGATGATACCGCATCTTCAGCTATTACCTCGTGCTGCAAGATAGTAGAGGTGCAAAAAAAAACCACTAAAGTTAGCAGGCCCTTCTACGGAAACTTAATCAGTAGTATGGTGGTCTTGCAAGGAATAGTGAAGCGTCCATTCATCAAAATTGGAATTTGGGATCCTTTTCTACTTCTTAAAATGTCAGAGATTTGAAGCTAATCAAAATGCCCAGAAATATACCCAAATAAAAGGAAAACAAGCATAGAGGAAAGGACGTATGACCTTCAGATTTTACCAGATATTAGCAATAGTATAAGCAACTAGACAGTGGTTAGTTTCTTTAAATAAATATTAAAAGCACTACAAAATAACTTGAATAAATAGAAGCTCCTTGAGAAGGCAGAGGACGCAATAAAATTGTGTAGAAAGACTATCTTGGGCAATTTCATAAAGCTAGGCATGGTTACCTGCCACAAATCTCTTATAGAAACATGAATTCCAGATTCAATCCCAAGTGTTTTCCATGCAGCTGTAATAGTTGCAACTTTTGAGCACCGATTCCAGAGAGCAACAACCAATCGATTTCCAGACAAAGGGCCTGCCCAAACCTGCATGGAAGATGTCAGGTTAGACACCAAGTACAGCATATACTAGCAACTTTTTTAACTATGACCTTCATATAGTGGAGTCATCATACTTTCAACATGAAATAGCAAATGGACACAGATGACTTGTCTAGCCGATAAATACAGATATTGCAAGTCCAAACATCAAATATCAAAATGGTACATCACAGTAATCTCATAGTTCTTAATCCATTCTTTAAGTAGCACCTGAGACTGGTTAAAGTTTCATAAACTAGTAAACTGAAGTCCATATTAATCCACATCCAAGACAAAGAGCCATGTGAACTCCTTGATCCAGATAGACACCATTTGAACTGTTAATCAAGATCACGATAGACTGGGGAAACGTGGATAAAATAACCCAGGCTACATCACATAAATACACAGAGGTGGTGCAGAAGAGATGACCTGGTGGCAACCGTCTAATCCAGCAACCTGAACTTTCCTTCCCTGAATTCCAAGTGGATCTGCATAGAAAATAATATTCTTACGTACTTAAAATTCTGACTAAGATAAGTGATTTAAATTGGAAAGGAAAAAACAAAAAAATATAACCAACCAAAATGATCAAGAAGAATTATATTTAAACGTGATAACTCAGGAAGAGGAAGGAGTTGGTGTTACCTTGGTTTATGGCAATAACTTCTTTATTGCTCAGAATCTCAAATGTTTCTGCAGTCATATTTCTTATGTCGCAACCTATCAATAAAGGAGCCTGCATTCACAAGTTCAAGATTTTTACCTTCTGAAAGACAGTTATAGAATTTGTGCCATATGTTGCAATCCTTGCAAGCTTGTCTTCATGGTTTACTTACAAGAGATTATGGCCATTAATAACAAAGGTGAAGATGAAGGATTACCTTCATGTCACAGATAAACTAGTTTACAAATTCAAGCTGGTCAGATTATTTGACAAAAAGAAAAAAAGTTAACCAGCGGTGAACTTTCCCACCCTTGCTAATATGACAAATAGCTAGTGGAGTGGGTAATACTATATGACAATGGGAGGATTACAAATACTATTTGGTCATATATACCAGTCCATGTAAAAGACATGGACGAAAAGATGGGGAGGAGGAAAAGAAAAAGGAAGTAGGACTTAAAAGCTAAACCTTCATTAACGCCCAGATGCTGAAGTGAGCACGGTATTCCTGGTAAGTCATGCCACCATTGCCAACTTCCAGCATATCCGGATCTGTCCAAGAATGATAAGAGAGAGTAAGTAAGAAGCTTCAGGTGCAATTTACAGGTTCACAAAATTACCAGAAAAATAACACTTTAGTTTTACCATTCCACCCTCCAGGACCAGCATATGCTGCCCACTCGTCATTTAGATCAGCAATAGTTGTCATGCTAAACAAGAAAACCAACACTTATCAGTGCACAAACACCTTGTAAGAAAATTTTAATCATCATCCATAATTTTGTGTGGTTTGAACATGAATACTAATAGTATATATGTTAAAGCCGAAGGCATAAAGTTCCCAACTGAAATGACAGTGAGAGAAAATTAGCTGGCAAATGTCTCATTATCCAAGAATAACAAAGAAAAGGTATCTTTTGTCAAACATATACAGGCTCGTAACAGGAAGGCATCAGATAATGCATATTGGTCAACCCTAAAACTTTGAAGATAGATGCTGCAATACCAGATTCCACATAAAAGATGAAACACAAAACTCTGGTTAGTGCCATTTTTATCACTGTGATCCTATACATTCTTTTATCACAAAAAGTCACCCCCATTACTATTTCCATCATTCTGAGATTGTTACAAGAACAATTAATGTTACCTAGAATCTAAAGATATGAAAACACTGTTCTGGAAAACATATGACTCCACAACTTATATCAAAACCTTTTGAACAAGAACAAGCAGAGACATTTATCCACCACCCCCCCCCCCCCCCCTTTTTCCAAAATTTACATGACCAATCATCCTGCAACCTTCCTCTTACTTTCATGCTAGCCAAACCCAGCCGAGATACAATTACAGCCTTAATTCCATTATCTATGTCTGTATACCATGTCACTTTTTCTTACTGCAAGTCACCAAGTGAATAATGTAGTACTAGAAGGAGAAAAGAAAAGAAAACAGGACCAGAAAACTATGTTCAATTTCTTTCTGACTGAAGTCAAATATGTAAGACAATTCTTTAAATGTAAAATCCAAATAATCATAACTTAACGAGGATAGCAAGCCTTAATGTATGTTAGAATAAATCATTAATTAGCTAAAATAAAATTCATTCCAAAAAAGACAAATCCCCAAATTACTAACTAACAAATTAAAACAAGATGTCTAAAAATGAAACATAAGAACTATTCCCAAGATAATTTAAAATTCCCAGTCATTCCAATATCGCACACATTTTCCACATGTAATTCGTGGGATGCAACTGGATCACCATTTAATAAAAAACAATCCCAACAAGTAAAATTCCAAGGCAGCAATCAAGAAGGACTGATAACCCCCAAGAACATTTTTATCAGGTTACACAATTATCTAAAGTGCCTCTGGGCCAAACTTAATTTCTTACAGTAACTGGCCCTTGCATAATGTTTACAACATAAGCTAATAGTCAAAGTCCAGAATTTTCACCTTGCCCATGAATCATTGATGTCCTCAGTTGTTCGCCAACTGTTACCAACCTTGTCTGCCCATAAAGCAGGGTCATCAACGCCCCTATAAAACACAAAAAGTATGCATGAAAATTGCTTGTCATGTGAACAAATATCAAACAAAAGAACAGACAGCTTAATACCATTCACAAAGTGAATAGAAAATTGTACGTCCAGATGCATTGAGAGCATCACGCATGGGTGGGTATCTAGAAACATAGTACAATATTGTATTAGTTCACATGCACGAGGTATTGCTGCATTAGCAACTACTTTGAATCACATATAAGATACCGTATTTTTGGTGGGATGCCCAGATTGTAGCAGTTGTCATACTTCAAATAATCTACACCCTGGTAAAAGAAATCATTGATGCAATGATGGAAAATATATCCTGAATTAATTCAGAATCATCAACAATGCCAATGAAATGTTTAGCTACAAAAGAATGACTCCAGAAGCACCTTAAGATATGTGTTCAAAATTAGCCTATCTTTACAGCATAAAACATCCCTTTAACATGTTTAAAGGAGCACTATATACACTTCTAGCCATGCCCATCAAGTGATTAGTTTACCCATCAAGTGATTAGTATAATAATCAGTAATGATTTCATCATTTCCATTCACAATTCAGAAGTTATGCTATAATTCTAATTATGCACCACCCAATTATAAATATGTTTATATGTATGACGATGGAAAACCTACCTATGATATTTGGTTACCCCCACTGGCCATCATGATGCCCAAACCTGATCTGGTCCAAATTTGGGGTTCATGATGGTTCTAATCAGAACTTCATATATGAAACTGTAGTGAGGATTTAAAACTAACTTATATCAGTAGTAATTTGCTTTATAAAATGAAAATAATGGTAACTAACCCAAGAGGCAAACGCGTCTGCATCGTCAACTTCATGGAAAAGTGATCCTGGTCGGACTTGACACGTAAAAGCCCTAGGAGCAAGTACAAAAATATTGAGCAGGAGAGTAAAGGTCAGTTTAACACATTCAGTATGGGCAAGTCTTAATCTAGAATGGATTTTTCAAACATCTGGCTTGATTTAACAAAATCATCCATCCTACCCTGCATCAGAATATATACCAAGCTTGAGCCCCTTTTTATGTACATAATCTGCAAGAGCTTTGATTCCTGATGGAAAAGTCTTAGGATTAGGGACCAGCTGACCCTGTACAACCAAACAAAACACAGTAAGGAGTATACAAATGTTTACTAAGACTTACCGGTTACATCAATTTAAAGCCACAGGAATTTGATGGGCCTGTAGCTGATGACCCAACTAAGACTAACACTGACGGCATTCTGAAATATTCTAGAAGGGGCAAAAGGATGATGTGGCAGGAGGAGCAAATCAGGGAATGAACACCAATAACTAACCTTGCCAGGGTGTTTGAAGGGAGGGGAGTGAGGTGGAAGAGTGAGTTGTTGGAAGAAAATTATGGGGGTCAGAGGCTTGAGGCAGAGTGTTGAGAGTCACCATAAGGAATCGCATGGAGAGATTCTATCCTCTCAAAGCCTAGGAAAACCTATCTCTACAATTCTAGCAGTTTCTTTTGCATGTTTCTCTCACACAGGTATTGTTTATGATCCTTTTCTGCTCATGTTTCTACAGCTCTTCCTATTTCCCTACTGGTAGAGTTGTTTTGCTGTCTTTCTTGAATAAATGATAACAAATTTATGTAATAGTTCCCTCAGAATCATTCATTCACGTGAAAAATGGACAGTGTGTTTGTATATGCCTTGCGCTTTCATTAACCATCAGAAACAACCACTACACATGCACAATTTAAGTCTAAAGAAAGTATTCCCCACTCCCATCTTTCAAGGCCTAGTGCTTCTTTTGTAACAAAATAATAAAAGTTTAAAGAAAGTATCTGTTCAAAATTAGAACAAAAAGAAAATGACCATTACTGCAACTTAAACTTAATAGTTATATCAATTATAAGATTAACCACATTATCAAGGTGGATTAGATGTCAAATGAAACAATTATATTATCGTCCAATTCAAAAATATCATATGAAAAAAATAAGGATGATGGTCCAAAAGATTGTTCCTGCTGATTCAGCATTACTTGAAAGGAAGACTGACCTTTGAATTTCTTGTTGCAGAAGACCAGCAATCATCTGCAATTAGCAATATTAAGTAAGTCCAACATCAACAAATTTATGTTGAAATGTTCACTTTGAAGATGCAAGAATAGTACCTATGTTGACGAACACATAACCTAAATCAGCCAACCCCGTTGATATAAGAGCATCAGCTGGATGGCCAAATACAGATCAGTAAAGGTAGACTAGTGAGGGGAAGAATAAAATTATCATTATCACTCCGTCAGTGAGACAAAACATCAAGCATCATCTTATCCAAGAATGCCATAGGATTATTTAATAAAAATAAGTCATTTGCTAAACTAGTGCTTTATTTGTAGTGTTGCTAGATTTTCAAAAAATAAAAAATAGAAATAAATAAGCATCTCCTTAGTCAACAATGCCATTGGAAAATGTTGGAGACTTTCATTGGACAGTGGCAGGTAAAACAGAAGAAAGCAGGCCTTAGTCAGATCTGATAAGAAATATATAACTGATTGACCCGAGGGTAAATGCCTAATTTGCAATTATTAATATCAAGTATGACCAATGATGTATTTATGTTATGAATAAACTAGCAAAGCAACATTTCGCATGCCAAATACATCTTCAAGATCTAATAGGCTTCAAATTGTAAATAGAGCAATAAATAACAAGATAAAACAAGCAGCAAGAAAACAATAATTTCCAACAATAACACAAACTTGTGAATTTCAGATCTTATATAAAGTACTATAATAAAACCTTTTACCCAACTGCTTGCAGAATTCACAATGAAAGTAAATGAGATTAACATGCACCCATGTTCTACACTTTATCAACAGGTCACAATGTCCTACACTCATGTTGCTTTCAAGTAAGTGTTTACCTATTTCACTGATGATGTTAATAAAAACACCAGGAATGGGGAGTTATCTGGAACATGGGAAGAACAAGAAACTCCCCGCTCCTAGAAATGCTTCAGAATACATTAACTTTCATAATACATATCATTCCCCCCACCCCCTGAAGACTTTATTCTATATTGAAGCAAGAAAGAAGACACATTCTTACCAAGAGCAGAAGAATGAATAAGTTTTGTCATTTTTAGTAATTATATTTTAATAAGCTAAAGATATACTTTGTTTTAACTTTAATAAAAACAAGTAAAAATTAAGGATATTAATAAGTGAGGACCAAAAAGTTTTGTCATGAACCTTAGAAGCTACTCTCAGATAATATCTAGGTTGGAATTATGCATGTGTTTTCATGCTTTTAATCGGGTAGAGGTGTAGAGCACATTTACAATGGATTCGATTTTAGTTACTTTTCTTTTATAAATAATCACTGTTTATGTCACTTTATGAAAAATAACAAAACTATCTCAGCATATTGGAAACCTTTTCATTTAGAGTGCTGACAAAATAGACAGCTCTCATTCATTATTTATATGGTTCCATATTTCACTATCTGTTATTGTTTCTTGGCCACCTTGTCATCTCTTCCTTTCCCTGTCAAGCCCCTTTCTTTCAAAAAAATACGACCGAAAACAAAAAGATTTTAACCCACTCAAATGGTTTAAGATTTGAGTCAACCAAATGGCTTCCTATTTATTTTTATTAAATCCCAGGTTGCTGCATCTGCACAGACATCGTTCTTCCTTCACATTCTCAATCAGTTCAAAAGATTCGTCTCCTTGTGAATCACCACAATCCCCCACGTAGATATATATTCATCAAGAAAGCGGAATGATGCAAATATAAGTTGTGGTATAGAGGCAAGAAAACAATACCTGTTTCCCTAATGACTGTTTCATTAATATTGCAGGCGAAGAAGTTCCAGCTATTCCATCTACACAAGAACAATCCATGTAATAAGAGTCATCGTCATAGCAGACATAAATATTTCCCCAATAGAAAGAAAACCTACATTACAAGAGACATGAAAGTTAAGGCCACGAGACATGCATCGGTCCCACAGCCTCCTAACATATTTTGTAGTCCAATTTGAATTACATAAACACAAAGTTATGTTTAATTTTGATGGAACATTAGATAAAAATTCAATTGTCTAAATTTATGTTAAATTAATATAACTGCTTCTAATTATATTTTGTCCACTATAATTAAATGTGACTATAATTATATGAATTTATATTCCCACGACAACACAGACCGGTTACTTGTTTTTAATCATATACGACAATCAAGACCAACGAGACCCAAAATGGGAAGTCCCAAAATCCCATTTAATCGGAAGTCTGCAAGTAACAAGGAAAAGAAAAGAAAAGGCAGGCACCGGGGAAGCATGAAAGATCATCATCATTATCACTTCAAGTATGCTTGCCAAAAATTGTGCCTTTTGTTTTTTAAATAACAGCCAGACCCATAGACTATGTTTGTGAGTCTTTTTTAATTAGTGGTAGCAGCCATGAAAAAGCCACAAGAAAAGAGCAAACAGGAGAAAAGGAAAGAAAACCTAATTAGTAATTCGAGATAGGAGCAATGCAGAAAAAACCTTCTACTTGAGAATAGAAAGCATAAGGGAGAGAAAAGGTAAAAAACGAACCCCATCTGAGGCGTTCGAGCCAACCCGTTCCTAAGCTGCAGTAGACCATACTTGGAAGTGTCGTAAATGGTATGAAAGTTCGACCTGAAGATGGACTTCTCGTAGCTCTGCAAGAGAGGAACGACTCTCGCAGAAATTGAAACAGAAGAAGCACAGAAGAAGAGAATAACCAGATGCACACTAGCAAAGTTGCTCCCTTTCTGCTTCGCCATGGATGAAATCCGCCTAACCTCCTCGGCTCTTCTTGCAAGCATTGTCAGCAAGAAGCGATGGAGTACATACATACGTGTATGAAGCAGGAACTGAGCGAAGACCAAAAGCCACAAAGGAACATTATAAATAATATTCTGTGTGATCCATTTCCGTAATGGCAGGACAGCTCTTCCATATTTTGTTGCATTATTATTGTGGATAAATGTGCCTCTCAACGTAGACATTTCAATTATCAATTTCATCAACAACAAAAAAAGTTATACGCAATGAATATTAATATCTTTGCCCTCCAACCCAATCAATGCTAATTAACTAATGCATTATCCTGGGAAAGCGTTATATGAAAGATTGACCCGGATTAGATATATAATGATCATTTTCAAACTCCTGCGTCATATTTCTGTGTCGTGGTCCTTCTAGACTTTTCCTTTTTTTTTTTTTTAATTCAAAATTTTGTATTTCTTTTTTTTGGGTTCTCCTCACAAATGGAGGATAGAAATGTACATGGGAAAGATCATGTACTCTAGTAATTCTACGGATTGTTTACATAACAAAATTAAATTTTAAACAAATTTTTTAAACATCACAATAAAGCAAAATTATATTTAATTTAAATTAATTTTAAAAATTAAATTAATCTAAAATTGAAACACCGCTAATGTGAATTATGGTGAGATGACAATTTAGATTTCTTTTTATAAACAGATTACAGGAGGAAATCCTATAATCAATTTGGACCATCAGATTCCATCTGATGGTCTAAATTGTTTTAAAATGTTTTTATTTTAATAAATATTAGTCCAAATTGTTTCAAAACTTTTTCATTTTAATAAATATAGGTCCAAATTGTTTTAAAATTTATTTCTTTTAATAAATATTATTTTTTAAAAAAATTATTATAATAATATATAAATTCTTTTAATATTTTAAATCTTTTATATAGAATGATATCTTATTGAAAAAAAATAAACTATTTTAAATGATTTATAATATATTCCTTAAATATTAAGTTTTTTTTTATTTGTACAAGATAGTATTATGATAAAAAGAAAATATGTGAGCAAGTTATAATAATTTACAATCTATTATTTATATATTGTAATTTATTTTTTATCAATAAAATATCATTATCTATAAAATTAATCTAAAACATTCATAAATTTGTGTGCATTATCATATTTTTTTAAGAAAATTTTATATTTTTAAAAATTTAATTTTTTTCAAAAAATTAAAAATTTATTTTTTATCAAAATAAAAAATTTTTAAAATAATTTAGACTATTAAATTTATCTGAAGATCCAAAATGTTTATAGGATTTCACCTGTAATTTATTTACAGGAGGAAATCCAAATTCCTTGTTGAATTTGCTGAGATTTTGAGAGAGATAACGTGATCCTTTTTCTTTTTCTTTTTTTTTTTTTCAAATAATAACGTGATTGACATCGTTTACATGATTTTGCGTGTGAAAGTTTTTTAATGCAAAGTTGACTAATTTTTGTACTATGATAAGGCTTTTGGTTGAGGCTAAGTAATCGATTATTTATCTTAATTCATAATTTTTTTATACAGTCATGTTGAATTATTTTTAAAATTAAGATGTATTTAAATTAATATCATGCTTTTTAAATTATTTTTTCCTTTTAAAAATTTCTAAATTATACAATCACATTTTATTATAAAAATATAGAACATGTTGCAGAAACTAAACTATGGCAAATTTGTTTTCAAGAATAATGTTATTTTTTATTCAAAGCATGTTTTTTAAAAATTTTATGTTAACTATTTTCTATTAAAAATTTAATTTTATAAAATTAATTATATTTATAAGTGCTTACTATATTATTTAAATGATATATAAAATATTTTAGTAGAAATATATGTAATTTTAATATATTATTTAAATCAATGGGACATATTGTTTATTTAAAAAGAAAATAGTATGATCTTCTAAACACGAGTTATTTTAATTTATTAAAATCAATCGAAGCGCCAACTTGCATCCTTATAGCTTCCCCTTTTCCTAAGCATGTCGCCAAGTGTTTTTTTTTTTAAACATTTTTCGTCTTTTTATTCAGAATTATAAGTGGAGAAAAATATAATTTTAATATTTTATTTTTTATTTTAAAATTAATTTAATCACTTAAAAATAAAAAATATTAAAATAGCTCACTAAAGATAAAAATCTTTAAAAATATAAGTCTCCTAAAGATCAATTTGGTTCCTAAAAAAATTAAATTAATTTATTTTTTTATCTTTAGAAGATCATTTTTATACTTTCCATGGGGGGCCAAATTGATACCTTGGCCAAAATTAGAGTACCAAAACTGTATGTTTTTTCAATTATGAATGTATGTGTTTCTTATGGGCCTATTACGGCTGTATTAATGGGCTATCTTATGGGCCTGTTACTCCGGATTAACAAACTTTTGATGCACTGGATAGGAAAGAGCTGTATTTCCATCTTGAAGGCCCCTTGACTCTTCGGGGGGATTTGGTTTTCCTCATTACGCACATTTTCAGCCTTATAGTGAAAATGGGGCCCAAGGCCCAATAAAACTTTGCCTTCCGCTTTGAAAGAGTAAATTCTAAATTGGATCATTATAATTTTCAATTTGGAGTGGCTGACAAAGCATACATGTGACACTATCAGAAGGTTGAGCTGGATCCTTCTTCATGAGAATGGGTTCCTTGTAGGTGAAAAAATCATTTTAAATAAATAAATCTAAACCCTTTCCCACACCACCAACAATATTTGGTTATTTTATGGTATCTTGAATTCCCATTTGGAATAGTTAAGTAACATATATATATCAATTTGTTGTGAGAATATGATTAAAAAAAATATATAGAGACGTCGAAAATGATGACAATGTGTTAGTTGGTAGAAGGTCAAGGAAGAAAGCCAAATGCTAGAGGACTTTGATGAAGCCGTCAAACACATAGCAAAGACAATAAAGAAAATAGTGAAGTTAATAAAACAATACCTTTAGTCATAATAGGCGGCATATAAACATTCCATTATATATCAAAACATAATTTCAAATAATATATATAGAGAGAGTTGCAATACGGACAGAGTTTTGGATGAGAACTATGGTGGTTTTTTTTTTTTTTTTTAATTTTGAAAAGAAAAAGTTAAATTGACTAACAATATAGTTTTGATGAATTGGGGAGCAGATAGTGAATATCGTAATTGAGCATAATATAAAAATGGTACAGGAATGAGACTCTCGTGAAGAAAGGTGAAAGCGAGACCGACCGAGTCTAACGTTGTCCCTTATTGGCTAAATATGTCGTCGTCTAGATTGTCCGAAACAGTCTTCCAAAAAGCAAGCACCATCTCCTGCGCTACATCCCACAGTAACTTTTCATGGACGTCATCACGTCTCCATGGGGGAAATCTTTTAAATTTATTCGAAAGTGATATTGTTTTGTTCATGAAAATGTTAATTTTTTTAAATGCTTAAAATTTATTCATGAGAATAAAATAGATCCCTTGGAAATGGCTCATGTCACCTTTAAGATTTCCACTGGCGTCCCAGATATATATTTTTCGATTTAAATTATCAACGAAGAACATGAATTTGGATTAGATGTTGTACAATAATTTTATTTTTTTTTTATTTTTCTTATGAGTTGCCCAGCTCAGTAGGATTTTACTTTGAAAAAGTCTTGAAGCATAGCAGCGAGTCAGACAAATACTAGAGACATGGGAATCAACGTTGAATGCAAACTCGTTTTCATATAACAAGTAAGGAAAGTTTTGAAAGAAAAAAACAGAAAACAAAAAAGCATTAATATGGAAATTGGAGTCCATTGGAATTTCGCACATTAAAAGTATCTTGTCTTTATGAATTGAATTTCAGGATAGGTTGGCTGGTGGATGAATACGATTATATATTTGAATTATATGACTACCATTTGAACAATTTTTAAATTAAGTATATATATTAAAAAGGAGCTGAGGCTGAAATTTTCTTCTAGAGACACTGAAATTTTAAGTTAAGTATAATTTTTTTTTGAAAAAAATATTTATCATTATCTACAATATATCCATATTTATTATATCAGAGATTAAAATATTATATCGCATTAAAGTTAAATAAATTAATAGTACTTACATAGATGAGAAAAGCATATTTTACAAACATGTATATATTATATGATTTATCATTGACTTACTGTCTGTGAATTATGAACTAGCTAGTTTTAAATTTAAAAAAAAAAAAAATCTATCACTAGAGTTTGACGGGATTGATTAGATAGGTAATTTGTTAAATCTATTAGTGAGAAGATTAGAGGGTTTGAGGCAAAGCAAATGCACATATATGATCAATTATATTATCTCATTTTTATATACCTTATAAATTAAATTGTATATTTTAAGGATCTTATATAAGTTTTAATTTTTCTAAGGAGGGCCATATAAGAAAATTGTAACATACATATTAGCGAAAAGTAGGGGCCACCGACGTCCCCCTCCCTCACCGGTGAAGTGCCCATCTGTGTATTTGAAATAAGAACTTTTTACGTAAATTTTAAAATACTATAACAACCTGTTTTTCAACTACGTTTCGTGCCCTCGAAGTCAAGCCTATGAAAATCAGATTTCCGACAACGACAATAAGCTTATAATAATAAGTTGAAAATAACTTAGCTAAATGGGTCAAATATATTTAACCTGGACTCACCACTTGAGAAAACTATTAAATATATCTCCGCGATGGACACATGAACATAATTTTTTGGCTGGAAATTATTGAGCGTATCATTGATGTGTTCATATCCAAACCGATTAATTAATTAAAAATAGGCCAAAGAAATTAAAACTGGTTGAATAACCCAAAAAAAAAATCAAAATACATGATTGAAGAAAGGGGAGAAATGTGACAGATATATCATATTCCAAGATCCAACCTTATATTGATATTTTATGTATTCCATCATGGAGAATGAAATATGACAAGACCTGACTCTGTAAGTATATGACGCTACAACTGTATTTCAAAATATTTACATTTTAAAGAAACTTAAAAAAATAAAAGTATTGAAAAAAAATTCAAAATCAACGGGAGCTATAGAGTAGAGCAAGCACAGACAAGCCGTAACTAAGAAACCTATAATCAACCTAGTTGTTGATGCCGTTTGTTCCTTTGCTCGGTCCGGACGGCGGAACAGGCCCTTTGGGAAGCATGTTGAGAACTAACGGTCCATACTTCCCGGCGTGTCTAGCCGAAGACCTCCTTTCCGACGACGGCTTCCCGGCGGCCACCATGTTGCACGGCATAACGTGCCTGTGCCGTGGTTCGTGGTTGACCGCACCCGCGCCCTTCTCGCCGCTCGGAAGGACAAGGTTGAAGGTGGGCTCAGTGGCGGCGAGGTTGAAGTCGTTTAACAGCCTGGCGCATGAAAACGACGGTGGAGACGATATCAGAAGGAGAACGACAAGCAGCACCGGCGCGAAGAAGCGGTTCGCCATTAGAAATCACTGAAAACAAAGCTAGCTATCTGGGAATTAAATGGAAGCAGCGAGATTGGTTGGATGGGGTTGCGATCGAGAGAGATTGTGGATGTGTGAGGGGTTTGAGAGGGGTTTGGATGTATATATAGAGAGAGAGAGAGGGAGTGAGGAAGCCGTATGGAAAAGATACAGTGAGTTTTGACAAGGTCAGAAACAAAGGCTGAGGTTGTATTTTAATTTTTGTTTATGGGTTATCTTTCGCAGTTCCTACCCCGTGGCCTGTAACGAAGCCTTGTCACGCACGCACTCTTCTTTGGCTTTGTCTGGCTGCATTTTATTATTCGATTATGACTTGTTCATTTAGTTCTACGTAATCAAGGTCTTCCTCGTGTCACCATAAGCACTAGCTTTTTATCAACTTCTGCTAAGAAAAGAATCAGCTTTTTAGCCATTTACAGTTTGATTTCATGAAGCATTTACTAGTAGGTTATTTATATATATAACAAATTAATATGCTTGGTTGTGTGTGTGTGTATATATATACAAGTTTGACACTTGGTTTTTTTTATCAAAAAACATGAATGCTAGTTTAGTGGATAACTTTTCCTTTTTTGTAGTAAGGGAAGCCCCAAAAGTTTTACCTTTTTCACAGTATATATACCGGTATTTTGGTTTTTACTAATTATATATAAAAGATAAATAAATTGAGGTTTACGCAAGTTAATAGGGATGCCAACAACCAATGATACGCATATATATATATATATATATATTTCACACTTTTGCTGATTAATAAATAGAAATTAAACAACGATTGGGTTTGTTCTTCTTCGTATTTGACCTTCCTCCAAAAGCAATCTGCCTCTTACTTTAGTTCAGTTTGTAGTTTTTATATATATATATAATAGCATTCGCTCTCCGTAACGCCCAGGTCTTCGCTTGGTAAAAAATAGCATCAATACTTTGACGAATATCAATGACTGTGAACAACGGAACTACCTTAATGAAGTGGCAGCAGAATAATTTTAAACCACTTTTTCAATTTGTATAAATGAACACCTTTTCTTTTATTTTTGAAGTTATTTAATTACAAAATACATTGTATATCAGACTAAATTGGGGCTGTAAATAGAATAAAATATATTAATATCTTTGGTGTCATATTTGATATATTCATAATTTTAAATGCATTATAACACTAAATTATAATGTAAGAATATAATTGTAATAATATTAATTCAAATAATAATACTATTATAACTATATTGATACACTATAATTAAGTATAATAGTGTATTTAAAATTAAGAATATATTAAAGATTTTATTAATATATTTTCATACAAAATTATTTAATTTTTGAAAAATAGATATCGTAATAAGAAAAATAAATTAGATTCAAATATCATAAGGGTTAAAAAAATAAAGTACAATTAACGGGGAGTAATTAGTGTAATTTAGGGGTAAAAGAGAGCGCGTGGGAAGTCAGGGTGGGGGAAGTGAGTGGGTGGGGTCAGAAAGAAAGAGTGCGAGTGGGGGAGTTGACTATGTAGGTGAGAGCTAAAAAGGGCCAGGTTGGCCATATTGCAAAGCGAGTAAAAAGTCGTGGAGAAGAAGAGAAGGCAACGCGCTTCAACACTCGCTGCACGCGTTTTGCACAGCCCCCTACTACTTTTCCATTTTGAATTCAACCCATGTGTAAGTCAAGTATAGAGAGTGTGTCAAAAAATTAAATAAAGTTTATATACATTTATATTCTTCTTGCTTTAATTTTTTTCAAATATAGGTGCATTTACTTAGACTGCTAAGGGTCTCTTTACTTGAGGAATATCGGATGGTTGTTTAACATTGGAAAATGTAGATTTCAAAGTCATTATTGGAAAAACCCCTAATCAGTGCCTATTGTAGTGGCGGGTCAATACCTTTGTTTTTCCCTTTTATTACATGAATTTCGTGACATTATTAGGAAGATAAAATCAAATATACCACAAATGAATTTTATTCATAAAACATTCACCACATGTTCATATACCAAATAATTGTATGTAAAATATGGTAACACATTATTATAGAATTTAAATCTGAGACTAATTGAATAAGCGTGAAAAACTTATGACTTGATTATTTATGTTATATTCATGATAAAACACTTGCTAGTTAATTGTTACTGTTGTTCTGAACCACTTTTTATGGTAAACACAAAATTGGATAATGCTTTTTGTGGTGGGTTGAATGAATGATAGAAATGTGAAATTTAGATGTGGAAGTCATATAAAAATGGTAAAATTCCAGAATAATGGGTTTTGTTGACGAAATTTGAGGTTGAAAGTATGAACCATGTGTAAATGGATTCTACGTATAAATGACTAGGAGAGGATTAGGGTAAGTTCACCTACCATATTAAAAATAATAATGCGATTCGATGATCCACACCGCGTTGATGTCACAACTCACGACACTCTCAGTCTCCGACTTACAGCATAGTCATTTTTCTATTTTGAATATCAAACTTCCATTGAAATTCCAGTATGAACGCCGAGTTTTCTTATATATAAAAGTAATAATAATAATTTTAATTATCATCAATTTTCCAAATTCAAAAGGAATGAGTGATTTTGTTGCTTCCATGCAGCTACCCAACCACTCCACTTGACATGGTCCACGAAAAATTTCGGCATTTTCAATGTTGGAAAAGAAAATTGAATTAAAAAAAATATTAAATTGACCTTCACATTACGATAATTTAATTTTTTATAAATTAATTGTGATAATTTTTAATTAATTTAAATAAAATAATTTATTTTTTTATAAATTTAAAATTGTAAATAATTAATTTCTTACGTTTAAATTGTGAAGGATTAAATTATCTTAAAATATAAATATAGGGCTAATTTTATAATTGTCTCAAAATTTAATTATTTTAGTATCAATAGTAACAAGATTGACGAAAACCTCCATGTCTACTGCTATTTTTATTTATAAAAAAACATTTTTGGACTTTTTTTGTTGTTGTTAAAGGACAGATTGAAATTCCATGTTTTTTTTTTTTAAATAGTACTAAGCCAATTCTCTAGGTTATTTGTATAGGCGGTTTCACATGTTTTGTATCCAAAATATAAAACTTTAATACAAGGCCTTTTGTCTATTTAGTAAAATTATGTAACACTTTTATTAAAATTTTATTTTTCTACCTTTCTAATATGCAAAATTTCTAGTTAAATTTTTATGATGAATTTATTTTAACATTTATTTTATAATTGGATATAATTCATTTAATCTTTCTTGTTATACAGTAGGATATCTGAACGTAAGGGTTTTTTTTGGCAATTAAAGAAAAAAATGAAAGCTGTGAGAAATAATTAATTATTAGAATTTAAAGTTTATACAGAACAAGAAAAGCAATGGTCAATATATTGAAAACAAGTGATATTAATTTAGAAAAAAAAAAACAATAGATCAAAAAAGAGATTATATCAGTAAAATAGTGATTATATTAGTTAATCAAGATCAATGAGAAATAATTATAATTATTAGGGAGTTAAGAAATTTTGGGACCTTGACTTATAAATTTTTTTAAAAAATAAATTCGACTTTCTTCTTATCAATAAAAATTGCAAATTAAAATTTTATAATTATATTTATAAGATCCAAAATATAGGAAAACCTTCTAGTTATGATTTAGTAAAATTTAACTGTTAGATAAAAAATTTAATTTCATTGATTTTGATTATTAAAAATTATTAATTTTAATAAGTTAATTCTAAATATAAATTGTTGAATTTCTACTGTTACTTTAATATTAATTGAACATCCGAATTAAAAAAAAGAATCTCACGTCTTTTACCCTTTGATTGTTCATGTTTACGTGATCATAGTTTGCTGAATAAGGTAAATATACTCTGTTTCGACCAAATAAAAAAAAAAAAAATATATATATATATATATATATACTTTGTTTTGAGGGGGTGTCAATTTCTTCAATATCACCGTCATCATAATTGCTATCCCCGAAAAAAGGAGAGGCTGTACAATCCACCGTCATCATAATGGGCCCTACTATATTTCCATGAACTTTCTAGCTCACACACCATCGTAATACCATTGTTTATTTTATATATATATATATTCAAAAAATGAATATTCAACTCCCAAAATTATTATTCTAATTTGTTATTTATTATTATATTTTAATTTATAATATCATTTTTTTATTAAATCCGAATTCAAGACTATTCGTAAAAAAATTTTACCAGTAAAACTACTCCTACTCATTATTTATTCTAGTAATTTTAATTATAATTCCAAAGTAAGAAGGTATTTAAACATTTTCTATATATACTATTATTGAAGATGTCTGATAATGTTCAAAATACGAGAAAGGATAAGGTGATGTGAATTATCATTTAGACCGAATCATTATTAATCTTTATAAAACACTAGAATATGTAGCTTATTTAATAAATTTTAATTTTCTGTATTAAAATATGATATTTCTTTTTGATAGAACCAAATATGAGTATTATAAATATATCCTTGATGTATAAATCACTCTAATAATAATTTAGGCTTGAAAAGCTTTCTGAATTAGTACATTTTACAATGTCAAATTAATTACAAATTTTTTATATAAGTTTTAAAAAGAAATAAAATATCTACCTAAGCTTTAATTTAAATTGACAACGTTAAGGTTGGATTTTTTGCACAATATCTTGTTGCATAGATAAATTTATATTCTAACTGGATAATTCATAAAAAAAAATGTTGAAATAGAAAAGCAACGTCTTATATAATTTTTGAATTCATATTTAATATTTTTATTTTAGCTTAAAGTATAAAGCCATGATTTATTATATTTTAAAATTAATATATCAACTTTATGATTATATTCAACTAATTTTTGAGAGAGAACTAAGATGCGATTAATTGTTTTTTTTTTTCTGAATTTTAATATAGAATGCAGAAATGGGTATTAATGACATGGGCATGACCGAAGAAATAAGCATTCAGAAGAGAGGATTAGTGGGTGCTTACGGAAAAGTGAACGTCGTGGATTGTGGGTTTAGGGCTTTGGGAGCCTAGTGACCGAAAGTTGGCTTCGACGTTGTTGAGATTGAAGAATAAAATTTACATTTGGACTCTGCTTTATAAGGTGATGATGGAGAAACCACATATGAATTAGCAAAGTCCAAATTAAATATTTCCTCACTTCTGAATGGACAGACCAACATAACGATCCCACCCTCACCTCCTTTTAACGTCTCTCCTTATCTATCAACTACCAATATATATGATGAATAAAATCTCCAAGAGTGTACACGTGGATCCATATCAAATATTTTGTTTCCCTTTTTTCTTTTTGATATGACTAAACTTCATTTATATTTTAAAATTTGATTTAAAAAGTATATATTTAGATTGACGTTAAATTAATATAATTTTGAGTCAACTTAATTTTAAAAGTTGATTTTAGTCAAATATAATTTTTTATCACCATTATTTATATTTGAAAACGTTTATTTAAAAATTAATTTTTGCCGTTTATTCAATGCAACATAAGAGTTTGGAGAAAAATTTTGACTTAAAAAAAAAAATTAAACATCAAATCAAATAAAAATATATGCTAGATAAACTCTTATTTTAGTATATAAACAAACTTTAGAACATTTTAAACATCAAACCAAACATGCTATAAATTAATTGGTATTTGGTGGTTAGATTTAATTTATCTTTGCTTTTTGTATTCTGATATCTAGTTTAATTTATTTTTTTTAATGGTTTTAATCTTCATTTATATAGAACTTGAATATTTAAAACATTAATTTGTTGGCATTGGAAGGAAAAACAAACATAATTAGTATTTTTAAAAATAAGGGTCAAATCATAAAACAAAAGTAAAATTTAAAATAAAATTAGAGGACTAAGTTAAAACTAAATTAATTTTATAGAGAAAGGTAAAGTTCTAATCAAACAAGAAATAAAAGTAAAATATAAAATAAAATAAAACATTAACTTGAAGCTAAATAAAATTTAAAAGATAAAAATAGAATCTTAAAAGGTTGTAAGTGTATTTTTGGCTTATATTAATTTATTTGCTTGCAACTGCGATGTAATTTCGAATGTTTTCGCTTTACTATAATTTGAGAATTTATTAAATCAAGGGATTTAGATTACAGGCACGAACTGCGTCGGTGCGAACGTGTCTCTTGTCTTGAATGCGTGAAATTAGTTGTGGTGGAAATTTAGTTTTCTTCAAACTAATAATTATAGTATATATATAAAAAGAAGTGACAATGTGTTTGATAACGAACTTTGATTTGATGTCATATATCGTTAAAAAAAAAAATTGATTTGATGTAAAATATCAATCTATTACCAACTTTCAATATTTTCTCCTTCCTATTTAATGTCAGTGTAACATGCGGGACAAGATTTAACTGTAATTTTTATATATTCTTATTTTTAATTTTTACATAAAATTGTAAGAAGAAAATAATTTTAAATTTTTTATAAAAAAATTTTAGAACATTATTTAGTTATCATATTTTAATTAAAAGATTTAATAAGAAAGTTATATGTCAGACTGATGTGATGAGGTGGCATATTCCTGTCCACGTGTCCCGCGTCAATGATTATTTCTTGTCACTAACAGTATCTTCACTGTCATCCTTGGGGACTCATTTTCGTGTGCAGGAAGTATTTGGGGTAAGGGTAAAAATAAAGAAATGTGATGTTAGATTAAAAAATATTCACGTTTATATTTTAAAATTATTAAAGAAGTTTACGGTCAATGCACAAAGAATCAATTATCTGTATATCCACTTAGATTTTGTGTCTTTTGGTTTTCATTGTGAGATTAAACTTTGTTATGCAGCTAAAAACAAAGATGGCATGCAGGCAAATTGATGGTCAAAAGAGTGAAAATCAATCCAATCTTTTTCAACATGATCAACCCAACTTTAGTTCATTAAAAAAAATAAGAAATGAACAAATAATAGACATGAAGGATAAACACGAACGAACAAATAAACAAGAGTTTGTCTTTTTGTCATTTAGAACATTGATTACTCATTAAAATTGACAAATTAGATAAACAAAATGGTCGTGTTTCAAGCTATATCAACACCATATATGTTTTCGTGCTCTTTGTGGCCCTCACTTTGTGAGAAACTAATCATACTCTGCGTTCCCTACTTTTGAAAAAACGAAGCATATGCCATGATAGTGCCTTATAAATAAATCGAAAATGGGCATGCCCTAGCTAACACCATATATACCTTTTAAGCTTAGCTTTCTTTCTCTATCGATCTCCACTTTTTATAGGTCATGAAATGGCGTCCAAACCCAGGTCTGTGTTCATTGTGCTCGCCATTCTTCTTCTGTGTCTGATGTGCCGAGAGATCGCAGCTTTGAGCAAATTAAGCAGCAAGGAGGCTGCAGGCCATTATAATAATGTCCAAGTCACACAAGGGTTGAAGAAGAAGAAGAAGATGACGCTTGGAAAGGAAGATTATGGTAGTGAGAGCGATCAAACTCCACCCCATGATGACTATGATTATGATTTCTATCGAAAACATGGTGATGTTCCAAGCCCAGGTGCTGGTCACTGAATCAAAGTGAGTACTTTTTTTTCTTTGAATCATCTGAAAAATTTATATTTTTACTTCTCTTAATTTTGGATATTTGGTGGATTCATTTTTGTTCTTTACAGATGTGGGAGTTTATGATCGCTGTGACTATTCTGTAGTATTTTCTGGGAATGAAGCTATTGCCAAATTCTCTTGGATGATCCCAGAAAAGTGTTGTTGTGGTATATGGTCTTTTTTCCTTTTTTTTTTTTTTAATTTTCATTTGGTGTACTGTTTATATTTATATACAAAAATTTGTTGTGTCATAGTGAGGGATTGAGTGGAAAGGTTGTATATTTGATTTTGTCAAAGTAAATAACGAATATTTTTCCATTTTTTTAATATGAAATTTGAAACACTTCTCTCCTCCTCTCTCGTTTTTATACATATATTTGCTGTCACTTTCATGCTTTTGTATTTAAGTTTTGCGAAGCATTTCTATTGGATTAGCCCGTTATTCTGGGCTAGATATTGTCAAATTGACAAGCTGGTACATCAAGGCCCAGGTCAGAGGCCCATATATATGACTTTGTGGTTTTTAATTCGAATTTTAAACTTGAAAAACAAAAAATATAATACTTAACCAGAAGTTTATTATAATAGCATAATAGCATCTTGCAATTGCAGCTTAAGGCAACATCATATTGTCGCTTGCCAAATTTCCTCACCTACAATACTAAGCACACTATGCTGCCTGAACGTGAGGTATACAAATTTGATTTTGAATTAATATAACTTATAAATTTAATTTTGGTCAAAAGTGAATTTATATGATTATAATTTATATTAAAAGAATTTTATTGAAAAATAAAGGTTTGATGTGCTATTAAAATATGATTTATATAACGCAAAAATAAATATGTTTTGGAAATTCAAAACAAAATGAAATTGTTGGTAATATAAAATTTTGTTCCAAGACGTAAATGAATTTTTAAATAACATGAAACTAAATATGTTAAGAAGAATGCCATCTTAGTTTTGACTTTTAAATTTAGTTTCATTTTAATTCTTCATAAATTAAAATTATAAAAAATAACTGTTCACTTTTAAGATAAAAATTAAAATAATATTTCTTTAAATAATATTACATTTAAAAGTGAATAGCTATTTTGATTCAGATATTCAAAAATTAATGATTATTTTGTGACTTTTAATATATAAAAAATTATTTAAAAATTTTTAATTTATAAAAGATTAAAATTAGACTAAGTTTAAAAATTGAGAATTAAAATAATATATATATATATATATATATATATATATATATATATGATGAACGGTGGATGCTGACTAAGATACAGGGAATCTTTTGTATGACACAAGTTTGGTTGAATATCATGCAGGATAATTATGAGAAACTTCAAACAGAAGAGGCAGATTTAGATGGAGTGAAGAAGAAATAACAACTCCAGCAATTAATCTATATGTCATTTAATGCAAGTGTCAGTAAATCTCGATCATTCGACTCTTAATTTTATTTTTTAATTGATTTTAATATCTAAAAATTACTAAATTCAATAATTGAATTATAGACACAAATCATTAAATTCATCAACATTAATTGTTGAATTTTACTGCAAAAAAAAAAAAAAAAAAAAGAAACTACAAATGATCCCAACCATGAGAAATAGCAGGATGATTGGGATCGGAAGTAACGTAGAGGCAGAGTTTTGAGGTGCGGGGCAATGATCACCAATCTGTAAGAAGTTGATTCGAATAATAAGGTGTTCAATATTCGTTGAACAAATTTTTAGATTTAATTTTTATTTTATGTATGAAAAATATAATATTAAAAAATTACTCAAGTCCGATAATATTTAATTTTAAATTAATTATTTTTATACTTTTAAGAATTAAATCAGATATTAAAAACAATATAAAAAAATAAAGATCTTATAATTAAAATTCATTTTTAAAAATTACATGCGATCAAAAAAATAAAAATAGACGCATTCGATTATAATTTTTATGTAACCTATAGCTACAGTAACGGTTGAGAGTGAAAATCGTATGGTCACATGGGGGTGCAGCACCCTGGGGGTGCCACAAGCAATAATGGCAGAGCTGTCTGTGTCTGAAACCGCCCAAAGGCATTATGGGTGGGGACACCCGTACCCAATCACTCCTCCCTATGGACTCCGCTGTGGCACGCAAGGGCCACTTGTCCCTCTCTCCGCCCTTCGCCCATGGCTCTATCATTGAGCTTTCGGATCATCGTTTCAAAAATTGATTGAATTAACCAAAGATTCATAAAATTGGTTAAACATTCTCCTCTCGTTTTTAATATCTTTAAAATATTAATTAAAATTATTTATTATATTCATTATTAATTATAATATGTACTTATAAATTAATTTAATTAATTAAAATTCATTCATTGTATAACTTAAAAACACTTGTTACTATACTATACAAATTTATGATGTTACCAGATTTTATCTAACTTATTTTATATGTATATATATATATATATATATATTTATTTATTTTTAATATAATTTTATGAGTTTTTGTTAGCGAATATTCTTAAAGTATTGATTAAAAATTATATATTTCATAATAAATAAATATTAACTAATAAAATTAATCTATAAATATTTATTATTATCAATAATATGTATAATAAATATTTTTTTTATTAATTTTATTGATTAACGATAATTTATTATTTTTTTAATCAATGTCATAAGTGTACTAATTAGCCATATTCTAATTTTATAAATATAATAATTCAATTATAACATATTATAAGTATATATATATATATATATATATGTTAAAAATTAACTCGATGCCAAGTAAATTATTTAATGATGAATTGCTCTATATTCTAAATTAATAAGTGACCAATCGAAATTTTAAAACACTGATTTAGAGCGTTCGAACTCATTATAATTTAAATATTTCATTGTCTGATCTTGTTTTAACATTTTTATATGATTATAAAATAATAAAACATTTTAGTGTGCTAAAAAAAAAAAGACACATAGTAATAGAATCAAAATCTTTTCCTATTATATTCGAATTTTAAAAATTAATATTATGTATAAAAAAATATTTAATTTTTTTAAAATTAAATAATAATTTATATTTAAAATTTATTTTATTTGCATGTCGTATTATATTATATTGATTATATATCAACTTCAAATAATTTATTACATTTATATTTTAACCCAATTTTTAAAAAACTTTTATCTATAAGCCAAAAATTTTTTTAAAAAAATTCAATTTATTTTCTTTATTTTTTATTTTTCAATAACTTATACGAAAATATTCATTTATAACATTGTTAATTTATTTTTATACTTTCTTTATTTTTCCAATAACCACAGAATTCCCTAATTTTATTTTTACTTACAATTTATGAACTAATTTTTTGCTAGAATATTAAAAAATAAAAAGTAGTAAGGTAAATTTAAAATTTTTAAAAGTTTTGTGTTCATAAATAAAATAAAAAATTATTAGAATTAAAATATAAATACAAAAATTTATTTTAAATAGATATACAATTAATATATTTTAACATATCATATTTAAGTAAACTACATAATAATTATATCCATATAGCTAATTTTACAATTGTACAAAAATTCTCACCTTATAAAATATATTCTTTTATATAGACGGAGATGATCACTCAAATTTTAAATTGATTTAGACAGGGAAAGTCCAAATTCTTCTTTCTTATTTACCAAGAAGGCCTGGGCTTTGAAAGTGAAGAAATATGAGTGCCAGAGATGATTTAAATGTATGTCTTTTGTTCATTGAAAAAGAGATATATACTAATTTTTTAAAAAATATTAAAATATACAGTACAATTAAATTATTTTATATGCGATTCAAATGATTCGTTTAACGTAGCTTTTTTTTTTTTAATAAAAAAACAAATATGAACCTCACCAAAATTAATACTAGACGAAGACACAACATACGGAGGGAACAAGTGGAGGAGTTGTCCACATTATCAGTTGCTATAATTGTTTCCTTTTCTGGTTACGTAAAATAGCTGTCAATTTAATTAGCGTCATCAAAACTATAACATATTTTTATTTGTCCACAAATAAAAAGGACCTGAAGTATTAAACATTGATTCAAATTTTTTTAATATAAAAAATTAATAATTAGTCTTTAGCTGTTGAAAAGCATAATAGAATGCATCTCTTAACATCGTATATAACATTGTGTTCAATTGTAATTTTTTTGACAAAAAGTATAAAATTAATATTCACTTTTCATAAATTTAAATTTCTATAAAATTAGTTACTTATAAATTTAAATGTATATAAAATCAATTTCTGGATTAAATTAATAAAAGATTAATTTTGTAAAAAATAAAGTTTTTAAGAGATTTATTTGTGATAATATATTTGTGAGAGATCAAATTATTATAAAGTGTAGAAGTGAATGATTCATTTAATACTTCTCTTATTTTTTATTTCAAAATACTTCACTTTTTTTATTTACTATTATATATTAATTTATAATATTTATTTTTAAAAATATTCGAACCCAAAATCATTCAGATGAGTGTGAGAATGAACTACTCTTAATTTACTTTTACAACCAAAAAAAATTAGACAATCAAGTGAGATCTCGGGGGAAAGATAGAATATTTTGCTTAAGAAAAAAATATATTTAAAAAAAGAAAAGCGAGAGAGACCAGATTCTTATTAAGCTCCATTCAGATTTAAATATTGAAAGGGATGCTAAATGGAATGAACAATTATTATTTTAGTAACAAACATAATGGAACAAACATAATTGAACGTTAAAATAAGTTGGGCTGTATACATTGACATTAAAAACGTAGTATTTATATTTAAAATATAAAAGCTTTCAACTTTATAAATAATGTAATAGATAATTATTACTCGTATTTTATAATTTGTATATATGTATTAAATTTTCAGGTTTTGATGATTGTGTAAAACAATGTTCAGTTTATAATTTGTAATTTCATAATTTTATGAACATATTATGTTTTTGGAGATCTAAGAATGATTCAGTTAATGATAGGTACCCAGTTGTGCCACATTAGTCTTCCCATGAGCTGCCCATATATACCATTCCATAATTCAGATGTCACATTCCATTGATTGAAATTTTCTCTTACTTTTTGCTAAAAATTCTACCCAAGAAAGAAAAATAGAAGAAGACGTCAAAATATACCTTTTTTTTTTTTTTTTTTTTATTTCAAAGTAAGCCATGAGAAGACAAGCTACAAAATGTTTTTTTGAACTTTTTATAAAATATAAATTATATTTTTATAAAATAAAGTTATGTTGAATTTTAAACTTTATTTTTGAGATCAGAATTTGTCACCATCATTATTGGTGTTGTAACAACATAACTTGACTGTATCTCTTCATTTGATATTTGATTGAAGACAAATATTTAAAAGATTATATTCAGAGATTTATTTTAAAAATTAAATTACAAATTTTAAAATAAATTCATAATTTATTATAAAATAAAAAATTTTAAAAATAATTGAAAGATGCCTGGGAAAAAACAAGAGCGAGATATGAGCTAATAAAATCAAGTTGAATTACGACATATAAATCTATGAAATTTACTCAAATGCAATTGGTCGATAAAAAGTATAAAAAATAATAAAAGCTATTAATATTTACATTTTAATGGTAATGAATAGATACAATATAAAATATTTATTATATTCTTATAATATTAGGAAAATTATTATTATTTTATAGAATTTAAATAAGTAAGTACATTTTTTTTTTATAAAATTTATGATCAATTCAATTATAATTTAAAATTGGATTTCATAAGTCTTGTTAAAAATATGAAATTATCTGAAAAAAAATGTAAATGACACTAATTCTAAACACTATTAGATACATACCAAAAGTCAACTATTTAATCTGATACTTCAACGCATTTGTTGTAAAAGGGATAGATTTTGCTAAACTTGATGGAGGAACAGATACCAGACACACTTTCAATATTTATTTTATAAGTAAACATGAAAATACACAGTAATATGTGATCTATTCATTATTTATTCTTTAGAAGACTTAAAATTAACATGTAATTTTAATTTCTTTAATTGTATAAGAAATAATTTTGATTATTTTAGTTCAAAATTGCTGTTTTATTTTTAATTTAAATAAAATAATAAATAATATCAAGCCAATAAATTATTAAATTTCACGTTAAATTTTGGATAATAATTTGATGGACAAAATCAAATCATCTCACAAAAATGAAAAAGAAAATATTACTTATTTTAAATTTAAATAATGTGGTAAACTTTCTATAAAAATAAAAGGCCACAAACATATTCAAGCCAATAATTTATACAACCATGCTTGTCAAAAACTAGCCCGGTTCCATGTTGTAATTAATACGCTACAATTATTCAATAGTTTATATTAAATTTACAATATCATTTAATGATTTATATTAACTTTAAAGTTACTAAATTTGACAATTTTATGAATCTTGATCTAAGGGTTATAAATAATTTAAAAATGTAATCTAACAATTATTAGTAAAATTACAGCATCTGTTAAAAATGCCATCTAAAACAGGAGATACAAACTAGTCATAAATAGTAGTCTCTCGTGACACTCTTCATGTCTTTATGTTAATTTTTTTATAAATTTAAAAAAGAGAGAGTGAAAAAAATATGTACAAAATTTCTTCACTTTCTACTTACTCTCTCCTTTTATTTTTCTCCAGTTTTATTAAAAAATTAAATAAATCCTTTAAGAGATCCAAACCAATTAAATGAAAATCTTTAGAAGGTCCAAACCCATTAATGTTAAACATACTTTTTTTAGCTCGTCAAGAACGGTCGCCTCTCAGTCCCCGCTCCATCTCTTGATTTTATGGATGTTTTAAATTTTTTCATATAATTTTTTTAAAAGAATAAATATAACATCTATTTTTGGTTGTTTACCTACTCTTCTAACTTCTAAACAAACTTTCTCAATTCTTGCGTCCATCGTTTCCGTCTTATGTTCTCCAGTCCACTTCACTTCACATTGGCTTAAACGCATAAAGCAAGGATGGTCATTCCCACAATTATTAGATAATCCCTGTTCTTGGCTCTTATCCAACACAGCTATCGAAGCATTTAGGCAAAGGTGATTCTCTAATCATAATTATTTTTTTAAATCATATATTAAACATGCATCACGTTCTATGCTTCCCACTCACATTATTTAATAAATCTCTTTCCTTTAACAAAATCGGAATATTGACCCATGTGTTGGAAATTTCATGCTTTGTAACCATCCCTTGCTGTCTTTAGTCTCACCTTAAGCGGCTCTGTAACATTCAGACGACCAAGAAAAACAAAGAATACCACAATCTTCGATATGATTAACAAGTGATTGATTTGATAAATTCTCTGTATTTTGTGTGTACTGTCAGTCTGAAATCTTACCATAAAGAATAAAAAATCTTCATCCCGTTATTCTAGCCATGTTTGTGAAATAGAGTAGTAAGTTTTGTTTTTCCCCACTTCTTTATTAAGCGACATTCGCCATTGTCGGTTGGTTCAGTACTTTTAATGGCTTCTGTATCTGCTTTGTTCATTTAATCTCGAGAATACAACTGGATTCCTCACTGTCGACGATCTCTGCCTTCATGCTAAAAAACCAACCTTTCTGCAGAACTGGATCTATATGTTTCCTTGGTCCTTGCTAGCATCACGTATAAGAAGGCATTTTAAAGCTAAACTTCATTTCATGAAGTTTCTAGGATCTACCTCTCTGCAATTCCCCATTACTTCCTGGCCAGCGCTTCTTAAGAATTGCCCATTTCTTAATTTTGGTAAGCGATAATTTGCCGTTCCATAATTTCTTGAAATTTTCAGACTATATGACTGCAAGTTTTCAACTTTAAGATGTAGTATGTGTATGTGATGGGATGCTTGATTGTACAGCAAAGGATTTGTGATAAGCGAGATTAAAGGTCGCCATCTTCAAGCTCGAAAGAGTACGATGATAACAGACGCAGCCGAAAAGCGGTTTGGCTAAATCTCAGAAGCGACAAAGCCACTCATAACGGAGGGCTTAATGGAGTGATTAGGACGGAAAAAGCTGGTATTAATGTCGTCATAATAGCTTTAAGAAAGTCTCGGTGCTGGACCACCAGTGTCAGTAATTGAGCATGTTCTGCTCTCATGGGCTTTTTTCCAATCATCTTTATTGATGCACATGCCCCTGCTTTTTAGGTACTCCTTACACTGCAAATTTGTGCATTTACATGCTTTCTGGGTCTAACCTCCTTTTGGGGACTAACTTCGGTGTTTTCTTCGAAAACAGAAAAATTCGCTATCTTTGGTTCACTTAGCTCGTCCTTACTTGCCAAATCCATTGATTATGACAGCAGAATTAGTGATAAGATGTTTTAATTTGTTTTTTTTTTTTTTTTTTGGTTTCTTCCTCCTGTTTCGCAGCTTTGCAATGCTTTAACAAGGAGCAAGAATGGAAGAATTTCAAAAGGTCGGTATGGAATTTGGAAAAGTCAGGTTTCCTTTCACACACACAAAAGAATGCATTATATAAATTATCCTCATTTAAATAATGACGAGTGGGAGTGGAATAGAGTGTCTGTATGTATGACATGGCATAAAGTCGAAGAGAAAGGAAAAATGATTACTGGTCCTTGAAATTGCCTTTATTTGCGTGGGGCAAATTGGTGATTTTGTAACTGTCGCCTAATCACGTGATTGTGACCTTTGGCCACCATCACTTGGAAATTATCACAATTCTCTTCTGTTCTGTTTTAGTCTGCAATGTGATTCTTACGTTTATAATATACACACCTGGACCTTGAAATAGTTTCTTGATGTTCTATCTTCGTCGTCATGGTCCTACAGAGTATTTATTTGTTCGATTAGTTCTTCAATCTAATGCTGATTCATTTGTACTGGACTTAATTGAAGGGCGAGCTAAATTAAGGTGCTTGCATCTTTCCTTTTCATAACCCAGAGAGAAGATAAAAAGGTAGGGTGTGATGCACTTGCACTTGCCTCTCTCTATCAGAACAATACCAGTATATTTGAACAGAAACTTGTGAATCCTAACTCAACCTACCCCACCATTTTCTTATTATTTTTGCCTCCCCCCTTCCTCTCTCTTTACCATTCCCGTTTTAAGAACTCCTCATTTTATGATTAGCTGTCGCCTTGGGAATAGTGCACTTCTGGGTATTCTTCCTTCTCGTTAATCTGATGGAAAAAAAAATTCTGCTCAGTTTTCTAGAAGATTCGTGCGGAATAGAGGTCTGATAGAGATATGGATGTCATGTTGGTTTATCGAAAAGTTAGTGAGTGTTTCTTTTGATATCTTCTACCTTGCAGGACTAAAGTTATAGACAGGATGAATCACGATTTGTCTTGCAATGGTCACTATGAGATTCCTTCGCTCCTCTGTTACATGTTTCTTTATATGGTATGAACCTTGACGGATTCTCTATTGTTCGTTGCAGATCTGCAGCTAACACTACTGAAGGTGGTACTCTGTGAACTCTAAGGAGTGAAGTTCATGGATCCTGAATATGGAAAGTGTTGTGACTCCTCAAAGGTTAGCGCATATAGATATCTGCTACCTTTTGGTAAAATCTATTTGGGTTTTGTTTTTTGGCTGACTAGCGGTGGTAGATAAAATTTTAGTTCAAAATGCTTCTGAATTTAACTGAATTCTTATAGAGTAACTTGCTGAATTGCATTGCAGAAGAATTCTTGGAAGACTATTATGCTCTTGGCTTACCAAAGCCTTGGCGTAGTATATGGGGACTTGAGCATTTCTCCATTATATGTTTACAAGAGCACATTTGCAGAAGACATTCAACACTCCGAGACCAATGAAGAGATTTTTGGCGTTCTTTCTTTTGTCTTCTGGACTCTGACATTGGTGCCACTATTCAAATATGTTTTTGTGGTTCTTCGAGCTGATGATAACGGAGAGGGTAAGTACACGAACGATCGAGAGAATCTAGTATGTTTTTGTCATCCTGTTGATAAATTTAGTGCATGTTTTCTGCAGGCGGTACATTTGCCCTCTATTCCTTGATTTGCAGGCATGCCAAAGTTAGCCTTTTACCCAATAGACAGCTTGCTGATGAAGCGCTCTCCACGTATAAAATGGAGCAGCCTCCAGATAGAAACAGTTCTAGAGTGAAAGTACTACTTGAGAAGTACAAGGCCTTGCATACGGCTCTGCTAATTGTGGTTCTTCTTGGCACTTGTATGGTAATTGGGGATGGACTGCTTACCCCTGCCATTTCTGGTAAGGTTCATCCTTATTATGTATGTAATACAAAGTCGTTTCCTATCAGTTTGTTGAGTAATCACTTTATTTGTGTAGTTTTCTCGGCAGTATCTGGTCTTGAGGTATCCATGTCCAGGAAACACCACCAGTGTAAGTTTCACCGGAGGCTTTCTTTCTACTTCATTGTGATATGCCAATAATCTTAATTTAAGTAACTGTCTTCTAATTAAACGGCACATAATGCTGTTTTACTGCCATTTGAAGAAGTCTGGTAGGGATAAGAAAGGAAGAAAGATGGTTCATCAATACTTTTTCTTTAATAGGTAGCTCCTAGATGCGATATTCACAGTATTACGCCTGAAACAAGACAGGTTTAATCATGACTGTGAACATTAGACAGCAACATCTTAGAATATGGTGATGAAAAAGTTTATTAATATATTAATAGCTCGTCCGATTTTTCTTCTTTTTTGTTTTTCTTTGCTTAAGTGAACCTCAATATTAGACGCTTTGCAATTGCAGATGCTGTGATTCCCATCACTTGTTTCATACTGGTGTGTTTATTTGCACTTCAGCACTATGGTACGCACAGAGTGGGATTCCTTTTTGCACCAGTTGTGCTGACATGGCTCCTATGCATCAGCACACTTGGCTTATATAATATATTCAAATGGAATCCACATGTATATAAAGCTCTTTCGCCTTATTATATGTTCAAGTTCTTGAAGAAGACAAGGATAAGTGGATGGATGTCTTTGGGCGGAATACTGTTGTGCATTACAGGTAAAACCATGACTCTTACATGTTAGTTAAGTCCTGGGCTCTATCTATGCACAAACATGCATATGTTCCAGATCCTAACAAGAATATTAGATCAGGAACATCTTTTGAGCAGCCTCAGATTCATAAGTTATAACGATGACTTTATGAGGAACAAGAATATACACATTTACTTGTGAAATCAATTCTTAAACAAGAAATTTGAAACTTGCAGATCTTGATTCCTTTCCATATTACTTGTTAACTCTCTTAAAAATCGCAAGCAAAGAGAGTTCATTTGTTTTTCCGTCAAAATAAATTCTGTCCAGTTTGGTAATTTCCTGTTGTTTGCATATAATACACTATAAAGAATAGATGTAATGTAGCATAACACGTTCATAAAACATCAAACTCATTTGTAAGCAACATCTGTCCTTGGTTTTTAACAAAGTAATGTGCAAATTAGTTGAAATCAAAGAACTTATTTATCCTTTATTGAGCCTCAAGTAATGGAAGGTTACCTCCTATTGCATAAACGATCAAAATTTTTGTCTTGTGTTCTTAGACAAAGCATCCAATAGACATAACACTAAATATGAATAAGAAAACTCATCTAGTTACTATTCAAAATTTTATAATTTCTGATCTAATGTCATGATTCAAGCAAGAAACTCCTTATTCGTTTAAAGTTTAAGTAAACGCTGGATTTATGCGTATGAAGAACTACTAGAAGCCAATAAAGTGACATGGACTGGCAGTACTTGTTGCCGTTGTCTACTAGTGTCAAAGTAGAAGTAGCATGCTTAGGAAATTTCACTTTTGTGCCGCTTATATTCTGAATTAGCTTTGAAGTGAAATTATATTGTAATTGTATCTTGCACCTGCAAAGAGCTCTATCCCATTGTTTGTAAATATTGTACCTGAAAAAATCTGAGATTTTGTAATTATCTACGGCAAGAAACCCGTGAACTAATTATAATTCCTGAATCCTATCCGACTTAGATTGGTGAACAGCTCTAACATCATTCTTATTCAAATTGTTGTTCTAAAACGTCCAGAGTTTTACCATCTGAAAGATTGATGTGTGCACTTTCTGAGCAGGCTCGGAAGCTATGTTCGCTGATCTTGGGCATTTCTCATATGCAGCTATTCAGGTTGGTCTGGCATCTTTGTTTTTTTTCATTTTTATTTTTTTATTCTGGTGTCTTTGGTTGCAGATGCTTTATATAAAACCTGGGGAAAGGTCAAATTTCCTTTAAAAGAGCGTTTTTAACAAGTTGTTGTGTGCAGACTGCATTCACCTTTCTGGTATATCCTGCACTTATATTGGCATATATGGGTCAAGCTGCTTACTTGTCACAACATCATCATTCCAGTCATGAGATCAGTTTCTATGTCTCGGTTCCAGGTATTCCATGTTCATGCTCACTTTATAAAGGCGATTTTCTAGGCATAAAAATCAGAAGGAAGCCACATGAACAATTAAATGGAACATTTGTTTTTGAAACATGGTAGAATATTAGAGCTGAACTGCATTGCCTTAATTGTCTCCCCTAAAACGCACGGTTGTCCTATCTTAGTATGATTGTATACTCTAGAAGATATCATGCTGAATATTTTTGGGTGCAGACAAAGTGAGGTGGCCAGTGCTTGTCTTAGCCATTTTAGCTTCTGTTGTGGGAAGCCAAGCAATCATCAGCGGAACATTTTCCATCATAAACCAGAGCCAATCACTTGGTTGCTTCCCAAGAGTTAAGGTTGTTCATACATCAGACAAGATACATGGTCAGATCTACATACCTGAAATCAACTGGATACTCATGATACTCTGTATCGCGGTGACCATTGGGTTCAGGGACACAAAACACATGGGAAATGCATCAGGTAAGTTTTTACGCATTTAGGTATGATTACCTGGATTATAGTTTTAACCTTGTTAAGCAGTTAAACTTTTCTTTGCATTTGACTAACCTCATGCTTATTCAAATCTCTGATGAACCTGAACGATTTGCTTATATTTTGATTCAGTATTGCTGTGAGTATTTATCTAGATCCTTTTGGACAAGCCTGCCAACGATCATATTACTGTCAAAATCTAAAATGCCAATGTTCATATTACTGTTAAAATCTAAAATTAACATTTCAATGTGAGCCTCATTTGGAAGTGGATATTGAAGAAATATAAGGTTAAATTGGACATGCATATAATCCTAGTCTTTATTTGTTGCAGGGTTAGCAGTGATGACTGTAATGCTGGTGACGACATGCCTTACTTCCTTGGTGATTATAGTTTGTTGGCGTAAACCCCCTATTATAGCTCTTTGCTTCCTACTGTTTTTTGGTTCTGTTGAGCTGTTATATTTCTCAGCTTCACTGACAAAGTTCCGGGAAGGTGCCTGGCTTCCAATCCTCCTCGCCCTCTTCCTTATGACAATAATGCTAGTTTGGCACTATGCAACCATCAAGAAATATGAATTTGACCTGCACAACAAGGTTTCCCTAGAATGGCTGTTAGCCTTAGGTCCAAGCTTGGGAATTGCTCGTGTGCCTGGAATAGGCCTCGTGTTCACTGATCTTACCTCTGGTATTCCAGCTAACTTCTCCCGCTTTGTCACCAATCTCCCTGCGTTCCACCGCATCCTTGTCTTTGTATGCATAAAATCAGTACCAGTCCCTTTTGTCCCTGCTGCTGAGAGGTACCTTGTTGGCCGGGTAGGACCTGCCAATCATCGATCTTACAGGTGTATAGTCAGATATGGATACCGTGATGTTCATCAGGATGTTGACTCCTTTGAGTCTGAACTAGTGGAAAAGCTAGCTGATTTCATCCGCTACGATTGGTACCGGGCAAGAGGGTCTAACATAAGCATTGAGGAGGATGCTTCAAACTCAAACGAATCAGCAAGTCACAGATTAACAGTGATAGGAACAATTGGATTCTCCGGGCAGCCAGCTTATGAGATGGAGGAAACAGTGCAGCCAGCGAGCGTATCTGTGGGGTTCCCAACTGTAGAAAGCGTGACAGACGTCATTGAGATGGAACTAATGGGTGTAAGTGAAAGAAGAGTAAGGTTTGCCATTGATGATGAAGATGAGACAAGGTGTGAGGTGGGTGTGCAGATGCAAGAAGAGCTGGAAGATCTGTATAATGCTCAGCAAGCAGGGACAGCATTCATACTAGGACATTCTCATGTGAGAGCAAAGCAAGGGTCATCTCTGATGAAGAGATTGGCGGTAAACTATGGCTACAATTTCCTGAGAAGGAACTGTAGAGGACCAGATGTGGCGCTTAAGGTTCCACCTGTGTCTCTCTTGGAGGTTGGGATGGTTTATGTTGTGTAGTGTAACTAAGCTTTGTTGTTATTAACTGTTTTTGATAATTACATATATCTATAGCTAATAGAGGCTTCAGATGCCAAGCATTGTGGAGTGAAGGAGGCTTTTTGTAAAGGGAACTGACTCTGCAGCTGAAAGCTCTGGTGCTGTTTCTATGTCATATTATGAGTTAGCTGCAAATGCTTTTACTTCCTTGTATTTTCCTTTCTGCATAACCAAATTGTGGCACAGCACCAAGCCTTTGCGGATGCCTTTGAATCATAAACAAATTATGTGAAATATAGTTATACATCACTTTTTTCTAATATAGATTTGATTCGGCATTTTCTGTTTTGTAAATACTGAAAATTGTTCGTGTCACAAGGCTGAGAATGCATAAAAGTATACAATTAATTAAATCTTGATAGTGAACAGACTAGAGTAAATGAGAGAAAGAAAAGACATTTTTTAATTAAACCAATAACATGACACCTCATTTCTTTTTTATTTCTGCATGATATTTTAATCATAAAGTAAAAGCTTTTACTAGTATCCCCCAGGTTTGGAGCCGGTAATGCTATAGACAGACTAACGAAATTTTAAGACCCTATATATATATATATATATATAATAAATTTATAGAGATAATTAGTTTGAAAATAAATATTCTGTGTAAAAGGATAATTAGGTTTAAGCTAAGAACGAGCATAAGATGGGTAATTGGGAAAATTTATTAATAATACTTTGGAAACAATAAAAGTACATTATGGTTATATTTATGAGTTTAAAAGAAGATGTAATGTAGTGGTCATTAATGAAATGACATGAAATGGGGTGATTTGAATAAATATGTTGTTTAGAAGCTTTAATAAAAAAAATGAGGGATATTTATTAATTTTATTTAAAAGTTACATTAAAATGAATGGAATGACTTATTAATTTTTTTTTTAATATGACCCCTTATAATATAAATATATGACTAATGATTTTGTTATTATTCAATACATAATGTTATGTTATTCTCCTATTTATATTTCTTTATTTTATTTACTAATTATCCTATCATATTTTCTGTCTAATACTTTTATTACAAATTATTTATGTTGCTTCAAAAAATGTTAGAAAAAAACTATAAAAGCTAAAAAGAAAAATCATTGACAAAAATAAAAAAATAAAAAAAAAGATGAATCGTGGATTTTTTCACTCTCTCTTTTTTATTTTGAAATTTTAAATAAAAAAAGAAAAGGAAAAAAAAAAATAAAAGAGAGAGGTTATGACCATTGGAAATTAGATAAAGTTGTAACAATTGGAATGATTGTCCATAGATGATGGATATATTAGTAATAAAATATAAGTATATTAGTAGTTTAGTTTATTAGACTATTCCATTTCATCTTTGACCTTCTCACTTGGAGGGATACCAAATTAGGGTTTTGGATGAAAATGTGGGGTCTTGGTGTTCTTTTATTGCCATATCATTATATCTTAAGAAAAAAATCTAAACATAAGTCTAATATATTTTAGCTATTTCATTCTTTGTCACTCTCTCTTAAGTCATCCATCTAAACATAACCTAAAATGATATTATCTACTCATAAGCGATGCTAAAATGGTGGTAGTCCTCTCTACTACTAGTTCTAAGCTAAACCCAACTACAAGGGTATCTTTGAAGTTCAAATAATTTTAGATAAACTAATTTCAGGAGCCTTAATTTTAATTCAAGTTATCCACAATTGTACAATACCTATAATCTTGGTTTTTTTTATTCTAATTCTCAAATAAAAAATTGAGCTTCAAAATTACCTTAAGAAGACAAGAATTTGAACAAGTGTGGGTATCACTAGAGGCTTCAAATTCAATTTTGAAGAGCACAAGTTAAACCCTCAAATGCTGAGCTATTAGTAGCACGAGCAGTTTAGATACCCTAACGGAAACATAAGGTTGCATTTGATCATGAATCGTTGAATGAAAATTAAATAATCCAATTTATATTAAAATAAAATAAATACGTACAATTATATTTTCTATTTATAAATCTAGACCAATGAATTTCTATTTAATAATCCACCTTAATAAAAAATGATCTTATTTTCCCACAAGAACAGGAGGGATAAGATTGGTAACCAGAGGTGGAAGGAAGGGCTATGAAGCACAATTTCATGTAGCCCACATGTCCATAGCAAGACCAATGCATAATATAGTTATCAAAATCCCTATTAAGAAAAAAATATTCTAAAAAATTTACTTAGCCCTTATTTTTTTACTCTTATATTTATATATTTTAAATATTAACTAATCACTCTTTGGAGGCCTTACATCATATATCCACCAAGTTGATAGCTCTACTATGCTTTTAGAGTTGTCATCCAAGGTGCAAATAGGTGTTTTATGCAAAAATGACTTATAATTAAAATTCAATTGTTGTGAAATAATAAATAGATGTAAGAAATATTGCCTGCAATGGCTTTCAAATGACTTAAATGAACTTTCAATTGACAACAACTCGAAAAGTGACCAAAACAAAAGTTAATTAAATTTTAGTTGGCTGAAAGTAGAAAGCAGTTGACTTAGGTGAAGTTTCAGATGACATAAAAGATTATTTCAATTGATTATGAAACAGGATAGAACCTTGCAAATTGAAATGCAACAATAACAAAAAAGAGTTCATCGACGAAGAACATAAATAATCTTATTTTGGTTTGGACTCTCTTTTCTTTAGTTGAAGAGATTCTTTTAACCTTATTCATCAACAATTACATTAGAGGTTGGTTTTCAATGCTCACCACCAACACACATTAGATTTAGCTCACCTAGGGCTATAAAAACACTTTGGTTATCATGAAAACTCACTCAAAACTTATCTTACACAAGGTGGGTTTTTCCTTATATATACTAAGAAAGATTTACACAGATGATAAAACCCGTTTGACACCCTTGTGGGCTTAAGTTGGTAACTCTCAAAAGCTTGATAAACATTAGGGACTAAGCTTTGAATGCCAAAATATGATTTTTTTTTTTGTTCCTTTCAAATTGCTTCACTTTTATGTTTGTTCAGCCTTTTATGGTTGCTTTTACAGGCTGAGCTTTTAAACTAGCTATTGGAGTGTCTTTATCATCTTGCAAGTCTTTTCTTTTTTCATTTGTACCTTCCTCATGATGCATCAAAGAAGCTAAAGGCATGGTGCAGCAACCTTTTTGGCTTGTTTGAAGGAATGGGGGGCTACAAACACTTTCTTTTGTTGTGCTTGTTATTCCATGGCAAAATAATAGACCAAGAAAGCAAGGAGATTTCCTTTCTTTAAGTTATCATATCCCATTTAATGCTTGCAATAGCTGTTGGGGCAAAGGGGCAAGTTTAGAGCATTATCTTCAACTTTTGATACGTCTAAAATAAATTTTTTTTTGGGGGTTTTTCAACTAACACTGGCCATGGAGTAAGAAGGAAGATCCAAGTCTTTCTTACTTAATAAATGTTGCAATTCGACTTTAAGGAAACTATGAGATGAAGAGAAGATAATATAATAAATTAATAATAGTTTTTTTTAAAAGTGTAAGGTCAAAGAATAAATGAGACAAAAAGTAATAGTATTTTTATATATGAATAGAAATGTAGATAAGTTGGATTAGATTTGCACAAAATTTAAAATATACTCGGTTTATGATCGAGTTACTTCTCAAAATTTAAAATTTGATCCAGCCTCATTAATCATAATTATACTCAGTTTATGCTTGCACTAGTTTCTCTTGCTTGACTAGTGTATTGGATAAAAATGATACTTTATTACAAAAATTGTTTGTATTTTATTATACTTTCCAACAATATTAACTTTTGTAAAATTGAATAAATTGAAAAGGTTAAAATAAAATATTACACACCATTGGTACTCTAGTTGCTTTGTGCTGCCATTAGAAGATTATATTTATTCAATTAAAATGACTTAATACTTTCATTTAATATTTTTTTAAAAAATAAGTTTTGTTGTCGTTGAAACCTGGACCAACAATTAAAGGGCTCTTGTGGAGGAAATCTTGAAATTAGGATCACTCGCTGATTTGGCTCACTCTTATAAGGCACCAAACAACTTGTGAAGCAATGAATGAGTGTGAGTAGTGAGTAGTGTATACATGGGAATTTAGTTCTTGCTTTCTCAATTTGTCGAGAGAGATAGATAGAGTGAGTGAATTATATCATTGAAATGAGTCTTATATATTTAAAAATTCATTATTTTATATTTATTTCTTTGGTAAAATATAAAAAATTAAGACATCTTAAATTGAGAAAAATCTAATTTTTTAAAGCTTGGCCTAATAATTAGATATAATTCAGAGATGTCAGGCTCATGCAAAAAGTGAAAGGCATGAAATTGTGCAGCTCTGATGCATCGTTTATGGCAGCAGCTAGTGGAGGGGGCGCAGCCGGGGGAGGTGGGGGCTCTCACCTTTCCTACCATTCAATTCTTCATGTGATGCTTTGTTTATTTTTATTGAAAAGAACAAGACAATGGGTATATTTCATTAATTAAAAAAAATATATATATATATATATATATCATCAAACTAGTAATCACTCACTATTCATAGGGCTCAAAGGACTTTCTAGCACAGTCAACTTAAAAAGAAAAGTGTCGTGTGAAACAGTATTGAGATTCATCCAAAAACTAAGCAAAGTTGAAATGAAATATAGGCAATCGATTTCATGAACACATGATTAGGTTTCCCTTTGTTTGGGCACATTACATGATTGTATTCAATCGGAGGCTCAATTGGATATTAGTTAAAATTTTTTTTTATAGTATTTATTATTAGGTTCTTTAATTAAATAATTATACATGAACATTTTTATAATTTAGTTCTACGTGATCATTCCCATGTTATGTATTATTATGGAATTTCATAATATTATTTAAAAAAATTATTTAAAGTTTGTGCTTAAGTGTATCATTTATGAATCTAAGAAATATTAAAATTTAACCTTAAAATGCATTAATAAATTTCTCAATAGTAAAATGAGTAGATTAATCGGATTTGCAAATTGCAATATATAATTAATAAATGACATATATCAATTACAAAGAAGTTAAGTATTTAATGGTTCAGATTTATTTTATTGATGACATGCTATTAAAATCATAAATTCATACAGCATAGAGTCATAATTTATTGTAAAATTGTAGCTGTAATGCAAAAAATTTAAATCCATTGATAAACACCATAAAATGGAAAATACTAAAGACATGTTATCACTTTAAAAGAGACACACACAATAGTGATGCCTTCTAATTGAGATCCAACTATATCCATTTGGCTGGAATAGTCACAGTCTAGCTGGTGAATTGAGCTTCTCAAAAAGGTAGCATTCCCAAGCTAGTTAGTTATACAATTAATGGTCCAAAAGTTGCCATAATCCAAGGGCAAAGAGAAATAGGCAGTCAAATTGAATATGAAGAAGTAGGTTCTGTTCTTCTAAGTCCTTCATTGACTTTTAAAAGCAGCCTACTTGGTCCTGCTCCACTTTTGTAGTTTAGAGGATGGTACCACTCAATATTCAAAGATGCAACAAAAAGCAGTTGATTTCCACATGCCTCACAATTCACAATCACTGGGTTAATATTCTAATATTCTTAGTACTAAGCAAAAACAGAAAACTAGTATTTGTTTTCTCCTGCATAGTAATTACACTGTTTAGGCAATCTCTTGTTTTACTTTTTTTATTTTTTATTTTTTAAAAAATGAACAAACTGCTAATCTAGTTGTATATAAGGTGAACATAAAATTTGCATAAAAAAAAATTGCTTGATTTTAAATACAATTATATTCGTACATAAAATTTAGATGCAAGTAAGAATTAGTTTTTCTATGTGCCTAAAACTTCACTTGTTCCTTGAGAATTGAATAAGTCAAAGATTATATTTATTTATTTACTTATTTATTCCTTTTTTTACATTAATAATTGAAATATGAGAATAATCAAAATAAGCAATACACTTTTCTTAACTATTTAAACCATCCCCTAAAATTAGAATATCATACAATTTAAAAACAAAATAGAAAAAGATGGAGAAGACTTTTCCAAACAAAAGGCTTGATAGTTTGCTATAACTTGCCCCAACTTGGTTTTATACCATTTGGGGAATTAAATATACAAGACTATAATGAGATATTCAGGGCCTTTACTTCAAACAAATAAAAGGCAACGATCAATGGAATGAATATCTCTAAACTAAAACAACTATTATATATATATAGGCCTAGCGGGTGCCATATAGCCACCTCTGCAATAGAAACCATATTGGCATGAACTCCTCCTAATCTACCCTCTCTCTTTCACCCCCTCACAATCACAAGTCTTACAAAACAAGAAATGCCATTATATTGCACAAACATAACTTAATCTAAGACCTTAAATTTCTCTAAAATTGTCCTCCCGCAAAGGTTTGTCCAAACTGCCAATTTGCTGGGACAACATTGTTGCTGGTGATGGTTCTGCCGTCACTGGTTGTGACTTGGAAGGACAGGCTCTGGCCATTGAGGTAGGAGTTGCTCTGCCAGTTCTGGCCCCAGTTCCTTGACATGGCTTGCCATCCTGTCCTGGACCCTTTGATTGACACAGAATGAACATCTCCAGCTCCTCCAACATTTGTGATCAGAACCAAGTTGAAGTAAGAGTGACCATTGACGGTGAATCTGATTCCTCCTTTCTTCACACAGGGGACTCTGTTTCCAAGTCAGAATCATCATGTTAATCTCTGTTTTCTCATGAATGCAAAACACGATACAATACTTTGTGACATGAAAACATATGGATGTTTATTAACCTTCTGAAAGAGACAGGAACAATCCCGGCTTTGTATTGAGCAATCTGCAGGAAAGCAGGCTCAGCGAGATCGAAGTGTTGAAGAGGAGGGTTGCACCAGCCACCATTATCGTTGGCCAAAGCATAGTTTGGCGGGCAGAAGTTAGTGGCTGTGACGGTGATGGAACCAGGGAGGCACCATTTGGCGTCGCCGCTGCATCGCATCTCATAGCAAGACCCACAGCTCAGGCCACTGTTGAACAGAGCAGTGCTCAGTGCTGCAGTTTCAGTCCCATAACCTTGGCTGTACAAATTCCCATACCCACATGCTCCTCCTGCAAGTTGAACACGTAATCTCATCAGAAATTCAATACCCTGATGAAAAGATCTAAACTTTCTAACTCATAACATCAGAAACTCATTTCCCAGAAGAAAAGATTCAAACTTGTAACTCACAATAGTAGAAAGAGTGACTTCAGACTTACCCATTGTCCCAGAAGCGTCACCGCCACCATAAAATGTGGCATGACCACTTTGCCATCCTCCATTGTCACCAAAAGAACCTTGAAGGTTAAGAAGAATACTAAAGAGAAGAGAGAAAGCAGAGAATGTAGCTGCAATGGCCATTGTGTTGTGTGCTAGCTAGTGCTTAGAGAAGCTAGAAACAGAGGATACAATGAGATATGTGAGCTTTTGCTGCTGAGAGCTTAGCAGAAGGTGGTTTTCTTATAAAGGGAAACTAGAGAAGACTAAGAAGTGGGGTCTCGTAGTTGAAGGAGACAATTTAACAATTCTGAGGGTAAACAGATTCATATTTTTCTAAAAGTCATTAGCAGAAACGAAGGAGCACATGCAAATGTTCCGGTTAGACTACCAACTGCTTAATCTACGGTCCCACTTGGCACATGCATTCTTCAAACCGTTTCCCTATATCTTCTTAACAATTCTTTATGCTTAATTCTAGAGGTCTTTAATGTGGTGTTTTCTTCCAAGTTTTCCCTGAAATCACGGTATCAACTCTCCTTAATACAGCAGAAAAAGTCGCTAATTGTGGGAGTTACAGTACATACTATACTAACCTTTACATATGTCCAAAATGGTAGGCTTCGATGGGCTTTAATGGCTGCACCAAACAGAGTAGAGATAATGGTACTTTGTTAAAGAAAGTAGCTATAGCCCATTTTCTCTTTTCCATTATTCACACACTGCGTTCAAATCAAACTAACTATTCCTGATAATGAAGTCCGTCTAGTCAAAACCTGATGTAAACTTTACAGAGAATTCATAACAATAAACTTTGACTCCCTCGTACTCGAATAGTGTCCAGCATGCATTTGAATATTTGAATGTTGCTATATGATATCCCCAAAATCATGAAACTCATTTACCGTTTCGGCTTCACTGTGTCTTTATTATGTATGAAGGGGACAAAATAGTTTCAAGAATCTTAATGTGAAAGGATTTATTAATAAAGCAAGAGGATCTCAGTCTGAGCAGATAGCCGACACGAACCATATAGCATTTTTCTTATACCAAGAGCTCAAGTACTTTGATTCCACGTGGGTCACTGCTCAAATTCAGAGGGCTTCATGGAAATTTATAAAGCTCCTATAAAAATACCCAGTGACGAAAAAAATGAGAAGAACTAAAGATTGTTTCTTTTTCTTTTTCATGCCTAACTTTCTCTTCAAATTACTCATATTTAGGTAGAATTCCACTGTCGGTTACAACTTACTACAGACAAAGCATCTCTATGAGCAAATGAAATTTGATTCATAAAGTAATGGGGAAAAAGGTCAAACGTACACGTGGTTGGATTGATTGTAATGACTCGAGAAGCTAAAACAAAGAGCATATATTAATTATGATTACATGCAAAAGCACGAGGATTAGTTTATCACTAATGATCTTAGATATATAGAAATGCTATTTTAATTATGAAATAGTTAATAATTGAATATTGACCAATATTTTATTTAAAATTTTATACAATAAAATTAATGAATATAATTAGAATAATAAATTTATATATTTAATTATTATTTATATCATAACTAATATAACATCGTCGAAAAAAAAACCTTTGGTCTCTCGTTACTAGTTTTAAAATTAATTTAGTCTTTTAAATATAAAAATTATCAAAATCATCTTTTAAAAATAAATTTTTTTTCAAAAAGAAAAGTTTTTTCTTTCGAACAAATGGGATAAATTAGTTCACTTTTTTATCAAAAATTATTTTGATACTTTTCGGAGCCAAAAATAGGGAACCAAAAATTGTATTTTTCTCTGCCATCATCGAAATATATTTTTAATGAAACAAGACTTTGAATGCTTCCAAACCAATACTTAAATGTTTGAATATGTAAGAATCTCGATGGCCATTAATATGCAGAAAAAGGTTTGGAAGGCATTGAAGAAAGAGTAGTGATCTGAGAATGGCCCTACCATGTTAGGAGAACATGCGAGTCCCGCTCTTCGCGGTCCATTACGTTTAAGCGTCGTTTTCTGAATCAAATTAAGGCTCCTATTTGTGTTTTGTGTTTTCTCTCACGAAAGGAAAATAATAACAATTTCCATGAGTTAAGAAAATAGGATAATGACTTGTAGATTATCTATATTTTAATGCCTAGTGGCTGATAGTAGGGTTATTGGGAGGAATAGACATGCATCATGCTCATGGGTACGTATGGGGTATTATAATTCTCATCTTTGAATTCATATTTAACAAGAATTTTGGACAAATCTTTTTTTAAAATTGTGTGTATTTAGTTTAGTATTGGAGGGGGTTCAAAAACTTGTTTGTATATCTCAACGGTAGTTTGTTTTATAAATATTATTGTTTAGGTTAACTAATTTTTTTTAGCTATTTAAAATTCAACCATCAATGAGAAGAAAATAAATATATGAAATACGAAATAGACTTTGCATGAGGTTTAACTTGTGAGTTTTTAATTAAATATACTTAATTTTGTCAAATATAAATTGTAAATCCTTTTAAGATTGACAAAGTTTAAGTTGGCAATTTGACTTAGAATACTTGGACTCCTTTTATAATGTGTAAGTTTATCTTTTTTTCTTTGCAGATTAAATTTTGGTTATAAAATGTGTAATTAATTACCTTCTAAAACCAAATTTCGCATCCCAAACTAATCAAATTTATACAGTGCTTAAGTGTTTATCCATATGTCAATTTTCATGTTTACATTTAAGCTTGAGTAAGTGATGAGTAAGGGGGACTTTTGATAATCCTCTATTTTTAGTGTTGTTTACTAGTACTAACTTTTTAAGTATTGAATTCATTTAGTATATTAGAGATTTAATCAATTGAAAATTGTGTTCACTCAATTCAATTTCATCTTTCAGAAATTATTTTTTTAATTTTCTGAACATTTTAATCTTCCAACAATATAGCCCCACTTAACATACTGCTGGTGTATGGCATGAAGGGAAATAAACATAACCATTCATTAATGATATAGAATTGTTCAAGTCTCTTGAACTTCAAAATGATATTTTCTTGGTCTAGTTTCAGAAAACTTATATTTTTTGCTTGATAATTGGAAGAGATATTGTTTAAAATAAAATTGTTAATTGAGTTTATAAAATATCACTGTAATAGCTCTAATTGTAATTATGGGGTGTATCATTCAAAATGAATCAATTATCAATACAAAGAAAAGGACCAGGAGAATCACAAACTATTTAGGATACCAGATCTTTTAGTTTCTTCGTTGATAATTAATTACTTAAAAGAAACTAATAAATGTCTCTTCAATATCACCGTAAGAACAACTTTCTATCGAATCTGCCAATTTGTCTTCTGTTAAATTGAACATGCTGGGGAAGATTTGATGAATCACCTACTTTCCTGATCGTCCAAAATGCTTTAAATTTTATTTTTACTGTACATTTGCTGAATTTTAAATTCAAATCTTTTAAAAATTGGACAAAAGCTAACTCCTAATCATGTCCATGTGTGAAGCCACATATTTTGACCATTTACTTCAGAATGTTTACATCTTTTAGTCTTTTACCCTTTTCTCAACAATATTTTTGTACGTACGTTGAAGATAATGGACCACTCTGATCTGGGTTCGTCGAATTTAGTTGTAAAATAGTCAAAAATTGTTGGCTGCACTGCAAACTAGAAGATTAGAAGTTAAGATCATGAAGAAATATATGAAAGTTTCTGGCATTTTTCGGTACAGAGCTGGAAAATTCATTTCTAAAAAGCAAAAAGACCAGAAAGAGATATCAGCAAAAATGCCATATCCTATATGTTTATGACCTTTCAAAATTCCCCTTCTATCAGAAAAATCAGTCTAAAAGGAGAGACACTACGAATGAAAATAACATGGAGGGAAAAATTCTTATCTTAGTTATTGAACGATCAAAGAAAGTTCAATCCAAAGAATCTCCTCCTCCTCTTAGGCCTAGTTGAACAGTACATTGAAATGTGATCCACAAAATCATGTAGACTTTATCCAAATGTTGTTTGTTTAGGGACCATATGGGAGTGGCCACCACAAGGGCTGTCCATAGTTCCACTTGGGGAAGATGCAGAACCCAAGAATATGGATTGAACTACAGGTTGAGAGGGTCTCAAATGGTCGTTTTCAAGAGGTAGTTGAGGGTTACGGCCATATGTACAGGACACAACAAAGAGTATTTAAGAGAGTTAGTTTCATGGACTGTGCAAGTTCAAACTACACGTTCCAAACCCTACCATGTGCATTAAATGGAATGTTGGGGGATGTAGGCCATTCATAACCGTTGTAAGGTGACACTTTGGTTACAACTTACAATCTGGGTTTTATGTTGAAATGATATGTCGCATTGGGTTAATTAGAATGTTCCCTTTTGCAGACTAAATTTGTGATATTGGCTGTTTTGAGAGGTGGTTTTGTGTATAGTTTGTAACTATGTCTGGGTGTGGGATGTGGACATGATATTTGCCTCTCTTCAAAGTTCAAAACCCAAAAAGGAGCTTTTATTGTTACTACAATTGGGAACCTCAGTGATACGGACTAAATTAAAAATCTCGCATCTAATTGCCAAATAAAAGCTAAAGGGAAAGAAGATTATTGTATTGTTGGCATAATATCTTCTGCTGGATATTAGATAAAGCTTAGGTTTCTAGTAATTTCATGGAAAAAAAAAAAACTACTAGAATAAAGGATAGAGTTAATACAAATTCAGATCAAACTAAAGATATTAAGCATAACCAAAAATTTTAAAAATCAATTGTATCTTTTTCCCTCAAGAATTGATATTGAAATATGAGCCTTTTGGCTTATAGCATATCTACCACTACAGACAGTTGTTTCAAGCGTATGCATCGTTCCAATATATAGATTTGAAGCAAGAATGTTTGACAGTATAGGAATGTAGTCTAATTTCTTGGATTTTCCCATATACAAAATATGCCACTTCGGTATGAAAGTATGAAACTCCACAAATTTTGGTTTATTTCTTTAGGAATTCTAGGAACCAGGCCAAGGGACTACGAGGCAAACGAGAACATGAGCTGTCATTTTTGCCTTTCTTTCGCCGTTGTATAATGTTGCATACATATTTTGTCAACAAAAGCCATGAGATTAGCAAGAATTTGAGCAAAGGTAACTAGTTCTACTCTTCACTTTCTATTCCCATTTTATTTCATGTGATACAAATATCATTAATTTATTTTGGTTAATTTAGTTCCAGATGATATCTGAACTCATCTTCTAATCTCAGAGATAATCCCAATGAAAGCTCATTGGCTTCAAAATTTTTCTATTTGTTTCTTTAATCTAGCTCCTGCGCAAGGAAAGCCTTCGTCTCGATTAAAACACAGAGAGACACAACTTTAAAATTTTTTAAAAAGGAAAAGGAAAGGGGATGCGGGGACAAAATAAAGGGTAGCAAAAAAAAAAGGGGGACGTGACAACATGCTTACCTTTACAATATCCGCCCAATATTGGAAAGACCAACTGGCTAGATATGTGTGAATTTGTGGTGCTCTGAACCAAACAATGACCTCTCCAAAAATTGCCAGGAGGTATTAAAAAAACCAAACCATGTCTAGTTTCATATGGACAAGAATAAAACATGATGGTCCATCCATAGCGAACCATGTCCATATGTTTGCACTTTTGCAACTGAAATTAATGATACAGGGTTCTTTTGTGCAATGAGGGTAGAAATTGAGGGCTGACATAAAACAGCTGATTGCCCATGCAAACAAATGCACTGATGCGCATAGAGAAAAGACAATAGTTATTAAATAGATGTGTCAATTAAGTACATATTCCCACTGCGAAAAAATAAGAGTGGAGAAAGGATAGGACTGTGAAGGTACCAATAATTTAAAACTCGAAACAACATCATCTGAATTTGGAGCTCAATTAAGTCTAACAAAATTTTATGAGAAAAAGCTCAGTGACCCTGAACAAGCCACCAAAAATGTGAAATTTAATCAAATAAAGAATTAAATACAGAAACAAAAAGATAATACCTTTGTGTGTCACTTATGTCAGTCTATGAACAATCCAATAAACTGGGTGGTGACATGTTGGTCAATCATATTTGCATCAAAAGGCACTGCTGATTTGTTTGACACAGCTGGAAGGACCATCAGGCATCAGAAGATGAGCACCCCTGGTGCTTATCTCAAGGCCTTGAAATTGGCCAATAGATTCCTGTGGCAACATTTCTGACAAATCTTGTGTGTTGGCTACAGCAAGCAGAGGTTGATGAGGATTTGACACATTAGATGAGAATGAGTGCAACTGCTGCATTTGCATGGTCTGAGGTTCAACTGGTCCATGCTGCAGCTGATGTAAGAAGAAGGATCCTTGAGAGAATGGAATTTGATGCACTTGCATATTATAGGTTTGGGTTGGAATTGGAGTTGGAGTAACTGTCTCTCCAGTAGCAACCTTCAGCTTATCAACCTCTTTCTTCAGTGCATCATTTAGAGCTGCAAAATTGATTTCCCAAGGGGGAGTGGGGGTTTGAAATCTTGAAAGTGAGTTATATTTTAGCAAGCAATGACAATGTATTAGCTGAAAATTTAACACAACAGTATTATGTTATTGATCATGAGCAGGTCTAAAATTTCCCTTTTCAGTTTCTATTTTCTTTCCAAGGAGCATGCAAATTCTAGCCCATCCAAAGTAGTATTACAAAGTACAAACCGTAAAAAGTTACCAATGAGCTTTGGCTCAATTAGAGTCATCAGGAGTTGAAAATAATTTCCAATAAATACATGGAAAATGATTATTCTTCAGCTCATACTTATGCAAAGCAAGAACTAGCAAAGTTTCTTGAATTCATTTTTTTTTCTTATCACAAAGGTAGAACTTGCATAGCAAATAACAAGTGGAAACACAGACATAAAATAATTTGGGGGGAAAAAAAAAGGAGAAATTCAGATTAGTCCCTTATAGTTTTGCCAGATCTCACTTTGCTACCCCATTGTATTAACCAGACCAATCCAAATATGTAGAAGCCAATAATAATAATAATATACAGCATAGGAAAAAAGATATCATGGCAGAATGGGACTTTTGGAGTAGTATTATGGGTAATTAGGGATTTATCTGACTAGTAAATGTTAGTAGAAATGGTTTTCTAAAGGTTAGAACTTAGAAGGAGAAGAGACAAAGAAGAAAGTAGTACACAGTATCTTCAAGGCGTGGACAACACTTTCTTTTAGGCTTAATTCACCCAAGGGGAGTACATGACCCACCCGGCTAGGTCAACCCAACCTGCTTAGTTGTTTCGAGCCAGGTCATGTACACCACCACAAACTAGGATTGGGATCAAAATGCAAAATCTGATCCTGGGCTAATGCATCTATATTTTTTTTTGCTTTTTCTTAATTATTTTTTTGTTTTCTAATTAAAGTATTGATATTTAAAAAAAAATAACTACTTTTTTCAACTTGTGTTAAATATAAATAATTTTTGTTGATATAGGATATCTTATTTATCAAATATAAAAAAAAAATGTTCTCTTTTTTACCAAAAAAAAAATCTTAAATTTAAAGTTGTAAAAAATTAGAAAAAGAAAAAAGAAAACCTGATTGACCCGGTTGATCCAACCTGACCCGATCATATGTCGGGTCCCGAGACTAGGTCGCTAAACTTCACCTGGTATGAACCCCGGCTTAGGGTTTGTCCAACCCTAATTCAACCCCACCTATCCCTATGTTATAAGGTGCAAGTTGCGTTCACCAGTGAATTTTCTACAAGATACAATGAAGATTCTTAAGTATGGATTGCACTTTCAATACTCAAGCAAAGACAACAACAGTCTTTTCAAAGTGATAATTTAACCTTTCTTTGTGTGTACCCAAAGACAAAGTCAATGAGTTTGAAGTTGTTGTGTGTTTTATTTTGTGTTTTTCTCAAATGGAGTGATGGTGAGGGGTTTATATAGATTATGAAGCGATGTCTTGAAGAAATACCTCTTGGAACAATACTTCTTTAATTAAAAGTCACAACTATATGTTGGTTCATAAACCAACATAACTTGAATATTTTTTTATGAAGAGTTATACTTTTTTACTACGTAGGATTTCCTTAACATAACACATCTTTTCACCAAGTGGTGATTACCACACCTTTCTATAAATATCTTTAGAAGCCAAAGAGACACAACCTTGGTATTTTTTTGTTTCGTAACTTCCTACATAACCCTTCATATAAATTTATTAATTTATATGAAGACATGACTTTTTTAAAACACATCTCTTCATTTTAAAAATATTCCAACAGTAAAGAATCTAGAGGGGAATGAAGGAGTCATATTCTATAAATTGTACCATCCACATGCTATTTCCTGTTAAAAATACGACAGAAATGGATATATGACAACAGTAAAGCTCAAAATGAGGGTAAAAATTTTAAACCATAGAGTGCAAAAAAGAAATTGGACCAGGCCACTGCAGGGAAATTTGAATTTAGCTTCCATCTCCACCCCCAAAAAGATGGATGCACAAATAAAGTTCACATGTTAAGTAAACAAATCTTAGTATGAATAAAAATTAAAACATACCATCACGTATCTTAGCTTGTTGCTCCATTGCTTGTAACCGAAACTTAAGCTCTGTATTTTCACTAGTCAAACCAGTTGTGTCTCTCTGAAAATAGAATAAGTTTCAAAATAATTGTCTTAGGTAACATAATATAGTAGCGTGATCACCATCATGTATGAACAATTCAATAACTAGTAAACAAAATGTAAGAAAATATGAGCATCTGCAGAATGAACACAAGAAGCAAAAGCAAAAACAAATGACAAATTATGAATAATGAGACATGACCAACAATCTATCAAACCTTGACAGAAAGAGTATGAAGCATATCCAGTCTATTCTAAATATTAAGCACAGAATATTTCTTCATGTTTAGTTCATCAAGCTTCCTATCTAATATTGCAATAATAATTCAAACGCTGAATGATAATAAGATAAGTCGGACCCCACCCTCTCTCTGAAGCAAAAGAACTCTGACTTTTACATGATTAGTCATTGACTGATTTGAAATTTATAGCAGTCAACACACTTTACATGGAAATATGTAAATCACCATTCTGCGAATAATCCACATTCACATTTTAAAATTACATAAGCACGAACTTAACAGATGAGCATGGATATGGCTGAGAAGAGCGTCACTATCCCTAGAAGTAATTGTATCAGTTCCAAACTTCCAATGAAGCTAATCAGATCACGATTCATGAAGGTAATGCATAATCTACAAAGCGATAATTCACACTTCAATAAGAACCTGGAAAAGATTTAATTGCGCAGAAAGAGTAGTTGCTTCTGTTTGAAGGGTTTGAATTTTCCTCTCAAGTTCTAATACATAGCGAGTTTTCCTCTCTTTTGAACGAGCCGCAGATTGGCGATTTGCGAGAATCCTGCATCAGATGCAAAATTTAGGGACTCCGTAAGTAACAATAATATGAATCACTATGGTTTGTAGATAATAGAGAAATCAAGGTTCCAAACCTCAATAAAGAATCATGAACTGACTAGCTAATACCACAAAATGCATTATATATATACTTCCAAACATACATATATGGAGCCACATTACGTTGCAGCGCGTTCCAAAAGTGCAAATCAGATTCCATATTATCATCTTCGAAATAAATATAAATTGTTCGCACTCCCATCAAAAAACCAGATTCCTCTCAAAGTTATACTATGAAGAAAATCCAAAGCTCTATCATTGAAGGACTGCACAATATAGACGGGGAATCATACCTCTTCGCTCGCTTGGGATCAACGGTCCACAGTTCAGCAAGCTTATCGGGAGCCATTGCCTTCTTAGCCTCAATGGCCTCGAACACGGTAGTTTCATCGGCAGAATTGCTGTGCCGATGCCTAGGTCTCGATGGCTTCTCACTGACGCTGCTACTACCGGCGGTTCGAGCATTTGCGTTACTCTCCAAGGTTCCTGGTTTATGGTCAGAGGATCCAATGTCAAGATTGGATCCGGACTTGTCAAAGTCCATGTAAGCGGAAAAGAGGTCATCCTCTGATCCTAGATCTTCGAAGGCGATGGAGGGGCCATCGAAGGGGCTCGGTTCGAGATAGAAGTCGTCGGGGAGTCGGAATTGACCCTCGGATTGGGCGCGCCGGTGGAAGGGGCCTCGAGAGGAGGGAAAAGGCTGGCCGGGAAATGACATCGTTGAGGGACGACAATGGAGGTGGGAGAGAGTGACCGGCCCTGGTCACTGTGTGTCTCCGTCTTCCATTCCCTGCGCTCTCGTCTTCTTCCTCACACTTCCCTCTTTGCTTCTTGCCACCTTCACGGAGACACACGCTGGTCATATCACGGGTGACCAAACGACGGCGTTTCACGAAAAAAGATAGCTTGTTTTATCAGCCATGTACGGGGTTCTATTTATCCGGAGCGTGTTCCAATTCCTAAACATCAATGGATAAAATTTTACTTTGCATTTTAGTAAAAGGATATAAAAATTACTATGCAATTAAAAATATTATATATATATATATATATATATATATATATATATATATAAACACACTTCTTTATTAAACATAAATCTATTATTAGTTAAAAAAAATTCTGGCATTTAAAAAAATATAAAAATATATATCACTAAAAATTAATATATGACATGCTTGAATATTTAGTTGTCATTATTTAATTTATTTATCTTTTTTAATTGTACTAATAAAAAATTTTCCTGAAAAACATTTTTAACTCCTCTTTCCCAATAAAAAGTTCTGGATTTCATTGATTATTCTTAGTGTTTTTAGTCTTAGTTAATCAAATTCAATCAATTTTCATTGAAGATCAAATTATATAACTCTATTTATTCTTTTATGCACAAATATCATTATAATGTACTTTTTTTCTCTCTTCTCTTTCTTATTACCCTCGTTTTAATATTTGTGTGCTCAATTAACTTATTTAATTTTAATATAATAATTTTTTATTAAATTAAAAAATACAATTGAACAAAATCAATACGAGTAATGTATTTATTAGCATATTATGTTTATTGTACAATGCAAAGCCCGATTTGGCCCAATTTCAACTTTAAAATATAATATTAAGCCTAGCTTCAATTTCTTTCTTTTAAAGCTTAAACCTAACTCGCCTTGGACTTTATTTATCAAATTTAATAATAATTATAATAGAACTCAATTACTTTAATGTTTAAATAACTATTTAAAAAAGTTAATAATGTCAAACTCAATCTCTTTCTTAGAACTCAACATAATTTCAACTGCAAGACGTAATTGTATATTTAAACCCAAACCTTGCTCTCTTTGAAGACTAAATTATTATTATTATTTTTTGTGTAAGCCCAATCTTTGGACTTGAATATAAAAATTAAGTGTTGATTAAAGGCAAATGAGCTCAATTAATACAATGGACCAAGCCTTATTCGACCACCCCGTCCATGCTTACTAATTTGAATCAAATTTGTGTTATGTATTTTGGGGCAATAGATAAGAGTGGATTATAACGATGTATGCGGTTTTTAAGGATTTAATGACCCAAAAGGCATACCATGGATATTGTTACAACATCCAATCCATATTGCCATACTTACACTTCATATTTGTGATCGCATCTAATATTTCAACCTCTTTATTGTTTTGGAAAAAGATGCCTGCTGTCGAAGGATTACAATAGAGCCTGTTGTGAATTCAATCATAACCGTAGGTTTGATCTAGTGGCTCTCCTAGAGACTTGTGCATGAGGCAAAAAAAAAAAGAAAAGAAATGCAAGGATACTAATTGCGGTTCATGTACTTGTATTCACAATGTGATCTTACATAAACACTAGTATTCCAATTTCAAAACATAGGTTATGTTGGGGAGTTTTTTAGAGAATAAAATAGAGTGGTATGACATAGAGTGGAGTGAAAGGGTTGGAGTTAGTGTATTGTTTAAAAGTTTTAACGAGAGAAATGAGGGATTCTATTGATTTTTGTTTAAAAATTACAATGAAATTAATGAAATGAAATAACTCATAAATTATTTTTTTAATATTGCTTGTATAAAACAGATACATTAAGAATAATATTTTATTGTTGAATTCATAATACATAATTATGATTGTGAAAAAGAGAAATTTTTTTTTGTTTTTCTTTTGAGGTAATGAATTCATAAAAACAAATGTAATGGAATTTGAAAGAATTTTGTAAAATTTTATTATTTATTTTTTTTCTCTAAAAATGATATATTTACTATATTTTTAGTTAGGTTGGCCATTAAATGAAAGTTAAGAAAAAGATAATAAGAACATTGACCTTTGATATTAAAAATCATGAAAAAAAAGAATAAAAGCTATGAAAGTGACTAGTCTAAGAAATGACAAACCTCTTAATTGTGAAAACAACTTCACGATACATGCAGTAAAAATATTCATGATATATGCAAGATGAGAAAAGACTTCAATGTTATTACTATCCAATTACGAAAAAAGCACGATGGTGATGATAATGATGATAAAGGCAATAGATTTTCTCATTTAGTTATAATTGTAATTATAATTAATAAGATAAGGATATAATAGTAATATAATTTCATATACTACTTCATCTATCCTTGATCTTTCAATTTAGAGGGACAACAAAATTGGAATTTTGGGTGGCAACGAGAGTTCTTATTGTCCCTTCCTTACCATTTCATTCTATCTTAAAAAAACATTCAGACATTAAGTTCAACCCATTATAGTCATTTAATTCTTTGCTACCTTCTTTTAAGCTCTCCATCTAAACATAGCCTAAGCTTTTTAATTCTAGTGCTGCCATGGTTATCAAAAATTAGCTATTAGCCACTGCAAAATGTTGAGGTGAAGCTCAAGAATGAGAAAGAAAAGATTCTATAGTCTTTTACATCACCCTTGCTTGTTCCTTATGATTCATATACTTACTATCAGAATTTTGATGAAAGCTTCTCACTGAATGAAGTATCTCTGTCACCTTTCTTCTCTATTTTTGGCTAAAATTTCTTCAAGATTGGATTCATTTATGTTTATCAAGGGATTATAACGAAAAAAGACTTTTTTGGGGGAAAACAAGGAATGAAAATTCTTATTGCAAGAAAGAAAGAAATTGTCCATGACATTGTTAAATTGTTTCATTAATCTTGTAAAAAAAATATGGATCTAAAATTTATGGCCATATATTTGCTAAATCTTGTTGGCCTTTTTCCTTATATCTCTTTCTTCATCACTATCCAAATTCGTGAATTTCTTCAAGCAATTTCATCTTTTTGCATCAAAATGTTCGGTTTGACTTTATTCTTCACCCTTCACCCAACCATAAGATCCCTTCCTACAACTTTACTGTTCAAAGGTTGGTCTATGAATATTGGAATGGTAAGAAAAGAAAGCATACTAAGAACACCTTCTCTTATAGAACTCCACCCATTATGCGTTCAAAATCCCCAACACCTTTAATTGGTCACACCATTCCATTACTAACTCATCTTCCCTTAACTTGGAACTCTTCTAACGTGCTACCTAGAAGAATTAAACCCTACTCTCATGCAACCCAGTTGCAATTTTATCCATTTGAATACTTGAAATTAAGAGAAAACAGGATGCATGATGCACGAAGGAGTTTGGTTTGAAGGAGAAATTCAAGAAGAAGACCAACCCTCGGTGTCCTTTGAGAGTCCCAAAACATTCTGTCGTTTGCTCCTCTACATTTCAAAACAAAAAAGGCCACATGTGCATGTGTCTCTATTAGATCCAATGGATCAAATCTGCAACTCAGATTAAAGCCACAAGCTTTTCTATAATCTTTTGACAACAAGGGATCTTTATAGATATTATTCCTTCCTTGCACATGCGCCATATTATTATTATAGTAATCAAAGTCTCTAATCCTTCAAGATACAGTTATAAATGTCTTAATGTTGACAATTAAAATGAATGAACTTGGTATTATATCATTGGAAGAAAAATTAGTACAACATGTAATATCTTAAACATAAAAACAAACTTGTTAGTTTGCTTAAAACAAAGAAATAATTCTGAAAAACTCATACCTCATGCCATTGCTATTTATGTGAATATGGATGCTTCTAAGCCTTTATTTCTCACTCACTAAGATAGTGTGTGAGCTTTATGTGATGAGAAACTAAACTTAGAAACTCATATTTATAAGAGAGCTTGAGACAACAACTCCATCAAAGGTTTCTATTGAAATTATTTATGCAAGTGGGTAGGAAAAGTGTATGTAATGATGAAAGTTCACAATAATGAGATATTGCACTTAATAAATGGATCATTGTCAACAAGAAAGTTAACAAGTTCATGATGAAAGTCCGAAATGATAGGTTGTTGTACCTATCAAATGGACCATAAATAGTAAGAATTAACATTCTCTTGGTCCATTACACTTAATAATTTTAATATCCTCTTTCATACACATTTTAAAAGAGAAAAACTGAATGTACGAATCATAATATTACGTCCTTTGTAAGTAAGTATTACCTTCTATGTATCACAATGCATATCACTTTTTCATCTTGCCATAACTTAATGAATAAGCCTTATGCTTATTCTGGGTTCTCTTAATGTTGTTTATTCTCTAAATATAAATGTGCACATAAAACAAGAAACACAACTCATATTAAAATGAATAAAAGCTTTATTACAGATTATGATAATATACATCAAATAAATAATGTGGAATTAAGTCCTATTCTAGTTACATTATCTTTAAACTTCATAAGTGGCTGCCTTTTGTTAAGGAATTAGCAATCATCAACTCAATTCTTATATGTTCAATGGATATTTTATTTTCCTTGACATGTTCCTAAATGGCTAAATACTTAATGTCTGTATTCTTCGACTTCCACTTTTGTTGTTCTTAGCCAGAAAAACTGTAGCTTAGTTATTGCAATATATTCTTAATGGCCTTGAGATAGAATCCAAAATTTTAAGACCAGAAATAAAGCTATTAAGTCATACACCATGTGATGTTGCTTCAAAACAAGACATGAATTAAGCTTTCATAGTAGAAGTAGCAGTTAAAGACTACTTTGCGCTTTTCCAAGACATAGCTCCACTGGTAAGTATAAAGATATATACAAATGTTGATTTCTAATAGTCAATACAATTGGCAAAATTTGAATCAGAGCCAACTACCTCAAGGTTCTCAATTCCCTTGTACATTAGCATGTAATCTTCAGTATCTTTGAGATAGCTTATAACCTTATTTACAACTCTCCAATGATCCATCCCTGGATTATTATGATATCTACCTAGCAACCCAATAGCAAATGTAATGTCAGGTGTTGTAAAACTTGAGCATACATAAGGCTTCCAACAGCTGAAACATATGGAATGTTACGCATCTGTTCCCTCTCTAGATTGTTCTTCAGCCATTGATTCAAGTTGAACTTATCACCTTCACAACAAGTGCTACATTTGATGAACAGTCTTTCATCCAAAATCTTTCTAAGGCTTTGTTAATATAGGTTTATTGTGATAAACCCAAAATACATTGAGTTCTGTCTCTATGGATCTTAATGCCAATAACATAAGATGTCTCATCTATATCTTTCATATCAAAGTTCTTAGAGAGAAATTATTTCACCTCATATAAAAACCTTTTATCATTAGTTGCAAGTAATATGTCATTCACATATAACACAAGGAAACATATTTTCCTCCTACTAACCTTTTGGTATGTACATTAATCCATGACATTCTTCACAATTGCAAATGAGGAGATAATTTCATGAAACTTAAGATACTATTAGTGGGAGGCTTGTTTCAATCCATATATGGATTTCTTAAACTTACAAACTAAATGTTTACTGGCATTAGAGGAGAATCCTTTAGGTTGTTATATATATATATATATATATATATATATCTCATCCTCTAGATCCCCTTCAAGGAATGTTGTTTTCACATCCATATGAAGTAATTACAAGTCAAAATGGGTAATCAATGCTATTATAATATGGAGGGAATCTTTCTTTAATGCAAGAGAAAATGTTTCCTTATAATCAATTCATTCCTTTTGAGCAAATCCTTTGGCCACGAGCTAAGCTTTATATCTCTTGATGTTGCCTATTAAGTTTCTTTTTGTCTTAAAAACTCATTTACAATTAATGGCCTTTGAGCCACTATGTAACTTAATGAGACTATAGACTCCATTAGATGCCATAGAATCCATCTCATCCTTTATAGCATTAAGCTGCAAATTATATATTCACAGTTGATGGCTTGTGAAAATGTTTTTGGATCATTTTAAGCTCTTATAGTATAGTCAGACTCTTGTAGGTATATAATATAATCACTAGTAAATACTGAATTCTAAATCCTAATTGATCTTCTTAATGTTCAGTTAACATTCTCTTGGAGACATGTCCCTTAATTGGTTGCATAACAAAATTCTAGTGGTTGTTGTACAATCGGATCAACTTGGTCACAATCAATAGTTTGTGTTTTCTCGATGATTGGTTCTTCAATACTTGTTTGTACTGGAAGGGTATAAATTATAACCAATATGTCACTTTATGTGAGAGCTTTAGTTCTCAATTGATCATTATCAGAATCTAAGTTCTGAGTTCGATCATTCCCACTGATTAAGTCATTCTTAAGAAATTTAGCATTTCTTGACTCTACAATCCTAGTACTTTGTGATAGACAATAAAATATGTATCCCTTAAACCTTTTGACATACCTAATAAAGTACCCACTGATAGTCCTTAGGTATAGCTTCTTCTCTTGTGGGTTATAAATACACACTTCAGACGAGCATCTTTATACGCGTATATGACTTAAACTTGGCTTCTAACCTTTCATTAACTCAAATGGCATCTTTTCAATAGCCTTAGTTGAAACTCGGTTAAGTATATATACAACCGTCTTAAGAGCTTTAGTCCACAAGAACTCAGGAAGCTTAGAGCTACTAAGCTTGCTTTGCACTATGTCTAACAATGTTCGTTTTCTTTTTTCAGCAACACCATTTTGGTTTGAGGAACCAGGCATAGTGTATTGGGCAACAATACCATATTTTTAAAGAAACTTTGCAAATGGACCATAGTACTCACTACTTCTATCTGACCTCGCTATCTTAATTTGTTTACCACATCATTTCTTTACTTCTGCCTTAAAAACATTAAAGGCATCTAATGCCTTATTCATATTATTAAGCAAATAGAGATACATGTATCGTGAGTAATCATCAATAAAGGTGATAAAGTATTCCTAACTACTTGAGTCCATATCCAGACTACGTATATCAGCATGTATAATCTCTAACAAGGTAGAACTCCTTTTAACACCTTTTTTGGTCTTGTTAGTTTACTTACCCTTAATGCAGTTTATACAAATATCAAAGTTAATGAAGTCAAAAGTAATTTTTACTAACCTTTTTACCCTCTCTATTGAGATATAACTAAGTCTACAATACCACAACATAAAGGAATTTTCATTAGTAATACATCTTTTTATACCTATGCTACTGGAAGCATGTATGGTTTCATGTAATGAATTATCATGTAATTGAATTCAGAAAAGACCATCACAAATTGTATCATTTCCAATAGGATTAGATTTATAAACAACTTTAACTATTATTTGAGAGCTTAAAAGAATATTCCAATGTACAAGTTTCAAAATAGAAATTAAGTTTCTAGAAAAACTTGGTATATAAAAGGTCTTATCCAAAATTAGAACAAAACTAGAATTCAAAACTAGCTTGCAAGTTCTTATATCCTTACCCAGTAAGCCCATCTTGTTTCACGAGTAGATGCATAGTTGTCAAACTCGTAAGTTTATTATCCGAGTTTATGAGTTTACGATTATACATAAAAAAAAATGAGTCAACTCGTTGTAAACTCGGACTTAGTATAAACTCGAGTAAACTCGCGAGTTGACTTACTGAGTCTACTGAGTTTACGATTTTAACGTGTCAATTAGCTTGTAAAGTCAGCAACATAATAATTTAAACTTAAGACTAAATAAGATATAAATAAGTTTCTTTTCCATGAAACCTTTACAATTTATTTTATTACAAGTTTGAATATGCATAAAAAATAATAAAATTTCATTTAATATGCACTTATTAAATAAAATAAAATAAATATTATTTAATTATTTATATTGAATAATTATTTATGTATGACCATATTAAAATATTCATGTTGAGTATTACAAATTTTGAAATATGAATAACTTTTGTTTGATTAAGTATAATTTGAATTATATTTGAATAATTTTTTAATGTATATAGTATTTAAACTATAAAATTACATATTTTGATAACTATTTATTAATTAAGGTAAAATCTTATAAGTTAACGTTACGAGTTTACCTTGCTCTTACAAGTTTACCTAAATTCGCAAGTTTAACAACCTTGAGTAGATGTATTGCTCACTTCCCGTCAGCTTCCTTTGGTTTTGAAAGCCTTGTAAGGTATTTGAATTATGGACTGTAGAACCATAATCAATACGCTATGTGTTACTATTATCATATATAATATTAGATTTATAACAAAAGAATGAGATTGAGTTACTTTTTTTCAAGCCAAACCTTGAATTTGTTATAGTCCTTCTTCATGTGTCCTTTTTTCTTGCAGAAAAAACACTTGGACTTCTTCTTAATTTCACCTTTGATGGGCATTTTACCCTTCCATTTTCCCTTGGCTTGTTTCTTATCTTTCCTTTGAGTTGCCATATGTGCATTTTCTTCTATTTTTGCTAAAAGCTTTCCTTCCTCTTGAACACACATGGTTAGTACTCCATTGATTGACCATTTTTGTTTATGTGTATTGTATGTGATTTTAAAAGGCTCATATTGAGGCAGTAGGGAATTTAGAATGGAGTACACTATGAAAGAATTAGGAATCTCAACCTTAAGTGCCTCAACTAAGCTGCAATATCCCTCATCTATATGATGTGCTCTCGCACACCCCTTAAGCCAGTGAGTTTCATGGTAGATAATTTTGACATTAAGGTACTTGCTAAAGCCTTTTTAGAGGATTTAAATTGTTTATCAATGGTTTTTAACAAGTCATAGACGTTTTTATGCTCTCCTATTGATCCACGTATACTATTAGATATCTCGGATTTGATATACATTATGCTGAAGGGATTAGATCACTTCCAATGTTTATAAAGAGTTATTGTAGATACACTACTAGTATCCGTAGGTGTAGGAGGTTCATCTTTTCTAATGGCATAATCAACTTCCATCCACCCTAATTGGAGAAAAATATTTTCCTTCCAAATCTTGTAATTAACCCCATTAAGTTCGGGAACTTGCAAATTAGAAATGTTTAGTAGTTAAAAAGCTGCTAAATATTACATGTATATATATCAATATATGAGACAACTTTGAAAAATCCATATAACATGTTCTACCAATGTAAAACATGCAAAGTAAACATGAGCCTAGTCGTAAATAAAATTGTCTATGAGTTAAGTTTTATTCAATTAGGTTCATGCACAAATTATGATGAAACTAGAAAATAACACTCATTTTCCTTAATTCTTATGGGCAAATTAAGAAAAAAGAAAAAAAATTCACTATCACATCCTAATTATTCATATAAATGAGATAATATTCCTATGGGATGATAATTATTATATTGAAGATGATTAATTACAACTTCTTGTCATTTTCCTTTATGTAATTTTAAAACTTAATGTATAATTTTAGAATAATCGAAGGTACTGTTGCTAAACTTTAGTTATGCTAAAATCATACTAATCACATGACATCCAAATTTTTCTAAATGCTTGTATATAGCCATGCAAAATGTATAAACAAGCAATTCTCATAATGGGATTTTAATTAATTAATTAATTAGTCATCAAAATCAAAATCTGAGAAATTAATTAATTAAATATCCCCTAATTAAAATTTAACCAACATGTCATGAATATTGCTCAAAATTAATTTTCAAGAAATTAAGCACTTAATTTAGTGGCTTAAAAATTTAATTTGGTAAAATATTGGACAAAATATCTACCAAATATTGTCTAATAAAACTTAAGTTGCTTAAAACAATTTTTTATTTTTAAATTTGAGCAATAATACATGGTGATATCCTTTCTGCAAGTTAAATCATTTTGAGAACAATCCCTTACACAAGGGTGTCATCTAGTTAAGTGGTTTGAATATTGGTTTAGCATATGTGATGGTAAGGGTTTGAACCTAGTTTAATATCTAGTCATATTTTGCATTTTAAAGGTCAGTTTTTAGCGTTTCAAAAGTCAAAACTCATTAATTTTTCATAAGGATCAAGTTTATAAGCTCAAAATTATGAAAAAAAAAAAGAGCATAAATATGATCAATTCAAATCTAAAAATTTTCTAAGTTTTGCAAGGCTGAGGTTTAATGGCTCAATACCATATGTAATATCTTAAACATGAAACATACTTGTTAGTTTTGCTTAGAACAAAGAAATAATACAGAAAAATTCATACCTCCTACCATTGCTATTGATGTGAATATGGATGCTTCTAAGCATTTATTTCTTACTCTCTAAGATGATGTGTGAGCTTCAAGTAATGAGAAACTAAACTTTAGGGACCCATATTTATAGGAGAGATTGAGACAACCACTTCATTAATGGTTATTATTGAAATAATTTGTGCAAGTGGGTAAGAAAAGTGTATGTAATGATGAAAGATCATAATAATGGGATATTGCAATTAATAAATGGATCATTGCCAACAAGAAAGTTAACAAGTCCATAATGATAGGTTATTGTACCTGACAAATGGACCATAGATAGTCAAAGTTACAACAAGGCTTGCAAATCCACCATAAATGTTACTCTAAATCTCATACAAGTCCTTTTTATTAATTGCTAATTGAGTTGCAATTCATGTATGCCATTGTGGGTTTTTTTTTTTTTTTTGTTATTTTGTTCTGGGAGCAATTGAAATAGCTCTTTTTTTTTTTTTTCATTTAATAGAAGAGCAAAAGAAAAAATTGTAAGAGAGAATTAAAATCAAATGAAGGAAGAAAGTTGAAGATATGAGTTAAAATAGAGGCCACTAATAAAGGGTTAAGAACTCTTAATTAAGCTTGCTAGTATTTATCCATCAAAGATCTAATGTCTTTTACCAACAATCTGCAAGGTCTAATCACTTTCAAATGTTGACAAAATCAACTTAAGATGACTTTGCTTCTTGCATAACATTGGAAAGTGATTTGGATGATTAGGAGGTAAATTTTGTTGATGAACCCAAGAGAGGGCATTATAAATGAGATGGAAGGCCAATAAAGAAAAGTCATGTCCTCTTAGTATCACTGACTACCAGAGCTTCAAGAAATAACCATTATGATGAACAAAGAGCTAGATTTTCTTTCATTTCTTTCTTGAACAAACCAAGCATCAATGTTCATGCACTGCATATGATTAATTCAATGCAAAGTGATCATAGTATCAGCTTGAGTGCCTGCATGAATAAATTGACTTTTAGCAAACCAAATGCAATATAAACTTATGCAGATCCAATTTGTGAGATAAATCAATTAATTCACATGAGGATGTCAGTTATATTTTGGAATATTCTGGAATGTTGGTTATCAACATTCTAAATGCAAATCTCACTTGATTGTGGTATGATTTTTTTTTAAGATTTCAAAAAGCATAATCTATGAATATTCCATTTTTGAATACTCATTTATGGCATAATATGTGAATATTCTATTTATAAATACCCATTTGGGCCATAATTTGAGAATATTTCATTTTTGAATACTCACTTTGATGGGAAGTGAGCTTCAGCCTTTCTCTATAAATATAAGGTCCTTGACTTCATTTCTCACACCAATTTGTTCTGCTTATACCATCCATTAATGAGAAATAGAAGTTCTGAAGAACTCATATATAGTGTATGTGTGTGTGTTTTATATTTATATTGCAGTATTCTGTATTATAAAGAAGCAATGGCTGAAGGTACATGTAATTCTGCATCATATTTATTATATATGAATATATTAATTATTTATTGTATCCATATAGATATACATCTAACAGTTGATATTGGAGCAATTTTTACCTTTGCCTTGCTTCCAATTTCAGAATTTATTTTGAAAATAATTTTGTTATTGAAATGCACATACATATATCATATGTTTATATAGTATTTTGCCATTTGTCCATAATTTTTGTTCCATGATATATATGTGGTTTATATATTTTGTTCCCTGATGGGCTGATCCTCTAAGCAAAGTTATTGGCTGGCCTATACATTAAGGTTTTCCAATTATTTTATTTGGGCTTCAATTTTTATTATTTCTTTTAGCCCACATTTATTTATAATATATATATATATATATATATTTTGCTTCTAAATTTCTGCAAAGTTATTGGCTGGCCCATACAACCATTAAGGTTTTTCAATTATTTATTTTGGGCTTCATATTTATTTTGCGCTTCAATTTTATGATTTCTTTTGGTGCACATTTATTTATATTTTTTAAATTTTTTATTTCTGAATCTCTATGGGTTTTTGTTTAATCTTATATATCATTCGGTTTTCATCTTTGAGCCTTTTAATTTTTTGATTTATTATTGAGACATTTTAATTTCTTTTTTTTTTTTTTTGTTGATGAGCCACAATCTTGTTCTTGGCTTGCTAGGCATGTTCGGGCTCATTTTGGTTGATTAAATTGTTTTTTGAACTTTATTTGAATAAAAATAAATCATATTGGTCATACTAAGAATTGAACCTTGGACGTGAAGTAAAATGCGCTAGCATGCTTACCACTAGTTTAATGGATATTTCTTGTAACAATTTCTTATGGATTATATTTGACCCATATCTAAAATTAAATTTGAGCCCAAATGAGTTGTTAAGTTATGGGCCAATTCTGCATTCTAAATTTGTTACATGAGCTTTTTTTTTTTAACCAATCTTGTTCTAAATTATATAAAAAAAAAATTCAGATTTACAAAATTAGTTTTAAAAAATTTATTTTTGTTCAATATGCAATGAGCTTTTTGCCAAAAATTTTATGAAATATATATTTATGTGCCATTTATTTAAGCAAATTTTATGACATATTGAGTTAATATTAAGGTTTTGTATTAATTAATTTTTCACATTTATGTTTTGTTGATTAATTAATTAATTAATTAAATCCCATTATGTTAAAAGCTTGTTTATGCATCTTAAGCATTTACGAGCATTTTGTAAATTTATATGTTATGTAATTAGTATAATTAGTCAAAGTTGTAATTAATCATATTTAACATGATAATCATTATCCCACAAGAATGTTATCATATTGATATGATTAATTAGAGTAAGATAGCAAGTTTTCCTTTTCTTAATTTATTCACAGGGATTGAGAAAAATGTTATTATTTGTTAGTTTTATCATATTGTCATTGAACTTATTTAAATAAAACTAAACCTATAGACAATTTTATTAGTCATTAGGCTCATGTTTAATTCACATGTTTATTGTAACACTCTGAAAATACTTCACCCAATTCACTGATATATCTAGAGTAGTTAAGGATTTATAAGAGAAAAATACATTGTCCAAAATACTATAAAGTGTTATAATTAAACTTTTGTATCTAGTCTTCATCAGAGAAATGCTGAACTTATAAAAAAATTCTGCATATGTTAACCCAAAACTCAAAATAGTGCAATTTAGTCATTCTTCCCTAGGTTTGTACTACTTTGATTAGATTGGCTAGACAAAATTAATTCTAACTATTCTTAAATTTAACACATCTAAAGACTATATACCATATTTTAAAATAATCCAAAGTCATTTGATCTTTTATCTAGCCATAAACACATATTAAACATTTACAAGAAAAAGAAATGTTCATTCTAGTTCCTATTTATTATTTAAATATACATGGCTTCTTAACATAACGGTCATCTATCACGGTAATATATTACAAAATAAGTATATATAACTTAAGTATTTCTACAACTTCTTAAACTTATGGCCATGCTTTTTGTGGAGCATATTGAATTCCTAGAAAAAGATGGATGAGATGAATATCTCAGTAGCTAATCATAGTTTAAAACATAGAATGCCAACCTTAAAACTTATAATTTATCAACAAGGACTACACACAGTTCATGCTACATACAAGATCACTCCAACGATCATATAAGGACTTTACGTGGTCAGTTACCCCAATGTTGTCCCATACCAACATAAGGGTCCATGCATAGACATACCAAATAGTCCTATCATAATGTAATTGCCATCAAACAACTATAAATTGATTGCCATCAAACAATCATAACATGATTGCCATCAAACAATTATGGTGTAGCTAACCATCAAGTAGTCCAAAGAGCAATTGCCATTAAACAATCGCAAAATAATTGTCATCAAACAATTAATTAGTGTAATAAAATACGAGTTTTAAGGATAAAGATTAGCTACCTGAGTTTCAAGCTTATTCTTTCTTACTAAGGTGCCCAATTCATTCTTTTAGGCTTTCCAAATGAGCAAATCTCTTACGTAAATCTAAATTTTCCACAAAATGCTTCTTTACTGTAGCCAAAGACTCTCACTCTTTTTTTTTTTCTTTAGTTTTGATGAGTGAAGGAAAAAGGAAAAATGCACGTGGTTTATAGCATTGAAATGAAATTTCCAACCACCTTAATTAATGTTACAGACCCCATGTGAAATAAATTTCAGTAAATGCTTGTTATATTCTTTTTTTTACATATAGGCCTATGTATTTAATTCTAACTACTTTAAAAAATTCATATTTAATATACAAGGTCCACCATCTCATTTTTCTACGGTTGTTTGCTTTACCAACAATTAAATAAATAGTTAAAACTATCATTTCTGTATTAGAAATTTTTTTTCTTTCGTTTTAATACCTCTAATTCCATTTTCTTGGTACCTTAAATTCTTATAGGTCGACTACTAATTATAAGTTACCTTGCCAATTAACCTTCACCTAAATGGGGCCTCGTATATATTTAGTATACTCCTAATAAATTTACAATTTCAATTAAGATAAACTTAAAAATGCTAGGATGTTACATTTTACATGGATGGATCATGTTATAAAGAAATTTTAATGTTGTCTCAAATATTGACATAAGTATTTAATTTTATACAGCTTTCTAACCACTTAATATTTCATATTTTTAAGTTCCAGAATTGAATGAGGTTAATTAAAAAATTTGGAAGAGAATTCTATTCCAATTAGGGTGGATGAATGTTGTCTATATTATTAAAAAAGATGAACCTTTTGCGACCACACATACTAGTAGTACATCTGACATAACCCTTTATGAACATTGGGAGCGATCTAATTGCCTCAGTATAATGTATATTAAAACTAAGATATCTGCTAGTATACGTGGATCACTAAGAGAGCATAGAAACATCCATGACTTACTAAAAGCTATAGACAAATAATTTAAATCATCTGAAAAGGCTTTAATAAGCACCTTAATGACAAAACTATCCACCATGAAACTCACCGGAATAAAGGGTGTACGAGAACACATCATGCAAATAAGGGACATTACGACTTAATTAAAGATACTCGAAGTTGATATGTTAGATTCTTTCGTGGGTGCACTGCATTCTAAACTCCTTGCTACCTCAATATAGGGCTTTTAAAATCTCTTACAACACACATAAGCATAAATAGTCGATTAATGAAGTACTGACTATATGTGTTCAAGAGAAAGGAAGGCTCTTAGCAAAAATGGAAAAAGGTACACATGTAGTAACACAAGAGAAGAACAAGAAGCAAAACAAAGCCAAAAGGAAGGGAAAAGCACCAATCCATGCGGACTTTAAAATGCAAACCACATGTTTTTTCTACAAGAAGAAAAGACAAGTGAAAAAGGACTACAACAAATTCAAAACTTGGCTTGAAAAGAAAGGTAACTTAATCTCATTCATTTGTTATGAATATAAGATGGTAGATTTTAGTAGTAACACATGGTGGATTGATTTTAGTTTGACAATCCATATTTCAAATACTATGCAAGGCTTTCTAAACCAAAGGAAGCCAATAGGATATGAGCAATACATCTGTTCACGCAACAAGATGGGTTTACTAGTTGAGACTATAGGGACATATAGATTGGTTTTAGAAACAATTATGTTTTGATTTGGCATAAGACATTCTATGTATTAAGTTTCTTTAGAAACATGATTTCAATTTCAAAGCTTATACCACTAGGATATTCCTTTGAATTTTCAAATAATTTGTTGAAATTATTTTATAAATCTGATCTTGTTGGAAATGGTACAATTAATGATGATCTTTCTGAATTCAATTACAAAACAATAGATCCCTTGATTCATTGCATGTTTCTAGTAGCATAGGTATTAAACAATACATTACTAATGAAGACTCATTTATGTTGTGGCAATGTAAACTTGTCATATCTCAATAGAAAGGGTCAAAAGGGTTAGTAAAGGATGGAGTATGAAATGCTCTTGACTTCACTGACTTCGAAACTTGTGTAGACTACATAAGGGAAGCAAATTAATACGACCAAGAAAGGTGTCAATAGGAGGTCTACCCTATTAAAGATCATACATACTGATATATGTAGTCCAGATATAGACTCAAGTAGTCTGAAGTACTTTCTTACCTTTATTGACAATTACTCACAATACATGTATCTTTATCTGCCTAATAACATGTATGAGACATTGGATGCCTTTAAAGTCTTCAAAGCAGAAATACAAAAACAATGTGGTAAATAAATAAAGATAGTAAGATCAGATAGGGGTAGTGAGTACTATGGCAGATACACTGAAGATGGACAAGCATTAGGTCCATTTGCAAGGTTCTTCAAGAGCATGGAATTGTTGCCTAACACACTATGTTTAGTTCTCCATACCAGAATGATGTAGCTGAAAGAAGAAACCAAGCATTATTGGAGATGGTTCAAACCATGCTTAATAGCTTTAAACTTCATAAGTCCTTGTAGACTAAACCCCTTAAGATGACTATGTCAATTCTTAACAGAGTTTCAACCAAGACTATTAAGAAAACACCATTGGAATTAATGAAAGGTTGGAAACCAAATTTAAGGCATATGAATGTCTGTCTAAGGTAAGAGTTTACAAATCACAAGAGAAGAAGTTAGACCTTAGGACCATAAATGGCTACTTTATTGGATACGTCGAGAGGTCCAAGGGATATAAGTTTTATTGTCTATCTTATAGCACTAGGATTATGGAATCAAGAAATGCTAAATTTTTTGAGAATGACTTAATTAGTGGGAGTGATCAAACTTATTACTTAATTTCTAATAATGATCATTTGGATACTCAAGCTCCTACATTAAGTGATAAATTGGTTATTATTCATACCCCTCATGTACAAATGGGTATTGATTGAAGAACCACAAACAATTAACTAGGAACAAGTTGATCCAGTTGTTAAACTGTCACCCGAGCTTGTTGAACAACCAGTTGAAGAACTTACTCCCCAAGAGAATATTGACTCAATATTAAAAAGATTGGCAAGGATGAGGTGGTCAACTATTCCTAGTGATTATGCAGTATATCTACAAAAGGCTAACTACAATATAGGAGCCGAAAATGATCCTGAGATGTTTTTACAAACAATCAATTGTAGAGAATTTGAACTATGGCTTAATGCTATGAAGGAAGAGATGAATTTTATAGTGTCCAATGAAGTCTGAGATCTTGTTAAGTTGCTTAGTGGTTTTAGGGCCATTGGGCATAAATGGGTCTTTAAAACAAAAAGGGATTCATTAAGCAACATCAAGAGATACAAGGCAAGACTTGTGGCCAAGGGATTCATTCAGACAAAAAGAATTGATCACACAGAGACTTTTTCTCCTGTATCTAAACAAGATTCCCTTCGTATAATAATGGCATTAGTTGCGATTTTGATTTAGAGTTACATCATATGGATATGAGAATGACATTCCTTAATAGGGATCTATAGGATGAGATTTATATGAAATAACCTGAAGGATTCTCCTACAATGTGGTGAACATTTAGTTTGTAAGCTTAAGAAATCTATATATGGATTGAAACAAGCCTATCGCTAATAGTATATTAAATTACATGAAGTTATCTTCTCATTTAGATTCTTGGAGAACATCATGGATTAATGTATATACCAAAAAGTTAGTGGAAGTAAATTTTTTTTTTTTTGGTATTATATGTGGATGACATATTACTTGCAACCAATAATGAAAGATTGTTATATGATGCGAAATAATTTCTCTCGAAAGACTTTGATATGAAGGATTTCGGTGAAACATCTTATGTCATTGGCATTAAGATCTATAGGGATAGAGCTTTATGCATTTTAAGTTTATCACAAGAAACCTTTATTAAAAAAGTCTTAGAAAGATTTCAGATGAAAGATTGCTCACCAAGTATAATACTTATTGTGAGTGGTGATAAGTTTAATTAAAACAATGCCCAAAGAATGATTTAGAAATGGAACAGATGTATAGCATTCCATATGCTTATACTGTTAGAAGCCTTATATATGTTTAGGTTTGTACAAGACTTGATATTGCATTTATATATGGCATTTTAGGCAGGTATCAAAGTAATCTAGGAATGGATCACTGGAGAGTTGCAAAAAAGGTTATGAGGTATCTCAAGGGTACCAAATATTACATGCTAATGTATATATGAATTGAAAACTTTGAGGTAGTTGACTACTCATAATTAGACTTTGTTGGTTGCATTGACTCTAAAAAATCAACTTCTGGTTATATTTTTTGCTTGCCGATGGAGCTGTGTCTTGGAAGATTACGAACTAGACTTTGATTACTACTTCTACCACAAAAGCTGAATTCGTATCTACCTTTGAGGCATCTTCATATGATGTATGGCTTAATAGCAAAGGGAGAGATAGATCAATCAAAGCTTTAACTCGTAGAAAACGAACATTCTTGGTGAAGCTAATATTGTCGTCAATGGAACTGTCCAAGGTCTATGTTTGACCAGTAATATCGAGTGCGCTTAATCATGCTTCTGTCAAATTTCAAACAGGGGTCCCCTTTATGTAGCATGAAGTGATCATCATTTCGTTTAAGTCAGGAGGAGGATGAGGATTTATCCTTTTCAATAGAACTATTCTTAGACCATTGGATACCTCGTGCATGAACTAGTTGTTTTCATATTAGTGATGCCATGACTAAATCAAACCACGAAAGCAACTGAACAAGCAAGAAAACTAGAAAACCAAAACCAATAGAGAGGTCAAAGAAGATGATCACCACCGCAAAAATAAGTTCAAATAGATAGTAAAGACAGTGCATTCAGGGGCTTCGTAATAAAACAGCAGAGAAAACTACTGAGAAACTAGAAAGCTTCCATGCAAAGAGACATGCAATAGCAGATAATAATGTTGAAGAGAGAAGTTGACAAATGAAGGCTAAGAAGCCATGAACGCTCTGTAACGAGTATTCTCTCAGAAGAGGTCCCAACCTTGAGAGTGCTCTTTGAGTAAGTAAAATCTTATAATTATAATCGTACCCATGACATATAAATTTCAAGTCTATATACCCATTAAATTTCAAATACTTAGCCGTTGTAAATCAATAGGATTTAACCACTCACAAGTCCATACCCATTAAGTGCAAATTTATTTTTGACATAATTCTTTATATGGCAAAACACAAATTTATATATTCAAATTACTTTGCATTGTTCAAAGGTTTAAATGCATTTTTAATCCCTTTAATTTCCAAAAATATATTAAAAAAATTCTTGTTCAAAATATTTTATAATATATTATCCTACTAGTTTCTAAGACAATTCAATTTTACCCTTTTGTCACATAATTCATCTAAAAATTCAACGCAACTAAAATGGATAACTCTTTTGTTTGAAAAAATCACACTCTTCTCTCCTAATGTTAAAAAAAAAAAAATGTAGGCTAGCCTTCCCTATGACAAAAGGTAAATTATAATTATACATATTTTTATCAGAATATCTTTATTTTTATTACTCATATATCATCTTTTTTGGGCCGACATATAACATAACTAGTCTTTAATATGTAATTGACCAATATAATATAGTCATTCTTTATTAAATCTATATTTTTGAACATAGAATGGAAAAAGACTAAAATAATAGTTTCTGGCATATATTTTCTCGAAATGTCAAATAAGAATGCTGCACTAACCACCCTATAACAAAAAGCTTAATTATAATTATACATATTTTTCTCAAAATATATTTATTTTTATTAGTTATATATATATACAACACTAGTCTTAAATATGTAATTGACCAATATAAAATAGTCATTTTTTCAGTTTAAAACAACTTGAATTTATTTATTTTAACATAGAATAAATAACATTAAAATAAAAACTTAAGACATTTTCTAAAAATGTATAGTTCCAAAAAGAAATAAATTAATAATTCCTTGAAAGTGTACTTTTGGTCATATAATAAAAAGAAGGTGTGATTTTGATATCTCTGGTAAGAAAACGATGAAAGCAAATATACAACATATATGTTATACAATTTTTTAAATTCAAATTGGAAAAGAACTTAATTTTTTTTAGAAAATATATGGATAATATTATTTATTTAAAAGATACCAAATTAATTTTTTATAATTAAAAAGACTAAAAGCATATCTAAGCCTTGTTTAAAATTATGGTCATTACTCTCACGTTGCTTTATGTTACTTTCTGTGCATCTTACTTGTTTAGCTTCTACTGTTAGCTCTGTTCGTTCTATGTGACTGTAAGTTGGCTAAAGAAACAAATTAAAAAAAAAAAAAAAAGACTACAAGTAATGAGTCATATTACATTAAAAAGTATTATATTGGTCTTTTCTTTTATGCTTTATAATAATATAGTCCTTCATAATTTGTTTATTTTTTATAATTTTTATTTTGTACATAATTAATTATTGTGAATAAATTGATAAAATAATAATAAAATAAATAAAAGACTGATTTAACACGAGAAATATATGAAGACTCAAATCGTTATGAAGTGTTAAAAAAATAGACCAACATAATATCTTTCTTGATAAATAATGGTTCCTTTAATCACGCAATTGAAGCACTTTGCTTCATTAACGGCGAGAAATTGGATACCTGTTGACCTGCTTTGGTTGGTTCTCCCGCCCAAGTCTCTCAACTTATGAACGTCGTCGTGAGCATTGGCTACTTCCTCCCAATTAGTTGCTCAAACTAAATTTCTCAAACCCATTGTTCACGCCAATCCTCAACGTTCATTTGTCTCCTAGTGTTCTTCCCAATTCATAGGCAATTGCCATAATCAAACCCTAATCATTGTTATGCTCCATTATTTCAATTAGAGGGAAAATATAAATTTCATACATATTCTCACTCACGTAAGATCCATAATGATTTCAATCGTGATAACTTGACGATTTTGTCTTTGCCAAGGTAAACAAAATTTGATTTTGTTTAAAATTTTGCATTCATGTAATCTAATAAAAATTATATTTTCAAAAATTAATTAATAAATTAAATCTAAAATACTGAGAATAATACTATTTTGATTCCTTACATATTGCAAAATTGTCATCTTATTTCCTTACCTATTATAATGTCTAAAATAGTTTTTACTAATTAAAAAATATTACATCTAGTCTTTGAAAAGAAATTGTTTAATTAATTCCTTTCTACACTTGATAAAAAAAGGCTAAATCTAGTATTTGTTCCAAAAAAATAATTAAATGTAACATTTTTCAATAAATATAAAACTATTTTAGATATTATAAAGACTAAAATAATATTTTTACAATAAATAAAGGACAAACAAATATTTTACTCATAAATTAATATTCTAATTTGATGTCTAATTATATTTTTTGCACTCTTACATTTTTATTTGAAAACAATGCAGTTATATAAGTATTTATTTATAAAATTTTCATCTAAAAAACTCAATAGTATGTTATTAAATGAAGGGGATACATATTAAAGTTTAATTTCAACAGTGTGTTAGCCAAAACTAATTTTAATATATATATATATTAACGTCGTCAAGCCAAAACTTTTTTTTTTAATATTATTTTTTTCAGTGATCTCATGCTATAATGCATTATTTTTGCAAAAAATATAAACGGTTTCAAATCAAAATTAATAACTGTACGGATCCAAAAAAATTTAACGACCCAAAATTTCATAATTGGCCGATGTAATGACCAACAATTCCCTTTTTGAAACTGTTAAAAACCTCCAATCAGATTTCAATTCAGTTAGCATTGAATGGTGTCCTCATATATTGGTTGGGTGCATTCCACACACACTAATGGTGTGAGTTAATATTGGCCAAGGATTAACGATAAGACACATATTAAAAGAGAGGGAGAAAAATTACGCAAGCATTGGTATCCACGGCTGTAAATTTTGTCTGATGTTTACGTCGGGATAGTTTATTGGAGAATTCTCGAACGCAAATTTAATAGTTTAAATTTAAAAATAAAAAATTATTTAAGATTGCATGTTATTTTTTAATAAAAAATTTAAATCATTTAATTTCTATTAAATAACTCATATTTCACAAAATTTCTCCTGTAAATAATTACTAATCATCAACCCCTTAACAACACCAACTTTCTCTATCATACATCAGCTTTCCAGTGAAATATGATCCTAGTGGGATTTGAAATCCGATCTGTTTTCGTTTATTTTGTTAAATGTAACGGTTAATACTAATTATTATAAAAAATTTAATCATTTATATTTAATGTTAGATAATTAAAATGAATAATTTTTATGAACAATTTAAAACCTTAAATTATTGGTATAAAATTTTTACTGCAAAAAACTCTAAATGTAGGTGATCTGTTTTGTATGATTTTACTTAATTTAATATTTAAGGTTTAAGATTTATTTAATTTGATTTGTGTAATGCATAAATATAGTTTAAGATAAAAAAAAAAAAAAAAATCCACCGCAATCAAACTATATGACAAAATGTGATTTTTGTTTTAAAAAATAATAATATACACCATATTTTACAAACATACTATTAACAAGCATTTATAAATATTAAATAGAAATAAATATTAAGTCAGTCTCTCACTTTTTTATTTCTAAAAAATTTAGCCTATCATAAATTATTTATATTAAATTAGTCTTTCACAATTACAAATTTAGTCTCTTATTAATCTCTAATTAATAAATTAAAAAGATAATTAAAAAATTAATTTTACACAAATAATATTTATGAGACTAATTTAGTATAAAATATTTATGTAAAATCAAAAAATTATCATAAAATGTAAAAACAAAAGACGATTTAATATTTCTAATATAATATTAGACGCCCACTTGATTAATTGGTATATGTTTTTCAAGGCTTTCAAATGCTAATACCAGATTATTTTCATCTTGGTTGGTGTTTAAGTTTTAAGTTTTTTAATGAGAATTCTTCATCATTATCTCACTAAGCATTGACCATCATAGGTACTTAATTAATTTTCATTAAAAAGAAAAATTGGAAGAAAGAGATTATCGTTGTTGGATCGCTATCATAGAGGCAAAATGATAAAGGGGAAGAAGAGTGGTGAAGATATGAGAAGATAAAATTATGATAAACGTGAATGTTTAATTTTTGTTTTTATTTGATTTTAGTTTGTATTTGTATGGGGTATTCCTATCTAACAAGCAAACCAAACATTACCTAAAACAAAACACTTCACTTTTGCTCTTATCATGAACCGAGAATGTACATATTAGATTTCAAAAAACAAAACAAAAAAAAAGTGTGAAAGATAAATACAAGAATGCAATAGAAAGTAGGTTAGATTTAGATTGATAATTGAGGAGGGAGTGAAAAGAAACAAAATGATCAAAATAAATTGGACTAATATTTAAATAATTTTTTAAGATAAAATGAGATGATAATTAAAATTATACCTTCATTTTAATTTTACCTATTTCATTTAATTTAATATATATAATATTAAATTAATAATAATAAAATAAAATTATATTTTTTGTCATCATAAATTGAGACGGGCGGAACATCACTTATCGAACTTTGGGTCCAACGGATTAAGATGCCTTTAAGGGGGAAAAAAACGTGAAAATGACGCATTAAAAATTAAAACTTATCTCTTACCATGCCGAAGGAAACAAAGACTGCACGCTCAAGTCAATTTCTTTTTATCTAAGATTACGTAAGTTTTTAGGACACTTATTAAAAATTATTTAATAAATAAAATTAGTTAATAACTATTTATTGTACTCATTATTAATAATAATAAATATCTATAAGAAAATTTTATTAATTACATTTAATTTACTATATACAATAAATAAATTTTAATCAGTGTCTTAATAGTACTTATTAACAAAACTATTTTATTTATCAAGGAAGGTTAATGCTAAACCCACACATGTAGGGAGAATTATTGGAATGAAAATTGAAAAAAATTAAAAAAAAAAGAGCTAAGAATATAATGCTGAAGCCAATATTTGTTTCTAGCAATATTATACACACTGCATGACCGCAAGTAAAGTGAATTTTCTTTGTTTGGAAAATTTAAATACAGATAAAATTAATAAGATATAAATTATTAAATAAAAATTTGATAATTTAAACTTTAAAAAATTGATAAAAACTATTCAATAGTCCATATCTCAAATATAAGATATATGCAAGGAATCCAAATCCATGGGCCAAGACTTCATGTGCGGGGTGAAGTTAGCAAGATCTCTTTCTATTTTATCTTGGTCATTATAATTGTTGACAAAAATTTCAACTCGTATTTTCTAAATTTGATGGCAAAATTTTAAATTCATTTTAATTTATTATTACTGAAATTTTGATTCATAAAATCTAGATAAATATTGCTGCACTTATCATATTTAATAATGAAAATTTTATAATATAAAAAATATATTTAATTTTTTGAAATAAATATGATTATAATTTAAAAAGTCCATTCAACTTAATATATTTAGAGCCAAAGAAAATAAATGAGTTTAAAAAAATAAAACTTGAATAAAAAAATCTATTTAAAAAAGTTCAACTTGTTTAGAAAAATCTAACTAAATGTTTTTTTAATATTATTAAAAATTAATCTAATCAATTCAAAATTAAAAATATTAAAAATAGAGGCTTCTTAACCTCAAAAGCATGAAATATAAATTTATTAGTGATATTAGCTTAATTTTAATTCAAATAGTTATATATAAAATCATAAATTAATTTGACATGACCCAAAAAAATTAGTATCCTTCATTTAAAGTATTTATAATAATATAATTAATTTATATTTATAATTTTCTTACACACAATCATATAAACAATAATAATCACTAACTATATTATCTATTTTAAATCCTAAACAATAAATAAATCTAATTATAACTTACAATGTCTACTAGACTCTACAATGTCTACTAAACTCGACTTGCAAAAAAAAAAAAAAAGAATCCAAATAAAGAAAAATTGGATTTAAAAACAAGCATCATCTTTTACCTTTAACTAAAATCTAACCCGATTTAAAATGAGGCTCACCCTTTTCAAATGAATAATCAACCTTTAGGCAGTAATACAATGTATTCACATTCTTGGCATAAATTTACTACATTTAAAAAATTTTTAATTATTAAAATTTATTCAATGATTCAAATTTTAATAAAAATTAAATAAAATTTAAAAATTTAAACTATTAAAATTTTATTTAACAATTTAATTTTATCAAAATTATTTACATTTAAATTTTTAACTTTACCAAATATATTTCAGTAATTATGCAAAAGTAATTGAAAGCTACAAACTGAGTTTAACTTGGAACTTTTAGTTTTCAAAAGGTTGGTACTAAAGATAATATAATTAATTCAAATGATACAGTTTTTATAATATTTTTAGTATATGGTTTAACTCTTAAAAATATAAAATCAATTGATTTAAAATTAAATATTATTAAACTTAATATAAAAAGTAACTTTTTTAATATTGTATTATTCGTACATACAATAAGAATTGAACTTAAAATTTTATTTAAAAAACATTATACTTGGCCACATCCATTCGTTAATTCAAATGTCACATGTTCAAACTTTAGCATACTGCAAGATCAATGTAACGGTGTTCATGATTTGAAATGATTTAAAAATTTAAACTATTGAAATTAATTCAAATGATACATTTAGTATTTTTTGGTACATGGTTTAACTTTTAAAAGTATAAAATTGATTGATTCAAAATTGAATATTATTAAACTTAATATTAAAAATAATTTTTTTAATGTTACATTCTTCGTACATAAAACAAAAATTAAATTTAAAATCTTACTTTAAAAACATCAAACTCCTTGTTACTTAGCCATATTCATTCGTTAATTCAAATGACACATGTTCAAACTTTAGCATACTGCAAGATCAATGTGACGTTGTTCATGATTTGAAATGAGCAGAGATAGCAGACGAGGTTGAAGCTGATTGCTTCTAATGGCGTGGCTTGCCAGCCTAATAAAGACACATTTGATGTTAATGTAACTGTGAGAGAAAGGAAAGTGGGTGAGAATAATAAAGATGGGGTTGATGGAAGTTGAAAGGGGTTAGTTCCAGAACGTCCAAACAAAAACAAAAAAAAAAAAAAAGAAAATAAAGGAGTTAGTTCCAGAAAGAGGGGCACGTGGCCTTCAAAAAATGGACGTTGCAGGGTCATGTGAGTGACCGGCATGTCGGCTGGTGATTACCGTCAAATTTTGTTTCTTTTGAAATTAGGTTTAAATGAAGTATACTGTCTTATTTTTGCAAATTTTTTAAAAAATTTAAATTTAAATCTTATTTCTTGTATTTTTACTATTAAATTTTTATAATCACAGATGTATAATTAGTTGATAGTAACATAAAAAGTATATAATTTAATTAAAAAATTATAAATTATCTATAATAAATATACATGTGAGGTGATTTTATTAAAAAAATCATATTTGGTCATGTTTTAATAAAAAATGCATATAATTTTTTAAAGAAAAATATGAGAGAGAAATTATATATATATTTGAAAAAATTACTTTTAGATAAACTAAAATGACATGAGAGAGAAATCTTATGTATATGGAAAAAATTATTTCACTATGCTTTTATTCATATTATTTTTTATAATTTTTTTAATAAACGTATTTTTCTTACTGTTAAATCATCGAAAAACATGTAGTTACAAGAAGTACATATAAAATTAAAAGTATTAATAATTTTGAATGAGAGTTCAGTTTTTTTCATATAAATAATTTTACTCCTGCTTTAATAGAAAACTCTAATTAATTTATGTTTATAAATTATTTACTTTTAAGAAAAAAATTGAGCTAAACATCTCATTTAATAAATATAGATATTTTGTCGGTTATATTAAATCAATCCAAAAGATATTAATATTCATTGAAAATAAGTGAAAATACTTTTTTTAAAAAAATAACTAATTTCTTTTAGAGTTTAAGTTCTCTCCTGTAAGAAGAGAATATATAGTAAATAAAAAATAAAAAATAATAATATTTTATTAATATTAAATTAATAAAAAATAATATTTTATTCATCACCAGTAACCAGAGAATGATCTATTCCGTTTCTTTTATCTCACCTGTACCACAAATCTTTCTAAGATAATTATAAATTTTTACTTATTGTAGGACCTTTCACTGGCCTATGGGACCCTTTATTCGATGGCCCCACAATACAAAGGGCCACATGACCTCTCCCGCGTGTCTCCACACTTTGACTTTTTAACACACCACAAAGTGCCACACACCCCCAGCTTCATCGCCACACACATCTTCCTTCCTTAACTAGACAGCGATGTCACTGTCTCTCTGAAAACACCCAAAAAAAAAAACCTCACTTGGTTTTCGTGATTTTTTCATATTCTTGTTGACATAACGACAAAAGGGATTTCCTCGCAAGTCCCTTTCCCAATCATCTAACCCACAGCAGTCAGGTTAGGAAGTTTAGCTAAACCAATCAAGCTTTAATTAATCTTCTTTGACGCTAATTACATGTGCAAGTGGTCGTTAATGACAAGGAAAAGGATCTAACAAATTATCAAACTTTGCTGTGATTGCTGTTTACTCAGAAATGGCAAGCCTTGCGTCTACCGTGGTGACTCAACTTTTTTGGTTTCTGGTTTAATAATGCACTAACTAAGATGGGATTTGTGTAGAAGAAAATAGCCATTAGTAGGAGTTTTTCAATACTGTAATCAAATAATGGACGTTGGATGAGAAAAATAAGAAGCAGAGATCACTTCAGCTTTAAATGAATGGTTGAGTGGGAGGGTGGGAGAAGGATTTGGTGCTCAGAATAAGTACTTCTTTATATAAGCTAATTGTGAGATTAGGTGGGATCAGGTACCATAATCAAAATTCTCCAAAACCGCCTTTTCTTTTCTTTTCTTCTTCCCCCTCTTGATTCTTAGATTTAAGTTTCTGCATGTCATATCTGACACCAGTAATAATACATGGAACAAGACACCAAACAAGCCGTCTATCTTTCTTTCATTTGGTCATATACTATCTGTGTCCCAAGTTGCCTCTGCAGCATCCAAACACTAAACAGCACCTGAACACTACCACTCCCCTCAACTCCACAGAGAAAATAATAAAACCCATACCTACTTCCCCTTCTTTATTCTGCATCAAATATCTGTCCCTGTCTCTCTTATTTAAGCTTCTGAAGAACTTTCAGAGCCTTCATAGAATCATACCAGAGAATTTTCAGTGCCTTCAAGAAGGGTTTGATTGAAGTAGAGTGGGGAGGCTCAGATACTATTCACCAATCCTTCTCCTTGTAGTTATTTGATCAAATTAAAAGAGAAGGAAAAACCTCTTTCTGCATCAAAAGACAAGCTAAATCCCACCACCAGCTGCTACACAGGCATGAGGTGATTCTCAAGGCCATTTGCTGAGATAACTCTGCCGATATCAAAAGGGTACAAAAGTTCTTAGCTCTGTGATTGGAATCGTTGGTGAACAGAAGAGATCCATAAATGGCTCGCCTACTGCTAGACACAGAATCAACTTCGACATCTACCCCAGCAGGTAGTGGAAACAGAACAGGGGGTTCCTACCCAAGTGATGCCAACTTTGACACAAACATGGTGATTATACTAGCAGCCTTGCTCTGTGCACTAATATGTGCTTTAGGGCTAAATTCAATTGTAAGATGTGCTTTAAGATGCAGCAGAAGGTTTGCTTTTGAGACACCAGATGAGGCAGCAGCTCGTTTAGCATCAAAAGGGTTGAAGAAGAGTGCATTGCGTCAGATCCCTATTGCTGTGTATGGTTCATCAGGTACTTCTAATATTGCAGCCACTGAGTGTCCAATTTGCCTAGGAGAGTTTGTGGAGGGGGAGAAAGTGAGGGTGCTTCCTAAATGCAACCATGGCTTCCATGTGAGGTGTATAGACACATGGCTCCTCTCACACTCCTCTTGCCCTACTTGCAGACAGTCTTTGCTTGAACAGACCAGTCCAAACACTTCTGGGAATGTATAGGTATGTGTAGCTGTGGATGAGGTTTGCAAATCTTAACCCTCCACTATCAAGATCTACACCAGAAAAACAAGAGATGAAGAAATAGCAATAGGTTTGTTTGTAGCTTTTCATCTTATAAATTTTTTGTATTTCCAGTGCACGTAGTAATTTATATGGAGATATTAGGAAGGCAGATATTCGTATTGTTAATTAAAATTGTTAGATGATGGTTTCTGAGGGTCCATTTTCATTCTGTGCTTGTTTTCTTCTTTTCTCTTTGGTAAAATAGCAAAATAATGTACATAGAGAGCACTTGAATCTCAGATTTACCTCATTATAACCCTTCTTTTCTTGTATGATATTATGGTTTGTGGTGTCTTCAAAAACCATATTTCCTCCCTTGACATGAATCTTAACGAAGGACTATGGGATATCAGTTTGATACATTTGGAAATTTACTCCCAAGTATGTTTCCAAGAGAAATCCAACCAAGCTGCTATGGTCCTTTCCTATTCTCTGATTTGAATTCAACTGGTTGTTAGCCATAGTTAATGCAGAGAAGTTGATATAATCTATGATCATGAATAGGTATGTCTTGTGACTTAACAGTCCATGTCAAAGGTCCATCAGTTTGATATCAAAGCAGACACTAACCCCTTTTTTTTAGTAGGGATGGCAGATTCTTTATCATAAAGAAATGTACTACTCAGTTCAAAATTAAACTAAAATGAATCTTTAAAGAACTGATTTACTGTTAAACCAAATTTGAACAAATATATCGAAAAGTTATGCAGAGTTTAATATTTTGATTCACAACAATGAATCATAAAGTAGTCAATTTACATGAAAGAGATGAGGAAGACTTTTAAACTATAGTTGCCACTCCCTAGTCAATTATCATTCAAAGAGGCTGCAGAGTATAGACACAATAGTTGTCTAAGCTTCCACGGTTTAACTTTGCTTTTGCATTAGGAACTAAGAAATGCTCAAAACTTGGGATTCCTCTATTCGTCATAAAGTAGATCACAAGGCATAAAGAGCAGATCATTTTGTTCGTTTTTCTTCACTTATTTAGGCATGTTTTGATACTCCAAATCTTTTTTATCACAGAATGCTATTTCTCGTCTCAGGTGACATTCAATTTGTTATCATGCTGACACAAATAGTACAATTGGCAATCAGAAACCTTATAATCTTTCTTACTCTTATTAATGCAGTGCAGCTTCATTCAGATTCTCTCATTTTTATCGACTATATAGACACTGAAAAACTTGAGCATTTTTCTTTGTTTTCAAAGGGAAATCTTTATTGGTCTCCACAAATAATTTCTGATAAGGCTAACGAGTTGAGTTGAATATAAATATGAGGAATTTGCAAACACAAGTTTGGTTAAAAAACTACCTTGAATGAGGTCAAAGGAGAAACTTATAAGACAACCCTTTACTGTGATGATTATGATATCCAGGCAAGAATCCCATGTGGTTGGTTTACTCGACAAACATGTCATGTGTGATTAAGCATATTTTCATAAGTTTAAATCTTAACTAGGTCAATTTTTTAAAACCAACCCACATAATCTTTCCTTGTGAATTCCTAATCTCAGATGACCTGTTTGAATTGGACCATGAATTAGTTGGAAAAAGAAAATGATACTACTATGTGGCAGAGAGAATAGGTCTCTTTGCATAGAATGATATGCTTAAAACATAAAGGCATACATCTCGTATGATTGTACCCTTAAAGCAATTGACACGTTGAGCTGCTTTATTAAAGTAGTACAAACCTTCAAGTACACAATAAGATAGAGAGTCCAAATTGGCAACTGTGATGGTTTACCGAAAACAGAGTTTGCTTTGATCGAATGAATGAGGTCAGACTCAGAGCAAGAAAGTCTTTAAGCTTCCCCTCTCATTATGCTTACATGTCTTCACCATTATTGGTGAGTCTATGATCTCTCACTCTAATATCACCATACACAATGTCATATGGGACATTATTACTTATAGAAATGTGGGGAAAGGGAAGGAAGAAGGGAAAGCAGAACAGAACCAGTTTGCCTTGTTACTTGCGCATTAGCAAAGGGGAGGGAAATTTACTGGGTGTATTATTTTTGCTTTTCACTGTTTGATTTGATGTGCAAATTGAGTACAAGAGCAAAATAGAACACCAACGAATCATGATTGATTTTATTGTGCTCGGAGAATGGAATCTCAAACGCTGTATCTTCTTCTTTTTGCTCGAGTGCTTTTCTGTGGGCTTGATAGGCCCACAATTTGAAAATGGGGAAAAGAAATTCATTCCAGCACTACCTGTGGATTTCGTCCAAGTGATGAGAATTAAGGATTGAAATTGAAAGTGACGTTTTGTAAAACGCATCCACTCATCATGGGACCACCAGTCACCACCTTCTCTATTTCCCGCCTCTTATGTTTGTTTGATGGGTTCCCTTATGAGTCTCAGATTTTTCTTTTTTGGGGTTAAGGATTTATTCACTGTTTATCTGCTTTTCTTTCTCTTCGTATGGAATCCAACAAGAGGCATCCAAAGCTATCAAATTTCATTGCAAAAGCAAGGCATTCAGAGTATAATCTTTCCTCTTTTTTGCAGTAATACAGAGATATACCACAGGAAACAGGGTCCCACCAAAGATAGTTCTAGTTGTGTCTGCTTTTTTCTTGCTATAGGAATAGTTATAATGTTTTGTATTTTTGCTAAGAACTAAATTAACAATAGTTCTTTATATATATATATATATATAATCAAATTCTCTAATAAAAATTATGCATTAAAAAGTCTAAAAAATTACGTTTTTTTAATCTTCTGGTTAAAAATAATTTAATTGCGACTCGTACATCCATTCGTTTTGATTAACGGGCCAGATTGTAACCGGTCTAATTTTAAGATTGGGCTTTAATATTGGTTCAAGGACCTCAAACTCATGGTTCACTATTTTTATGGCAACTTAATTTTGTTAATTTTATTTTGGTTCAACAATATTGATCAAAACAAGTTCTGGTTCACCAGTAGGGCTCATAGATGGAGCATAGGCATGTGCCACCACTCTGCTCTGGTGGCTAGTAGAAATTCTCTTCCTTTCCATTCGGATTTTCTTTTCTTAATAGTAAAAGTTTGACATTTAGGTTAAATGTTTGGTTACTGTCTTACTCATGAAGTCTAAATCAATGAGTATCAATTGTTGAATGAACAAGACTTAATTATGTTTAGAAATTTACTAGTTGTGAGAAAAAAAGAAAATAGAATGTTATGGCCAGAAGAAAAAAATAGAATGTATAGATTTTTTTATGAGTATTATAGAGGACACGCATTTAATGCTCAACCTGCTTAATGTGAGCACAGAAGGAAAGTATGATGGTATAAAATATGAGTTGACGTTACCTCAAAGATCAATTACAAAGGTAAGAGTTAAGAAATTTAAAGAATTACTTCAAAATTACGTAGGAATTGGGAAGAAGCCATTGGGACTTTACATAATTAAATGGAATTAAATCTATCACAAAGATCTATTATGTGTTTAGTTAACTATTTCAAGTCTAATTAAACCTTTTGGGCTCTAATTAGTGAATTGCAAGAAGGCCAAACGTTTATGAATTAGACCCATGTATGCTCATGCATGTAAGAGTTGTTTTTCTTTGATGTAATACACTTAAGTGTTATTTAAACTTTAGTTAAAGTCTATTTCGTTTGTTATGGTAATTATATAGTTTGTTATTTTATTTTATTAGGTTTGTTATGTTTGTTATGATTGTTATTCTTTTTGGCATAAGTACTTCATACTTTATCTTATATGACTAGAAATTTTTTTTTTCTTAATAAAAGAAGCTCTGACGTTTTTGTTACTTGGTAAGTGTCATAGGAGAGGTTTGTTTGTTTTTTATTGCATCAAAGATTAATTCTTGTTGAGATATTTTTTATGGTGAATTTGTTCTTGTTTCTAACAACTTATCATTTACATTTTTATTTACATTTGTCATTTTAGGTTTTAATAGGTTGAAAATTTTATTCCTTTCAATTTTTTTTTGCCATATTGTAGGTTTCACGGGTTTTGAGTTCTTTACATGGAAAGTCAAATGATGTGAAACCCAAGGTTAAGAAGAAAAAAACACAAATTGGTTAACCCTCACACACTCCTCATGTATCTACTCTAAAGGGTGGTTCATTCACTCGTGTTTACATATTCAATTTTTTCTCTCTTTAAACTCACCAATATACAAATCTTTTACGACTCAAACTTGCTACCCTCAATTGTACTTTAAAATTAATATTTTGCACACAATGAACCACAAAAATCATCTAACAAGAATACATTAGGAAAGACATGAGGAAGGAAATCATGAAAGCAGTCAAGAAGAAATCAAGAAAAAAATTAAGAGATGAACAATAAAAGATAAAGTTGATGATAGGAGATTTATATGACATGAAAAAGACAAGAAATCAAGAAAGACATTTGATGAAAATAAAATCAAAACTTTATGAAGATAACCCAATCATCCAACAAAATAAGAGACATGAGGAAGAAAATCATGAAACCAGTCAAAAAGAGATCAAGAAAGAAATTAAGAGATGAACAATAAAAGATAAAGTTGATGATAGGAGATTTATATGACATTGAAAAAGACAAGAAATCAAGAAAGACACTTGATGAAAATAAAATCAAAACTTTATGAAGATAACCCAATCATCCAACAAGTAGGATAAAATCAAAACTTACCCCAACCTAGCTTTAATACCAAATAGTGTGGAACCCTAAGGTTATAAAGAACCTAAAACCTCATAAAGCACACCATATGACAAAGAATATGAAAGCAATAAAATTTTTAACACATTAAACCCCCAAATAATAGATACAAATGAAAATACAAATGATTAGTTGTTATAAATAAGAACAAATTCACTACAAGAAACACTTTGATAAGAATCAATTTTTTTATGTAATAGAAGAAGACAAACAAGTCTCCCTTATAGATACTTGGTCAAACCAAGTAACAAAAACATCATAACTTTTTTTTATTAAAATAAAATAAAATAAAATAAAATAAAATTTGAATTTATACTTTAAATTGAATAAGAATTTTAACACACATAACAAACCTAACAAAATGAAATAATAAATCAAACAACTATCCCAAAAATGAAATAGGCTTCAACTAAAACCCAAATAAGGTTGTTACATTAAAGAAAAACAACTCTTACACGCATGGGCCTAATTCATAAATGCATGAGCCTTCTTGCTACTACAACTCACTAATTAATGTCTAAAAAGTATAATTGGACTTAAAATATTAACTAAATAAATATTAGATCCTTGTGGTAAATTTAATCTCATTTGATTATATAAAAGTCTCATTGGCCGTCGTAGAGTAATGATACTCTAATACTCTTTGAACTTCTTGTCTCTCACCCTTGTAACTAGTCCCGGAGACAATGTCAACTCATTTTCATGCCTTTGTGTCATTTTTCTTCAATGCTCACATCATGCTTCGTCATCATTTTTATTATCCCAAATGCGTAACTTATTTTAATTTAAATGGATCTTGAATTTTCTATATACGCAATCCATCTTTGCTCTGTTAGGGATCTGGCACATATGCTTCTAAAGGAGCACATCCCCTTATAATGAATGGAATCAGGATTCTCTGCAGTCAACTGTAAATGATATATAAGCAATGGTTGAGATTTATTTTCAATAACTGCACATGATCAAATAGTTAAAAATTATCGTTTGCAATTATGATTTTCATATGAACTGCATATGCATTTGTAGTATACGATACAAATCAATAATGAATAGGGATGTGCCCTCCTTCTTGTTTTAATAAAATTAATCTTTTGAATGATAAAATTTTATAAAATTATATTAAAATAAAATTTATTTAATTTTAAAATAAAAATATTAGCAACATTTGAATTATTATAATTTCAATTTATTGATTTTTTATAATAAAAATATTTAAAAAATAAAATCCTTAATCTTTTATAAATTTTTTTAATAAAATTATACATCCTACATATAAAATTAATTTTACAAAAATATTTAAAAATAATGTTAATAATCAAAATGCTTAGTTGAGGATTTTCATAATTTAAAATTTTTAAATAGTCAAAATTTAGAAAATAAAAATTTAACATTTTAAAGTGAGAATTATATGAGAAAGAGAAGGAACTTAAGGCATCAAAGTATTTTTTTTTTTTATGTAGAAAATTGATTTTTTATAAGATAATTAATTTTATAATAAAATTATATTACATAATATTTTATAAAATAATTAAATTTATAATTAATATAAATTTTATTAGAATGCATTTGTATTAAACTTTGCTAATAAGAATAAACCCCCTCTTTATTGACTTTTGAGTGTTGTAAGACCCTTCATATTCTTAATCTGTATTAGAATTTTGACTATTATATATCATTCACGATAACTTTATATACAAAAGGAGAAGGAATACAGTTAGGGGTTTGTTTGAGTCTGTTTTTATAGCATGGTTTTTCTCTTTGTATTAGCAGTCTGCTATGGTAGCATGTGTCTTTTCTAGCCTTTCTCATTCTATTCACAACCATGGAGTTAGAGATTGCCAGACTAAACATCCACGAAGAGGAGGACGAAGCATGGAATCTAGGAAGCAATGATAACGAACGTATCAATTTACCTGATGATAATGAATTTTGTTTAGTGGGCTATTTTCTAACTACAAGTGTGATCCATTTTTAATCAATGAGGAATACTTTGGCAAATCTTTGGCACCCAGTAGGAGGGGTTTTTGTTAAAGACATCAACCAAAACAGGTATCTGTTTAAATTTTTCTATGAGGTTGACCTTGAGCGGGTAATCGATGGTGGCCCATGGACTTTCAACAACCATCTCTTACTATTTCACCGATTAGCAGAAGTTGATGATATGCATACTGTGGAGTTAAATAATGTGGACATTAGGCTGTAAATGCATGACCTCTCACTAGGCCTTATGTCAGAAAGCCTAACATTTCAGTTTGGAAACTTTGTAAGATGTTATCGACACTACGATGTGAAGGCCTCAGCAAATGACAAGAATGGTTTTATCTGAGTATGACTTCAACTTGATGTATGGAAACCGTTGAAAAGAAGAAGAAAATTGCTCTCAGCAATGGCATACAATTGTCAGAAGATTTTCGTTATGAAAGATTGGCCATGTTTTGTTTTCAATATGGAAAACTTGGTCATTCAGAAAGTTTTTGCATGCTACGTATGGCATGCAAAGGTGGCAGAGATCTCTCTTTCAACTGGGATGCATCCTTAAAGGTGGCTAGCTGGAGATCATCACCGGTGATAAGCAACTTAGAGATGACAGAGGGGAGATATTAGCGAAATCAATCCTTGAAATCTCGCCCATGAGTTATTAAGGGAAGGTTTTTCAATTTTGAAGGAACTTGAGCGAGAATCAGGGAGCTGTGAATACGGGAAATAGAGGTAGGCAATTAATGCGAATGAAGAGACAGATAGAGACTATACAGATGGACCTGAACTTAAGCTTTCTCGAGGAAAATAATCCAATGGGTTGCTATGAGGGGAAAAAATGCTTTAAGCCCAGCAGTCACTTGCTGCATGATGCCTCAGGAGAGAAGTTTGTACCTTTAAGGGAGGGTGCAGGTTGCTACCATATAGAGATATCGTCGGCGTAAATTGCGAGGCAACCATGCCGGTAGCTATGGTCACGTTAAGCTGGAATAGTTGAGGATTGTGTAATCCTCGATTAGTTAGAGCTCTCAAAGTGCTCATTCAGAAATGGAAGCCCCACATTGTGTTTCTCATTGAAACACTAGTTTATCAGTCACGTATAGATTAAATAAAAAAGATGATTAAGTATAAAGGAAGTTTTGCTATTGATAGGATTAGAAGGGGTGATGGTCTTGCTGCTATATGGAAAGAAGACAGTAGGGTCAAACTTATATATTTCTCTTCAAACTTCATTAATTTATGAGTCACAAGTGCAACTAGCATGGATTGGCATTTCACTGGCTATTATGGCATTCTAGAAAAAGCAAGACATCAAGCCTTATGGGAATTGCTTTATCATTTAGCTTCATCTGATACTTAGCTTCTATGGTTATGCGTGGGAAATTATAATGACATATTGCTATGTCGGAGAAGGTGGGTGGTATTGAACATCCAATTTTTCTTCTAACAGGTTTTAAAGAAACTGTCGAAGCTTATGGCCTTGACCTTAGCAACTTAGGTTCTCTTTCACTTGGGAGAAAAATGACAAAAGTGGGGGGACGATTTGTGAAATATTAGATAGAGCAATGGCCAATACCTCATGGTTAAATGTTTTCCCTGACAGTTGGGTTAAAGTCCTCGGACCATTATGCTATCCTAATAACTATTGATAATGGCAGCCAGATGGGTACAAGGCGCCAGTTTCACTTTGAAAACACCTAGTTTAATCCGTAAGATTTGGAAAAAATTATTGACCAAAGTTGGAAAAGTAAAAAAGCTTCAAAGGCAATGGGTAAACTCAACGTGTGCAAAGAAAATTTAAAAGTTTAAAGCAAGTTGTTAAAGTGGAACCATGTAACAGAACTTTGAGATATTGATACTCAGTTATAGGCTTTTACTGCGGACCCTAGCACTTTGATAGATAGGAATCAAAAGTTGCAATTTCTTATGGAATACAGGAATTTTATTTTAGAAAAAAAGAATTAAAGTGGAAGCAGAAGGCTAAGTGCCACTGGCCGCAACATATTAACTAAAACTCAAAAGTTCTTTCATGGATATGCTTCAACTCGCAGATGTTAATATAAGACGGAGGCACTTAAAAACAAGCAGGGTCAGTGGGTGAGTGAACGTTCTGACCTTTAGAATATGGTAATGGACTACTTCCAACAATTATTCTTGACATCTAACCGTACCTATAACCCAGCTTTAAGACATATGGATGCGAAAGTTACAATGGAACAGAATGAGCTTCCCGTTAAACCTTCTATTGCAGGGGAATTCAGAAAAGCTATCTTCCAAATGCGGCTGGATAAATTTCTAGGACTAATGGTTTTAACCCAAGTTTCTTTCATAGATTTTAGCACATTGTAGGGGAAGACATTGTCCGAAGCAGCATTTAATGGTTAGAAAATGGTATTTTCCTAAAGGATCTTTCTAACACTTTAGTTGTTCTAAATTTTAAAGTCAGTAGCCCTCAAACTCTAAGGGATTTCCGGCCCATTTCTCTTTGTAATGTGTTTTACAAGATCATTACTAAGGGGTTGGCTAATAGATTGAAGACTATTCTCCCTAGCATCTAAATACCAATCTACTTTTTCCCTTGGGAGACTGGTCACTGACAATATATTAGCAGCTTTTGAACTTATTTATACTATGAAAAGGAAGGTTAAAGGCAAATGGGGTTGGATTGTAGTGAAGATAGATGTGAGTAAGGCCTATGATGGGGTTGATAAGGGATATCTGGAAGCTATCATGAGGAAACTACGCTTCTCTGAAACATAAGACCATGTGGATAATGATAAGTGTTAAGAACATCAATTATTTTTTTCTTCTTAATGGTAAGGAGGTGGGACTTATTGCACAACAAAGGGAACTCAAATATGGTGACCCTCTTTCTCCTTGCCTAGTTATTATTAGTGCTGAAGAACTTTCTTCACTTATTAGTTGTAGTAAAAGATTGGGACAAATTCATGGGTGGAGAGTAAGTTTAAGAGGGCTAAAAGTCTCACATCTCCCCTTTGCTAATGATTGTTTCTTCTTTTGTATTGCAGAGGAGTGAGAATGCCAAAATTTGAAGAGGATTCTAGATAGTTATGAAGCTGTCTCGGGTCCATCAATAAATTTCTGGAAATCAAGCACCTTTTTAGCTCAAATATCATTTTAGAGACAAGGATGAGATTGAGCAACATTCTAGAAGTCACAACCCCTATTGATCACAGTAGTTATCTAAGCTTACTCTCTATAGTAAGGAAGAGAAAAAAGTCTATATTTTCTTTTTCCAGAGATGAGTTATAGAGAAAGTTGCACCATTGGAACAATAAACTTCTTTCCATGGCTAGAAAAGAGGCTCTCTTTAATCTTGTAGCCTAAGCAATCCCAACTTTTTGTATTAGTGTCTTTTTACTACCTATATCTTTATGTGAAAAGCTTCAAAGAATGATAAACTCTTTCTAGTGGGGTAATGGTAGTGAAGGCTCAAAGGGGGTCAAGTGGTTGTCTTAAGATACAATGTGTGATCACGAAGAGAATGAAGGTTTAGGTTTCATAAATCTTCACTAGTTTAATCTAGCTATGCTAGGAAAACAAGGTTAAAGATTATGTACAATGTCTAATACTCTTTTGTATAGGACACCTAGAAGCAAAATACTTCCCTTCAAGGGACTTTTGATCAGTAGGTTTGTCATCAAACCCAAGCTTTACATAAAGGAGTATTCTATTGTCCCAGTAATTGTTAGGGAAACACACTCCATAGAGAGTAGGAAACCAAAACACCTTTAGAGTTTAGTTTAACTTTAATCCATAAGTCCTAGGGAAATCAAACTTCAGACCTGATCACATTAATAGTGTAAGTATTGATAATTTGATGGTGAATGACTTGTTTAAGGAATCTAGTAGGGAATGGAACACAGATAGAATTAGAACATTATTTTTAGAAGAAGATCAACACACCATAATGGCTATTCCCATAAATAGATAACCAAGGTAGGATAAAAATAATCTAGTATATAGATAATAAGGGGCAATAAATTGTGAAGTCTAGTTACAACACATAGTACAACATACTGATATAAGTATAAAGCCTGTGACTTTGGGGAAGATTTGGTATTGACAAATACTATCGAAAGTTAAGAATTTTATATGACAAGTCTGTAGGGGCACTGTCTTTGTAAAATTAAATCTTCTCTTTAAGAGGATTGGAAATGATTATCTCTATCCTACATGTGGAAACATAAAGGACATTTCTCACGCTCTACTTCATTGCTCCAATAATAAAGAAGTATGAGAACTGTAGGGGTCAAACCAAGGGTCTACCTCACTTTTTTTTCAATGATCATTCGGCAGGTCCTATTTTGAATTTTGTGTTAGAAATAAACTTGATTTTGCCCCAAATGTATTGTATGTCATAATCCACACCTTAAAGTCCAATCCATGTTAGACCCATTAGTTTAAGCCTATTATATAGAATTATCTTATTTAATGAAGTAGGTGTTGGTTGGAAGATGTAGTATATAAATGTAGAAGTAGGTGGTAGTTGGTAGTTACATTAAATGAATGTTGGTTGTACCTTCCCTTGAGTCTTATAAAGAGGGGATGATCCTCCTATTTTGTATCAAGCCTAGAAGGCAAATCTAATAGAAGGTTTCCTTTCTTTCCACTAGATTTTCTCCTTTCCACTCATAGAATTTCCTTTTCCAATATTTTAAACCCAAATAACTTTACCTTTTCTCTAACAAAGTAGTAACAGAGCCCAACTATCTTAGAAAAAGATGGCAAATAACATATTTTCATTCCAATTCCCTCGCCTAACCAAAGACAACTATAGAAGTTAGAATATTCATGTGAAGGCTCTACTAAGCTCTCATGAGGTATAGGAAATGGTAAAAAAAGGTTATAAGGTACCTTAAAATTAGAGTTCCTTAAGTCCTACCCAAAGGGAGACTTTGCATAAGGTAAGAAGGAAGGATCAACAAGCGCTTACTCTTATTCACCAATGTCTAGACGATGTCATGTTTAAGAAGGTTGCTAATGCATCCACTTCCAAGGAGGCTTGAGAGATTCTTCAAAATGTATACAAAGGCATAGATAAAGTAAAGAAGATACGACTATAAACCCTTCGAAGTGAGTTTAAAGCACTTCACATGAAAGATTCTAAAAATATTTATGATTATTCAACTCGAGTATTGACTATTGTTAATAAAATGAAAAGAAATAGAGAAGCCTTGGATGATACTCGAGTGATAGAGAAAATTCTTTGATCTTTAACTCCTAATTTTGAACATATTGTTATTACAATCAAAGAATCAAAAAAATATAGACACCATGACTACTAACCAACTCATAGGGTCATTACAAGTTCACGAAAAAAGAATGAGGAAGAAGAAGATGATTGAGCCGTTTGAACAAGCTTTTTACTCAAAGGTCACTTTCAAAAAAAGTAATGATCGTGATGGAGAATGCAAATAGCAAGGATGTGGTCATGTACGTGGTCGAGGCTGAGGAAGAGGAGGTAGAGGCAACTATAATAATTATGAAGAAAGCAGTCATGGTTCTTAAAGAGAACATGGGAGAGGAAGTAAAAGTCAAAGGCATGAAAAAATCTTAAATCAAATGTTTTACCTGTTACAAATTTGGTCATTATTCTTCCGAGTGTAGAAATGATATTTATATGGAAGAGAAAGCCAATCTTGTAGAAGTGAAGGAAGATGTTAATTTCACTTTGTTGATGATTAAAGAGAATAGTGAATCAAATAATAGCATATGGTATCTTGATACTAGGGCAAGTAACCATATGACTGATGATAAAAGTTTATTTGTGAACCTAGCGCAAATTCATGGATATGTCACCTTTGGCAAGGAAAAGATAAAATCCTAGTTCTTATTAAAGATGGAAGCCACCAATTCATTTTTGATGTTTATTATGTGCTAAGTTTGAAGAACAATATCTCAAGGTTGGGGCCATTACTTAAAAAAGACTTTGATATACACATAAAAAATCATCATCTTTATTTAAGAGATAAAAAAGGAACTCTAACAGCCAAAGTGCCAATGGCAAGAAATACACTATTCCTAATTGAAATTCAAAATGATGTTGCCAAATGCTTGAATCCATGTTTGAAAGATAACTCTTGGCTTTGGCACTTAAGGCTTGGTCATCTAAATTTTGACAGTCTGAAATTAATGTTAACTACGAGCATGGTCAAAGGATTGCCTTCAATAGATCATCCTAATCAATTGTGGGAAGGATTTCTTCTTGGAAAGCATTCTAGAAAATCTTTTCCAAAATAGGTGACATCAAGAGCTAATAAGTATTTATAACTCATACATGCTTATTTGTATGGCCCTACAACTCTAAGCTCATATGGTAAGTGTCATAATCGACCTTCAGGTGAGACCTTATTGATTCCCAAAATGAATATTAAAAAACAATTTACTGGAGTTACCACCAAAATTTTTAACGAAAAATTTTAGAAAACCAATTTAAAATAAAAGAAAAGGCAAAGTGGTTAATAAAAACAAAAATGAGTCCGAGAATCTATTTGAGTATGGGGAAGGTGTTAGGCACCCACAACACCTGTCCATAAGGGCAGTTACCTTAAACTAGTCAACTGAAATAGAATATGACCTTAAATTTATCTCAATTATCCTTTTATTAACATAGATGCATGTTAAGCAGAGAAGACAAAAAAACAACAAGACTACAAGAAAACAACTAAATATTTACAAAGGGTAGACTTGACCTAGGATGAAAGCCTAAAGCCTACGTACCTTATAATAGGGATCAAAGTCCACGTAGTTTAACCAAATTGACGTATCTATTAAGTGTTTTTATATTTTTATGAAAATAACATGATATTTAAAATTAAATAGATTTTCATAAACCAAACGCGATTGAAATTTGATTGGTGTGTTTTAATTTACAAAATTGATCTAATATCACTTCCTTGCCTTTTTCATTTTATCTCTCTCTTCTTCTTTTTTTTTTTTTTTAATTTTTAGTTCATTTTGGAATTTTAGCCTTTATTTTGAAGTTAGGCTGCTTGTGTTACATTTCTTAAGGCTGTCAGCTTATAATCAGCAGATGAAGTAAATAATTATTAATCCTTAAACACCTAAGGAGACTAGGGTCTCACATGACCTTTGTGATTAACTCCTAAATGCTTGCGAAGACTAATAATCTCACACAGTCTCTAAAAATTATTTGATTTCATTATTATTTGTTACTATTTGTTTACCTATTTATTTTAGAACAACGCGAATTAACTTTCAAAACCTGTGGAGCCTAAGAATCTCACACGACCTCTACTCATTAATTCCCAAGTGCCTAAGGAAACTAATAGCCTCACACAACAACTTTTTCCAATGTACTGCTTAAAAAAATTTTATCTATTTATCCTTCTATTACTATTATCATTTGTTGTTAAGGTGTCTTTATTTTTATTATTCCTATTGTTATTCCTTTTTTATTATTATATTTTTTATTGTTGAAAAATCATCAATTTTATAGTTTAAGGAGACCAAGGTCGTACATAGCTTAAATGTCCAAGGAGACTGACGGTCCAATATAGTAACCCCTTTTTTCCTTTTTTTTTTTTCTTCTCTTTTTTTAATAAATAAATATAATTTAGAATAAATTATTTTTACATACTAAAGTTATTCATTCATTTGATATAAAAGAACTAGGCATTAACTTCCAAAGCCTAAGGAGGCTAAGATCTCACATGACTTTATATTAATTAACTTTTCAGTGCCTGAAGAAACTAATAATCTTACATAGCAACTTATAAAATAAATTAAATAATTAAATTTTGGAAATCATCTTATTCTTGCATTATGGGGAGACTTCCATTTTATTTGGAATGTATATATATATATTTCTTTGCATTTCAGGACTCCATCAATTTTATGAGTTTTGGAATTATTTCATTTGTTCTTTTGCTTTATCAGATAAACTTCTTAAGGCTTAAGAGATTAAATGTCTAACATGGATATTGTAAATAAAATAATAAAACAATGGAACAATACTTAAAAGAAAAAGAAATTGATGAATGTGATAGTAACGACTACAGTAACATAGGAATCATATTGTAAGTGTCATATGAATGGTTGAACATGTACCAAAGTAGCTTAAACCACCTTACATGCAAGATTAGTGTGACCTGTGACTTGCCAACACCCAAACCCATGCATGTGAACTTCCCAAAAAAAGAAAAACATCATCCTCTCAATTCCTTTTTGGTTCGCCTTATATATATATATATATATATATATATGTTATTCTTGTTTCATACTTGACTCTTATCCTTAGTTTTTAATCTGTAAAACACTAGCTTGCAACCATTGAGTTGAACATAGTGAAAGTGGATGAGGTGAAACAGTGCAGCATGTTTCAGCCACGTTTGAACAACATATATGAGGTATTATGCAATAGATTTTAGCACCCTTGGATAACAAACCAAAGGCATCATGTGCCTACCCTTAGCAACGACTCGATAGCAAAACGAAATAGAGACTGCAGCTGAGTTCTAGTATGCTTCCATGACAGACCATAAAAGGGACATGCAGCAACAGAAATTAAAACTAAGGACAAAAAAAGAAAGAAGCACGGCAGTAATTTGAGGAACTCGACGGTTGCTTTCAGCATCCTTTTTCACCTTTGTTTGCCCTAGTTTTAATGCATGTGAGCAAGGGAGCTCATTTCGGCCATAGTGACCTTCACGCGACATGGAAGAAAGAGGTGAAGAGGGAGGAGAAGCCATGAACAAAGTTTTGTTGGTATATCTCTCTGACACACACACACTTACACAGTGAAGAGGCTTCCACAAAAATAACGAGTAGATGGAAAAAATGAAAGAGGAAGTGGGCAACACGGAGAGAGGGATCAAGAAAAAGAAAAAAAAAAACGAGCCTAGCATACAAGGCATGAACCATATGTAAAGCAACTAACCTGGTAGGCCAACGAATATGGCTCAGTAAGGGTGTGATTCTCAGGCCTCTTAATGCCTTCATGTTGATTCTTCCTCTTTTAACTCAAGTTTTTTTTCCTTCTTGTTTTCTTGTGGGTAGAGCAGGGGTTCCTTTCGTCGTTCTCTGAGTGGTTATGTCTATATCCTTCTTCTCACACTTTTGCACTTACTCCTTTAGCTTCTCTTTATTTTTCCTTCCTCTTGGCATGCTCTCTAACATTCCTTTTATAGAGGCCTCCATAATCATTACTTGCTCTACCCTTGTCCCTATCACTAGCCTGCAGAGGAGGCTATGGGCTATAGCAGAGTGGCAACTTACAGGGGGAGGTGCTTCTTTCTCTTCCTTCCTCAGTGGGTAAGTGCATGTATCATTTTCTCTCTTTGTTTGGTTGGCCTTGACCCCCCCTTTTTTTACTTCTTTTGATTTTCTGATTTTTATTGCTATTACTATTAATTAATTTTTTATTTTTTGGATTTTCTAATTTTTTTTCTTATATATATATATATATATATTATAATTTTTACTTTGATTATTATTATTATTAGCTAATTTTATTTTTAGGTTTTGAGTTTATTTAATTATCTCCCCTTATTTATTTTTTATTTCAAATTGTCTCCATTTTAAGATGTCATTTGAGTTTTATTATTATTTAACTATCCTTATTTTGTTTAATTATTAATTAATTGATAACTCAATTAATCAAATAATCTTAATTAAGGATAGGGTGTTCACAGTAAGAATAATTACTTCTTACTCTTTATTGATGATTTTTCAAGAAAGACATGGGTATATTTTCAAAAAGAAAAATCAGAAACATATGAAGTGTTTAAAAGGTTCAAAGCTCTTGTTGAGAAAGAAAGTGCCTATAAAATTAAGGCTTTGAAGATTGATAGAAGAGGTGAATTTACATCAAAAGAATTCAATGAATTTTGTGATATAAATGAGATTCATTATCCTTTAACAATGCCTCGATTACCATAACAAAATGGTGTGGTTGAAAGGAAAAACGAAACTATATTTGAAATAGCTCAAAGCATGCTAAAATGTAAGAAGATGCCTAAAGAATTTTGGGTTAAAGTAGTTGATTGTGCTGTTTATATTTCTAATTGATGCCCAACTAAAAGTCTTGATGGAAAAACTCCACAAGAAGCATAGAGCGGGAGAAACCCAAATATCTCATATCTACAAGTTTTTGGAAGTATTACTTATGCTCATATACCTGATTAAAGGTGTTCCAAGCTCAATGAGAAAAAGTAAAAAAGTACATATTCATTGGGTATGATAAGAGATCCAAAGGCTACAAGGTTTACAATTTTATCACAAAGAATATTGTCATTAGTAGAGATGTTAAGTTTGATGAAGAAGACATGTGGAGCTGGAATGAAAGGAAGAGAGAAGATTATGATTTTATTCCTTCTTTTGACATTAATGAAAGGCAATCAAGTGAAGAAGCTCTAGAGCCTATAAGCTTACCTGTGTTGCCATCTCCATCTCTAACTAGTTAGGACTTGTCTATAAGTTCAAGCGAAAGAACCTCGCATACAAGAAGTCTCCAAGAAATTTATGAGGTAACTAAAAATTTAAATGAACTCACTCTCTTTTGTCTAGTTGCTGAATGTGAACCTATAAGGTATGAAGAAGTGATTCAAAGCAAAGAGTGGAAAAACACCATGGACGAAGAAATTAAAGCCATTATGAAAAGCAATACTTGGGAGCTAACCTCACTTCCACAAGGACAAAAGGTAATTGGAGTCAAATGGGTTTACAAAGAGAAAAGGAATGCTAAAGGAAAAGTGGAAAGACATAAAGCAAGATTGGTGGCAAAAGGCTACAACTAAAGGTATAGAATAGATTATGATGAAGTGTTTGCTCTAATGACTTGATTAGAGATAATAAGATTAATAATTTCTTTGGCTGTATAACAAAAAAAGAAAATTTATCAAATGGATGTCAAAGCAGCCTTTTTGAACGGATTGTAAAAAGAAGTTTATATTGAACAACCAGTGGGTTACGTTGTAAAAGGTCAAGAAGATAAAGTTTTGAGGTTAAAAAAAGCCTTACACGGCTTGAAGCAAGCACCACAAGCATGGAACAATAGAATTGATAAATATTAAAAAATGGCTTTCTTAAATGCCCAAATGAATATGCTCTATATGTAAAGGTGAATAAAAATAAAGATATGTTGTTTGTTTGTTTGTATATGGATGATCTCATTTTTATAGGAAATAATCCAAAAATGTTTGAAAATTAAAGAAAGCAATGACTCGAGAATTTGAAATGATTGATATTGGCCTTATGTCTTACTACCTTGGGATTGAGGTTAAGCAAATGGAAGATGACATTTTTATATCACAAGAGGTTATGCCTGAGATGTCTTGAAAAAGTTTGGAATGAAGAATTGCAATGCGATTGATACTCCAGTAGAATGTGAACTAAAATTATTGAAGTTTGAAGATGAAGAACAAGTGGATGCCACTCAATTTAAGAGCTTGGTAGGAAGCTTAAGGTACTTAACATGCACAAGACTTGACATTCTTTTCAGTGTTGGTCTTGTAAGTCGTTATATGGAAGAACCAAAGATGACACACTTAAAGGAGGCAAAGAGAATTTTACAATACATCAAGGGAGCATTGACTTTGGTCTACTTTATTCCTTTTCAAATAACTTCAAGCTTGTTGCCTACAGTGATAGTGACTAGACTAGTGACTTGGATGATCGTAAAAGCACAACAGGATTCCTATTCTTCATGGAAGAGACAACATTCACTTGGAGCTCCAAGAAGCAATCTATTGTCACTCTTTCTATATGTAAAGCTGAATATGTTGCTGCAAATTCATGTGTTTCCCATGCCATTTGACTTCGAAATTTATTGAAAGAGTTACATATGCCTTAAGAAGAAACAACAAAGATCTATATTGATAACAAGTCTGCTCTTGCACTTGCAAAGAATCTGGTATTTCATGATCAAAGTAAGCACATTAACACATGGTATCACTATATTAGAGAATGCATTACACAGAAGAAGATTCAAGTAAAGTATGTAAAGTCACAAGAGTAAGTTGTTGACATTCTCACCAAGCCCCTCAAGCAAAGAGAGTTTAGAAGATTAAGGAGCATGATTTAAGTCACAAAAATCAAGTTGAAGGGGGGATGTTAGAAATAAATTTGATTTTGGCCCAAATGTATTGTATGTCATAATCCACACCTTGAAATCTAATCCATGTTAGGCCCATTAATTTAAGCCTATTATCTAAAATTATCTTATTTAATGAAATAGGAATTGGTTGGAAGATGTAATAAATAAATGTAGAAGTAAGTGGTAATTGGGAGTTACATTAAATGAATGTTAGTTGTAACTTTCCCTTGAGTCCTATAAAGAAAGGATGATCCTCTTATTGTTGTATCAAGTCTAGAAGGCAAATGTAATAGAAGTTTTCCTTTCTCTCCATTAGCTTTTCTCCTTTCCACTTTTAGAATTTCTTCTTCCAATATTCTAAACCCAAATAGCCATACCTTTTCTCCAACATTTTGCAAGTTTTCAAATAAAGGAATTTTGTACCATCACCTAAAAGATCTAGAATCATAGAAATGATTGTGTTTGGAAGAGTAAGGCACTACTAGTAGGTTGAAGTTTGATAGATACACAGAAATTATTGAGGCAATGGCCATAAACCCAGAGTAGAAACAAGCATCTTATATCCAGTGTAAATAACTCCAACACAATGGACTAGGAAAGCTCAAATGAGGCTAGGGAGGATTGGTTTTGTTACACAGATGCAGCTTTGTTCAAGGAGTCCCAAGTCTTTGGAGGCAAAGTGGTTACATAGTCTTGTGATGGCTCACTTTTTAGAGCATTCTCACTTTCCCAATGGGGCTTTCCTTCACCTGCCTTTATGAAGGCTGTTGTTCTTCGTTTGGCTTGGAATGGATTCAAGCCAATACTAGCTCTAAGGGTATCATATATTATGACTCTTAGCAAGTTGTCAATGCTATCAAAACTTCTAATCTAGATGAATCGAAGTTTGATTTAGGGTTTAGGGTATTGTTATAGATGATTGTAAGACCCTTTTTGCTGAGAGAATTGACATCTCTTGTATGTGGATTCGAAGATGCGGAAACATGGGTGCTTATAGGCAAGCCAAATCTTCCATTAGGTATACTAGTCTTCATTTCTGGAACAATATTCCTTCTCAATGAATAAATGCAGTTTGTTGTAAAAACAAAAAATGATAACTTTATTTACATTTTTAACATCCTGGTTGATTAAGAGCAAAGATGATGCTTCTAGAATGAATATAAAATCCAATCTCGGAGGCAAGCTTTCTTGTAATTAGCAAAAGTTCAATCAAAAGGTATTCTAATATAACTTATTTAATTATAGTTTTAATTATTTCATAAAGATGTTATTTAATATCTTTTTTATTATGAAATTAGTTATCTTGTAAAAAATCAATTTTCTACCTAAAAAATGCTTTGATGCCTTAAGCTCCTTTTCTTTTCATCATAATAATTCGCACTTTAAAATGTTAATTTTTATTTTTTAAAAATTTTGACTACTTAAGAATTTTAAATTCTAAAATTATTGAACTGAGTATTTTAATTATTAACATTATTTTAAAACGTTTCTTAAATTAAGTTTATTTTGTAGGATAAATAATTTTATTAAAAATTTTTTAATTAAAGATTAAGTATTTTATTTTTTAATATTTTTACTAAAAAAATTTACTAATTAAAATTGTAATAATTTAAATATTGCTAATATTTTATTTTTAACTATTATATTAATAAAATTTTTAATATAATTTTTATAAAATTTTATTATTCTAAAAATTAATTTTTATTAAGAAATTAAGATGGTGGACACGTCCCCATTCATTATAAGGGGACATGCCCCTTTAAAAACATCTTGATAGAACACAAATACGCGGTCGATCTGTTTTAATTGGAAAAAAATAAATTAACTACTTAGGATAATAAAAATGACAGCAGAACATACTAAGTATTAAATTCTTGTTCTCTACGATATTAGTCAAAAAGAATTAAAAATATTTCTCATTTTAATATTTGAAAGTCTAATAAAAAAAAGTATATAGAATTATTTAATGGAATAAAATAATTTATAAATTATTTTTGTATATAATGATATTTTTAAAAATTGTATAACTTTTTTATTATTCTATCCCAAATTTTGTAAATTTAAAAATATAAACAATTTTTGAATGACATCAATAGGTCATAGAATTTTTTTTTTTTGGTCATTTCTTTCCATTAAAAATATACTCAAAATAGTTTCATCCTTTCTAATCATTTCATTTACTGTCATTCTAGCTATTAACATCCATTAAAACACATCACTTATCTTCGCGAAAAGAAGCAAAGATTACATGCGTTGCCTTTCCACATACCCACAATATCTTCTGTGATTGTTTCCTTGCGTTTAGAATACTACTTAGAAGATTTATTGTTTTATAAATATTTGTTATGCCCTGTAGTATTTTAAAAAAATTGATATTAGTGTCCTTTATATTTTAATAAATAAAAATTTCATGTTTAAATTTAAAATTCAACTCAATTATATTTAAAAATAAATTAGTGACTTGATTAAAAAAACTTAAATTACTGGACATGAAACATAGATTGACAGCAATAATTGAATACCCAATAATTTTTTTTTTGGCCCAAATTGAATACCCAATATTAAATGAGTACAGAAAATGAATTTCTATATTCCGTCCCCTGTTCTGTTTTAATCTCATTAGTCCGAGTTTGTTCTATATAGTAATAGTTTGATGCGTTTAAAATTGTAACTGTAAAATGCTACCCAAAATAATCAAACCCAAATTAATAGAAAACATATTATCTAAACTTATCAAATGAATTAATCCCTATATATTGCCAACACAGAGATTAAGAGAAAAAGAATTCAGCATTTTTTTTTTCAAAAATTATACTGCATAAGTAAATGAATGACACGTGTTCAGTTCTTCATAAGCCAAAGGTAGATTCCGAACAAACTGAGAAATAAACCACACTATGATTGGGACTAGAAAATGCAAAAGCTATTGCTTCTTCATCAACCATTACCAGTTCCAATTACTACAACATTCTGCAACACATCCCAAAAAATTACAGTCACTTGGACAACTCAACCCAGAGATTGTTAGCCATGGACGTAATGGTTGAAGGAGACACCCCTCTTGTGCCTCCAAGGTACCATCTCTCAATCATCTCCACCACATTCCCATTCTCTACAACGAACTTCGAGTCTTCCTTCCCCTCCAGAGAAACCACAATCTGCACACATAGTAATCATATTCATAAGCATCATTATTAATCAAAGCTCAAACACTAGCAGAGGCTAATGCTGCTGCTGCTACTTTACCTCAGCACTAGGTGAATTTGCGGGGAAATATTATGTGATTACTGAGTGTTTCTTGAAGTACTTGGACTGGAAAAACTCCACCACTTTCTCCAATGCCTCTTCTTCTTCTGCTTCCTCGTATTTGTCCTCTGCTGCTAGTCTGTCCCTCACTGCAGTATCTATCTGAACTCCATACTGTGCTCCTTTCATCTCTTTTATTACCACTTTTCTCATGAACTTCTCAGCTGGGGCTGCACAGTGTTTGGTTCATTCGTATCAATTCATCATATCAGACACCGGTGATTTGAATATGAAGTTGAACTTCGTTTACCAGATATGACAGCATCGAAGAAGTCATCGTTCTCTTCCAGCTCATTTACAAGCTTACCCTTCCATTGCTGCAAGGGCCCCACTATTTCAGGTTCCAAAATATACTCCCATTGAATAGAACTTCACTTGCAGAAAGTGAATTTCCATGTCGGTAATCCCTGATTGGAGAAGCGAGTTAATGAAGCTCCTTTTATTAGCTTGTTCCATGTGAATCAGCTCATAGCAAGATTAGCTACTAAAGTTCACAGTTCTAAAGGTGTAAAACTGAAATCAAGAAAGGGTCTAAGCAATAAAAAAAACTAGCTGAGGAACATACCATGACCCAGAATAGAGAGAGGCCTGGTAGTGGTGATGTTGGAAGGGTAAGGGATTTCATCCACCATAACCACATCGCTAGCCACTGCACAAAACAAAGAATGAGAGATAAGGAAGGAGATAATAGCAAAAGAGAAGAGAGTGAGCAATTGTTGTTGATGGAGGGGGAGAGAAAGAGGTGTTGCTGCTTAAGTTTGTGAGTCTGAGGATTGAGGAAGCAGAAGAATAGAACAGCTGGGACAAAACACAGAGAGAAAGAGGGAGGGACGATATACGAGAGTGTATGATGTGACGGTAGGGATTAAGGCTTTTGATTTTATCATTTCATTGACGTATCCCACTTCACGTACATATAATTTTCTTTTAATTTTTAATTGTTAATTTTTTTTAAATGACCCTCTACTATATAGCAGAATTATTGTATAGTAATAAATCTACTTACATAAATAATCAATTTTATGTGATTATACTTTTACATCTTTATAAGAGAATGGGGATCACACATTTTTTAATATTTGAATAATTAAATCAAAATTTCGGATGATAAGTACTTATTAAAATTAATTTAAACTATTAAATTACATATTTTTTAATATTAATTGCAAAATCATTAAAATTTTCGAAAAATATAAGAATTTGGACTCCGCGCCAACATTCTCCCTTTTCATTTTTCTCACATATACAGATAAGGTTTTTCTTATTGTGAAAAAAAAAAAAAAAAAAAGAGAATTGCTAGTTGGAGTCATATTCATTTTAAGAAATTGCTAATAAGTATGTGTTGTGACGTAATGTAGTAGACTTGTTTAGGGATGAAGTAAGGTTGACAATGGGGATGGTTGAGTCAAATTCGTTGGCTTTGGAAGCCCAACGGTCAGTCCACCCAAGCCCCGTGGTCAACATGCAATTTTTAATTAATATGACTTCATTCAATCATCACTTGACTCGGTTTTGTTCTTGTCTTTTTTGCTTTTCATTCTATGTCACATATCTTATTTTAATTTAGAGTAAATTACAGTCTTTTTAATTTTATTGAATTGTATATTTTTTTTTAATTTTTAAAATATGCACTCTAATCTAATTTTAAATTTTTTAACTAAAATACTTTTTACAAAAAGAGAGAGAGAGAGAGAGAGAGAGAGAGAGAGAGAGAGAGATATATATATATATATATATATATGAGTATTTTAGTTTTAAAATGTATGTATTTAGGTTAAATTGAGGGTTTTTTCATTAAAAAAACTAAAATTGAACTAAGTATTTTTAAAATATAGAAGAAATATCAGTGTAATTTTAACAATAATGAAAAAAGATCTTTGTAATTTAGTCTTTAATTTATTCACTAACTCAATATTTTGCTTCTTAAATATGTATTCTATATACCTTTTTAGTGATATTTATTTATTTATTATTTTATAGTTAAAGAAATATATTTTATTTTTAATTCTCAAACAGTTTTTTTATCTATTTTCTGTTAGTCCTTAAAGAATATATAAATTTTTTTTATACTTATTTTGTTTTTAATGGATGAGGAACAAATGAGTGATAAATTTAAATGTTTTGGATTTAAATTATATCTTTTTAAGATTTAATGACTAGATAATTGACAAGTATATTTTTTCAAATACTAAAAAGTAAAACTTCTCTTTAAAGTATTTGGCTTTTGTCGAAAGTTTGACTTATACTTGTAAATATTAGCAAATGGCGTCAATTTAAGTCAAAGTCAGGTTTGAATTAGCTTGCCAGCCCTGATATAATTCATTTTTGTCTGATCGTTGACGTTGCAATTATAAGTTTTACACCGAATTCTTTATAGATTGATTCTAAATCTTGTTTAGTATGCAAAAAGAAAATGAAAAAAAGAATGAAATAGAATAAAAACTTTTGATATAAAATTATGTTTGGTACAGTGAGAATGGAAATATGAATTGTTTGTTTGATAGGATAAAAATGATGATAGAAAAGAAAATTTTAAATTGAATTGACAAAAATACCCCTTATTAAATTCAACTTGCTAAGTAATAAATGAATAAGGACAAGTTTGTAATCTTACTATGCTGATGGAATTCTCTCTCCCTGTGATGATGAGAGACACAATGCCGACATCAGCTTCCATTGCACCAATCAACATTATAATGGTTTCCATCGCTCTTTCCTTTTCTAGCGGCAATAACACCTATGCACGTCCTTTCGGGAACATCCGATTAAAAAAAAAAAAAAAAAGACACCTATACAGCAAACATGCCCTTAAGGTTACATCTGGTTATTGAAATTCAAGCTAGGAAATACCTCATTTCTATGCTTGGTTACTTTTAATTTATGGTATTATTATTGCTTAGAAAATCTCTATAGGAAATACCTCATCCTCTCAAGGAAATGGCTTCTGTTCTCGCGTTTCAAATTACCATAATATTCTTTTTATTTGTTCTCTTTCTTTTGTCTCTGAAACAAATTCTCTCCCGATCAAAACCATGGATTTTTGGCTCTTATCACTATAGCCACTGAGGATATTAGAAAACGATTAGCATTCTTCCCATTCGAATGTGTCCTAGTTCTTCCCTTGCATATGCTTATTGACATGAAAATTTTTTGGAGTCGGGTTGTGGATGACCCGAAATGCTCATAGATTGCTGCACACCTCTGTTTACTGTTAAGTTGATTTTTTTTTTTGAAATATTAAATAGATAACCCAAACAAAGCATATTAGCTTAAGAACCAGAAGCCATCAATGATGAAATAATCTTTTTTTTCTTTTGAACAATTTGTTTTAATGCTTTAATCTTAAATCTAGTCTTGTCCCCGTTATTCCTTCTTGCTCCCAATAACCTAATAACCTTATCATGGATATGTGTATTAATGAATCTATTTCATTTGCCTTCAAGTGAAAAACTTGAGGTGTCTTTATCTGCCTTTCTGATTTTCCATTGTATATTTATGTTTCTCCTTAGTGGCATCGTACCATATCTATGTAACAATGCACGACAACTTTTTGAAAATTATTTTGACTACTTAAAAATTGATGTCCTACATCCATTTCAGATATTGTGCGTTACATAGAATTTCCTATCGGCTTTGCGGGCAATTTGTTCGATAGGGATGTGGCTTTCAATATTGGAATTTTGAAAATCAATTCCCGGATGCACACAGAAAATCCAAGGTTTGTTATGATATGGAGGAGGATATACATAAACATAAAAGCCAAATTTTTGTTCCAATCTAATATGATGAATTAGTTTGGGTCAAAAATTAGATTACAAATAATTATTTGTTACGTCTGAATCTTTTTCTTCTTCAAGGCAATAAATAAATGACAAGAAGTTATAATATAATTATATAATTTTATGATTATTATTTTTTGAGTTAATAATTAAATTAACAAAATTATATAAATTAATATGTAAATTCAAAAATTTATATACAATCAATACTTAATAATTAACAAATTTATATATAAGTAACATATGACAAAAATTTATTTCGTTTTATTATAATATAATAATATACTCAAAATTATAAATAAAAACAAATTAAATTTTATCATTCAAACTTCAAAAAAAAATACTCATTTGACAAAGAATGATTGAGAGAGAACGTCAATTGGACGTTGATCTAAAAGTAACTGTTTATTTAAAAAAGAGAGAGAGAGAGAGAGATTAAATTAAATAACTGAATCTGTTTTAAGCGCCAATGCTGACGTGGTATTCATTCTCCTGACGTGTCATACGCATCTTATTCTATTGGCTATGATTTTCGCAAAGCCAATGCCATATGTGTGCCCGCTCTCGGAGTCCATGAACTTTTCGCGTGACACCACGGGCCACTCTTCGTCAAGCACCACCCCCGCAAACCCACTCAGCACATAATCACCAACGCTCACTCCTTCTTTCCTTTTTTTACACCAAACAATCCGGACCGTTCATCAAAATCTCAATCTAAAACTGACGTTTTAAATAGAGGGTTGCACTATAAAATAATGCACATGCACATCATCAAAACCCGTATTGTTTTTCTCCTGTGCAAGGAAGGCCTCCTACTTAGACCAGGCATCTTAATTAATAAAATAATATTTCAAACAAGATCTAATGATTAGTGACGGAGCCCAATCTTGACCGTACAATATTCCGCAAAGAATCTACCACGTCTTCCTTTAATATATATATATACGCGTCCAAAAGCTTCGCTTATCTTCAGCTTCTTCTTGCTCGTTTCCGTTCTTTCCTCTTTTTCTGACTTCTCGCCGGTTCAGAGTTCCGACGTGATCGCGCCGCTATCCCACTTGATGGCGTCTTCTATCGGCGTTGGGTTCACGGGAACCAACAATGGCGTTGCCAAATTCGGCATCGACAATCAGTGTAGTTTGAGCGTCGGTGCACCACCGCCCATGTCTGTGATGTTCGTAGGCAATCAGAACCGTTCGAGGGGACGGAAAGGGAGGATCAAGGCGGCCGCAGCCTCCGCCTTAACAACGGCACCGGGTATGGCGACGACGGGATTGAAGAACTTGTTGAGTTTGGAATTGGAACCGTATGGGACTTGTAAGAGTGGCTCAGGAGAAGGAAAAGACGATGTTGATGCGAGCGATAAGGTTGACAATTGGATGCGGGATTCAGTGGTAGAGATCGTCAAGAACTTGCGGGAAGCGCCGTTGTTAGTGCAGGTTTTTTCGAAGAGGAATAGCGAGAGTGGTGAAACGACGACGTCGAAGACGGCGACGTTGGTGACGGAGAAGAAGGCAAAGGAAGAGGATTGGCCGGTTGTGGAGGAGAATTGGAGAGCGGGAGAGAAGCCATCGCCAGAAGGGCTTATACTGGTGGAAGAATTAGCGGGCGATGTGGGGGAGAGAGAAGGAAGCAAAGGGAGAGAAAAGACAACGAAGGTGTGGGGCATATTGGTTCAGGGGAGGCGGGTCGGATGCGGGCCGGTGTGCTATTTGCTAAGTACTACTCGGGTGGGGTTAGGGCCAAGGGGTCCTTGGTGCACCCATTATTGCTTGAAAAGAGTGAAGAACTACATGGAAACTGTGGAATCACAATTCAAGAATCTTTGGCTGGTGCAGGGCCAGGGCCGGTGATTATGTTTAATTTTTTTTCATTTTTAGATTTTTATTAATAAATTGTACAAATTTTGAATAAAATTCATTCTGCAGTGCATGACCTTGCACCGGCCATGATACGGATGGATATGTAAAGAGTCAGTGACATAGTATAATATTTTTTTTCCTCAATTATATATAATTCTGGTATTGATCTATTTCTAGGCATTTTGCATTTCATTGTCTGGTTTATTTGTTCTTTTGGCTAATGAAAATTGCGAGATTAATTTGTTAATACTGTTTTTGTTGATAATGTTCTCTACTTTCATGTTAGTACTCTTGATTTTTGGGGAGTATGCTTTTGCTTTGAAGTATTTTTGTTTTCCAGAAAAGCATTCTCTTATTTTGTGATATTTTGGGGTAGAAAAATAAAATTCTAGAAATCAGATTTTCTTTGGCTTGAAAAATTATAGGCTATGTTTGAAAGTTTATTAAATAATTAAGTTAAATTACAAATTATAGAATGACAAGATAAAACTTATTAATTGAATATAATTATTTATAAATTATTTTTTAATATTACTCCTATAACTAAAATATATTTCTAGTGAGTTTTAAGCGAAGATGATATAATTATATCATCTAGTCGTTTTATTTTATCCCAATTTTTTAATTTGAAAAGTATAAAATCTGAGTTTTAGATAATAAGAGAAGATTTTAAAGTTTGGAAATAAAAACTTTGGAAAAAAGGATTTAATCCATTTTAACCAAATCAAAACAAGACGGTAACAACAGAACTCTGGCTATCCACATATATTAGGATGGTTTCAAATATGCTTATATAAAAAAAAATCTAGAATTAGTTTTTTCCTGGCTAATCAGAGTTTTATCAATAAGTTTATTCCTTTTAATCTGGCTTGAAACCGCTCTACTTGTATTATTAACCATTTTTTATCAACAAGAGTAAAGAAAAGACTATCACTCTCGCTATTTGCAATGAATCTAATTAACCACGTCATCTACTTTGCATAACTTGTATAACAAAGTAGCCAATATGAGAACATGACTTGTATATTATAAATTTGCATGTTTGTAGACGTTGTTGTTTTGTATATGGAGTAAAATATATTTTGGTCTCTCATTTATCATAAAATTGTCAATTTAGCATTTTATTCATTAAAAAATATCACATTTGATCTCTTGTTTTTCAAAACAACTATGGCAAATTTCAATTTAAGAGTCATAGATGCAAGTAATTACTAAAAAAATACCTTGAATTTTAAAATTATTCTAAAACACCTAATTTCATTTTATGATTTTTCAATAGACAAATACCATCACACTTTATGTTTTGCATTACTTACTAATCACGTTCATCCCAATTACCAAATATTTTACATTTTTTTACCATGTAAATTATATTCTTAATTGATTATACTAACAAGTAACTTATGAACTTATTAATACCAATATTTACATTACTTACAAATCACATTCACCTCACTTATCGAATGATTTTGTACTTTTTACCATGTAAGTTTTATTCTTAATTAGTTAGATTAACAATTAACTTATAGATCTATTACCATTATGGTTTGTGTTATTTACAAGTTACATTTGTCTTAGTTACCGAATGATTTTGCACTTCCTATCACGTAATTTTTATTCTCAACTAGTTAGACTAACAAGTAACTTATAAATTTATTATTATTATGGATTGTGTTACTTACAAAGTATGTTCGCCCTAGTTACCGAATGATTTTGTATTTTTTACCATGTAATTTTTATTCTTCACTAGTTAGACTAATAAGTAACTTAGGGATATCTAAATCATGATAGTAATAAGTCTATAAATTATTTATTAATCTAATCAGTTAAGAATAAAATTACATGATAAAAAATGCAAAAATATTCGGCAAATATGGCGAACATGATTTGTAAGTAACACAAACTATAGTGGTAATATATCTATAAGTTACTTGTTAGTCCAACTAGTTAAAAATAGAAATTACGAGTAAGAAATGCAAGAACATTTAGTAAGCAGTGTAGCTGTAATTTATAAGTAACGCAAATTATGGTAGTAATAAATTCATAAGTTACTTGTTAGTCTAACCAGTTAAAAATAAAACTTATGTTGTAAGAAATGCAAAATCATTTGATAATTATAGTGAACATAATTTATAAGTAATGCAAATCATAGTAGTAATAAGTCTATAAGTTATTTATTAATCTAACTAATTAAGAATAAAAATTAGGTAATCAAAAATGTAAAAACATTCGATAATTAAAGGGAACATGATTTACAAGTAACTCAAATCATGGTAATAATAAATACATAAGTTTAGAGGTAATTTTGCCTATTAAAAAGTCATAAAATAAAATTAGGTCATTTAGGGTAATTACAAAATTTAAAGTCTTTTTTTAGTAATTAATTGTATCTACTGGTACTAAATAGAAATTTTCCCAAAAGACTACCATATTTAGTTCCTTGGATTTATAGTTTAAAGTTTAGTATAAAAACTAAATTTGATAATTTTTTAATAAGTGGAGGACCAAATATAATATTTTTTAATAAGTGAGAGACTAAAATAGTATTTTTTGTCTTAGTATATTTCTAAGACTTTTGAAAATAGTTATGGGTTTGGAAAGGTTACTATGTGTAATGACTTGCATATAATTCATTTAGCATCCTTAAGCCACTTTGAAGTTGTAACACTTTAAAAAGTTGGCATGTGTGGTTTAAATAATTGTTAAGGTTTATTTTTATGCTTAACTAAAATGAAATAAAATAACTGAATAAATAAAACAGAGGCAATGATAGTATAAATTAATTTTGGGTATGTGCAAGACTTGCATGTGAGTTTGGTTTAGTGAAAAGGCTCAGTCACCCTAACTCTGAGGCTAGCAACATGAATCCATGCTCTTCCATTCCCTTACATTTTTCTCGTTAGGCCACGTATCTTCGTCAATAGGAACTTACATCTCTGCCCTTGTTTCATTCTTCTTCCTCTACATATTGCACACCCTCTCAACCCCCATTTCCTTCTTTGTGCCTCTACCACCTTCTCTAGTGTCACTGCTCACCGTTCTACAACCATCATTTTTCGGCCATTGCTCATTGTTTTTTGGCAAGAGACCTCCCTCTTTTTGTTTGTTTGTGTGGTAGCGACAATACGTGGATTTGAGCGAAAAATGGTGAGAATTTCTTCAACTTTTCATGTGGTTTTTTAATCTTCATTAGAAAATCAACCTTTCCCCTATAAAATATCGACTGAATGTTGAACTTTTGATTGTCAAATTCTAAAATTGTCCAATAGCATGCCTAGGGTTTAAAATATGGCAAAAGTTCAAATTTTTCTAGGTTTTGGCGGAAAATTTACTTTGGTGAAGGAGAGAACTAGTCTTCAAAGTTAAATTGTTGAGGCATACTCTTTTATGGTTAGGGATTTCATTACTACCAGCTTATTGGGTCAATTGGGACATATGTTAAAAAACTTGATTTAACATGAAAAGGTTTAGATTAGTTAATCAGTAACAAGAATTGTAAATTTGTATATAAGAACAAGTTTTGTATGTTGGATGTAAATACATATAATGTGGTATTTTATGAAGAGTAAAGGTAGAAGTAAGTTTGATAGTGGGATCAATATTCTTTTATGTATTGACCATGTAATATTGAGAAAAATAGAAGACCCTATCCTTTAGGTGGATAAGTAACTAATATGAATGAACATGCATTACCAACATTGCTCAGTAGGTTGAAGAGGCTATAAGCTTGCGATTAAAACTTTCAATGTCCTTAATCTTGAAGAACTTCATTATGATTAAAAGTAGGCTAGTGAAGCAAGATTTACCAAATGATGAGTTTGATGTATAAGATATCAAATATAGCCTTTGATTAAGCTAATTGATTAGATAATGAAATTAAGTACATATGATGGTCTAATTGTTACCATGTAAATTATGAGTATTTTGTTCTTTGTTATAAGGATTTACCCCATGAGTTGTTCTAAAAGGTTAAGAGAGGAAGTAGGATTAGCTAGATCGCTTTGCCAATCAAGTAAGTAGTAGCATTCCTAACAATGTTGTGTTCCACTTACTTGAGTTATATTTCTTTGTATATCACTTTAAATGTTTATATTAGTATTCCTCCGCGTACAATTATCATTTCACTTATTGAATTGTTTTGCAAAGATCCAAATTAGTCTCTTTAAGTGATTGTGAACCGTGCATGGAACGGTATAACTATTAAAGAGAGAGTTTTATAGCTTAAATATGATATAGTACTGTGTATTGACCGTCTTACTATTATGGAACAACACCTGTATGGGACAGCTAATTCGACTTTAATAAGGACTAATATATGATTGATGATGTAGCGTGAGCTTATGGCTCATGACTGTTTGGATTAACTACCCTGAGGGTTGTGTGCCCGTAACCGATGATGATCCTTTCTTAAAGATTGCGTACCCTTAATCAATTTTAGAAATTCATGGGTAAAAAGTCCATGACCGCTATTTATGTACTATATAGTTTTTCCCCTCGTATATGGTTTCTAAGTCCTTTTGGTTTATATTAAAAATAAAGTGTAAATTGTTATTCAATAGGACTCTTGTACACTTGATGGCTTTTGTTTGACAAAAATAAAATTGGTTATACCAGGATTCATTGTGAAACAGTTTTATTAACATTGCATTCTTCACTATATCAATATTTTTGTAATATTTTTTAGGGATGCTACCTGTTTAAATTTGTAGACTAGTGGAGGACTCTACCCAAACTGCTAGTGTCATGATCTCCCATTATGCTATGATATTTCATTTGCATTAGTGTAGGAATGTGAACTTGTATGTATATAAATGTATATAAGTCCATATGACCACAGACAAGTCTCCCACCCCATATTTTGTCATTTATATGGTTTATTTTTATTATATTGAAAGTTGAGCTCTCTTTACTTGACTCATATAGGTTAATAGGTATTTGTAAAACTTTCGATGGGTTTCATTTATAAGAGAGATTTTGTTGAAATTTCTACATAAACTAAGCTAGTAAATAAGTTTAATGCTTGCAATTGCTAATTGTGAAAATGTCAAATGTATATCTTTCATGCTTCAATCTTGTTGGATAAGGGCAATGCTAAATATTGTAGGCTCGCAGAAGTGGGGTTGTTCTTATCATTTGCGCGGATCACACTTTACGATTTGGGGTGTGAAAGAAGTGTAACAAGTTTATTATTTTCATTGTTAGCTTGTATATTCTCAAATTTTTTAAAATGTTAAATTAAATGAGCCTAATTAAGTTTTTCTAAATGAATTAAGCAATTATTTGACACAACAGTTTCTTATATTGTATCAAGTTTAATATAAAAAATTAATATTATTAAAGAAACAACATATTTCATAGTTTATAAAAGTTAGGGAGAAAAAAAATAAAAAAAAATGTAAAATCTCATAATTTTTTAATAATGGGAAATTCTATCTAAATTTATATTGTTTTGTGATTTCGATATTTTGGATGATAGCATAATATTAAATACTAATTTATCAGATTTCATATTACATTCAAAATATGGGGTAAAATCTAGAGATCCAAATAACTCCTAAAACAATTAATCCAACCCCATTTGATTAGGGCATCTAGCTTGCTTGAATTTGAGCCAAACATTTGGAATAAATAACTAATTAACATAATTTGGATCCAAACTTGAGCCCAACTTTACAAAAATAAACTAATCACGACAAAAATTTGTTCTCTCTCAAAATTAATAAATTTTTGTTTATCTCAAAATTACTGATTCCAAAGACAATGTCCAAGATAAGAAATTGTATTGAAATTATTATTGTATTGTCTGGGAATTAACTTCCCAAACAAGACACTTTAGGAAACCATCATTCGAAATTTTCTCGAACTCTATTTTTTTCTTCTCATTATATTATGGACTTAGATTGATTTAATCCAAGTTTTCCATTAAAAGAAAAACATAATTCAAGTTCAATGAGTTCAAATTTCTTTGAAGTTTATTATTTGGATGCAATACTCCTTTAGGTTGTAGGATTTGATTCTTTAAAGTTTTCTCATTATATATGACTCAAAAACTTATTTTAAAAAGATTGTACACGTAGGATTAATAAATAGATGGTGATGGTAGATGGTTAAAAAAAAAAAAAGATTGATGATGATGGTAACAATTTATCGTGAATGTTTTCATGTAAGCGAATTTCTTTAAGTAAATTGGCAAAGTTAGAAGAAAAGATTTTTTTTTTTTTTTTTTAGGTTTCTAAATGTTAAACGATCACAGTGAAACTAAACAAATTTAAGGGACAAAACTGAAATCTAAAGTTAAATTAAGGGATCAAATGTATACTTTTATCTTTTCTTCTTTCACATAATTCACATAAACTATAACACTAAATTAATAGTTTGTTGATTTTGAGATATTTACCTACCTCACGTTATTAATTTTTTGTAAAATTTTTGTCACATTTATAATTTTAAATGCATTAATATACTTAGTTATAATATAGAGACATAATTATAATATTATTATTTTTAGATAGATATTATTACAATTATATCTCTCTATTATAATTAAATACACTCATGTACTCAAAATTATAAATATTCCAAATATGGTACCTTAATTTACACATAAATAGGTTAAATTTTGGATAACAACGTTACAGAGGGACAAATTTGGATATGAAGAAAATAGAATAGCAACATATTTTTATTTTTGAATTAAATCAAAACTCTCATGAAATTATTAATACAAAAACATCTAAGCTAATTTAAATTTATTTCGATTCTTCAATTTTTAGTTCATCCATTTTTTCAAGGGCAACAAGAGCAATCAAGTCTCTATTCAATAATAGAAAAAAGGATTAAGTTTGAACCCATAAGTCTGATTAGATTTTTTTTAAGTCTAACTTGAATTTAAAAATTCTGAATTAATATTTTTTCAATAAAAAATTTATTATTTAAAAAAATTAATGTAAAATAATATTTTGATAAATAAGTAAAAATTAATATTTTTAATCAAAATATTTATGTCAATATAACAACTTATTTATATTTATAACTTTTTTTAGATAAAATTTTAGAAGTAATAATAATTATTAGTTATATTATTTATTTTAAATATTAAGTAGTAAATAGACTTAGTCATAAATTAAAAAAGTTAACTTGACCCACCTCAAAAAATATAAATAAAAATTCAAATAAAAATATAATTTAAAAAATAGCCTCGAATTTTAACCCAAATTAGGTTTATTTTTTTTAAGTATGACCAAATAAGGTTTAAACCTTTTTTTGAGTAATAATAAGTTTTAAACCTAATCCTTGGAATTGGATGAAGCCAGAAGTCGAGAGAAGCGCATCCAAACGCGAGGGAACAACGTCGTTTATGCGGCGAAGTGGCACACGACATGAGTGACAAATGTGCGAAACATGGAGCGCAACTCTACCGTCTCCCTCCAAGCTCCAACCTTTTTTGAATTTGAACAAAACCAGGTCCTTGGCATCTCTTGATAACACATTAATCATACAACGTTTCTAAACTCTGAGCGCGCTCTCGTTTTCTCTCTTCTCCTATTCAAATCAATTGTCCAATATACTACTGCTATTACACATATCGACAAACAACATAGATAGATCCAATTTCCTTCTTACCTCCCTATGCAATTTCAGAAACCCTAGTCCGCCTGCTCACTCAGTCTTATCCATACCCTTTCTTTTCACTTTCCACCATTGACAGCACCAAGATTCGTTTTTCAGCGACAGCGTTTGATTAATGCTTCAAATCCTTTGTTTCTGGTAAATGTGTTAGGGGTTTTGAATTGGGTATAGGGGATTCATGGATGAAGAAAGCAATTCCGCGATTGTGCATGGGCAATCTTTGACAACCTCCAGATCGGATTACAAGGTTCGTGTCTCTGCTTCTTGGGTTGTTCTGATCGAAATTCTCGTCTTAGTTTCTATTCGTTTTCTGCTTCATTGCTCTGGGTGTTTTAGGCCGTGGGAGAGAAGCGACCAAGCACTACTCAATTGGGAGAGAATAGTGACCTTGCTCGAAAACGGGTGAAAATGAGAGATCTTGAATCCGTGATTCAGTCTGCAGGTGATTTTGAGTGAATAATAGTTTTTTGTATGTTTCTGCTTATTACTAATTAGGTAAAGCATAATATCCAGTTATCCATTGCAAAGGACTAACAATATGTTCTGCGAAGAATTGAGCTTTTATGTAAGTGCTATAGTTGAAATGCTGCTGGGTCACTAAAACATCTTGCTTCTTGTGAAAAAATATATCCTTTGTAGAATTATCAATTTTCTTTGCGGTTGGCTGGGCATTGTCGAGAGCAAGTATTAATTGAAATGATATTTGTGTTATTGCCTTGATATTTTAATTTATTCGCAATAAATTGCTTTCCGATTTTTACTGTGAATGCAAGCACTGCAAATGAACCGTGTGCGTGTACTTTTCTAATGAGGTTTAATTCAGTTTCAGAGATGTTCTAAGACCGAATTTAATTTACTCTTGCGCTTATGCCACAGAAAGTATTACTCATTCTCAGGGATGTGCTAAGGACAAAGAACAGATTATTCAATTACCATCTGGTGAACATGATATTTCACAGGTGACCGAGGTCCCTGTATCTATGGACTACAATGCTTCTCGAGCAGAAAAATCTGGAAGGAACACATTCCCGGAAGAGGCCAGTCCTGCCTCGAGAACTCTTGATCTTAATTCCGAAGCTGTTTGTGCCAGAATTTCATCCTGTGATAGAAGTGGTGATTGTGGCGAAAATCCCACCGAAGTATCCTTATTCGGGAAGCAAGGAAGGGAGTCCCTTGGTACTTGCGTAAACTCTAAAGGAATTGATGTTGATCTTAATGCAGAAGATGTTACAAGCTGTATAAATCTGGACCCAGGACAGTCTTACAGAGAACATGATCAATTTAAATCAAAGGATGTTTCTGAGAGTGGAAGCTGTAGTGGACCTTTTAAAGAAAAAGATCCTATGAGGATATGGAGGGAGATGAAGCGAAATTGTTTTCTTTCATCTTCTTATGGAGGTATTCCAATGCCAAAACAACGTGGGAGAAAAAGTAAAAATGATATACTCAAGAAAAAGATGGAACTTGCCAAGAGAGAGCAAGTTAACAGGTTCTCAAAGATTGCTGCCCCAAGTGGACTGCTGAATGAATTAAACCCTGGCATTATTAATCACGTAAGAAATAAAAAACAGGTTCATTCAATTATAGAGGCTCTTGTAAGGTCTGAAAAGCATGAAAATGCGAGCGTTGGATGCAAGCAAGCAGCACATCTTGCAAGTGGAAGTGCAGAAGTTAGCAAAAAGGAGTTGGAATATGTGACTGAAGCTGGAAAGCATCAGCTTCCCCTTCATCGAGAAGAAGGGACCCTTCATACTTCTGCAGGTAGCAGGAAAGCAAGAAAGTATCCTATGACAATGAATGATTCTTGGATTTTGGAGGGTAAAGTCGGTGAAAATGACACATGCATGGCAGACAAAGATAGTTTTAAAAGTGATGTATCGCAATTCACCCATGTCCCTGAAGATGATATTTTAGCTTTGAAATTGTCTTCTTCAGCAAAGGCATCTGTGAGTTCCAGCTCTCTGTCAAATGAGGAATCTTCAAACTTAACTAGCGTTTCGTCTCTTTCCCTGAAAGGCTAGTAGACACTTTCCTCATACTTATGCTTTCTTTTTTGGGAGTTTTAGATGCAAGCCACCCTCCTTATGCCTTTTTTGTCCAGACATTCCCAGTGCAGGGAAGAATGCGATAAAAAATTTAGTTGTTTGAAAGCTAGCAATTAACTGATGTGTGAGAAAATTTATTCCTTAGATTATGCTTCTTAGATTATCATGCATTCTACATAGCATCAAGTCTATCTTGTTTTGCCTTGTAATTGTCTTTGTAAGACTAGGCAACAAAAAAATGAAAGCCTTAGCTGATATGGATGCTTCGATATTTCTTTTCAGCTGCTACTGTTGCTTCTCAATGGTTGGAGCTCCTTCATCAAGATATCAAAGGGCGCCTCTCGGGTAATGCCATTTTTATATCATTTTGCCAGGTTGTGGGGACTGTAATTGCTTACAATTAGTGTTGTACTCTATTTTGCATCTACAGCTTTGCGTCGCAGCAGGAGGAGAGTCCGAGCTGTGATAACTACTGAATTGCCTTTCCTTGTGTCAAAGGAATTTTCAAATAACCAAGAAAATGATTCTTATGTTACGAAAACCTTGACTGGGCTCCCCAATAGCAAAATTGCAGAAATGCATCGTACAAGATGGACTGCTTTGTTTGATCAGATGGATGAAGCACTTTCTGAGGAAGAAAAGCAACTTGTGAGTACACAAAAAATACGGAAAACAACTTTTTTCATGTCTCCATGTTCATCGAGACTTTTTTGTGTCATGTAATGGTTCATTGGAAGAAATCATCCAGGGGTGTGGCCTTTGTACAGCGGGTGTAAATGTAATTCCGCTGTTTGAAACAGTCACCCTCTCTTTACTAGAATGGTTAATTCAGTCATATGTTGACGAGATTTGAATGATTCAGGATGTCATTTTAACCTTTTTTTTTTATCTGCGAAGCTAAAGATGCAGTCTATGTAGTTGATATCTGAATCTGGCTCCTCCCTCCCATATGGGAGGATTCTAGATCTGTCTCTGGTGAACGACTTTCTAAATCCAGTCTAAATCCAGTCTGCATTCTTCCAGTCTAGCTTATTTCATTCTAGTGATTTGTGATACGATTACAGAGTAAGATGTTTATTTCCTTTTCTAAATCCAGTCTGCATTCTTCCTGGTTCATAATTTCAGGAAAGTTGGTTAAATCAAGTAAAAGAAAAGCAACTGCTATGTGACCAGGGTTTACAACATGTAAATTGGAACACAGCTTATGATTTGCAACAGCTAGGGACTTCAGACGACTCGAGGTATATCTTTTACTTCCTTAATATGAATTATTTCCTAATACTTCTGATTAGAATCACCTCGCTTAGAGTTTTACAGTATGGTTTTCCCCCCTTTTGAAGCTTGATTTATGGCGTATGCATATAATGGAAACTAAAAACCGTAACCTATTGATGATTTTGCCAAAACATTGGATTAGGGGAGATCAAAATGTATAAATTAATGCCATATTTATGTAATAATAGGTAGATATTTACGTTATAATGGTCACATTGTGATAAGATATGTGGGAAAAGGTAAAATCTCACAGAGAAGTTTAAAAGTCTCAGAAATTTACCTTTTAGCTTTCTAAAAAAGAAGAGTTTACATTAGGTATGTTAGTCAATCAAATGATAAGGATATGTAGTTTGAACCAAAATGCAAAGAAACATATGGGGTTGTCAGTTGTTTAATTTACGTTTCTCAACTATAAAAGTTGACAAAAGGATTGAGTTTTTATTTTCAACATTTCTCCTCAATTAACATTTTTGTCCAAAATTTAATTAGTGGTGTTCATTAACTCACCAGACTTAATTACTTTGGTCAATTTGGTCATATTGGGTCAGATTGAGTCAAATTAAAATAAAACAATTTAATTTTGATTTGGTCAAGCTTAGTTTTGAGACAAGCTGGTCTTGAGTTTGCTTAGAACATGATCCCGTATAATATTTTTTAAATTAATTTTTATAATTTGTTTTTATTTTAATCAAAATAAATTTTATTTATGATAAAATTTTAAAATATTAATTATTATTAAATCCTAATTATTTTTTATTCTAAATCTTAATTTCTTTCTTTTTCTTTTCAAATCTTAATATCTTTCATTTTTTTTAATAATTTTTTGTTATTAATAAAAATTATATTGTATAAATTTAAATTAAAAAAAGACTTGGCTCAGCCATTGTCACTTACCGAGCCAGGTTCTTGAGAAAAGGCCTGATCATAGAATTGGGTTGCAAATCTGGCATGAACCAAGCTTTATATTCACCCCTTATCCTAATGGCACTTGTCCACGTTAGCGAAAGTGAGGGCTATGTTTACACAAAACTTAAAGTCTGTTTGGTTTGCGGAATTGGTGCCAGGGGATGGGAGAGGGATTACCTTTCCTGCGTTTGGTTCCCAAAATGGCTAAGGATTCCCTCACCCCCTGGAAACCAGTGTGCCACATATGCAGTAATGTACTCTCCCTCCACAAATTAGTGGAATGGTTGAGTTCTCCCAGGAAAGAGGAAATTCCGGGCAAAACTGCCCCTATTAAATGATGTCTAATTACCAAGTGTGGGTAGCACCTCCATTTTCGCCGGATAAAACCATCACACATGAACTCACAACCCTTTCCCATTAGCTTATTCCTCCATGAATTCTGATTCTCATATCAGTTCGAACAAGAAGAATAGCTTCCACAAGCTTGTCTATGGCGTCTCTGACTCTGGGAGTACTCTCAAAGCTTCTAGAGAATGCCACAAAAAATCAATTAATGAATTTTTAATTTTAATTATATAATTAAATATATAATATATTTTTAAATATATATATATATTTAAAATTAGATAAATATTTAAATATTTATTATTTATAATAAATATATATATATATATATAATATAACATGTGATCTTATAGTAAATTTATTCATTCTTATTTCCTTTTCATTCCTGAATTTTTCTACTAAATATGACAATACTATTTCTTTCCATTCTATTTCATAGACAACTAAATGCACTTTTAATTTTTATTTTTTTTTCATTCTTATTTTTATTTCTATTCACTTGCTAACATTTTTGCCAACCAAACAGGCCCTTAAGGTTTGGAGGTCTTTGATCAACTTCTGAAAGTTGAGGGGGTAAATTGCTTGCCGTAACGGCATTTGTGGGGATCCTTTTGCTAACATGGACATATGCTCTGGTTTTGGGCAGAAATGTTAGCGGATGGGGTATATTGTACAAAAATTTAACTCTTAAGGGGTCTTTGTTCATTTTGAAAGATTAAATCGCACATTTCCTTAAGTTGAAGGGGAATTCTTTGCATGTTGGCCTATTTTTTAACTTATGTGAACTTGGAGCTCAGCAAACAAAGTCTTGGTAATATGATAAAATTACATTTAGTTGAATGAGAGTGTGGGTTTTTTATAATTTTACCGGAAGACAGGTCTTCAGTAAGAGCACAATCATATTTAATAGATGAGGATTGAACTCTCCGTGAAAGCTACATACTTGACGTACCTAAAATGCGCAAAATTTTGATCTTGTGCTCTGTTAGTTACTCATTAGCAGCTTGGAGTTGCCGAGTATTCCTAGTAGTTTGTGTCTAATGGCTTCTTGCCCTGTATTGTGATCTTCCTAGATGTAATTTCTTAGTGTTTAGAATTGTTTGAAACTGAAAATCTGCATTTCAAGTGAGTCTACTAATTCTTCGTATCTTGAGTTATTTTTCTTCCCAGTTTTTGTTACTTTCTCTGAATGGATTGGATTCCTTGCACTTTTTGCTACTCACCGTCAGCTGCTAGCTTTCTTTATGGCTAAGAATGGCGAATCCTTAATTTGTTGCTTTGTCATTATCTGCTATTATTTTTTTCATAATAGAATGGATAAAAGAATTTGAAACACTATTTGTTTGAGTATTGGATGGCTGATTTCGAAATTTATGAGAGCGCGGTCATTTGCTGCATCAGTGCTTTGCATTGGACGGTCATCTTACCCTGGATTTGAAATACTTATTCCATGTCTTCCTATGCCACGACATTTATATATATATATATATATATATTTATTTATTTATTTGAACTAGTTTTATATGAATATGACCTTGTAATAGCTACAACTTTCTAAGCATTCTTTTTCCCTTTGACACTGTCAATTTATCCATCCGTATCTACCTTCGAGGTCCATTTGGGAGGCATATTTTCTGGGAATGTATTTGTAATCAACTGCAACTATGATGCCTACAGTTACAAATCTGACAGTATTGGTATTCTGAATTTTACAGAGTATGGGTAGCAGATAGCTCGGAGAAAGAGTTAGCTGTCAATGCAGCTGCAGCTTCCATATATTCAACATGCAATTTCCTTTTGTCAGAAAGCTAATCTGGTACTGTATCTGACGTTGAGAATTGTCACCACTTAATTATGCTGATTTTTCCTTTTATCCTTCTCCAGCCTTAATGATTGTCACCAGCATGTAGAAAAACTAAGGATTAGGTTCTGAGATGAGCAAGCTTTGCGGTTTGCTCAGATTGTAACACTAGTAGTGGATTTTTTTCCCCCCGTTTCACGTTCCTTTGCCTGACTTTGTCAGAGTAATGCTATGTTAAATATTAACTGAATCATTTTTTATCTCGGTTTGTTATAACATTTAGCAGAGGAATTTTTTTAAATCGTTAAATTCCCTAGGTTTTTTTTTTGGCCCAACATTTCCCTTACTTTGTCGGAGTGCAGGATCCGATTTCTCTTGTACTTGAATTGTCAGCATTTGAAATACTAATTAGTTGATTTCTCGTGGGTTATGTGAGCTTGAGAAAATTAATGTAATTTGTTATACAATTATATACTATAGAAGAATAATATTTGTGGGTATAAGTAAAAAATTAAATTGATTAATATATTATGATTTGACGTGTCATGATTTTGAATAGAAAAAAGTGATAAAAATTGAAATTAGTAATTTATAGTAATTTAACAAGTATTGATTTTATTATATGATTTGTAAAATAATTTATTGAATTTATTATTTAATTATTCATAATATTGATAGTTGAGACTATATGATAAAACATGATATATTAGATAGTGGAAATTCATTTGTAATGTTAATAATATTAAATAGTTGTATATATAATAATAATTGTATCAATATGTTTTGTTTTATGGGTATTTTATATTAATGTTGTTTATGTTTGTTTTTTTTAGAACTGTTTTTTGAACTTTTGATACACCTTATTACTATTTTGATAAGCAATGTCATTCGTGGATAATTTTGAACTTAAGCTGTGTACATTTTGTTCAAAATAAAGGTTTTTTTTTTCTTTGTGCTAATAAAATTCAGAGAAGTGAAGAAAACTAAATTCAATTTGTATATTATATTCAATGTATGAATTATCTTAATTGCAAATATTAAAATTTTTTTAAACTACCTATAAATTTACTTTTTATATAAAGGATTAATTTAATTTATTTATCATATATTACTACAATATAGCTTTATTATAATTTAGGCATCATCATATTCCAATTAATTATCCAAAAAAATTTGAAATGATCGTATAATATTGAAGTAAATTTCACTGAAAACAATTTCATATTTCTAATATATACTTATAAAACTTAAAGTAATTAAATGAAAGATTAATTATGCATGCACGAAAGTTTATCAAATTCAAATAAACTACCAAGTAGATAAATCAAATAATTTGGTTATTTTTTGAAAAATTAAATTTTATATTAATTCAAGAATATGTGAAACTATGACTCTTGATAACATTTATATTAAAAGTAGAAGAATTGTTAAATATAATACAATATTCAATAAAAATAATTATGTTAAAGACATCTGAAGAGTCATTACACAGAAAGTTAATGGTTTAATCAACTCAAACTTCTTGTTGCTCAAATAGAGCTACAGAGCTTCTATGTTAAAAAGAATTTACTTTACTTATATACTAGTTAATTTGTCCGTGCGTTGCGCAAACTTTTGAAAAAATTAATGTGATTTGCTATTTGGATAAATGTTCTTTGAGGAATTAAATAAATGTTGTGATGAGTGTTGTATCCATTTATAGGATACAAAGAATAGAAGTTCATATAAGACTATCTGATAAATAATTATCTTAATTAATGATAATTGTTTTGATATTTATGAAAAAATTTATTAAATTAATTAATTCACATGAATAAACATGAGACTTTCGAGGTTTTAAGTAAGTGTACATTTAGACAAATTAAATTTATTTACAATTCTTATTGTTTAGTACATTAAAATGAACTTTTTATTTATAGATTTTGGTAAAGAGTAATTAATTCATAGAATTCAGTTCGTTATCTTAGCATTTGTGGGGCTAGATAGAGTGGTTGAGAGTGGAGGTATAATTAATATGATGAGAACTTACCAATTGCTGTAGTCACACATAGTTTGAATAAACCAGTTTATGTGGCAGCTGAAAATTGCAAAGGTATGTTAATATCATATGCATGAGAAAAGAACAACCCTTGATAAAATATATAATTGAGTTTATGTATATTTTATGTAATAGAAGAGAGACCTAACTTAACTAATATATAACAATACTATAATATATATCAAAGTCATCATAGAAAGTATTTGATGATTAAGAATTCATTCATTTATGTTTTTTACTTCATAATAATCCACGCAGGTTAAATGGTATGAGTCTTTGAAGAAAGATTTCATTATAAAAAACATATTAAATTTATTGATTCACATTCATGAACATTAAGGTGAAGAATAATTAATTGATGAAATTCGTGTTATCTTAACAGTTTATTAAATTCATTGCATTCATAGAATACATAAAAATAAATAATAAGTAAAGAAAAAGTTTATCATAATGTATTATATATACATGAGTTGTCTAATAATATTTTCAGTTATTATATTTATATTCATGCATGATTTTAAATGAAGTTAATTATGAAGAAATGAAATAGTCCTATTATCTACCTTGTTTTCCCTGGCTTCATTATCGCTGTGTTCTAATGGGTACCCTCTTGGTACTCTACATTTATATCATCATCAAATTTAATTTATCTAATCAACATTCAATTCTTTGTTTAACATGAGATGCGAAGAAAAATAACAACCAATGATAAAATATATAATGAAGTTCATTTATATATGGAAAAAAATAATAAGATACATATAATGTATTTGTATAATTATCCATTAATTAATGCTATAAAATAATTGAATTATCATTTTGTGATTGTCGGTTAGTATGTATAGCTTGTGAATTTTATGACCATAATAAGATGGTAACAAAAAAAGCACTACGGCTCTTCATTTTTTATAACATATTAAATGTTGGTGATAAAAATAATATAAAAGCCAAAAAAATGAACTCATGTTGCTAAAAAAATGAACTAATACATGCAAAAGAAAAAAATTAACTCATATTATGAATGATTTGGTTATTTTTTAGAAGATTGAATTTGATGTTAATTTATAAACACATAAGACAATGACTCTCACATTTTATCTTTATATAAAATTTGTTAAATATAACACTAAAATCAATAAATATAATTATATTAAATGTGCACGTAAAATAATAACTTTTTACTCTTGATCATTATATAAGATTTGTTCTATATATAACACTAAAATCAATAAATATAATAATGTTAAAGACAGTTAAAAAGTCATTACACATAGAACTAATGGTTTCATTAATTGAAACTTGTCATTGCTCAAATGGTGCTCCTACATTTATAAGAGTTTGCTTTAATTATATATAATAGATAATAGATATTACTTTGTCAAGGTTGACTTTTTTTTTTTTTCCTATTTTATATAAGTAAAGTAAGCTTTATTTAATGTGAGAACTCCCTTGACCCATGAGAAGATTCTATTGAACAAATTTTTAACTTTTCATGCAATGACTTTTCACTTTTCTCATGCATATGTCAAAATTTTTTTGAAGTATGTGAATTCTTCGTAGTCAACAAAAAAATAATAAAGTTATTAATTTGCATAAATTCTTTATAGTCAACAAAAAAAATAATGAAGTAATTAATTAATAAATTAATTAACCACCTCTTTAATAATTTTTTTTTAAAATTGTGAGAATTTTTTGGAATGAATGAGAAAATTAATAAATTATTCTTAAAAGTCTAAAATTTTTTTGAAGTGAGCGAAAAAATAATGAATTAATTAACAATATCTTGAATCTAAAATTATAAATATAATTTGACATAATTTAAAATTAAAACAATGAGAAATAATATATAGTTTATTAGTTTATGGTCATCGTTTTTCTTTCACCAATCTCACCTAACTCATTTTATAGATTTTTTTAATTTATTATGTTTTTGTAGATCACATTATATTATTAAATTCATTTTTTTAACTAACACTTATAAATATTGTTAACTTAAATATATTGAAATATAGTAAAAAAAAAAAAAACTAGTTATGCTATATAATTTCCACAAGGTCTAAGTTGAGAGAGAGGTGAACGAACTCTACTAGGATTGTGTTAACATGCTATTATTTTTTGTTTTTGTAGTTTAATTTTAATAATATCAGAAATAAGAATTCACTAGAATATTTAAAATCTTTATGACATTAATGTTTTTACTTAAGCAAAGGAATTATATTATGAAATAAATTTCTTGGAGGCTCTTTCTTTGACGGTGGGTAGAGTGCACCACAACACAAAATAGTATCATAATAAATTACATTAATGGATTTTGTAGTTGGTTTAAATTTCAGTTTATACTCCTTTATTTTCAAAAGATATATTTAACTGTCTTTCACTTATAATTTTGCTACTAAAATTTACCTTCAACACAATATGCATTTCTTTCAAAAATAAAATTCTTCAGTTATCTTAATTATTATATCCGGAATAAAATCACAATTTCATATTCTACATAAAGTTTACTTTTTTGACTGAAATAAATTGGAGGGCAGAAGATGTCAAGAAAATGGAGTGCACTTTTTGAATCAAAAGAGATGTCAAATATAATTTAGGGTAGCATGGTTTACTCTAATATAATTCATAACTTTATATACAATCACTTTCACTTAATATAAATCTGTTATGTACTGTAACAAGGATCAGTACATAAATGCAATCTCTAACAAGGCTTGTATATTAACAAAGTCAGTCAGCACATTTTCTTGCATGTAATAATAGGACAGTGGAATTACAAATAAGTACAAACTATAAGTTAGGATTTAACATAGCCATGTGGCATCTGCAGATTTAAAGCCAATCAGGTCCCATCTTGCTGGAGGCAGGTTTTGAAGGGTCATCTGAAACCTTAGCAAGCGAACGATACTGCAATTTTACACTCTCTGCATTGTCCAATGTCTTTACCACGTACCTAAAGGTTCAAACTTTTATCAGCAACAGAAGCATTCAAGGTGGTCCCTTGAAAGCAACAGCTTCAGGGATATGGTACAACGCATATGAGAATCAAAGTCAGATTCGACACATTCTGCTTGTCAATCTTATGGTAATTATCTCTTAAATTCTAGAAGTTAAAAGAAGTAATCAATCAAAATCGGGCGTAATTATTTCCATTTCCAAAGCTCAGCCCAGTGATATGCTAATTCATGAGAAAAGTATACGAAATGCATAGTGATCAGTGACTACTTTCAAATTCACCTTGGGCACATATAGCATTTACAACAAGAAGACAATTTCTATATTTCTAATTCAAAGAGGCATCTCGTTCCATGTCGGGACAAGGATGTCACGGGATATATTACATGGATGATATCAATAAAATAAATCAAAGTTAATACTAATAAATCCTAAATTTTTATATACATTAGATTTAATATTATATTTGATATTAAATACTTCTGGTACATTCAATATGTTACTATATTAGCGAATTCACATTCAGCAACCAATATGTGATCTTAACTGCTAAAGGAAAAGAGATTAGAAAGTGACTGACCATCCATTCAGGCATTGTGTTGTTACAATAGCTTCCCGTCCAACAAAACGCTGTGGTGTCCTCTTGTTCCCCTGATCCAATTATCCTCCAATCATTATCTTTAGAGATTTAGATTAACCAGAAGAAAAGATTTATAAGCAAAGACTATCTAAAACTACCTTTATAATGACCCGGTCCATCACAGCAAATGGAAATTGAACACCTCTACCTCTTGGTTGTTCCATAACTGCTGAATCACCATAACCACCCTGTCCTATGTGAAAATAAATTTTATATTAAAAATTAGTGTCAAAGCAAGTATACAACTTAAAGGCAGCCACAGTAGTTCCTGGTTACCTTTCCATCTCTCTTTCTCATTCTATTAAGATATTACAATTAGGAAATGATATTACATACACACCTGATCGAATCTTTCTCTTCTTTTTTTTGATGACCGGTAAAACTGTGAATCCTCTTCCCGACGGTATGCCTGCACAGCAACTCGAAGTGCTGATCAAGGCAGCCAGCACCCAGAGAAAAGCAAATGAGAAAATCAGATACATATGAAGTATATGTTGTCAAGGAACCCCGTCCAAAATTTCAAGGAATTAGGTAAAGAATTATATACATCAATTTTTAATGAATGCCCACCACAGGAAGAGAGATGTTCAGATTCTTTTATCAGGAATCTGACTTCATTGATCAAATTAAAGATCCATAAACTATTACTGGCAACATAATGGGTATGAAAACAAAACCAATCATACATTAAATGAGCACCTAATATTGCTAGAAATTACAAGAGCAAAATCAACCATCAAGGTCATTCTATTAAGTGTTTGTGAGACCAAAACATACTTAAGCACCAAGAATCAAATTTCAATATTCTTCTGGGATAAGTTTTGCTTACATAGATTTGGAGATATTGGTTCCTCAGATATGGGTTGAGAACAAGTGAAACAAGCTTTCTGAAAATGCATATCACAACCACTATATTAGCTAGTTGACAACAAGGTAATTCCTGACTGAGAAAAATAAATTTCAATGAGAAAGCTGGAAGTTATAAATTTGACAAATAATGGACTGAAGTTAAAACAACCTAGCCAAAAGCCCTTATATAACTAATTAAAGGCAAATTTTAACACTTGAGGCCATGGTTACTGCTCACCACATCTACAGCCAACTATGGGCAGATGAGCAGTAGGGGGAGAGCAGAAGCAAATTAGTGGGGATTTTTCTGGGTTCAACCAATCTCATGTTAGAAGCAGGTTAGCTTTTTCGACTCTGATACTTTCACACTCATAGTCACAAAAGGAGCAGATGGTTTGATCTCATGAGAGTACATTTTAGTAAATGACGAGGAGCTATTATCCCGTTCTTTCCTAATTGTACAGCTTTGTCACATTTATGTTCTGATTACAGAACTGGTACTCAAAGCCAGAGAGGAAATACAGCGTAGGACCCTAAATTAAGTGGATGTAACCTAGGTGTAAAGGAAAGAAAGTAGATAGACTTGTTCCACGGCTCATCAAAATTATATCATAAACAGTTCGTTCTTCACAACATAGTCTCTAGTAGCTTTAAAAATTCTGCCATTCAACTGTGTAGAGGCATATACACAAGAAGAGAGGTTGAAAATTACCAGCTCCATTGTGAATAAAATTTTTCAGTTGGATAGTCACAGAAAAGGTCAATCTGAAAATTATGACATTTGATGGCTTAGAACCCACCATTCTAATAACATGCTGTATTCCACCTCCGCCAAAGGAATGTCCACAAGGCAATATCATTGCATCATCCATAAGAGCTCCCCTGAGTTTTTACAACATGACATCAATCACTATAACGAGCATAGGCTAAATATAAGCAGTAACATCAACTCCAGGAGCATTCAATATATTAGAAGATCAAACTTGTGCGCTCGCACACATGCAAACAAGGAAAGGTAGGCAAACCCGGATGAGAAGGAAATGGATTTCAATAGACGCAGGATGTGACATGAGTAATCAACTAGTGTTAAAAGCCAACGAGCTCACAAAGCGACTTACGTTACAGGATCTGAAAGAACTGCCCTTAATGACTCCCCTGACTCGCTTGAATAAATAACGTCCTTTCTTCCACTAAAACCGCAACCATTCTCCCCTGGCATAGCTTTCTGCACAGAAGCTGACCCCTCCGTCCCTTGGAGATAGTGTGAATAATACTCCTCACAGTCAGCTTCAGCAATCGTGACCGCGTTCTGCGATTTATCTAACCTTTCTTGCTGATGATCTTCATCGTTGCCCCTCGCATTATTATGCACTATCTGCCCCATTTCTCCATTCTTCCCCAATACCTCTCTACTGGACCCTACAATTCAATCCTCCAGCAAAAACCATGTAAGCACAATAGAATAAAAGAACTGGCAATTTTTTTCAGCTAAAGATGCTAATTTTCCTTCAAACATACCGTAAGACGAATGATGTTGAGCTTTCCCGTTTGATATTCTTTCGGCAACACTAGCCAGGTTACTACCATTGATGCTGTTATCGTTAATATCGTTCATTGAGTTGGAATTTCCTTTGCTCGCATGTTCAACACCAACTAGTCCTTCTACTTCAGCGTCGCCCTCAACATCATCGTCGTCGTCATCTTCCTCATCGTCTTCATCATCCTCGCCGTCCGATTCATCGCCGCTAGGAGTTGCAGTGCTCCCGTTTCCATTCCAATTCCGGGCGTCCTGTGGGTTCCGCCGGTCCGAGCAATCCCCATAAACATTCCGACGAAACTCCACTCCCTGGGTCGCGAAAAAACGGTCACGCTCCACGGCGAACATCTTTTCATCGATGAAACTGCCAAGGTCCCTCGTTTTCGGACCCGGGTCCCCGACTCGACGTTGTGGGGCACTGCAGCTGAAACGCAAGGAGTCGTCTTGGAACACTAGGGGTGAATTAAGACCGTTATCGATCCTCTGATCAGGAACGAGACCAATTTCTTCCGACGACATAATAGTACGCGCTGCGAAGTTCAATTTGGGAAACAGCGAAGAGAATCTTCGAGCATCAGATAGGGTTTAGAGACACTGCTGCGTGGAGAATGGCATCGAGGGAATGGGGCCCACATCATGCGTGGTGTTGGGGAAGAAGAGGGTCGAAGTGACACAGGAAGGAAGTCGTTGTTCCTGATGCGGAGGACTTCACTGGAAAATGAAATGTACGACGTATCGTTTAGGGCAATGGCTAGTTCAAAAACGACAGCGTTTGGTGGGGGAGTTGAGAACGATAGCGTCACCCATCAGTGATCTCTTTTTGTTTTGTTGGCAAGACAGACACCGCGTATTGAGTGAGGATTAGAATTTCATTTTTTTGGCCAAAGGGTGAGGATCAGAAATTTAGAATTATATGCGCCACTTTATATTATTGGTATGTTGTGTTGTAATGAAAATACGAGATATGTATGATTAATTAGTATTAATATATAATTTATTTTAAAGTAGTATAATTATTTACAATAATTATATATAAAATTAAAAAGTATATAACTAAATCTTAAACTTTTTTGGTTAAATAAAAATGCTTTTAGGAGAATAAAACATCATTTTGGTCCCTCACTTTTAAGTTTAGTCATAATTTGGTTTCTCATTAAGTTACAGTCTCAATTTAGTCCTTCACTTATAAATTTAGTCTCAATTTGGTCTTACACTTATTTTTAATCTCAATTTGGTTTCTCACTAATATAAATATTAGCATATTTGGTCCAAAATTAGTTGAGAATGAAGGACTAAATATATAAACTTTTATATTATGAGAGATCAAATTGAAACTAAACTCATAAATTAGGGAATAAATAGAAATTGAAAATTAATAAAATACCAAATCAATATTGTCTTCATAAGTGAGAAATTAAATTGAGGCTGAAAATTAGTAAATAATTAAAATAAGACTCAACTCACAAGCAAGGAACCAAAATAGTATTTAACTTGCCTTTTAGCATGTTGTTCTTCCTTCCACTGTCCTTTGTATTCATTTGCAAGAAGATTATTTGTTTTCATATGTCCCTTTATTTGGGGTACCCCTTTTTAGTATTCATTGTTTGGGCAAGACTAAGAGGTGTGAGGATGAATTTGATGCCTTTATTTGATTGCTGCCAATGAAAGCAGTAATGTTAATATTACGAGTAAAGTTATGAGTATAAATTTAGAGGAATAACTTAACTCATCCTAAAAAATAAGTCCTATTTTTTAAGCAAGGTTGGGCTCCGTAACACTTATAGCCATTCTGGATGGTAGATGCAATGCCTTGTGGTATTTATATGGTTTCCCAGAATTCAGAAATCGATTTCTAATTTTGAGCTGCAAGATAATTCACTATTCCAAGTGATTGCATCTTCTCATATTTCCACATGCTGCTTTTGTGGACTAAGAAATCTATTTGTGATTATTACATTTGCCATATTATGATTTCTAAGAATGACAAATTTTGCTTTGGCTTAGTTTGATTGAAGCGTCTATTGGAGTTATAGGAGCGAGGATCACGCCAGTTGTGGAAACCCCAAGAATGGCCAAGTATCTCATTTATCTGAGAGGTGTAAGGTTTTATTATCCATGTGATCACAAGATGATCTTAATAGGCTGCTTGCAGTTTTCTAGAAATGGGAATGAGCTTTTGATATTTCTCATTCTGCTCAATTGGTGCAACTTCTATCCAGCAGATATGTAGTTCATTCTTTGTATGACTGTCGCTTATCAATATTTGCAATCTATTTCACATTTTATTGGTATGATCAGTATCACAACACATTTTTGTATATCATAATTGGTCCTTAGGACATCTGAATCTGATGGTTTTTTCTGCATTTCCATGGCTCACATAATCTCATAAGAAACTGCTACCCATTTTCCTGTAGTCTGAACATGGATTCCTTAAGCGCAGCCGACATACATAGAAAGTAGGAGTGAATTTGTTTACATATCTCTTCTAGTCATATATATATATATGTATATAATCTCACAACCTGACAAACTTGTAAGTGGCTTTGTTATACCAAAAATACAAATCTTAAAATAAGATCTCTTCTAAGTAGTAGTCTTACAATTCTAAGTTCCAGCCAATATACAATAGATTATTAATTATGTTAATGTTAGAATAAATAATGAAATAGTCTTAGATAAAAAAACCAAATCGTGTGATAGAATGAACTCAACCCTCTTTCATGCAAAGATCTTTTACAGTGCTCAGTGTACAAACCTTCCCCCTTTAGTTTAGTTCAACAGAACATTCCTTCATTTCTTACAAAAGGTGTACTTATCCCATAATTTATCTTAAAATTAGTATAATAAATAACTTTATTGGTAATCACATCAAGGATCACAACATGTTGACTAGAATTTTAGACAACAGTCCCCTCAATTTCCTATAAGGAATTTAGAGTTCCATACCTTTAGTTAGCTAATATAATTGTTGGATGAATATTGATGAAGAATTTGTGAACTCCAAATGAGAGACTCAAAATTATTTGGAAAATACTTTTATTGATCCACTATTTAGAATACAATATTAAGAGATAAAAAATAATAAGGTTGAACACTCAGAAAACTCAAGGTAGTTCTAATGCTCAATACTGGAGTTCTACCTTCAAGAATGAAATTACATGGCTTTATAGGCCAAGCATTCCCAACCTTTTCCTATTTTAAGATTCCTTCTTATCTCTAGTCATCTTGGTGGGTGCTTTGTCATGTCCATGTGCCTTTAGTTATTATCCTTTTAGATTCCTATTCCTGTTATCTGCCTGCTTGGTTGTTTGCTGAGTTGATGTATTACTATTCTTTTCATATGTCGGCAATCCTTTGTTTTGCCTTTTTTGCTTTCAGTCTCTTTTAATTTTTTTGCTTTCAGTATGATGGGCATTTAGCTGCTTTAAGTCTTTTCTTTCTTTTTTTTTTTATTCTTTAAGAATGTTTATTAAAGTTGGAGGGTTATCAATTTCTTCTTCAGCTTTGTTTGTTTTGTAGATATGTTTACAATATTTACATGTATGAGTAGGATATTCTCTCATCTGTTAGCATATTCTTTTTTGGGTGGATTCTATAATAGGCTAAATTGCCTACTCTGTCTACTATTTCATCCTATTGAGTATATGTATGTTTTTTGGCTTATAAAATATGTCCATTGGGCCCTATTACAAGTTATTGTTCTATTCATCTCAGCAAATATGCCTTCCATCTCTTGGGCTCTTATTCTGGATAAATTGGATGTAAACTCTTCTAAGTTTATGATATCCTCAAATGGCTTTTTCGTTGTCCTAAATTTAATAAGATAATATTTGTCAGAGTTTATTTAAGCTATAGTTGAGTAATGCTTTATATAGATAATATATTGTGTTACTATTCTTGAATAATGCTTGGCTGCTTCCTGGACTGATTTGGGTAATAAACTGATCTCTTAGAGATCATGGGATGGATATATACAATGGATTAGGTCGTAACTGAAATGGGTTTAGACCAATGTAGGGTTGGTGCTTTGATAAATGATGGCTTTATTTATGGCATAATGGGATATATAACTAATTGTGGTAGCATAAGTTATTTGAAGAGTTTAATTTTTCAATAAGGAGGTACTGATATTGGTATTGTTCTAACAATTTAGCCTGGATCTTTAGTTGTGAGACTTGTTTTTGGATGGCTCTTGAGGAGCTGTCTATTGGTTTTTTAGTGGATTAGGCCTTATCTTTCTCTGGGCTTTTTTCTTTTTCCTTGGTTTTGGTAATGACTAAAAAAGATGGTTGTTTGTTTAGTGTAGAAGGACTTGGAATGGTTCCATGAATTTGTGGGTTTTGGATTTAAGGGCTAGGAGGAAGAAAAGGCATTATTTGTGTTTCTATTTGTGTCATATGTTCCTCTAAGTTATTCATTTGAGTAATAATATTACTCATTGATTGACTTATAAAATTTATTGAGCTAGCAAAATTATTTAATTGGTTATTCATCTGTGCTTGAAGCATACTGGTGTTCATCTTGAGGATGTTGAACCTTATAACTAATTTTCCAATATTTGTCTGGCTATTAGTCTGATATTTATCTATCTTTGGCTCCATCATTGCTAAGATAATTAGCAATCAAGTTATTCTTTCCTTTAATATATTGAACTTCATAATCATAATGAGCTAAATCAGTTTGCCATTTAATCAACATTTTGTTTGATAACTTGGTTGTCCTAATTCCTTTATCTAAACCGTGTTTTACCTGTGTATTATCAGTTCTTACAATAAAGTAAGAATTAACTACTAGTAATTCAAATTTTTCTATTGTTATTACTATGGCTAGGAATTCCTTCCAATTCGAGTGTTATCTACTTTGGTTATCATTAAATTTTCTACTTGCATATCTTGTTATTATTTCTTTTTCTTCATCATTTTCACAGTAAAGTGTTGCACCCCAATAATTTTCGTATGCATCAGTATAAATTATTCATTTTATTGGTTTTTTAGTTGGAATGGTTAATTTTGGTAAATCTTTACAAGCAACTTAATTTTCTTTATTATCCTATTTTCTTCTTCATTCCATTGCCATTAGATTTTTTCTCCAGCTAATTTTGATATTTTTGTTGTATATTTTGATAAGTGAGGGCTAAAATTTCTAGGTTGGTTGACTACTCCTAAAAACGATTTCCTTTTTCGTAGTTATTTTAAGAAATTCTTTAGCTTTCTTATGTACGTGCTCTTGTAATTCTGTAGCATTTTTTGTTATATAATGACCTAAGAATCTTATTATTTTTTTTCTTAATTCTTTGGTGAGATATTTAATCCTTTGGTTTCTACTAATTCCATAAATTCTAATAAGTGGTTTTCATGTTCTTCCTCATTATTTGAAAAGATTAGAGTGTTATCTATGTATATTACTGCAAAGTTTCTAATTGGCAATTATAGTTTCATCATATGTTCTTAAAATATACTTGGGCTATTATGAAATCACATTAGTAATACATTCAATTCATATAATCCTTCTGAGGTGATAAAAATTGTATATTTTTTGCTATTCTCCTATAGTTTTATTTGGAAAAACCCTTACTTGCAGCCAAATTTGCTAAATATTTGTTTTCCTCTTATTAGGTTAAACAATAATTTTATTTTTGGTATTGGGTACCTATTCCTTACTACTATTTCGTTTAGTTTTGTATAATTATTACCATTCTTGATTTATCTCTTTTTTCTTCACTATGTTTTACTACTACCATGGTTGGGGAGCAATAATTGGACCTCTTTCTCTTATTAGATTATATTTTTTCATTTCATTTATATGCATTATGAATTATCTTTTGTCATTTTTTGTCCATGGATATGGTTTGTTAGTTATTTCTTTACTATAATCCAATAACTCTATTTTTGCTAATGGCTTAGATTTTTTCCCAATGGATTAGTGGGTTTTCATTATAATTATCTATTAATCTTTGTTCTATGGTTTTTGCTTCTATATGTGTTATCATTCTTTTTGAACTTTGTTGTTTTGCTAGTTTTTGATTGGGTGCAATTTGTACTTTGTTTTCATTTTTTTTTCTTCTAAATTTAGCATATGTTCTATTAAAGGGATCAAATATTCTAATTGCCCATGCTTTATGTTTCAGAATGTTGTTAATACTTAGGCTTTATTGGCAAAGTGTAATGGCATATATTTTTCCAAGAAATTCATTCCTAATATGATATCAGATATGGGTTCGTTATAGTGGTATATTATGGGTATTTTTAATTCATATTCACCTATTTGTACTGGAACATTTTTGGCTGATAATACTATCATATGTATTTCATTTCCTGCACTACTCATCCTAATGGGTTTATCCTTTTTCCATAATTCTGATGGGACTATATTGTATTTGGCTGAAGTCATATTGGCTCATGTATCTACCATTGCATGATATTTTCTAGATTGATATTTTTCATAATTGAATTTTAACAATATGTAATAAAATTTCATTTAATTTACTTTTATTTTTTCTAATATTACCACTTGTTGGTTGATATTAGTCAAAAGTTTATATTCTTAAATTCTATAACGTTTTACTTGTTCTAAAAAGTCATTTATTAATATTAGCTTATGGGTTTGGTTATTATTTACTTTGGTGTCTACATATAATTGAGTCTAATTATGTCTTTAGTGTTAAATCTTAGGGTTGTTTGAGCTGTTGTTTCTTCTTCCTCAATTTCTATATTATTATATGTATATTCTAATTGTATTGTACTTTTTCTATAGTTAGGTTCTATAAGGGCTATAATTTCTATCCATACTCATTCTTTCTTTATTTCTACTAGTATATAATTATTATTTGTATGTGTTAAATCTAATCCTTTATTTCTAATCTTATCGTATTGTTTTTTGCTAAATTGCATCCTTCTTTCTATTATTCCTTCTTCAGGGTTTTGTATTTCTTCATATTGTTTATGTTCTTCTTGTTCTTGTAGTTGGTTACTAGATTCACCTTACATCATATTTATTTCATTTTCTTCTATTATATACTCATAATTACTATTATCTGAGCTATATGAACTACTGGAGGTTTCTTCTTTAGTCATTCTGTAGATTTCTAAATATGATTGACACATTTCATCTTCTAGATATTCATTATATTCTATTGGTTCTAACCCATATTCTTCAGCTACTTCCATTATATTTATGGCTTTCTTATTTTTTGGTTTAGTACATTCGATGGAGATATGACCTATTTGTTCGTAATTATAACATTGACATTTTCTAGGATTTTTCTTATAATTTATTCTTCTTCCTTTCTTAAAATATTTTCTTGGCTTATAATGCTTTTTTAATTTGTATTTGGGATATTTCTTAAATTTATATTTTTTATATGGCTTCATATATTTTTGTTTTATATATATATATATATATATATATATATATATATATTTTGGCTTACATCCCCACTTGTGAGGTGTTTCAAATTCACTACATTTTAATATTAGTTTATTTGCTTTATAATAATTTATATTTCACCATGCTTTTTTACATTTGTAGATAGGTATTCCCTTTGATAGTCTTTTCTTCTTCCTAGTGTATCTATAAGTGGAATTAATTCTTGTATATCATTAAAGGCTTTTCTATAATCTTTGAGGATAATGTCTTAGATTAGTCTTAGTAATTTTCTATAAAATAAATCCATATAGAACTTTTTTTGTTCAAAACTTGATAATCTTGCTTCATAATAATATTTTGAATATTCGCAAATATATGAATTTATGTCTTTTGGATCTAGAGTGCATATTTCTATTTGATATAGTTTTGTTAATGCCCTTTCTATTTTTATTGTTCCATTAGCTCCTAACTTCTCTCTAAATATTCAATTCTTAATATTTGTTTGTATTATCTTATTAAGATAGCATAAAATTCTTTTCTCAGGTTATATACATTTATTGTCCTTACATTGGCTCTAAAATCTTCTATATTACTTTTCCACCATTCTTGAACTACTTCTGTAAAACTTGAGTTGACAAATAAAGGTGTTGCTGTTATCTCTATATTTCTATTTAATAATGTTATTAATTGGGCTTTAGTCCATTCTTCAATTTCTTTTTTCTTCATCTAAATTACAGTATAAATTTAGCCATATTCCTAAATTTGGGATTTGTCTTATTTCATATTGTTCTAAAGGTGGTGGTGTAAATGTATTATTTCTTGTTGGTGTATAAGTTGTTTCACATAGAAGGTTTAAGTCTTGAGCTCTTAATGGTTCTCCATGTCTTAACTCATCTTGTTTTATTTCTCTTTCCCTATCTAGTCTACTACTTCCTACATCATTCATATTAAATTTTCTACTTTGCAAATTTGGAGGGTTTATTGGTTCTTGTTTATGAGGGTTATGATTATTACTGTTTGAACCTCTTGTATTTAATCTGCTTTGCATATTTATTTCATTTAAATCTTTAGATATCAATGTCATATTCCCTAATTGTTGTCTTATTTCTTCTAACTTTTCTTCTTCATTTCCCATTCTAGCTTTTATTTCATCTTGATCTAATTCTTTTAATATTTACATTATATTTATTTGTCTTTCTATTAATGGTTTTTCTTCCTTTTTTTAGGGTATCAATTTTAGCATAAAATCAAGTAATTCTAATCCTATTTGACATGTTATTTCTACTACTTTATTATTTTTGTCTTCTTTTATTTTTTATTTTGTTTCTGTTTCTGTTTGGTCATCCTTTTTTGCTAATTTGTTTATTTCATCAAATATTGTCCTTAAATTGTTATTAATTATTTCTTGTCCTTTTTGAAGCTCTTTTGTTAATATCCTAGTTTCTTCTATATTTTCATTTATTTGTTTATCCTTAATTTGTTTTTCTATGTTTCCATCGAATATTGCTTCTCTCATTAATTTCATCATATTTATATATCCTGGTTCCATTTTAACTAGTTTTTCCTTTATTCCTAATGCTGGTTTAATTTTTTCCATTATTTTCTTAATTTCTTTTAACTCATCTTTTATTCCTTCTAATTCTAATTTAATTTCATATACTTTTTGTTCTAAAAGTTTTCCTACTTCTCTAAGTCTTTCTATTCTATTATTCTGGGTCTATGCATATAATATTTTTCTAATTTCTCTAGGAGTTCTTTTTGTTGTTCCATCTAAATCGTAAATATCTGGATCTTTTGTATATTGGGTTCTATAAAACAAAGTAATTTTTCATTAAAAATATATTCGTCCAATTTAGTTAGTTAAAGGTACCATCTCCTTCACCATCTAAGTGAAACGAGTTGCAATTAAATATTCATTTTCTATTGGCATATAAGAACTTCTAAGTAATCTATTTTGGTTATGATGCAAGGTGAATCTAGTAACCAACTACTAGAACAAGAAGAATACGAACAATATGAAGAAATAAGAAACCTTGAAGAAGGAATAATAGAAAGAATGATGCAATTAAGCAAAAAAAAAAAATGATAAGATTAGAAATAAAGGATTAGATTTAACACATACAAATAATAATTATATACTAGTAGAAATAAATAAAGAAGGAGTATGGATAGAAAGTATAGCCCTTATAGAACCTAACTATAAGAAAAAACACAATACAATTAGAATATACATATAATAATTAGAAATTGAGAAAGAAGAAACAGCAGTTCAAACAACCCTTAGATTTAACACTAGAGACATAATTAGACTCAAATTATATGTAGACACCAAAGTAAATAATAACCAAATCTATAAGCTAATATTAACAAATGACTTTTTAGAACAAGTAAAACCTTATAGAATTCAAGAACATAAAATTTTGATTAATATCAACCAACAAGTGATAATATTAGAAAAAAATAAAACTAATTTAAATGAAATTTTATTACATATTGTTAAAATTCAATTATGACATATATTAGTCCAAAAAATATCATGCAATGATAGAAATAAGAGTTAATATGACTTCAACCAAATATAATATAATCTCATCAAAATTATGGAAAAAGCCATCAGGATGAGTAGTGCAAGAAAAGAAATAAATATGATAGAATTATCAGTATTCAGCCTTCTTAGTTTTTCTCTCTCTCAATATTGTATTCCAAATAGTGGATTAATAAAAGTATTTTCCAAATAATTCTGAGTCTATCATTTGGAATTCATAGATTCTTCATCAATATTCATCCAACAATTATCTTAGCCAACTAAAGGTATGAAATTCTAAATTCCTTACAGGAAATTAAAAGGATTGTTTTCTAAAATTCTAGTCAAAATGTTATGATCCTTGATATGATTATCGGTAAAATTATTTATTATATTAATCTTAGGATAAATTATAGGGTAAGTACACGTCCTGTAAGAAACGAAGGAAGGTTGCATTGAACTAAATTAAAGGGGGAAAGTCTCTGAGCACTGTGAAAGACTTCTACATGAAAGAAGGCAAAGTTCCTTCTATCACCTAGTTTGGTTTTTGGTCAAATATTATTCCATAATTTATTCTAACATTAACATAATTAATAATATATTGTATATTAGCTGGAAATCCAAAATTGTAGGACTATTGGTTCGAAGAGATTTTATTTTAATATTTATATTCTTGGTATAACAACACCACATACAAGTTTATTGGGTTGTCAGATTATGATATTAGAGCTATGTTGATTGGAATGGAAGAAAATTATGAACCTTAATTTCCTATGTTTAATATTTTGAAGTTTGAAATTCCAAGTTATCTGTTTTTAGTTTTATTCAATTTTACCTATTTAAGATTATGGATATTATAAAAAGAATAGAGCCCCAAATATATTGTGTAGAATATATATATATATATATATATATATATCAATATTTTTCTTCTTTAACCAAGCAAGCAATATACAAGGCACATGAATTTGAGGTTTTCTAATATTGCTTGATTGATTCTTGGGGATTTTGTGCCTGGAAGATTGTTGGAAATAATTTTTGGTAGATTAGATTCATGAAAGGAGAAAACTTATACAAGATTGCTTATATTTTTTTGGTGATGTTCTTTAATTAAAACATGACAAATGTATAATTAATCAATTATATCATGACATATGCATAATTATTACAAATAATTGTATTGTTTTAAAATTAAATTATACATTATCATTAATTACTTATACAACTATTATAGTTTTATTGAAAAATGATATAACAAAAATATAAAGAACTCTGCATAAGTCTAATCCTTGGTGAAATTATTATCTTTGTTCTTTGGGCTATTAAATTATTACTGATGACTTAGATTCATGGAATGGGAGGTTTTAGTGAATTAACAAATAATAGAAGCACCTTTCTTGTTTCAAGTAAAAGGAAAAGGAGAGACTTATTGAAAATTTGGGCAAATAAGTAGAGAGAAGACTGAAGGGGTTAGAAACAGTACAAAATGAGTTTAATATATTAGGTTTTAAAATGTTATTAGAAATTGTTTAATATATATTAAAATTTGAACCAATGGATAAAAATTTAATATCCCAAATCATTTTAAATGCAAATATCAAATGCAAAGAATTCAAATCCAATTTTAACAACTTTTGTTTGATCCTGTAATACCGATGATGCCATTTGAGTGTTGAGACTCTTTCTCTTAGTTGTAAACAAATTTGTTTAAGTAAATTTGGAGTTCATGATTGATATTTCCTTTCAGTTCTATAAAAAATTTCGCTTAGGCATGTATCTACCTGATTATGAGATCAACACTAATCTTAACTAGCTAGAACTTTTATTCATGCTAATTACCTAATTTTGTATGTGTGATAATAGTTTTGAAGGTTTTGCTTTCATTTTAATCGCTCTCTATTGAATTGAATTAGACCACTAGACCTTGTCAAATCTTTCTGTTTATTTCCAGGTCTTTATGGGTGTGGATGTTCCCTTTCTTACAGCCTTTGCTTGTCCTGAAGTGGATGGTGAAAGATATCTTCTTGTCCAGAATGATGGAGAGGTTTATTTCTCAAGAAAGTCAGACATCATAGCACCAAAATAGAAAGTTGCATTTCCATTGTTTGTTCTTGCTTCACTGTTCCTCCTTATGATTAAAAGTATACTTCACTCTCAGAAGTTTAATGTGACGGAAGAACAGGTTGATTACTGGGTCTGCAGCTCTGCATAGTTAACTAATATGGATAAGTTTAATTTGTTTCCACTTTTCTTCAAACCTCATTTACTGAACTCTTTTTAATGCTTTATCTAAGATCAATCCTTTGGATGGTAGATAGTTCACATTGATAAAAGTACACTCTGCTGGTAAAGGTAAGTGTGTAAAGCACATGTATTTCAAAAGCACCAGAAGAGCCCATTTTCAAGCATTTTCCCAATTTTACTAAGATGACAGCCATTTAACGAAACAACTCTGTTTATAACTTTAGGGTATGTTTTGATAGATGACAAAATGACAAGAAGTGGAATGACTAAAAATTAATTTGAAATATACCATTTCATTTTATGAGAGTAACTTTAAAAAATAATTTATAAGTCATTTCATTTTGTTATTTCCTTTATCAGACTCTCAAATAATAGAACGTCACATTTTTTTACTTTTTTTCTTTGTATTTTATTACATCCTATTATTAGTCATGGCATTATAAGTCATTGCATTGTGCCAAAAAAGAGAAAAGCTTCGTGAAGTTGATGGGCAGTTTTTGCCACTCAGAAAGCAAGAATGGAAATAATCTCTTTTTATGTATTACAGATTCAAGAAACAGCCTCAACAACTTCTTCAGCCTGTGCTCGCGTTCATGATAATGAAATGATACCGATCAATATTCAATAGACCAAACTAAAGAAAAAAATAATAATTCTAAAGGCTTCATTTTTGTATTAATATACATTTCTGTGAGATGAAACAAAGTAGTAGTTGCTCTTATACAACTTAATATGCCACACTGCCACAAAGTAGTTTTCATCATGACAATTACCAAGTGTTTGGATTGAAAATGAGTTTTACTCATTTCTGTTAGAATAATTTTAATATTTTATGAATTAACATTAACTATTTTATTAGATTAGTATCTTGTTAATTCTAATTAGGCAATTAATGTTATAATTTATAAACTGTGAATGGATTGAGTTTTATTTTAATATGTGGATAATCAGTGATGGGTTCGATAATCCACAAGTCCACTGGGCAGAAACCCAACCCACAACCCAAGAGTATTAGTAATCATTCCGTCAGATTACTAATTTGAGATTGTTACCCAGAGAAAGATTTAATGGCCTTGATTAATTAAATAAGAAATTGTTTTAAAGATTCTGAAGGATTTTATTTTAATAATATTGATTAATTATATTATTAAAATAAAACCCTATAAATAACACACTGAAGCCCTAATTTTCATATACTAAATATGTCATTCTCTCTCTGTCGTCAAAACACTATGAGAAACACTCTTGGGCATTATGAGTTGAACTTGTTAGACTCAACCAATACTTAGATCAATGATGTCGTCTTCATCAGGTCAGATTGTTAATTTATTTACTCTCCCAATTTGTGATCATATTTAATTACATGTTCTAATTTTGCTATCAAATGGTATCAGAGTCACGGTTTGATGGACTATGAAATTTTTTTAAATTTCCTTTCTCTAATCTCGTCTTCGTAACATGATTTAGCATATTCTAGTTTCTCTTCTTCCTTTTCCTTCTTCTTCTTTTCAAATGCTCTTCATGGTAATATAAGGGTTAAAAGGATTAGCTATGGTGTAAAAATATAGTTGAGTATAGAATACACCATAATATTGTATAACTAATCCCTTTTGGCCTATGATCATTTATCTTAAAATTTTGTCACCATGACCTTCCATAAGCCCATTGAAGGTCAAAGAAGGGTAGAATTAGAGAAGAATGAGGCTAGGTAAATATTTTGAAATATCTAGGGAAATATTTTGTAAACTATAACAAGCTTAGGATAAGAATTTTGATGAGTGAATTTTCTTGTACATTATGAGAAAAATAAAATTTAATCCTTTTCTTTGGATCTTGTCTTCATTAAAGTCATTTTATGGATTATAAAATTTTATTTCTTTTATTTTTCTTGTAATGATCATCGCCTTCCTTAGTCACTATTGCCGGCAAGAAACTCACTTTCCAGGATGAAATTTTCTTTCCCTGTCACCATTCGAAGTAGTTGTGGTTGCCGGTGATTCAAACAGAGACAGTCATGGCTGTCAACTTGGGTCACCACTGTGCCCCATTTCGAAATAATGAACTAATTTTGAACTGAAAAGATTAAAACAGTCCTAGTTTCGAAGTCTGAGGAGCAGAAAACCGATGGGTCGATTCAACTCGCTAGAGGTTGAAGAAGGTACATGTGGGCGAGGCCCACGCACACCACCGGCGCGTATGGCCACACCGCCGGTTAGATGAACTTCAAATTTTTGAAATTAGCTCCACTCACCTTGATCTAAATTATGGTGATTTTTTCAAAATTTTTTGAGCCCTGGAAATAAGAGTTTTGAAATTTTTTGAAAATTGAAGGCTTAAAATAATGTGTAGATAAGGTATTTTGACCTGAAAAAATTTTATGTAAAGACTAGACATAATACAGAACAATATGTTCAGTTCACTCTTCCTGATTATGTGTAAATAAATTATAATCAATTTCTTTGCGTTAATTATTAGATTTTATTCCTAATTTAAGCACATGCGTTAAAAGGAATAGGTTGCATGTGGAAATTGTAATGACTTTGGTTCACATACACCTATTAATTGTGTGATCGCCTATCATGGACCCAATCATGGTTATATGTCTTTTATAAATTAATACTGTATTTGTCATTTAATTTCTTACATTTTTTTGAATAATTTAATTACCATTATCAGGGATGAGTCAGAATATTGTGATAAGTCCACTAGAGAGTGTATGTAAATATTATGTTGATAATGGATATGTCCTATCGGTGTGACATTGTCAATATAATTTTGTGAATAAGGCTTATTTGTGGATTGTCAGCGGTGATTTGATGATTAATGTATTCATAATTTCTCATATCCTATCGATATAGAGATTGTGGGTGCATTTTGTGTCGTTTCTCTCGATAATGAGCTTCCCTGGTGTATATGAGTTTTCTTGATTTATCATAGTTCGAGCCCTTAGGCAGGATATGATGAGTATTTTGTTACACAGTTGTTGAAGCTGAGTCTTATTACGGAAACTCTGTTATATATATAATTATGTGTATAGGACATAATTATATGTTTCCTATTTGTTTTTCCCTCAGTTTCTCTATTCTTGCAACTATTTATGGTGAAAACTCTGAATAGAATAGACTACGATAATTAGATTGAGTCCCTTGATATGTATCTAGTGATCACCAAAGGAAGTTTAGGTATGAGAGAATCTAAGCTAGTGGATTTCACGGTTGAGTCTAGCATTGTTGACAAGGCTTACCATAAGCAATGGTATAAGTCTAATAACATTTGTCTGACTGTCATTAAGTATACAATTAAGAAGACTATCACACAAAGTATTCCTAGGAGGGATACCACAGTTGAGTATCTCAAAGTGGTCAGTGAGAAATTCAAGAAGTTTGATAAGACTTAAAAGGCCTATTATCTCCCTTTGCTAGATAACACTCACTATGATGAAGTGTCAAGAGTGTGTGAGCACATGATAAAGCTTGTTAACTGCTATAACAAGCTGAAATCCTAGATGTGGACTTGGATGAGAGCAACCTAATTTATAAAGTTCCCTAATCCCTTTCTGTTGAATATGAGGTCTTGAGAACTACTTATAATTCCTAAGAGTTAGAGTGGTCTATTAATCATATGATGTCCAAAATGACCCAAGAGGAAGAATCAATAAAGAAGGTGAATTCTCATAATTAATGAACTATATTTCATCTGGTTCATCCAGCAAGGTTGGAAATGTGAAATTGAAAAGGAAAGAAAAGTTAAGGCAATGCCCATGGCAAGAAACCATATGGACTCAAGAAAAGCAATAAGAATAATAAATCATCCTTGGAGTGAAAGGAATTTCAATTACAGTTAGCTGTATAGGCACTGTAGTCACAAATGAAGACTTGCATGAGGATGTGCTGTGTGTGGATGACATCATTTTGGCTAGTAACTCAAAGTGCTTATTAAATGAGACAAAACACATTTTTTCATGTCACTTTGATATGAAAGATCTAGGTGAATTTTTTTTAAAAAAAATGAATTTAAATTCACTGTGATAGATCTTGTGGCATTCTTAGTTTGTCTCAAACAACCTATATTAAACAAGTGCTCAAGAAATTTGATATGTATTCTGGCACTCCTTGTGCACTTGTGCAGAGTGGTGATAGGTTGTTTAGATCGTTATGTTTTAAATGATGAAGAGAGAACTTTGATGGGAAAAGTTCCATGTGAATCAATTATTAATAGCCTAATATATAAGCCCAAGTGTGCACACGTTTGAACATTAATTTTTTTTGTTAGTATGCTTAGTAGATATTTAAGTAATTATAGGCATGATCATTAGAAAGCTACAGAGACAGTTATGATGATCATGAAACTACTTTGATTACATCTATACGATGTTTTTTTTTTAAGAAGTTGTTTTGTTGAGAAGTGTCAAATGGACATTTACAGCTGCCTTATATACATATATATATATATATATATATATATAAATAAGTGAAGAGTATGTCGCTAGTTTTGTGATGTTCACTCGTTAGGGAATATGGTCAAGGAAATCAATTTCCATTATGTGTATATTTTAAGTTTTGACCATTTTCTTACAACATGACTCTATTATACGCTTCTCTCAAAGTTACAAGAATTTTAGTTGCATCAAATTTTGACACTCAATTCCTCTTTTTTGGAGAGAAGATCTATATATCTTATACTTATTTTATGTGATCCATTTACCAACACAAACCCATTAGAGTTTTGGAAACATATGACTCTTGGGTATATTCAAATTTTGATGTATTGTTTTAGTGAGAGTCTGAGTTGTGTTCTTAAGGAACACTTTGGTATATTTTGGCACTCATAACATTTGTTTCCCTATCGGATTCAATGTTTTGGTTATGCCAAAATTTTAGATATAATTCAGAATTGAAATTTTGCTGGCATTTATAACAATGCTTTCCTTGTCGGATTTAATATCCTTAATCTATGATTTCATTTCTGAATTTTTGTTATCGCAGACTCGCATGGTTCACATTTGCAGTAAGTGCATGATGACGGATCTATTGACCAATACCTACCCATAGGAGTAATTCAAATTGTATAATTCATATGGGTCTTGTTGAAATTTGATGTAGCCTTGGTCTAGTAGGAATATGAGTTGAGTCCTTAAGGGACTTTTGTGGTGCAATTGGACACCAAATTTATAAGTTGAATCCTTAAAGGGCTTTTGTAGTGCAATTTAACACCAAATTTCAGAGTTAAGTCTTAAGGGGACTTTTGCATTGTAATATGATGCCTCAAATATTATTCTGTATTCCATTCTATTCATATATTGAAACTAATTTATGATAATGTTAATATCACTTATTTCCCTATCGGATTCAGTAATCTTTGTGTGTAGTTCCATTTCTGAATTTTATATAGTTTATAAATATACACATATCCATGTGTTTATGTGAATATTAATTGCCTAATTATGTATTTGTTTATTGACCTAATAATCTAATTAATGATATCCAAGGGGGTGATTGTTAGAATAATTTTAATATTTTATGGATTAACATTAACTATTTTATTAGATTAGTATCTTGTTAATTCTAATTAGGCAATTAATGTTATAATTTATAAACTGTGAATGGATTGATTTTTATTTTAATATATGGATAATCGGTAATGGGTTCAATTATCCACAAGCTCACCGGGCAGAAACCCAACCCACAACCCAAGAGTATTAGTAATCATCCCGTCAGATTACTAATTTGATATTGTTACCCAGAGAAAGATTTAATGGCCTTGATTAATTAAATAAGAAATTGTTTTAAAGATTCTGAAGGATTTTATTTTAATAATATTGATTAATTATATTATTAAAATAAAACCCTATAAATAACACATTGAAGCCCTAGTTTTCATATACTAAATCTGTCATTCTCTCTCTGTCGTCAAAATACTCTGATAAACGCTTTTGGGCATTGTGGGTTGAATTTGTTAGACTCAACCAATACTCAGATCAACGATGTCGTCTTCATCAGGTCATATTGTTAATTTATTTACTCTCTTAATTTGTGATCATGTTTAATTACATGTTCTAATTCCGCTATCAATTTCATGTAAGAAAAAGTTTTTTCTTTTATGTAAATAAAAATTTGGAAGACAAAAATGATTTTTTTAAAAAAAAAATCTAAGCTACCAATAGTAAGTTTTCCATGAAAATGCAAACAATTTTATGCAAAAGTAAGTTCTTTTCCTTTTCCATTTTTGTCTAAACATTGGTTTGGAAGAAAAATGTGATTGTAGAGAAAAGTCTAGCACCAAATCAAAGGTGTGTTTAATTTGAGGTTTGAAAAACTTAAATTTGCACAACAAAATGAGATTTTGCCACGTTATGGCATAGAGCTGTGTATATGTATTATGCAGTATGTTGTATCTAATCACTGTCACTGTAGGCGTGTAAATGGTGCTATGCATATTGTTTATTCTTTAGTTATATTTTGGTATTCATTCCTATACAATTGGCAGTATATGGTTGGGGCATGTATAATAGAATCTTGTATAAATACACTGTATGGCTAAAGGAATAAATCATCGAGCATTTTACTACAGCTAGCTTCACAGTCTCTGCTTTTCAATTTCTTGACTTGGTATCACAGCTTTTTGACTCAGCCGTCCTGATCCTCTTCTCCAGCTTCTTCCGTGTCTTCTTCCTCACCTTTGTCCATTATCTCTCTGAAAGTTCCCATTTTTGCTTCTTCACCATTTACTCAAGCTTGCTCTGTCAAGTTGGACAGAAGCAATTACTTGCTTTGGAAATTGGTCACACTTCCGATCATTAAGGGTCACAAATTGAATGGTTTCATTCATGGAACCAAGCTCTGCCCGTCTCCATTTCTTTCTGAAGATGCAAAAAGAAAAGCCAACCCCGAGTATGAGGAATGGATTATTGCCAACCAATTGCTGCTAGGTTGGCTGTATAATTCCATGACCCCCGAGGTGGCTTCTCAGCTTCTCCACTGCAGCACTTCTCACGAACTCTGGACCTCTGCTTTTGAAATTTCTGGTGTTTAATCTCGTTCTCGGGTCTTGCTACTCAAATCTAAGCCACAATGTACTCGCAAAGGCTCCATTAAGACGGATGAGTATCTTACAAAACTCAAAGCACTATCAAAGAGTTTGCTGTTAGCTAGGAGCCCTCTATCCACTGATGATCTTGTTACGCAGACCTTAGCCAGACTGGATGTCGAGTACAATCCGGTGGTCTTTCAACTGGCTGATAAAGTCGGGTTGACTTGAGTAGAGCTGTAGTCCGCACTACTTACCTTCGAATCTTAATTAGAGCAGCTGAATCAGCTCACTACTACCACTCATGGATAGTCGTTTTGTAACCTTGTGATTCATAAGAATTTTTATTCTCCTCGAGGTGCATGGCGTGGCACTGGGAAACGACGCTTTCACAATAATCATGGATGTCGCGGTGGTCGCTACTCAGGCAATCGTCCCACATGTCAAGTTTGTAGTCGAACTGGTCATACTGCAGCTACGTGCTTTTATAGGTTTGACAAGACATATATGGGTACCCTTCCCACTGATTCAAACAAATCCTCTGATCCGTTTGCTCTAACTGCGACTCGTGCTATTGTAAGGGATTCTTCCTGGTACTTTGATAGCAGAACAAGTTCTCATGTCACTGTGATCTGAATATACTACAGAATTATGCTCCTTATAATGGAAAGGCATAGTTGATTGTTGGAAATGGTTCTAAGATTCCTATCATGTCTATTGGTTCTGCAGTTTTAGCCTGTTCTTCTACCTCTCAGCTTCTTATGCACAATGTTTTATTGGTACCAAACATTACTAAAAATCTTCTGAGTATCTCTCAGCTAACTCATGATAATAGTATCTTTATTGAGTTTCAATCAGTGTTGTTAAGGACAAGAGGTCAGGGAGAATTCTACTGCAAGGGACACTTAAGGATGGCTTGTATCGAGTTGACAGTCTCGTTCTTAATGGAAGTTCTTTTGCTGCTCATACTGGTTACACGATTCAGAATAAACATAGCGTATACACTCTTCTTTCTACAAAAGATGAGTGGCATAGAAGGCTTGGACACCCATCTCATCATGTATTGAATCAAGTTTTACAAAAATGCAGTGTAAAAACTAAATATAATGATAACATTTCCTTTTGAGACTTGTCAATATAGCAAATCCCATAGTCTCCCCTTTAAACATTCTGATTCTCGGGCTCAACATCCATTAGATTTGGTTCATACTGATATATGGGCCCCCTCCCTATTACTTCTATGTCAGGTTTCTGATATTACATCCACTTTGTGGATGATTACAGTTAGTTCACTTGGATTTTTCCATTGAAAGCTAAGCATGAAGCACTTAATGCATTCCTTCAGTTTAAAGCATTGGCTGAAACTCAGTTTGAGCGAAAAATAAAAACTATTCAGAGTAATTGGGGAGGGGAATACCGAAGTTTTGTTGATGTAACTAAGAGTAATGGGATTCATTTCAAGCACTCTTGTCCACAAAAATCTGCCCTATAACAACCCAAAAAAAAAAAAAAAATATATATATATATATATATATATATATGGATTTTAAGAATAACATTATAAAAATAAAATAGAATTTTATGGACTAAAATGAAAGAAAAAAATTGTATTTAGGATACAAATTATATTTTTAACTTATTTTTAGGGACTAAAAGGGAAAGAAAAATATTTTCATTGATAAAAATATAATTTTAATTATTGTACAGTAGCTTGCATGGAAAATATTGGCAAAAATGCATGGTTACTGTATAAATTCCAGCAAAAAACGCGTTGGTACTATTTTGCACAGTACTAAATAGTAACTGGTTGTAGAAAAAATGTTCATATTTGTGTGAAAGATAATTTTGTGGAGAACTCTCTAATTCGCGCTATAGTGTAGGAATAAGGGATATCCCTATCGATATGTGTATAATTAGTAAAATAGTACTTTTCATTTTATCAAATGTCTTTATTTTCTAATCCAACTTTCAATTTCCTTATTCTATATTTTGTATTTTATGGGGAAACAAATTTATGTTCTTTTGAACATTTCAACTGCATATATATGATATAATATGTACAAATATAAAAATAACACAATGATAAATGATATTATTAAATTTTATGAATTATTATTATTATTATTATGAAAAGCACTTAATATATGAGAAGTGCAAAATGAAAGTTATAATATATAAGGAAGAAGTATTATATGAAAGGAGAAAGGTTATGATTAAATTCTTAATTATAATTACTTCCTTTAATGTATCTACATGTTCTATGTTGATATTTTATCTAAGTTTATTTTTTGTGATTGTTACATTATTATATTTTTCATTTTTATGTTTTATATTGTTGTCAATTATCTCCTAACCACTCTTTATTTTATTTTATTTTTAAAATTATTTTTATTTAAATTAATTTATACTAATAAATATGTTTAAATAAAATTATATATTTATATATCCTATTTAGACAATTTACTTATATTCAATGGATTTTATAATTTAAAGGATGAATAAGAATTCATGTAAGAATCCTGTAGCTAGTAGCGGAGGTAATGGTCTTAGTACACCTTGTTGAAATGAATTATTCAAACATATCTAATGAAGGTTACGATTATGAGTTATTGAGATGTATCTAGTGAAGGGATACAGATATGAAATATTGAGATGTATTTAGAAAATGATACAAGTATAAATTATTGATATGTTTTAAGTGAAGAGATACATGTATAAGATATTGATACATATCCAATAAAGGGATATAGTATGAATTGTTAAAACATATTCGGTAAAGGAATATAAGTATGATGATCTTGGTTATTTCCTTGATACCCACTTTATACAAAATTATTAGATTTAAAAATAGTGTTTTTATTTAATCAAAAATTATTTATTTACTTAAATAAATGTTTGTTAAAAACTCTGAAGCCTTTATTGTTTCACCTTCCGCTTACTTTATAATTTATACATTTACTAAGTTAGTGGTAGATTTACACATATCTCTTTAACACTTTACAGATTAGTAAGTGATAAAGTAAGTTGGGATTTTCTTGTTACTCAAACATTTTGATGTGTCATTTTGGGTTAATCATTATGTACGTCTGACTCTAAGATTGTTGCTATTTGATGTGAGGTTGTTTTAAGTTTATAAATATTGTGAAGTGTTGTAAGTCTTGTATAAGATATTCTCATACTATATTAAATATATAATTTGAGAGATTTTTAAATTGGTTTATTGATTATCATTGTGATATTATTAAAATACGACTAGTTATACAAGTTTAGAAAATATTGAATTTTGGAGAGGTGCTATTGGATTTTAGGTAACCTCCAATAAATTTCTATGAATTATATTTTAAAAGTGTATTTAATGCATTTTATTTATATATTATGGACTTTGTAAGAATGTTTTAAACTTACTAAGTTAGGTTAGATTTATCTATCCATTGGTCATGACCAATAATTTTGAGTTATGACAATCCCAAAATGAGAAGTTTAGAGGAAACATAGGCACATGCTTAAAATAAGATTAACCCTACTAGCCCTTATACTATTAGTAGGAAGCCTTTTCAACTTCTGTTCATTTAATAAATCGATTACCTACAACAGTGGTAGAAGGGAAGAGTCCTTACTTCTTGGTTAATCATCAGGAGTCAGATTACAAAGCTTAAAAAACTTTTGGTTGTGCATGTTTTCCATGCTTAAAACCCTTTAATAAGCAAAAGTTTCAATTTCATTCAGCTAAGTGTGTTTTTCTTAGGTATAGCAATGCTCACAAAAGGTACAAATGCCTAAATTCTTCTGTTAAAATCATATTATCTCGACATGTTATGTTTAACGAGCTTGAGTTCCCTTTTGCAGCAGGTTCTCTTCATCATGACCAAGATAAAATAGTTGTTTTTGACTGGCATATATCACTTCCCACTCTTTCTTCACGACAGCTTATCTCAACTGCTCAAAGTAATGACATATTGTCGCAAGCTTCACCTACAGTAAGAAAAGGTCACGAGGTTGTAGCTCCCTTTAATCGTGTCGAAAGTTCTCCATCTCCTAATAGCAGCAGTACTCAAGTCCCACCTTTAGAAGAAAACAGTAACACAGAAATGCCATCTTCCACTAAACCATGCTCGAAACCTATATATCAAAATAACAGAACTCATCATATGGTCACTCGGAGCAAGAGTGGTGTTTTCAATCCCAAAGCACCATTCATCTGTCAGAGAGGCTTTTGTCACAACCACATTGGAAACAAGCTATGTAATAGGAATATGAAGCACTAATGAAGAATAAGACCTGGGAATTGGTTTCATTCACTGACCAGAGAAACATAGTGGACTACAAGTGGGTATTTAAAAACAAGTTTAATCCAGATGGCACCTTCCAACGACACAAGGCATGACTAGTAGCAAAGGGATTTCAGGAAGATGCAGGCATAAACCTCAGTGAAACGTTTAGGCCAATAGTAAAAGCAGCCACAATTCAATTAAAATTGACAATAGCAGTAAATTTTGGATGGGAAATCGAACAACTTGATGTAAATAATGCTTTTCTCAATGGAAGAATGACTAAATCAGTGTTTATGTATCAACCTGAAGGCTTTGTAGATTCCAGAAGGCCAGGACATGTATGTAAGTTGCACAAAGCCATCTGTGGCATGAGACAAGCTCTCTGGGCATGGTATGATAAACTGCATAATACTCTTGTTGAATGGGGTTTCAAAAATGGCAAGTCTGATAGCTCAATGTTTCTGTTTAAGAGGAACAAGGCAGTAATAATAGCGCTAATTTATGTGGATGATATCTTGGCGACTGGTAATGATCCCATTCTTCTTAAAGAGTTCACTCAGAACTAGACACTTGATTCTCTCTTAATGACATTGGGTCTCTTCATTACTTCCTAGGTATTGAAGCTCACTGAAATGATACAGGGATCTACTTGACTCAGAACAAATATGTTCAGGACTTGCTCGAGCGCTTTGGAATGAGTACTGCAAAACCTTGCCCAACCCCAATGGTGGCTGGAAAACCTCTTTCGATGACTGATGGTGAAGACTTATAGAACCCAACAATTTTTCGACAAGCTATATGAGCGTCGCAGTATCTTACAACCACTCGTCCTGGTATCTCCTTCTCTGTGTCTAAGTTAAGACAGTTTCATAGTAAGCCCACAAGTGTTCACTGGCAAGCTGTAAAGCGAATTTTTCGCTATCTTAAAGGAACTACACATTAAGAGCTATTGTATTTTTCTCGGAGAACCATTGGTGTCCTGGTCAGCTAAGAGGCAAAATGTGGTTTCATGCTCAAGTACGGAGTCTGAATGTAGGGCATTGGCAAGCTTGTTTGCAGAAATGAATTTGGTTACGATCTTTACTTTCTGAGCTTGATCTCTTTAGCGTTCAGACTCCAATAGCCTGGTGTGACAACACAAGTGCCGGTGCTTTAGCTTCCACTCCAGACTGTCATGCAAGGAGCAAGCATATAGAGATTGATGTCTATTTTATAAGGGATCAGGTTTTGATTCTAGACCTTAAGAGACAAACTCAGAGTGGTGTCATCACCCTCTCGTTTGAGACAACGTATAATGCAGTGTGTTGTCTCTGATCACTGTCACTGAAGGCGTGTAAATGATTCTGTGCATAATGTTTATTCTTTAGTTATATTCTGTTATTCATTCTTGTACACCTCACAGTATAGGTTGGGGGCATGAATAAAGGAATAAATCATCGAGCATTTTACAAATAGTCTTGTTTAATTTGATATTAATTTTTTACCAAAATTAATTTTATCCTTCAAATCTCTATTTATAAAGAAATTAAAAAAATTACTTACTTTTTAAATGAAAATTCTCAAATATAAAGCATGATTATATAAACTTACTCTTGATCAAAATTAAATTTACAAATCACGTTAATTCACAATAAAGTTTCAATTCAAAAACATATAAAATTATCTACAAAATAAACTCCTATTCTAATAATTAATGAGCTTCGTTAAATATCAAACTAAACATATTACAAGACATAAATTGTGAAATTCTTGAATAGCAATCCAATTATAAAAAATTTGAGTTTGATAAATATATACTTTTCAATCTTCTGTATAAAACACAAGAGACTGATGGATTTGATTATCTTTTGAGGATACCAATGCAACCGCTTGCAATGATGGTGTTGTCAAAGCCTTGAAGTGCTAAAAGCCCAGAAGAATTCAAGTAAACAAGTAGGGTTAACATTACGACAAAGTTAACTGCTGCCACATCATTCTCCACTCAGATATTCTTGCACCTTTAAATAATGCAATTAATTAAGTTAATTACTTAATCATCCATGTCATGTGCATGTGCTTGCTAGCCCAACACAGTAGGTTCTCTTGGGCCCAACACCTTTTATATATATATATATATATATATGTGTGTGTGTGTGTGTGTGTTTGTAACTTATCAGGCTTTACAGCTAACTAAGCTAGGAATAGGGTCAACTCACTACTTCTAAATATATTCTCAGCACATGCCTTTTATAAAAAAAATTGATTAAATTGTGTTATTTCTTTTAAGTTTTCATTAAATTATATTTGATATTTATTAAAATTTTAAATTTTTACCTAATATAAGAATGAAGTTTTATTCTGAATAAAAGTAGCTAAGTTGATAATAAATTCTAACTTAAAATTGTGATTTTGTTCTTATATAATAGTAAAAATATTTAAATAATTTTTTAAAAGAGAAACATATTTTTAAAAAAAAATTAACTTCATTGATAGATAATAATTAGAGCAGAACTTATTGTGTAACTTTTTAAATAAAAACACTATCTAATGAAATTTAGTCAAATTCAAATGTTAATCTTTAAACTTTTCCTTAAACTGTTCCAGGAAACTCGGTCTTTTCCATGTATAATCTCTGGTTTCATTTTTTAAAAAGAAAATTGCAGCAACCTTTGTCTCAGTGGAATTAGAATTACCTACAGAAACGAAGTATCAGAGGTCAAATTTCGGAAATGAGCTAAATAAGTGAAAAAAAATTTAAAAAAAACTCCAAATTTTCAAAAGTGTAGAGTGAGATTCCAACAGATAAAAAGAAATTTGGTAATAGAAAAACAAAAGAAAATAGGAGAGAGAGATTGGAGGGAACATGGTAGCGACGTATCAGAAAAAGAGCTTCTATTCCGACAGCATTATGAGGGGTAATATTCTGTAATCCAATGACACAGCTTCACTGAGGCCTGCTCTCTCTTTCTTCTTCATCTTTTTCCTTTTTCCATGGCCCTTTAATCTTTCCTCTCAATTATTATATTACATTTGCTTCAAACTGGGTGCCACGAATCTCCCGAGTCCCAAGCCTTCTATCCCCCTTTTGACTTGTAAATTTGTATTCGTTTCTGTTATTTTGTTTCCTAAAATTTAAAATAAATTGAGAGAAAACCGATAATTTGGCTTTTATGTTTTATTGCTCACGGTTTTCTATAAACATGAATATCATTAACCAGGCACGACTAGTTCAATTTAGCCCTAGCAAGTAGAGCATTTGGGCTACAAAATTTGAACAGGACGTCCTTAAATGGGAATAATGTCGAACTTGACACAATGAATGTTTTGCTCTTTTTTTTTTTGTCATATATAATGGGGCGGGCATGAACCTTCTCTTCGGCTAAATTTTGAATTTTTCATCCCCTAACTAAAAGACATTGCCAATCACAAAATACTAAGTTTGAGAGAAATTTAACTTGGACAGAAGAGAGACCACATAGAATAGACAACACAGGTCACTAGATGTCCTATTAGATGCCATGTAGTACCCAAAATTTTCCCCCTTTCTTGTCCTCTAATCTATGCCTCCTACAGAGGCATATAAGTAACTACACATTCCTTCATATGCAAAAGACAACAGATATCAGAAACAAACAAGGGTAAGACAACAACACAACATGGAAGGTGAAAGATTAGTAATTGAACAATAGTTTGCAGGGGGAATCAGAAATGGAAGCCGGTGAAAAGGAATCCGGTACCCTAGGTGTAGCGAGAATACAGAGAAATCTTAAAAACACATACTCAAAACTAGCAAGAGCAACAAAAATTACAATAGAAAGGCAAATATTTTCCAGCAACAAATTTCTCTATCTAATAAACAAAACCGGATTCTTCTTCCCCGGATAACTCATTTGTATATCCTTCTCAGTCATGAAGAAAATTGCGGAGTTCATTCATCATTCATCCTAGCTCCTCTTGTCCTTCTGAGGGACATCTTATTAGCTCCAATATATTAACTACCTCTCCCATGTCTGGCCGATTGGAGGGCACTTGTGATGTACATATTAAGCCTAGCTTCATCACAGGTATAGCCTCCTCAGATGGGAACTTCCCCTGCAGTCTCCCATCGATACATTCCTCCACCCTGCCTTCTTCCAAAGCTCCTCTGATCATGTCACAAAGTACCACTACATCATCCTCCATGTATTCAACCGGCCTCTTCCCTGTGACCACTTCCAAAACCAAAACTCCGAACCCATATACATCACATTTCTCTGTTATCTTAACAGTACGGCAGGCAAACTCTGGTGCCATGTAGCCAAGTGCACTTTGAATTTTGCTGCTCAAAACATAACGGTCAAGCATTGGTAACAATCTTGCTAAGCCAAAGTCCCCCACTTTAGCTTCACCATAGCCATCAATTAGGACATTAGTCGACTTAATGTTGTAGTGAATAATGTTCATGTGATGCAAATGAGCCAAGGCTTTCGCTGTCCCAAGAATTATATTAAACCTATCGTTCCAGGAGAGGAAGTTTCCGCCTGATCCATCATGGAGATGCTTATACAGACTACCACCAGAGACAAACTCATATATGAGGAGCTGTAGCGATGGGGTCCAATAGTAACCTTCAAGTGCCACAAGATTTTGGTGTCTGACTTTTCCCAGTTTCTTCACTTCCCTTTCAAAATCTTCCTGGGACTTGACAAGACTTGACACAGTGAGCTTCTTGATTGCAACTGAATGGCCATCTCTAAGAACTGTTCGGTAAACTGCTCCAAACCCACCTCGTCCAAGCTCACAATCCTTATTAAGCAAAGCATGTGCTCCAGTGCTGAAGTCTGGCTCACCTGAAAACATAACAAGCTTGCCAGAGTTGGCATCTGTAGTTGGGGAATGGCTATATTCTTCCCCTGCAGAAAATGTGAGGGCAGCTGGAGCTCGAGATGCAGAGGACCGAACACGGAGGTTGAGAACACTGATGGCAATGACACCAATTACAATGACAGCAGCCGCACCAATGGCAATGAGTGCAGAAATGCTAAGAATGATTCTTTTGTGACTCAAATTTGGAGGTAGTGAACCTGGAGCATAATCAGTAGTAGTGTTTGGATTTAGGACTATTGGCTTTGGAAGGACAGAAGGGCATGACTTCTTGACAGCAGCACCACAAAGAGATGGATTGCCAGTAAGATAGGAAGGGGAAATAGTATTGAAAAAGGGACCAGCTGGCAGTTCACCCTGGAGGTTGTTGTGAGATAAATTGAAGGAAAGAAGACTGGGCAGATTGGCCAATTGCTTGGGAAGGTTTCCAGTAAGGTTGTTAAAAGATAAGTCCACCTCTTGTAAGTTAGTCAATTTGGCAATTGCTGCAGGTATTGAACCACTCAGACTGTTCTGTGATAGAATCCTACAGATTTGAAGCCCCCACCCCCAACAAAAGAAAAGGCACTCTGTTAGAACCTTGAAAAGTAAAGCTGGTAGGATGCAAATGTTGATCTTAATATTTTAAAATATAGTCATAATTCAACAACACCAAAAATAGCAAAGCATGAAATTGCAACAGCATAGATCTTAAAGACAAACATTAGTAATCTGATTAATCAACAGACAGATGCATTGCATTATGGATTTTTATGCCAAAAAGATAATGATATCTGAGAATTAACTCTTCTTAACAGAACTTAAGACAAGATAAATTAAGATATACCAGGCACGAATGAACATGTTGGCTTCACCATGCATGCATCTAAACAAATTAAGACATGATAAACAATGTTCGATAAAAACTGGTGCATGCAAAATAGCTAAATCTGTCTGGAAAAAGTTCAATCAAATCACTGTAGTGGAGCAACCTTTAATGCCTACTTTAAATAAAAGGATATGGATAAAAGCCTAGATGAGATATGAAGCAAATAGGAGAGAACTTACAAAGTCGACAACGAAGAGCAGTTGCCAATTGAGGTTGGAATTTTCCCCACTAGAGAGTTTTTTCCCAATCTCAGTTCTTTCAAAGATACAGCTCCTCCTATTTCTAAAGGTATGCTTCCGTTTAGCTGATTCTCACTCAAATCAAGACTATAAAGGGATTTCAATTCTCCAATTGCAGCCGGTATAGGACCACTTAGAGTGTTCTTTGATAAATTCAAGAGCTTCAAGCTGCTTAAAACAGAGATATCAGATGTAATTTCACCAGAAAATCCATTGTCAGATAGATCCAAAACTTGAAGACTTTGAACCGCAACTTCCTCCAAGGAATATAGAGGGTTTTTCAGACTTCCGCGGAATTTATTTTCTGATATTAAAACCTTCTGCAAATCTGACTTGAAAATCCACGACGGAAGGTCACCTGACATTGAATTCTGGCTAACATCCAAGATTAACAGGCTTGTGCAATTTATCATAGACTCTGGCAGGTTACCAGAAAAACCATTTGCAGAAAAATTCATTGTCTTCAACGACTGAAGATTTCCTACAGAACTTGGCACCTTACCTGAAAATCTATTCAGAGACACGTCCAATGTCTCAAGGCTTTTCATTTCCCCAACCCACGCAGGAATCTCACCTGAAAAAGCATTTCCACTTACACTAAGGTAACTACACAATGTGAGCTCTTTCATGTCCTCTGGAAGGCTACCAGAAAGAGAGTTCTCACTGAGATCAATAGACCTCAAAAGCAAGCAACTTCCAAACCCGTCAGGGACCTTCCCAGAAAACTGATTTTTGGCCAGGTTGATTGTTCGCAAATTTTTCAATCCTTCAATGCCCTTTGGAATCTCCCCTTCTAACAAATTATCCGTCAAATCCAGTGACCTGAGTCCACTCAAAGTCCAAATACCAGAAGGAAGAGAACCCGAAAACTGGTTAAACGAGAGGTTAACTGCAGCAAGAGCCGAGCATGAGCTCAAGCTAGAAGGAATTTTCCCTGTGAACTTGTTCCTCGCCAATGAAATCGCCCTTAGAGACCCACATTGTCGGAAAAGATCGTCGGGGAGCTCGCCGGAGAGATTATTCTCGCTCAAATCGATGACTCGAAGGTTGTCAAGCCTAGCAATGTTGGGACTTATGCTGCCGGTGAGATTGTTCTTGGTGAGAGAAAGCTTGCGTAGAAATTGCAACTGGAGGAGGCCTCGACCTATCCGACCCGAAAGCGAGAACCCATCGAGGTTAAGCTCAACGACTCTGTTGGATCTAGGGTTGCATTTCACACCGACCCAACCACAGGAATTCTCATCGTCTTCGTTCCAGCTTACCAGTTTCCCCTTCGGATCTTGTATATCAGCTTTGAATACTATCAGCCCCAGAACGTCGTCGTTTAGAGACGGGTTCACAGAAATCACCACCAACACCGGATCTATAAGAAGCAACAAGAACAAGTAGGAAAGAGCTCTCATATTCAAAAATGCTCGCATTATCGGAAACTAAAAACCCATGTGAAATTAAGCTCAGCAACCAAAAGAAGAAGATACAGCGTCACTGTTTCTGACCCTCAAAGGCTCTAACAATGACCAACGAAAAACGCCAAGCAAGGAAAACAAAATACTAAAAGAAAAACAAAAGACCAGCTTTCTCCAACGGCTAGATTTAAAAGCAGGAAAATAACTCAATGAGTCAAAGAAGGGACTCTGAAACACCGGGGAGCACTCGCATTAGCAAAGCAAGGAACTCCACACGCCAAAAGATAACGGAAAAAATAGAGGACCTTACAGATGATAAAGCGTGCAAAACCCTAGAAATCACTCGAAAGTAAAGAATTTACTGAAGCTTAGAAGTGCAAACAAGTTGAAGCAGATAACGAGAGTGTTCCAAAAAGTTCGATCCGAAAACCGTCAAATGCAAAAACAGAGCTTGTGAAGTTTACCCCGGAGAGTAACCACCGGGAAACCCACCGGATTTTTCCCACACCGGAGGATAAAGGAAAAAAAGAAGACAAACGGGGTTCCGACGAGAGTGACCGGGAAGTTCAAAGGAGGAGTAGAATAATAAATGGGTTTCACTTGGCGTTTAAAGATGGGCAGAGCAGTGTCTCTCTCTTCTCTCTTCCCTCTTCTCTCTTCCTCGCTATCTCTGCTGTCTGAAGCACTTACAGAACTAAATAATAATTTTTCAGTTTTTATTAACGGCAAAAGGGTCCAGTTTGGTCGCTGGGGACAATAAATTAGATCGTGGCCACGTGGCGTAACCCATGCGGGTAGAGTGTCCGACGTTTCAGACACGTCATCATTGTCAGTTATACTTTTGACATGGAGGGCTTACCTGGCATATTCAGCTTTCAACAACTTCAAAGTTTGCCCCTACTTCACTTTGAAATTACGTTTTTTTTTTAATCTTTTTCTCAATTGATGGGTATATAATCAAAGCCACATTAGAGTATTATTTGATTTTACTTAATTAATGGGAGATTGATTTATTTGAGAACAAAGAGATGGGATTCACTAAAATGCATCTCATACGCTCAATTTATTGAGAACGAATTCGGTGTAAATTAGGGAAAAATATTAAATGCATGTAGTTAAAATAAAGTAAAAAAAAATAAGAGTGAGTAAATTAATGAAATAAAAATATGTTGAGATTTATTTTTTATTTATTCTCTCCTTTTTTTTTTTTATCACATATCATGCAATTTCTGTGTAAATTACAGAGGATTTAAATCCCCTTTTACTTTTTTTTTTTTACGAGATAACACAGTAATTTCTTTTACCCTTCTTCCTTCTTTGCACTGTTTTTTTTTTTTCTGATTTTAATCTTATTAATTTAACGAACTTTAATTCCTCCTTGAAATTTTCGTCTTTAACTTAGATGTCACTATGCGTTAGTATTATTTTGGAAAATCCCCTACTCTAAACTTGTTTCCCTTTTATTTTTAGTTAAACTTAACAATATTTTTGCCCACAAGATATATATCTGCAAGTTCAAATGTGCTAGGTAAATAATTTAATTCATTCTTTATTTTTTTTTCTTGTCAATAATAAATAGGCTGTATTCAACAGACACTGGTCCAATTCCTTATAAAATGCAACTTTTGCAATTGAAGACACACATTGATACCGTGCCACAATGATTAAGTCAAGCGAAGGAGGACTAAAGTAATAACCTAGAAAAACGCATAAAAAGAGGTCATTAAAGCTGTGGGATAAGTTATTATATAGAATTATGGTGGCCCCCAATGGCAAAATTCAACCTTTAGGGGTATTGGCCTACAATCACAATGCATGGACATGGATATCCTTCAAAACCTGCAAGACCACCATGACCATTGAGTGGAATATTATGTTGTGACCTAAGCATGCAGGTGTGTACAAAAAATTCAACATCAAAGCCCAGCTCAACAAACTTATTTGACTGAAGCAAGCATCTGATTGAGTGTATTGAAGATTGCTCATGATCTAAGGTATGTGGGAGCAGAAAAATAAAAGAAAAGAACAGATGTTCAACTCATGAGAAAGCTCCATCTTAACTAATCAGTGCAGATGAACATCAGAGTCTACACTCAAAGACAAAATCAGAACATATGAGAGGTGAAGCAACTCAGATGGGAAAGGAGTATATAGGTGAGAAGACAAATGGGGAAACAGGAAGGAAGGAAGGGCATTTAGAGTTGAGAGGGTGAGTTGGTTGGCTATGGAAAAGTAATAAAGGGAAGTAGGTGGGTGTGGTGGGTGGTGTAATAAAAGAAAAAGGAGAGAGAAAGAGGTGCAAAAGAAAGATGGTGGAAGAAGAAAGGAATGAAGAGGAGCATCACACAGCATCAGTAGAGTAACTTCTCCTTAAAATTATATCATATTTTATAGTATTTATTTTAATTAGAATTTGGATATAAAATTATTTGGATGAATATAAAAAATTTTATTATTGAAATACTCGTGCAATGCTCATAAATAAGTCTCATTTAAAAATATAAAATTTATGATAGGTTCAACTTATTATGATGTTATTTCTTTAACATGACAAAATCGAGGAGAACGAAAGTGAGGAGAACCAAATTTGATTTTTTTGCATATTTTCTTATAGTTATTTAACCAACTGGGGTCTCAAGAGTATTTTATTTTACTACATTTTTAATTTAATAATTAGACTATAATATTTATGAATTAATATATAAATAATTCTCACATAATTCTTTTTATGACATGCATTGTTCACATACTTGCATGCTTAAATATAATCAAATCAATTTAATTATTTTTTATAAAATTTTATATTTAAAAATATCTATATTTAACATAGGATAATTCTACATTTTCATAATCAAATGTTGGCTCTTTTAAAGTTAAATAAATTTTAATATTTATACTATAATTTTTAATTATATAAATACAAATTTTAAAATTCATCCAACTAAAAAAATGACTATTAAAGAGGAAAAAACTCCACAAATGGATGATTGGCTAAGATTTTAATTTTATTTTATATAAAAAATTATCAAACATTGATATTTTTAAAAAATTAAAAACAAAAAAACAAAACAAGCGACCAATTTATGATAAATCTTTAGCTCTTGCGGTGCTGAAAACTTGGAGATCATTATTCACTATCCGGAGACTTTAATTGTCTTCTTTAAATTTTGGGGGATTTTTTTTTTATTGTAGGTGATTAATTTTGTTTATATTGAAGTGGAATATTATCACATTATCAAACTTGTTTTTGAGGTGAAATTAATTATAAATGGCACTATGATTAGTTCACGCATGCATCCTTTTGAAGATTGAGGACATAATCAATCACGGTAAGAAGAATATTTTTTTCAATAATGACATTTGTTTACAAAATTAATGTCATTATAACACGCAGACATAGATGAGGATTGCTTTGTAAGGAAACTGCAGGGGAAAGAAATATGAATAATGATCAAATAAGAAGTTGGTGGAAGTTTCATCATTGAAGAGAAAATTAAAATATGTATAATTCACACTAAGATATAGAGATATGATCAGAAGAATAATACAGCCTCTGGAATTTGAATTTTAGTCGTGCTATAATATATATACAGAGATGATAAATAAATAAATTAATATTGGAATTAATTAAAATTATGTATATACTATTGAATAAATTTTATGTGACGAGTTTATCATAAAATTTATTGTTAAATTGAAAGTTATTGTACATGAATTCATCATTGCTGTATACTTTATCAACATGCCAATAGTTTAATATATAATATATTGTTAAATATAAAAAGACTGTTAATTAACTACTAATTGGTATCAGCTTTTTAATATAATATCCATGTTGAGATAATAATTGCTCTTAATAGGTAAAAGTATGTCAATCGATTTCTCCAGTGTGTGTGGATTAATTGACACTAAGGTCAATCAAAATCAATCTTATGTCATTGAGTAACTTTGTACAAAATATATATTTTTTAATGAAATCCACCGTTGAATTAAAAATTTTTTATCATGAAGATTATTCTCATAAAGAAATAGAATCTTCAGAAGGAAACTATGACTTTTTCTCTAGAGAAGATTAGTTTTCTAATAAATGCATTTGAGATTTTAATTTTAACTTGCTTTATAACTATTAAGATAAAAATAGATGATGAGAAGTTGAGAAGTAAAACCTTGATATATAATTATGTGACTCATCTTAAAATTATTATTTTAATTTATTATTTATTGAAAAATAATACATTTTATGTCATATTTTTTAAAAAGTATTATATTCAAATTTTCTAATTAAATCATGAACTTTTAATTTTAGAAGCTAAATTTAATATTTTTTAAAAATAAATAATCAAGTGTCATTTTTTTAATAAATAAAAATTATTTTAAATATTATAATATTAATGAATAAAAAATTAAAATAATAATTTGATGACAGATCACGTTGTTGAATAAAGTAAACGATGTACATTGAAGTGCATAAAAAATTAATAAGCGTCAATGCGTGATGTAATTATTAAAAATAGTAATAACTCACACTTATTTCCAGAATAATATATAAAACCAGAATAATAAATACTGATTCTGACACATTTAAATGTGATGAGGGATTAGTAAGAGAGAGAGGGATAGGTGAGAGAAAAGTGGGAAAATTAAATGTGATGGCAAAGCAGTGTAATAAAGTGAAAAAAATTGCAGATTCATCGGATTGCGGAAGGGAATGGATTTACTGTATTGTTGTCTTTTATTGGGTGGTGCATTTTTTATGTTCTTATAAATAAAAATTTTAAATTTTATGTAATTAAAATTAATAAATTTTTAATTACATAGAATTATTAAAATTAATCTAAATATTAAATCATACATTCGTTTTAATATTCTTATATTTTTTTAAAAGATCCAAGACTCCAAATCGCAGAAAGCCTATTGACTTGAGGAAGATGCCCGTGAACATCCATGTCGTACAACACTAGTCTGCCACTATTAGTTGCCTTGTGCTTCACTCCAACCAACCAACCAACACACCAGAATGCCACGTTCTTTTAAACCTTTATTTTAATAATTCATTCAATATTTTTTAATTAAATTTTTTATATAATCATTTCTTAATTAGAATTTTCTTTTAAATGATCTATTTTTTAATATAATTTTTACATATAAAATTGTTATTAATAATTCTTTTATATTTTTTAAATGAATATCTTTTTAGGGATATTATTTATGAAGAATTCTTGATTTTATATCTCACAAATAAAAAATTTATTAAGGACACTACTTATTTTGGAATTAATGTATTTTATAAAAGCATTATTTTTGACTTTTTATTGATGGTGGACTAAAATAAGAAATACCGATACATAAAAGATTAAATTGATAAAATAATTATATATATAAACTAGTTCTTATTATTAAAACTAAGCATAATTATGTATTAAATATCAATAGGGGTTATATTGTAAATACAAATACTTTAGGGTGTATTTTGTTATTTTTTCTATTTATTCTTGCTCTTAAATGAATTGACACACCCTAGCATTTTATGTATTCAGGTTATTAAAGCAGTAGTACCTCAAATACTTAAAAGCACTAAAGAATTTATTATTTTTTTCGTGTGCATTTGTCTTAATAACTCCCATATTTGTGCGCATTGCATTTGTTAAAAAGTTGAATAAGTCATCTTAATTAGATTGAAACAAAATAATAAAATGTAAAATGTTCTTTAAAAAAATCTAAAAATAAATACCCAACTAGGGAGGCGAAGCATGTGCGTATCTACTTCAATAATGGGCTATCAATCCAAAAAAAAAAAAATCCATCATTCAATGAAAGCTTTAATCTTTTTTTTTTTTGGTTAATTATAAGAATGCGGTTCAATCGTGTTACCTTAGAATAATCGACCTCACGAATCCGAGGTTGTGTTTGAGTGCTGCATTATTCATTTTCTTCCCATGAGGCTGAAGCCACCACCATATACTCTCATCACTTTTTTCAAAGCACGAATCATGTACTATCATCACATCACATTACCCATTAATGTGTTATTTTATTGATAGGAATTTAAATCTGACAAAAAAAGAATTCGAATCAAAGAGAGAGGCCAGTGGAGCCCAGAATAATTGGGGATGTTGACAATAGCGAAGAGGCAAAAAAACCGGCAAGTCAAAGAAAAGAAAAAACAAAAAATTCCCCCAAAATTAAAAAAGAAAAAATAATAATATTGTCGGCGCTGATATGAAACGGAAGTAAACGTTGCAACAGACGGAGTCAAATGTCAAAGGGAAAAACGAGGGAACGGCAAACGGTAAACTCCAAAGCCGTCTTTTCTGTGCCCTTGGGCCCATCATGGGAAATTCGAGGAAGGAGGGAAACGACGGGAGGGAGAATCTCGAAGTTGAAAACAAAGACTGGGAAAGTCGTTCTCTGAAGTTTTGCTTTTGTTTTGTAAGAGAGAGGGTGGTTAGTGTTCCCGTCTTTCAAGGCGAGAAAAATACAGACAGTAAAACGACAGGGGTCTCATGCGTCGTTTGTTTTTGCGTGCTTGTTGTGACTCGCTTTTGTGTGGCGTGGATGGGTGTGGGGCCGCGCGTTTGGCAATTGTTACAGGCTTTATTTCACGGACAGGAATTTCTCGGCTGTAGAGTAGCATCCTGCTTTGGTTTTGGAAATCCATGTTGCGAATTCACCAAATTGGGCATTGGATTAGACTTCGTTGACTATCCTAGCATCAAACTTAGGCTTTTTTCTAAACTATAAATAAAATATTTTTTTATTTTTTATTTTTTATAAAATTATTATTTAGATTATTTTTTATTTATTAAAAATATTATATTTAATTTTTTATTTAAAAAAAAAATAGATTTAGTGTTTTATATTTAAAGTTTAAAATTTAATAAAAGAATTAAATTTGATAAATCTTTTAAAAGAGGAGAGCCATATTCTAACTGATTAAATATTATTTTTAATATTTTAATAAGTTTGGATTTAAAATAATAATTTTATGATAAGTGAGAGATCTAAAGTGTATTTTTGTCAAACAAAAATATTTGCTTCATTTCATACTTTATGTTACTTTTAATTTTTCATTTATTAAAAATTAACCAAAATCTCATTTTAGTCCCTTACTTTAAACTCAAACTAAACTGAAACCAAATATGAAACAAATCTATATCACATATGAAACAAATCTAAACCAAATATGAAACAAATTGAAACCCAATCCGAACCAACTTGAAACCAAATCTGAGTACTTTTCCCTTCCTCCCATAATGCTTCAAATGAGTACCTTTGCAGATGGCAACTCCAACAGAAGACTTCAACACGCTTGGATATTGCAATGGAAAGCGACGGAGATGAAGATAGAGACCACCAGAATAGACCTAAATGTGCAGCATAGACTAAGGCATTATGTGGATGCATATAAGATGAAAAATTTGGAACGCTGAACTGGAGGGTATCCGGTTTGATTTTGGGTCAATTGGGTTTTCAAGGTTACCCTTTTGTTTTATTAGTGTTTATAAGATGTGCCATTGACAACTTGTTTTATAATCCTACTTACATTAATGTTCCACATCAGCAAATAATGGCCTTTTAAGCACTTATAATGACCAGGGGGAGGGGGACAACTTTGGTGGATAGAGATGTGAGTGGGGACTAATTAGAATTTTTGAGGGACCAAAATGAATGCAATGTTACATTGTTTGAAGATTTTAAAAAAATTGGTTTTTTTTTTTTAAACGAGATATGTGCTATGAAGAACTAAGTTTGGATCTTTGGCATGCATGCATCGCATTGTCTGTATGCTCCATATCCAATTGCAAAGTTCATAATTAAGCTATAAACAGAAGAGCCACCATTGACATGAAAGATTGAATGTATAATTTTCAATGAAGCAAGTAAATTTCTCTTCCTTAGAAGAAAGTAGTGGGAAGATAATGAAATAATATAGATATAATATTTAGTAAGTATTTTTTAGTCTTGCTTCTGATCTAGACCAATTCTCAGAATTCATATCATGGGTTAGCTGAGTAAAAAAGTTTAACTAGATCAAAGAAAATCATGCTAGTTTAAATAAAACTCTAATGAAGTCATTCCTAGGAAAAGAAAAGATTATACCCTTCTTTTCTTCCCCTTTTCCTTTATTCTTTTGGATGCATGCCAAACTGATAGGACACTTTCATGTTTTCAGAGATCATTTGTCACCTACACCTCAACTTTCCTTGACTTTCTTGTTATTTTTCTTACCATGTTTGGAATGTGCTCTATACAATACTGGCAATGGATGTGACTTTCATGGTAATGTTTATTTTGATGTTCATGTAATTTGTCACTATTTGTTTAGTTGCTCCTTAAATTTGATACTGCCCTCATCTCCATGTGAAAGATTTGGTCAGGCAAATAGTCTGTTATGTAACATGGTGATTTACCAAGTCAATAGAATTAAGTAATGTAATTATGGATAATAAATCACACCTATGCTGGAAGCTGTTTGTGCCTTTTAAAGTGTTGTACCAATACAAGAGATCTTGCTCCCTATCTTGTATGAAAATGAAATTTAGAATTTTTTAAAAGTAATGGATTGAGTTTTCAAATTAGTCAAAAATTTATTGAATCATGTATATTTAACTTTTTTGGTTTGGATTGAATGGGAAAAGATGTATTAAGACATGAAGAAATGAAATAGAATCCTAAAAATTAAAAAAATTTTAGGTAGGAAATAAACAAATTTGTCAAAAATTAAAGCACCAAGTTTGTGTAAGTTAGAGCTATTTACATGAATGTACATCATTTACATACAAAAATTTATTGCCACTGATCAAGTTTGTGTAAGTTAGAGCTAATTTGTTGTGTTGGATTCTTTACATCAGCAAATTTCTTTACTGATCATTAGAAAAACTACCTTGCAACTTGTTGATCATTGTAATCTGTATGCTATCTTCAAACATCAGAATTTATAAGAGTGTTGTCATAACGGTAGTTGGGGTAAATATAACAGTACTTTGGTTTAAGTTTTGCACCATATATATATTCAATACAACACAGCTTCAATGTGCACCTTAATAGATACCTTCAACTAATGAAAAGAAATACCAAGGTATAATGAAATTTGAAGAGTAACATTAAACCATGCTAAAGCTGATAATACCAAAGATGTAGATTACATATATATACCTATTTCTTAAAGTCTTTATTCTTCAAACACAGAAAATAATTTCTGATACCAATAAATACTCACTGAAACAAATATTTTCTAGACACGGAAAAAAAATTTATGAAACTAATAAATATTTATTGAAACAAATATTTTATGAAGTTCTAAACAGATATAACCATCTATATCCTACTGATTGAATCCAATAAATATTAACTAAAACAAAGCAAACCCTTGTACCACAAGAAGAACCAATTCTATCATCACATCTTTCACATATACAAAAAGGACCTAGGTTGAGACGAGGCATCCAGTTTTTTTCTATTAATTCGAAGTTTTTCTAGGTTGACATGTGACATCCAGTTTTTTCTATCTAAAGGATGGTAATGAGAACGTGGGTGGTCTTGCCCAAAACTTTTAAGATCAGAGAGAGTTCAGTTAACTCTGGGTAGAGATCACAAAACCCATGTTCGAATTGAGAGGTGAAGGCATGAACTAAACAAAAGGGAAGAATCCTTGGTTCTTTTTCCTCTTGTTTGATTTTGCTTGTTCGCTTTTGCATCCGTGGTTGATGAAATTGGATATAACAGGGCATGGTGATGTCAAAATGGAATTTTTTTTTATTTTGGTTTAGTTGGGATTAAACATGCTAAATGAAATTTCGCTTTTCTTGATACTCTTGTGCTGTTCTGTGAAGATTCGCCACTCGGCGAGGATATCATTAAGATTGTAAAGTGATGAGATAGACATGGTGGTTATGGATGTGCTATTGTCCTCAATAGAGTCCCAAGAACAGAATCGAACATTTTCCAAAACTTCCAAGATAGAGTCGAAAGATTTGGATGGCGTCAAATGCTCTAATGGAGTCAAAGGCTTTGGTGGAGTCCAATGTCAGGGAATAGAAGTTGACGATGAGGAACAATAGTAACTCTGAGGCAAGGAAATGGACGGCTTATGCGGAGGGAGGGATGTATGGACTGCTTGTTGCAAAAACTAATGTTGAGTTTTATTCTAACTCAGCAACAAACGTGCCATGTCAGCAAGTTACTAACAACAAGCGGACAGAGGGACTCTTTTCGGTAATTATAGCATGGAGGACTGATATGAAAGGACCAAATGAAAAATGGTGACAAGTAGGGGATTAAAATAAGGTTTTTCTCATTGAAAATTATTAATTTTGATCATTTATTTTTGAGATAATTACCATATACAATCTCGTAAACTAAATATGTGTTTGGACTAGCACTGGGTTAACGTAATTTTGGATTAACTTAATTTTTAAAATTGATTTTGCTTCATCATTGAAATTTATATTTAAAAATTTTCATTTGAAAATTAATTTTTGTCATCTATTTAGTCCATTCAATGTAAAAGCAACTATTTTTTATTTTCATACAAATAGGAATTTTGATGGCAAAATTAATTTTGAAAAAAATTAATCGTCAAACCAAATGACAATATTTACAAGACACACTTCCCTTTAGGCATGCAAATGAGCTTCTGAATCTCTCAAATACTAAATTAAACACACTATAAATTCTGCTAATCAAAAGTGACAATATTTTAAAAGTAAAGATATAAAAAAATAAAATAAATAATGGGTCAAAATAAAAATTTAGTGGTAAATCAAGAACTAAAATGATTTTTTTATTCATAATAACTTATTTTAATATCTATTTATATTTTTATTAAAGTTTTACAATTCAACACTAAATTTTGTTAAATTTTTGTAATTATTTATTCTAGGGGTAAGAGTAGGTATATCTTATCATCCTGTTTTAATTCGATCCAAGTTTAAAAGAAAAAAAAACTAATTAATTGCGGTCAAAGTGGTGGGGTAAATGGATTTGTGCTAATGAAATTTTGTGCACATGGTTTGTTAAGTTTAAATATTTTGAAAAGAATGCAATATTAGGTATGAATATGGTATGCAAAGTAACTCACTTAAGTGCTTCGATACATATATATTATGTGAATAAAATTTTTAGAAAGACTAATGCTTGTGATAATTTTTTATTTAAAACATTCATGTTAAAAATTTGATAATTAACACTTAAAAATAGAGTTGTCAAAATGGGTCAACCCGACCTATCCGAGCCAACCCACCTGAGTTGGTGGGTTAAACAGGCTGACATGCGAAGGTGGGTTGAAAACCTCAATCCAACCCACCTGGTAAGTTAGGTGGGTTGACTTGTTTAACCCACCAAAAAATAAAAAATGTTTGAAAATTTTTTTTTCAATATCTTATCACTTTAACATACTTAAAAAATTAAAAAAGTATATACAAAATTATGAAATTTCAAATATAACAAATCACAAATACATAATTATTCTAAAGTTCCATTATTACTAAGGAGCATCAATAAAATTGAAATCTTGAATTGTAGCCAGATTTGAAACTTGATCACCATTGCCATTATCAATCTCTTCACCTTCACAATGAGCATCTACATCAACTAAAGTAAGAAATAATTAAATTTCTGTCAAACACATATATATATTACTATACAAATCATAATATAAAAAAGTCATAAATTGTAAATTAATACCGTTGAAACCATGTAGCCAATTGCGTGTACAAATAAGAGTTTGGACATTTTCTAAAAAAAGACTACACCTATACTTGTTCAAGATCCATGAGCTAATGCTAAAGGCAGATTCACTAGCAACAGTAGTGATTGGAATGCTAAGTATGTCACATGCCATTTTTGATAGGGTAGGGAATCGATATTAATTCTCCTTCCAATATTCCAAGTACATATAAGAAATAATGAGTTATTATGAAAATATCAAATAATAGATAAAACAAAGTCAAACTATTAATGGAATAGAAGAAACTTACATCAAGAATATCAAAATCACCAATAGTATCTACATCCCTTCCGATAGTAAAAGCATGTTGGCTAAAGTTAGTCAATACAATTGAACCACTTGTTTCCCCATTAACATTGATGATATTGCATTTTTTTTTCATATTGGGCATAAATGCGATATAACTTAGTCTTAATATTGTCAAGCTTATCTTGACAAGTCATAGGATCAAGTCTATTATAAGAAAAACGCAACACCTCAAACTTCATGCGAGGATCAAGAACAACAGTCATAGTAAGGATAACACTATAATCACCCCAATACTTGTCAAAAATTATTTTCATCTTCATTGTCATTTCTTCGATTACTATGTCAGTATTATTCAAATTTTTCATCAACAAATATTCAATTTTCTACACCTGTAAGAAATATGTGTTCGATGTGGGGTAACTTGAACCTGAAAACAAATTGGTTATAGTATTGAATGGACGAAGGAACTCACACATCTGCTCTCCTCTTGTCCACTCTTAATTTGAAGGATATGTCTTGAAATTTCTATCAGTCATTGATAGTCTACAAAAGGCATGACGATACCTAATTTGACTTTCAAGTATTGAAGGTGGAATTCTATCTAGTGGGAACATCTAACTGTAAACCCACTGTACTGTGAATGTTACCAATTGCTTTCACACACTCCTTGAAAGCAATCATCCTCGCCTCTAATGCTTTAACATATTCAATGCTCTCCCTAATCATGTGCAAAGCTCCACTAGCCACTTTTAAGCCCTCTTGAACTATGAGGTTTAAGATATGGGCACAACATCTTACATGGAAAAATTCACCGTCACACAACAAACCATTTTGCACACACAAAAGATCTTTCAATATCTTTTGCATATTGTCATTTGCAGAAGCATTGTCCAAAGTGATTGAAAATACTTTCATTTCTATTGCCTATTCTCTCAAACATTCAAATACTTTATTGGCTAACTCAATACCAGTGTGTGGAGGTTCCATTTTACAAAATGAGAGAATTTTACTATTAAGCTTCCAATGTTTATCAATGAAATGTGTAGTCAAACAAATATATCCTTCATACGTACAAGTAGTCCAACAATTAGAAGTTAGACATATTCTATTAGGACTTCTTAACATAGCTTCCTTCAATTTATCCTTTTGTTGAATATAATATTTCCACACATCAGACACTGTAGTATTCCTACTAATGTGCTTCACATCTAGATTTAAAATCTTGTTAAATTTCCTAATCCACCTATATTCAACAAAAGCATATGCAAGATCATGCTCAATAATAGCCATGGCTAAAACTTCCCTAGCACGTTTATGATCAATTTGTTAGGCCCTTAATTTTCCTGATTGATATAACATCATGGTACCAATATTATGATACTTAGAAAGCTATGGACACTTAGGAATATGACGAAGAAGACTTAAAGTACCAATCTTAGAGCCTCCACACACATATGTCTGATCACATCCATTACATTTTACTTTCTCTTTACCATTAATTATGTTTATTGTAGTAAAAGATTTCCAAACATTAGAAGTACAAGTTCTAGCCTTTTTACATAGAGGTTCTTTTCCTCTGTCCAAACTATCATCATGCTTAGAGCTGGAAGGAATTAATTCATTTAAAGCCTCAACATTATCACTGCCACTCATATTAACACTTTGATTATTAACAGATTCCATTATGCACCTATACAAACAATACAATTAATTTTATTAAACAATATGTCTTACTAAATTTCATATAAACAAATAAAATTCAACATTTAGATACTATTTTTTTTTTACTCAATTAATATTTCCAAAGTATTCAACATTCAACATTAATTAATCAACAAAGTATTTAAACGGAAACATTGCCACTGTCGAATTCGGGATGCCAAATTGCTAGTCATCATGCCATTGCCCAGATCAGAGACATGAGAGACATGAGAGGAGAGATGAATGGTGGAGGAAAGTAATACTTTTAGTAGGAGGATCGGTGAGCGAATAAGGACCGTCGGCAAGAACAAGGACCGTCGAACAAGAACAAGGACCGTCGGATAACAACCACGAGCTTCCATGACAATAGAGACTAGTGAGCTTCCACAACAGCAATTGCAAAGGCAAAGGAGTGACTGACTAACGATACTGAGTGAGGACTGAGGAGGCAGCTGTGAAGCAGAGCAGACAACGACTCAACGAGTAGTGGATGGGAAGAACCGAGGAGGAGGGCTGTGACGAGACGATGCTCGGATGTGTACTATAAATTGCAAATTAGGGATTCGATTTCAAATGTGTTTCAGTCGTCTAGAGTTTCAGACTTTCAATGTTTAAGTGTTTAACTCATTACACTGACTGATTGCTGCGTGCTACACTGCTGGATGACTAGACTGGACTCACCATTTTTTTTTTTTTAATTTGTAAAAGAGTGCAAATGGGCTCAAAGTCTCAGACAAGCAAATTAAAAAAAAAAAAAACGAGTGGCCTATTTAACTTGCAGGCTAGCCTGTTTGGCCCATAGGTTAAGCGGGCTGAGCTAGTAGCATCCTACTAAACGGTTTTGTAAGCAATCCTATTAGCCCAATCCACCTCTTGGTGGGTTAAACGAGTTCGACCCGGTAGGCTGAGCCTGTTTTGACAGCTCTACTAAAAATTCAGTGTGAATATATTCTCTTACTAAACCCTTGTCAACGCTTACATTTAATATATTATTATTTTAGCAGAAAACCACTTTTATACAATTTTTTTTATAAAGTTATTTTCCCTCCAACTTTAAAAGATAACTCTCATAGCAAATCTAAACAATGCTGTAGATATATTATATCACATCATTGTATATCAAATTCAGTGATATTATTTTAGAACGATGACATAAAAAAAAAATTAATAAGTTCATTGTTTAAAATGAATTAATTTTGATTTTAAAGACCGAGATGAATTCAATTAAAAAGGTTTGATCCTTACCCCAATAACCTGTCCTTGTCCCCTAGTTTCATTGTCTTATGCCATTTTTTGTGCACTAAGTTAATAACAAATGAAAATTTATTAAAATTTACTTCCAATGCATCTAAAAAATTTATGACAATGCTCATTTGTCATTGAATCAATAGTCTCAAAAATTTTATTGCTCAAGCTTCAAAAATCTATTTATAAGAAGTTTTAAATGTTATATCAATTTTATTTTTACACAACTCTTAATATTCATAGAAGAAGATAGTCAAACAATATGTCAAATTTTTGGCCGATCAATCGTGTGTGTATATATATATATATATATACACACACTTCATTTTCCATTTCAAATGATTTTTTGCTAAGGTCCAAATCACAAGAATAAAATAACCTTAATAAGGCCATTAAGAAAGTCACAGGACTACTAATTAAGCCTGGATCCATATAATTATTGGGTAGGCTAACCAAGCCCGATATGTATGCTTTAGGAAATCAATACGACACCGTAGGTAAACAAAAAAAGGCCAAAAAAAAAAAAAAAAACGGGGAAATCAGAAGCAAATGTGGAAGACAGATGCACAAAACCTGACCTAAGTCCTTCAAAGTTGCATGTCAAGAACTGGTTAGCATTACAGTACGAAGTACAAAGTAATTTGGAAGTCGGAAGATAGCAGCAGCAAATCATCAGAGATGGCTGCCACTGCTAGTGCAAGCAGAAAGAAATTGATAGTCTCTGCTCTCTGCAAACACCTTTCAGTAAATCCTGTAAGTCCACGCTCACTGTTTTCCTTTGCAATTTTGCTGTCTGCTGTCGTTTGCTATGGACGGATTTTATATACGCATTTCAAATTCGTATGCTTTATTTTTCGATTCTTAATGGGTCTCATCGGGTCCTTTAAGATTGATCTTAGTACAGAAACATTACTTATTTCAGGGCATTTGTCCTTTAGTAGTTGATTGCTTGCTTAATAACTGGCAATCTCTGATGGCATATGAGCATATTTTCCCATAAAACCATGTGGGGTTGCTTCAGTAGGTAAAAGCAATTTGATGGAATCAATAGGACTTTACTGGGATGCATGTGTGCGCCATTGCGAATTTTTGTTGATTTAAGTTGTCTTTGAGGCAATTTTGATACTCAAGTAGAACTTCCATTTATGGCTTAAATTTCAGAGACCATAGTTTAATGTTCTACTTGCTAATTTTGCCCCAATTTTGCACTGTATTGAAATTAAATAGTTTTAAAAATTCGACATAGTTCTGAAAATTTAGTCTTTTCGGATTCCACTATATAGTTGTTGTACTGCCCTGTGCTTTGTCTTCACCGTACACCTGTAAATTGTGTAACACATTGAATGGTTGCTGGCAAAACGTTGCTCATAACTAAATATCTGAATAGAAACTTAAGAGAGTAGAAATGTTAGCTAAGTTTTTCATTTGATTGTGACAAATGAGTCTTATGGCAATTTGCCTGCTTTATCTTTCAATGCAGAATATTATTCCAACTGATGGTTTAGAAAGTGATGTCAAGAGTTTGTACTCAAACATCTCAGAGGCAGCAGGACATGGGGTCAATGACAGTAATGAGGTAAATGGCTTTTCCTGCATTTAGTGTTTATTTAATGCATAGGCATTCTCCACATGAATTTCGATGCTGACCAATGATAAGTTTTGCATTGGGCTTAGAAGTTTTGGGTATATCTGAAGCTGCTAATGGAAGTGAATAGGCCATTAATATCATTAACAGTTTAAATTTCCTTTCTTTGCTTATCTTTCTCTTCCCCTCTCTTGTCTTCTTGCCATTACCTGGATATGTTTAAGCCCCTAATCCATCATGAATCAAGCATGGGTTGAGTATTGACATCCAATGTTGGATTTGAACCTAAATTATGATATGCTCCCCAGAAGTTGTATGGTGGCACTTTGGCTTGTTTAATTTTAATTCTTACCCTTTATATATTTTTTTCTTGTAGATGATGAAGTGGGTAGCATTTGCTGAAGCTTTTCCTGAAACTCCTGAAGCTTCCTTTGAGGTTCTTAAGAGCTTGAACGAAGAACTCTCTGGGAAGTCTGTGCTCTTGGGCAATGGGTTTAAACTGTCTGAAGCTGATGTTCTAGTGTTTTCAGTGGTTCATTCTTCCCTGGTATGCCCCTTGCCATCTTCATCATTCTTTGGTTTTGAAACAGAGTACTTGCTCCCCAAACCCTAGAAATTGTCTGGTTGGGCATTTTCTGTCTTTCTGGCCCTCATTCAAAAGAGAACAAGAACTTATAATATTACTGGCACAATAAACTCAAATGGTTAGGTGGAAGTGGAGAAAAGGATATTTAAGTTTGGGCACTGACGTTATTATTTAAAAAAGTTTTAGTGGTTGCTTATTGCCAGGTCATCCTTTCAGAGACAAACAGAGAAAAACTTCCACATGTGTTAAGATGGATGGATTATATTCAGGTATATTCTGCAGTTTGGTCATCTATTGCAGCTTATATGTAAGAAACTACATTATTTTGCAACTAAATCATTCACAATAGTTGGTGGTGATTGGTGTTACTTTTTAGTGTATAGTTTGATATCTTGAGAATTCACGATGTCGAGTAAAAATGTAGCATTAGTTGAAGTTCCTGCACCCTGCTTGATGTTTATTTTCTTTTCTGTATTTTTACAGCAAATGGAAAGCAATAGTATAGAAAATTGTTGCAAGACCTTGGTACTAGGAATTGGGAAGCTGTTCTAAATCTGGCTTGGAATGTGACAGGAATTGGGGGAGGAATTATTTTTCTGAAATCTGAATCTTAGTTCCTAGTAATTTAATTCCATTGCAGGCACCATATGGACGTACCATGGTCCATATAAAAGTTCATAATTGGAGACTATGCTTTTTGCTGGTTAGGATGTTATATGATGATTGAGTACCCATGTGTTTGCTGTGTGGATGTGTTTTCTTCTGCCTAAATAAAGGCATTTGCATCTTCACTCTTCCACCTGTCCTGTGGAATGCTAGTTACTTTGTTGTTAGTTCTTGAGGGTTTTTTTCTAGCTGATAGCCAAGCTCAGCTTTGTCACAATTCGTCTCTTTTCTTTTTCTTTTTTCCCCTAATGTTGATTGCCAAGCTGATGAAATATTCCAGAAGTCATTTAATTTAGTATATCATTTAATAATAGACTTGGTTTGAAATTGGAATGCTTTGAGTTATGTCTAGCTTTCTGCAGTTTGCATCAGGAATACGTTTGTTTCAGTTGTGCCCTTAACCATATTTGTGTGTTTATGACCAAATGTCATTTTTTTCTTCAGCATAAGGAGGATTTTGAAGGTTTATTTGAGAAAATATTGCTGCGGGTGCCTGAATTTGAGCCTCCGGTGAGCTATCATTCTCTAATTAGTCATTTTTCCATAGACTAAGCAAAGCATAAGCCTCAAGTAATTCAGATGTATAAATCCCTGTAGTCTAAATTTTTATAAAGTATACTTTTTTAAAATCAAAATAATTATTTTATAAATAAATATATATTAATATTTTAATTATTTTTTGTAAAGAATGATATCTAGTTGAAGAAATAAAAAGATTAAACTATTTTAGTATCTCACAGTTTATTTTGTATATTTTAGAGTTTATTATTTTTTAAATAGATATCCTGATGTATGATAAAATAATCCAAAATAAAAATAATTTGTAAAATGTGAGAAGTAAACTGTAAGTTACTAAAAATTGTTTATTTTTTTTTTCTTGAATAGAATACATATAAAAAAAATCTAAAATATAAATATATTTTTATGTATTATTATTATTTAAAAAAAATATTTTTTATTTATATCAAATTAAAAAATAAATGCATTTTAGGACCATTAGATGAATCTAATGGTCCTAATAGCATCTCCAGTTACAGGAGAATCTCCAGCAACCGAGATGATCCATTCTCCTTAATTGCAATGTCTACTGCTGTAAAACTTGAAATTGTGCAAACGCTAGACAGAGATTCTATAAATTTTTCACTTTAACTTAATGGCATACACTTTAGAAAAGTAGTTCTAAAATATTGTGGCTGATTGCGGTGGCAGTTTTGATGAACACCATGTAGAAACCTTTAAAATTTTGGATTGCACCCATGCATGTCTTCTAGATTTTTTGAAAGGTTCTGTTATGCACCATAAGACATGTATTTGATTACTTGTAAAATCATATAGAGGCTTACTCTTTTCCATTTTCTTTATTTAATTTTAGTTGCAGATAGCAAAACCTGTCGGAGCTGCTGCTGATTCAAAAGAATCAAAAGCAAACAAGACAGAGCAAAGCACAAAGGATGTAAAAAAGTCAGAAGTAGAAGTAAGCAAAGATAAGAGCAAAGTTGAGGTAAGTATTTCTCTTTCTTTCCTCTCAAAAATTAGACCTATTTTACGTGAGAGCATGATTTTATTTATTTATTTATTTTTAAATTCTAGATAACTGAGTTGATGAGGTATGACAGCGTGAAGACCGTAATAGTGATTAAAAGCCTCTTCTTTTCATTTTTTTTTTAAAAAGAACAAGTTATAGGTCAGTTGCATTTGTATATGCTGCTTTGATGGAAACTGGGATCTGCAAAGAGGTCCATCTACGAACATATGTAAAATAATTTCTTAAGATTTAAAAATTGAGTATTTTTGTAGAACTCCGACACAGTAAGATCAATAAATAAATTTGTAAGATCAGAAACACCATTAACTTAATCATTTATGATGTGGGTCTTAGTCAAGGTTGTCTGTTTTGTTTTTGTGGCCAACGTCAAGGTTGTCAGTTTATAATTGCACTTTGTTATAAATTCCTTGTACTGTTGGAGTTATTTCCTAATTGAGTCATTGCGCTCTGAATATTCAACTCTTTCTCCTCTTTGGAACATGAAGGAAAAAGTAACAGGAGACAAGGATGCTGCTAAAGCAAAAGCAAAGGCAACAGGAGACAAGGATGCTGCTAAAGGGAAGACAAAACCTGCTGAAACAGAAGTGTCTGAGAAAGACAAAGAACTTAGTGTCAGTTTGCTAAATATTCAGGTTGGGCTAATTCGTAAAGCATGGAAGCATCCATCTGCTGATAGGTACTCTGGCTAAATTATCATGTTGAAAAACCCCTTTATAAATAAATAAAATTTAGCTGATGACTGGTTTATTCTTGCCATTGTGGTTTGATATGTTTGACATCTATTTACAACTAAATAGTAAAATTAATGAACTTAAATAATGCAGTTTATTAGTTGAGGAGATAGACATTGGGGATGCCAAATTGCGGCAAGTTGTCAGTGGTTTGGCAAAGTATTGTAGCCCTGATGAACTGACGGTAATATAGTTTCCTGACCTAGTGTGATATAATCAGACTTGGTCTGAGTTGTATTATGTAGTTGTAGGGTATATTGATTCTAGGTCTTAAATCCTATGGTCTTACTGTTTGATTGTACTTGCACAGAATCGTCGTGTTGTGCTTATTACAAATGTCAAACCTGGAAAACTACGGGATGTTATGTCAGAGGGGCTGGTATTTGTCCTTTTAAATCATGCTCATCTTTTGCTACGTAGGTTAAATTATTTTTCCATGCGTATCCATTGATGTTCAAATGCCTGCATGTATTTGACTTCTATTTCCAGGTCTTATGTGCTTCTAATGAAGATCACACCGTTGTGGAGCCCTTGCTTCCTCCTGAAGGGGCTAAAATTGGGGAACGTGTTTCTTTTTCAGGGTAATCTTGCTGAAATTTCTTGAATCTACGGAGACACATTTCCTTCTTGAATGGCTCATTTTAGTCTCTAGATATATTATTAGAAGTGCATGATTTTGTATCGCGTGAACATGCCTTAGCTAGGAAGCTCAAAGTTGTCAGTTTCCATTGGTCATTAAGAGCTTCTAAACTTGGATACTCTTAAATTCTATCGACCATATCTATTTTCTGTTTTTGAATAATCACTGGCTCTATCAGGAGTGGTGTTAATGCATTGAATATGTTAAGGTATTAGCAGATGAGAAATAAATAGAGGGCACAGAACATCAGTTAAATGCTGAGGAACACATTCTTAGATGGCCATTTTCCCGTTGTAGTAATAATTACATTTGATCTTTTGCGAAGTATTCTAATATAGCCTGTTTGTAGTGGCCAAAGCAACATTACTTTGTAATATACCTAAGATTGATAAATTATTTCATCATAGCTGCTTCCACTTCCTAGAAACTGCTGGGTATTTGAAATTTGGGTTGGTATGCTTATAGTCTTTGGATGAGGTCTCCTTCTGTGATAGTTTATTTTACGTTGATTTGTTCATTTTCCTACTTCAGGATTGATGGAAAGCCAGAAGATGTACTTAACCCAAAAAAGAAACAGCTAGAGAAGATTACCCCGGTATTCTCTTATTCCATTTTAATTTTAGAAAAAAACTTGTATATAACTTTTAAGTGTTTGTCATGAGGTCTTACAATGGATCTATGGATCTATGACACATGCTGTAGCTTTTCCAAAGCAAGTAATGACGTAGTCTTTATTTGGAGAAAATATATACATAATTATCTTCTTTATATGCTTGAAGAAGTTGAGGTGATGATGGGTATTTTGTAAATGCAGAACCTTTTCACTGATGAACAGGGCGTGGCCACATTCAAGGGAATACCTTTTATGAGTTCAGGTGGACCATGCACATCTTCCATTCCCAGGGCAACTATAAAATAATAATGATGATGGCCTTTGTTATTTAATTTTGCTAACCATTCAGAGATTGTTCCTAGCATTTATCACAGAGTATTTCAAATTTTGAACCATGTCAACAAATAGAAACCAAGATTCCCATATGTATACCATATGCTTGTCTTTCAGTTTCAATTACATGAGATGCATCTTTCAAGATGTCTGGCTGTTTTGTAGCTTTTTTCTTTCATTAACTAAAAGCGCTGTAACAAAAAAATTAGTGTTTGGCCAATTTTTTTTGGGACAATACGTTAATATAAATCACGATTGTGATGGATTTAGTGAGGATATTTTGGATTTACTAATGATGTTTCCTTGTTCTTTTCTAGAAAATTAGATTTTATTGCTTGTTTTTTTTTCTTTACATGAGCACCACCAAATTACATTAGGTGTTATACATTTTTTTTTTTTAATTTTAATAAAGTAACTCTAAAGAGAAAAATGGATCCAAATTATGCATCATAAAGAGTTTTTTTTCTCTTTTTTCACGCGAGATTTGAAATGTTAGATTTGAATTTTGAATACCATTCACACACTCGTAAATTGTGCCTTTCGCCATAGGCGCCTCAACTGTGGATACATGAGATTGGAGGGTTGACAGATTTGTGATTCCTGTTCTCACTCTTTATACAATTAAATTTTATAAAAAATATATATAATTTTGATCCTTCTCTTAAAATGAATTTGGTCCTTTAAAATAAAAAATATTAAAATAATTTTTTTAAAGATGAAAATCTTCAAGACATATAGATTTTTTAAAAATTAATTTAGTTCTCGGACGAAATCAAGTAGATTTACATTTTTGCTTTTAGTTTTTGAAAGATTATTTTAATATTATTAATTTTTAGAAGACTAAATTGATATTTTAGTTAAAAATAAAATATTAAAATTATATTTTTCTATTAAATTTAATCAAAATAATATTAGAATAATTGAACAAGATAAATCTTACTAAAGTAGGTAATACATATGAGGGTTCTGTTAATCACGAAAATTTATTGCACCTGACAACAATGATTAGAGTTTTTTATATTATTTTCAATGTATTCAATTAATAAAGTTTTTAGTTTTTGTTTTTATTTAAATGACACAATTATTCTTTGAATATTTTAAGAGGTATAATTAAATCTATTTTATTCTTAAAAATTTAAAATCAATCTTCAACAAATTTTTATATCTCCAAACATCTGAATAATATTTCCACATTACTCTTAATATTAGAAACTCTTAAATTTAATTTAAATAAAAAAAACTCTAAAAATACATTACATCACCATTCAATACATAATATAATATTCTAATAGAGAATTTTAAGATATCTAATGCCACTTAAATATCACTACATGGAACATAAAATATTAATAAGTCCTTTAACCAGTACAACAAATATTCAAAGAATAATTGTGTCATAAAAACAAAAACCAAAAGTTTTGTTAATTGAATGTATTGAAAGTAATAAAAAAGTACTTAATTATTATTGTTAGTAGGTATAATTGAATGTATTAAAAGGTATAATAAAATATATCAGCATATATGTACCGAACATTTGACAAATCTAAAGCATTTTATAGATTAACTTTATAATGCTGCCATCTTACATTAAAAAATCATAAGATTAAAAGTATCAACAAGTCTCAGGAACTTGAGAGTTATGCATGCTGCCTCTAAGAGTAGTTAAAGAATGGACATGAAAATGAAGCCTTAAGTAGATTGTCACATCCTTGGCAACAGTAAATACAACAGCAACCCCAAGCAGGAATTTTGGGAACATTTCTTTGCTTTATCCATTGCCCAAAAGTCTATGGGGAATCTCTGTCATATTGCACTACAGCTTGGGCTATGCTTAGGTTACTAGCACAACAAAATCTTAGGCGCACGTGTTATCTAGTTACATAATAAATTAAAAAATAAATAATATATAGATAAATTCATTACTACATAATTCATGTTCAATACTAAAAAAGGTGAGACTCACCCAAGTGAATCCAATTAAAACTCAGTCAATTTTCTTGGCGAACGAAGTTGAAGAAAGTAGAAATCAAACTAAAGGTGTAACGTGTAACAAAAAATATGGACTAATTTGATGTTTTAGTATTAATTAAATTATTTTTTTAATAATTCTTACTCTTATTTTTAATTAATTTTATTAAAATTAATACATTAAATTAATTATTACATTAATATGTCAAAATTAACTAACATTTTTATGTGTAATTTTTAACAGTGGAAGAAGTACAACTAGAAAAAATTTAAATTTAAATTTTTTGTTATTACAATAATTACTGTGTACATAAAATAATCGCACACATTTATTTTTATATTATAATTAACTGCCAGCTATTTTTTTTAACCTACATAATAGGTGCTATATCCAAAAAAAAAAAAAAAGATTCGTATTCAAAGAAGTTCATTACAGGTTCAGGTTGACATGGATCCTGATGTCACAAAATGTCACTTCACCTGTCTGGTTTTTGTGTTCCCTCTTATAAAAATATAAATCACCATTCTTGGCCTGCTAATTTTACCTATTTCAAGTGAAGCATCAACAATCTAGCCACACAACCCAATTCAACACTCATTTCAATATGTAGTCCCTTAATGTGGTCTTCCAAGTTTGTTTATAATTTTATTATTGTCTTTTTAACTTTATTTAATTTTTATATTAACTTTTACTTTTATTTCTTAATTTCATCTAGCATCAATTAAGCTGTTTAACTCTACCTTATATATTAACTTTGTCAATTAACTTTATTTAGTTCTAATTTAATATTTTTACCTTAAGTTTTGCTTTCATCTCTAAATTTTAATTTGTTCAACTCTTAATTTTTTAAAAAATTATTCAAATATTTTATTCATTCTAACACCGTCAAATTAAGATGCTACAAATGTTTGAACTTTGTATGAATTGAGAAATAAATAAATAAATAGAGTTAGTAAAACTAAAATGAGAAAAACAAAGATAAAAACAAACTAGGCTATCTAAGTACCAATTGATTTATGTTCTGAAAAAATAAAACATAAAATTGAACTTCCAAATAGAAATTACGTTTTATAAAACTTATTCATATTAATAGATAAAAAAATAAAAAAGGAAGATGAAAATAAGTATTTGAGCAGTTTTTGAATTATAAGCTAAATTAGAAGAGAATAAAATAAGAGATAAAAATGAAACTTGAGATCAAGTTAAGCTATTAAATTGGAATCAAATTAAATTAGAGAATAAAAATAAAACTTAAAGTAAACTTAACAAATTAAATTGAAACTAACTAAAGTGATAGGACTAGATTAAAATTAAATGATGCTAAATAAAAGCAGAACTTGAACTAAAATTAAAAAATAATAGTAATTTTTAAGACCGAATAATAATTTAAAAAATTACAATGATGAATGTAATGATACAGATTGTGACGAGAGATGAGACTAAAAAATCCAAAGTTTGGTTTGCAAGTCAACCTAATACTTGGATGACTCAGTTTGACAGAAGCACTGACATGTTCAGAAAGAGCACTTGAACAAGGGTTTGATTCTCTACTCGTTTTGGGGTTGTAAAGTGAAGTTCATTTCAAAGATCAGTGCGTAGCCATCTTTTCTTTCTATATTGATGACACAACCACAAGATGCTGCACTTGGATTTTATTCTTCAGCTTATGACGCCACCCCGTACAATAATTTTGTACTCACTTTAGATAAGAGATGACTCAGAAAAAGGAAAGGAAAACAGAGTGGACATTTTCTTGGTTTCCAAACGTGTGGACTTCTCTTTTCTTCTGTTTTCATTTTCCACTCAAATCATATCATCACATGCAATTTCCGTCCGAAAATCAAACTCTTTCATACCTGTAGATTCTGTCCAGTTGTTAACACCACCAATTGAAGATCTGATTTCCCTTTTGGCTGCCTGATTGGGTAGGATAAATTGTTATTTGTGTGAGGTAGAGCCTCTCAGTAATATGTCCCAAACGTTTGATTTACTCAAAACAAATCATATCAAAGAAGTTAAGCAAATACCAAATGTTTCTGTTTACCTTCGTGTCACTTCTCCACACTTCATCATCTTGGTTGTTGAAAATTTTAAACCAGATTCGATTTCTTAAAACCAAGTCAATTAAACCAATCAATTTCTATAATTTCTTGGGATTTTCCATCCTAAATTTGTTTCTTTCTTTCGCTCTTTCTATAGGTTTGTTTAAACTCTTAAAAATGATCATAAAGAGAAAATCAATTATTTGATTGCAAATGAAAGTTGCATTCTGAATGAGATACTCAGATCTGGGGTTAATAGCTGCTTATTCTTTTTCCAAGAACATACCATTTCAAGCTTCAATTTCAGCCATTTATACCATTGTTCATCGGGTAAAATAGCTTCTATAACCCAAAAAAGAAGTCTCATTTCAAACCTTATGACCCATTTCCAACAAGATTATTTAGATCATATCACTAGACTTATTTGTTAATGAAGAATTATCTTTATAAAGGAAAAAACTTCATGATAATTATTAGTGTTTTAGCCTAGAAGTCACTGGGGGTGAGCATTTCACAAAATTGAATGCACAGACTGCAGATACTGATACTGATACTGAAATGTTGTCAAGACAGATATGAAAGAAACTGTAAATGAGAGAGAGAGAGAGAGAGAGAGAGAGAAAGAGCTGGTTGGGACTGAATCATATCTCATAGATACCCCAAAAGGATCACGAAATATCTGTGACTTGATATTATCTCTCCTCTCTCTCTCTGGTTTTCTAAAATTCCTTTCCCACCAACCACCCTCGATTTCATATGCATTTACTCTGTATATATACCACCACCTCGTTCCCTTCATACATCTCTTGTGACTTTCAAGTTTGTTTGCTATTATGTTCCTTTCTCTCTTCATTATAGGTCTTGTCAGAAAAAATAAGCGTTTTGTTTTCATCTGGCCCTTCTGCATTTAATACTCTTGCAGCACCTTCTTTATTTCAACTGCGTTTATTACCTTCTGTAGCAGAGTTTCTTCTTTATTATCTGCGTTTTTAAGATACAGAAAACGTATGGCTTCTTCTACTTCTTCACCAAATTGGGTCATGGAAAATGGGGTTATGCCCCATGTATTAGCTGTTGATGACAACCTCATTGACCGCAAACTCGTTGAGAAGCTCCTCAGGAATTCTTCTTGTAAAGGTAACTTATTTATAAAGCATTTTTTCTTCTTCTTCATCTCAAAAATACTGCAGAAAATGGAAATTTATGAGGATGGCTATTTGCTTGCAGTGACAACTGCAGAAAATGGACCAAGGGCATTGGAGTTCTTGGGGTTGGCAAGTGATGAAGAAAGCACCTTGAAGGGCACTGTAAGTAAAGCAACTCATTCTCTTTTCATAGTAGCCAAACTTATATGCATTCTACCAAACTGCTAATGAAACGCTGCTTTTAGGGATCCAAAGTGAATATGATTATCACAGACTATTGTATGCCTGGGATGACAGGATATGAGCTACTGAAGAAAATAAAGGTATTTTAGACTTTAGAGGGTATGGCAGAAAATATAGGAATGTTATTGAATCAGTGACACAGTTTAACAATCACAAACTGTGTTTTACTATGAAAGCAGGAATCATCAATCATGAAGGAGGTCCCTGTGGTGATCATGTCATCTGAGAACATCCCAACTCGGATCAACAAGTAATTCTTACCCTTAACTATATTCTACAGATCATGTTTGACACTATGTATATTCTTGGTGTTCTGACTCATTCTCTGTTGTGTGTGAGAAGGTGTTTGGAGGAAGGAGCTCAGATGTTCATCCAAAAGCCACTCAAACAATCTGATGTAAAGAAGCTGACATGTCAACTAATGAACTGCAGAGGCTAGAAAACTGCTCTTTTTTTTTTTTGGTAAATTTTAAATTGAAGAGGGCCCTTACCTTCATATCAATGGCCAATCCTGTGGCTTAGTTAGTAGTTTAGGTACTAAAATGAAGATCATTGTTTTGCGGATGTTGTTTTGTCTCCTTTCTCTTTCATTCACCTATATACCGGTGGACTTTTCCTGGCCCATATTTCGTTATGTTCTTTTCAGTTCCTGGACTGTTTGGCGTTTTTAAGAAGTTAGAATTATGCGGTCACTAAAAAACTGAAGTAAAGCACCCGAAATTCTTGTCCTTGTTGCAGAAAATGGGCGTTACTGCGGACGTTTCCGCTTGCTGAAACTGAAAAGTAGGCAAAAACCAAAATATGTGGCAGAATTGCTGGAATGGGATAAAGCTAGATATAAAATTTACAATTATACAGAACAAGTAAAGCCATAATCATCCATAAATTAATAAACCCTTTCTCTCTTTGTCCTCAAAATGCCAAAAACAAGAAGGGAAGTATAAGAAAGTACTCATTTTGTCGTTCAAACAATGGATTCCATTAAGCAATCTGGTTTATGAGGTAGAGACCCAAATGAATTAGAAATCGTATTTCGTAGTCACCAATTGAAGCGTTTCTGGTGATGGCGGCGATGTCTATATTCATCCAACCCCGAACACTGCACAACAGGGTAACAACTCACAAACATGCACCTCCCAATTCCTCTGAACATGGTTGATACAACATGACAGGGGCAGCCACAATATGCCTTCAATTTCTTGCGCCTGTTTGGCCTGCTCTTCCTTCCTTTGCCACTGCTTTCGCGGCTATCCATACCCACTGAAATAGCAGAACCCAGTAGTCAGATTTCACAATTGGAACCAAAGACACCAGCTTTGAATTGATCTTTACCTTTAAGAGCTGGAAACTGCAGTGAAGCTCAGAAAAACAGCATCGGCAGCATTAGTGGTAGGGAAAGAAAAAAACAGAGGTTTATATGGAGGGGAAAGAGACTGATTCTGTAAGCAAGCTATATTTAACGAAGAATATTCGTCTTCAGAGGCTTCTTCCGAGGCAGGAAGCAAAGTTGATTTGAAGGTTTATTTAGGTCTAGTTGGAGCTGCGTGGTTGCTCCTACCCACGCGTATACACCGCGTTTGGTTTTAGTGCTATTAATCGAGAAGACCAAATTGCCCATTTTTGTTATTTTGTTTCCTATTTATTACTTTGATTTGCCTCATTTATTTTCTTAATTCTGATTAAATTAAGAAATCGATAGTTGATATGCAAAATACAAAATCAGATTATGATATGAAAGAGGATCCTCCGCTTGTAGTAATGGTAATTATCACACCCCATGAAGGTCAAGAGTTTATTTTCGAAAGATATTCAGTCATACAGTTCGAAACTTTAATTTTTGTTCTTATTATGTTTTATTGTGTAATTTATTTTATTTTTACAGAAAAATTACATGCGTTAATTTTAAATCATGATGAAATTCAATTTTAAATTTTAAACAAGAATTACTTATTAAAATACAAATATGAAGTAAATATTTCCATAAACAAAATATGACCAATTAATCAAATTAGATGAGATCCAAATTGGTCAAGAAAATTAATTCTTGATGAAAATGCAGGAAAGCAATAAAGTGAAACAGGCTTAAAATAAATATTTCTATTTAGTGATGATGCTCTTGGGTATATGCATTTTTTCTTGTTTTGTTTTCTTACATTATTCCCCTTAACCCTACCTCTTAAAATTGTGCATACGTAAATTTCACATGTAATTCAAATCCATATTTAGTCTAGTATTTTTTTTTTTTGGGTCAACGTATATTTAGTCTAGTACATATCAAGAATTTAACACGTGCGGGATTAAAACTATTCCATAGACCGGACATGTAACTTGTAATTGCAGAACATGAAAATTAAAAATTTAGTAAAAGACCACATGTTTGAAAAGTTGGAATTTCTTTGAAAATAACGAACTGAATTCAATTTAATTCTATCATTTTCAAACTGATTGTGACAGAGCGCGCTCCTTGAAGTCAATTTCATCAATTAAAAATATTAATACACAAATTAATTACCACACAAAATCACAACTAAGTTGGCCATATTTGAGACCAAATTCATGCGACAGACAACATGTAACTCAATTTCATGAATCAGGTTTCTCACAAGCTTCGAAGTGTGCGGGGTTTTAGTTAATATTCTAGCAGATTATGCAATTACTGAGAAATTATGCTTTGTATGTGCAGGTAGCAGGTGTCTCCATGGCTTAAACTGTGACAATTTTGGCACAGAAATATAATATAAAGATGGAGTACTTTCTAACTAAATCTCGTCCAGAAAAAAGAAAATTATCAAGCTAATCATGAATAAAAATATCAAGCCCTCGACACTTTTTTGTAAAATCCACTCCAACATGTTGATATTTGTGTTTATCTTTGATTCAATCCACGAACAATTTCCCATAAAGATACCAGTTTTGACAGCAGCTGTTCAATCATGGACAACGAACTCATCCCTAAGAAATCTGTTTTTGAGTTGATGAGCCTTCCGCAGGCTGTATAAGGTAATGAACAAAAATACTATTAGGTAGTGTTCTAGGATTCAGCAACTACAGCAAAGCCAGAAAGGGGAAGAGCAACAACTTTCAACCTATTCCAAACCATTACCTTCACCTTCCACGATTGCTACCATAACAAGTGAAATGACCCACAACACCATTGGTAAAGCCAAGGAGCAGCCGACAAAGATTAAGTGTGATAGAACCAGATGACCTTGATTGCTCCAAGGGTCTATTGCTGCCATGGGGTGAGACCAAACTCTCAGTGCAGACAGTCTCATGCAACCAACGTTCATCTTCTAATACTGCAAGTTTGCTATATTTATCTGCTACTGGATCATAAGCCACCAACCCCTTTCCTCGTACACTGATTAGCAATGATCCAGTCTTCATGAAACACAAAGGAGAATAGTCTAGAGAACTTAAGCTAGGCCCTGGCTCCCTAATCTTCGGAATGGTAATGAGTTTTGTCCAAGTTTGGTCATCCTTGGTTGTCCATATATCAATATAGATAAATCTCTGAGAGTGAAACACACATAGTGACCCATTCAGTATTCCAAACCAAGCTAAATTTCTTCCCAGACCATCCTGTGGCGGTGGCACCACCTTAAACTTGTCCTCAACTAAGTCAAAGCGGAGAATGACTGTTCTGAAGTCCTCCATTGTTAACCAGTAAAGACCACCGTTCAAAGTAAGTGATTGCTGATAATGTTCGATGAAAAATGGGGGGATTTCCTCATCTGGGAGTTTTCTCCAGGAATTGGAAGCCAACGTGAAGACTTCCACTTGTGGGTGATAATCTTTAATCTTGCACTTACAATAAGCAGAAGGGGCTCTGACTATTTTGTAATCATTCAAAGAGGAATCAAAACCAAGCCCTAGAACTTCCCTAGTTCTCCTAAAATTGCTAGGTGGGGGCAGTTTCTTATACTCTCTTATGGAAGGGTTCCACAAAATAATGCTCCCATCATAGACTATCAAGCAAAGTAAGCCATCACAATGACCCTTCACACAGTATGTGTTCCCCTCAATCGGGGGAAGATCAAGCTCTTGGGCAATTTCAAAACCACTCTTAGAATCAACGCTAGGCAGCGAAGGGAACTCTTCGGGGCCTACAGACAAGATGGTCTCGCAGTATCGGGAGAGAATGACACGAGTACTGAGGTGGGAATTGAGTTTGACAAAATTAAGATGCACCCTAACGAAGTAAGGGTTGGCGAATAAAGAACGCCATGATTTACAAACGCACCTGAAACGTGCCAAGGTTCTGAGTGGGAGCCTTCTGAGAATATCGACGAGGATGTCTTCGGGTAGCTGAGATTGTACTTCGAAGGAGGTTGAAGCCATCATCGGCGATTGCCTCGCTTGGCTGAGTGTTCTGGAATTTGGATTTCCGTTATGGAAAGGATAGGAATTGGGGACGAAGCGGGTGCTTTTGCTTTTGAGCCTCTGCTTTCGATTTGTTCGGTGTTGATGCGTGGAAGTGTGGGCATGTTGTGCAACAATCCAAGTGTAACTAACGTGTAGACTGGGAATTGGAAGAGAAAAGGGGGAGGGTTATATTTATCTGATTTATGTAACATTTCTTTTTTTAAAAAATCAGTTTTCTTTCAAAAAATTTAAAAAGTATAGAAAATGCTATTTATTTACTTCAGAAAATTATATTTAATATCTCTTTCATAATCAAAACTTATACTTGAAAGCCCAAACATTTCAACTATAGTTTTATTCATGATAAAAGCAACTAAGTTAATATAAAGTTCTACCACATGATCCTAATTTATTTTTAATATGATGATAAAGACAATTAAATAATTTTATTTTTAGAAAGAACGCACATGGAGTTGCGAGGTAATTTTATTAACGAAAAAGTAAATTAAATTAAAAAATGTTGCAATATATATTGAATGTTAAAGTGTCAAGTGTAAAAGTTAGTGTAGTTTACACGTTTTATTATTCAAGTCACTAATTATAAGTTAAAATACTATGTTAGTACTTGGAGTTTGAAAATTTTTAATTAAATCCTTATAAATCTAAAACATTTCAATTAAATTTCTAGTGGCGTGCATCAAAATTTTGAGGACAAGATTATTTTGATAGACAAGGAAATTTGTCTACATTACTAAGTTTCTGTGCCAAGTTAGTTTTCTCCGTTGCTATGCCCCTAACACCCATCATTCTCAAGAGAAATTCTTAGATAGGCTCAAATTTATTAAATATAAATAGACTAAACTAATTGTATATAAACACATAAACATCAAAGATAACTTTCACTTAAAAGTAAACCCATGTTTATATGTTTATCTATGATTAGTTTAATTTACATCTACTTATCTTCCACACACCTTATATAATTAAAACTTTCCCTACAAAGTAAATGGCCTTAGAATTTAGTTGTTGAAGAGGCATATAAAGAATTTTCTCCCCCTTCCCCTCCTTTTGTTGCTTCCTCATGTAGACACTTCCTCACCATTCTTCAGGGCCCTCCCAAGTACATATCAAGAGGCACAGCAAAGAATGGAAGGCAAAATTCCTTGTAAGAATTCTGACACATAACCTGAACTTGAAAATGGAATACAGAAGCAGTGGCCATTACTCCCTTTTGTCCTCCTCTCGATCTTCTCCAAGCCCGAACACATGATGATCCGCCACAACTGCTGTCTTCCTTTCCTTTCTTTCCACAGGGACCTTCACTGCACTTCCAGTCATTGCAATGGCTTCCTCATCAAAGTCATCACCTGCCTCCTCTGAGTACTCATATCTGCAAAATTCCAACCAAATCAACTTTAAGCATATTGAGAAGGCCTTTGTGATGAAATTAGCATGTCACAGTAATATATGATATGACCAAGCGTGATAAGACTAAATGGAAAGGAAAAGCTTGCATGATTCTAATCTGATATGAGACATTTTAAGTTTGCATTCAGTAAATCTTCCAAAGTCAGCCTTCAAACATACCAGCTCTTCAGAAATTGTTGTGTCAAACTTGATGGTGTACATAGGAATACTTTTCCAATAGATGGACATACAAAAATCAAGGATATTGATCCCAATAATTAATAATGTATTTTGGCAGATTTGACAAAGGTGAACCAGCAAGTCTTTTTCAAAGGAAAGAAGGGGGGTTTTTCACTGTTACACAACTTGAACAGACAAGTTAAAGATTCCCTTTTTTTTTCCAGTCAGAATCACTCACTTAAGCCTTAGAAATTCTCAGGAAATATGAGTTGTGCCTAAATAACAAAATTACTTTAATTCTTTATACTAAGTTACTATATGTTTAAATACAACTGCCAGATTTGCAGTGTTATCCTTTTTTCCCATCCCTGAATTCATACTATATCATAAAAAACTAGAAACCAAACGTCACTAGTAACTGTCCAAAAGTTTAAGAAACAATCAGATATAAGCGTACTGCAGCTTAGATGTGTGAAACAGGGTGTATAGGATTTGTTACTAGAGACCACCACCAGTAAATAAATGAAAGACATAAAATATTTAGAAATTCAGCAAAATATAACCAAATAGAAAAATAGACTAAAATCTTTCTCGTGAGGGCAATCATCCCAAGAGAGGTAAAAGGGATGGAAGTATCAGAGTCACATTAATCTGCATTTTAGAAGCTGTTGACCTGTGCACTAACCACACCAGTAAAATGTGAGCTTTCATGGTTTCCTTCTATTTTTACTTCACTGTTCTCTTGTTTGTGTGGCTTTCTTTTTTTTTTCTCTCCTCATGAGGTGTGGGGTAGGAAAGGGTAAAGAAGTTAGATTATACCTGGTAGGATTTTGGGATGGAGCCCAAAGAACGCAGATTACCACCAAGAGAATGTATGCAAGCAAAGTCCAGAAAGCTGGGATGATCCAGGCTCTTCGCCACAGTTCACTTAAAGGGTCGGATGCATTGAAGTACAGCTGAAGCAAACATAAATCAGAAGCCTGAGTCTCTTGTAATTATCAATATCAACATAGCATGAAAATGAGAGCAAGACTATAATTTTAGTGCAATATTTTGCTTCTCGTTATTCAAGAATTCCTCAAAATTGTTTGACTAGTTAGATAGCAAGCCAACTTGTTTACTTAAGTCTATTTTCCTACTCAGTCTTTTCTTTCTCCAGGATTTTCAGTTTTGTACTAAACTAAAAAGAAATGGTAAATGAGATGATAGAACTATACAGGTAAAGCAAGTTTTAACTTCGTTGATGACTACTAGTAAGCAATGCAGATAAGAAGGAACAAAGAACTACCTCATAACCAATCCAAAGAACTGAAAGTAACACTGTTACAGCAAGGGAATTGGTAAATTTTCTGTACAGTTCAAGTTTTGCCGTACTTCTTCGAATCTGTGCATAAGATAGACAAATGGACATAACCATTAGTAAAAGAAGTCAAGCAAGTCAAATGTAAATTATATTGGATTAACGAGTGTAACGGTAGAACTATCACTAACATTCCATACAGGAAAACAATTATTTTATACCAAAACTATTACATTCCCCAGGTACTGTTCTTGTGTTCTTGCTAATGCCATACTTTCTAAAACAAAGGAAGCCTATTTCTTACAAACATCTATATTTACATTAAACTGAATAATGCTTTCTCAGGAACTTTAAATATATATATGTAGCCAAATCAACCATTCACCACTTAAAAGAATTTTGGATAATTTTTCAACTACACATTTGATAGAGATAAAATGCAACAGAAGGTATAACCTAACTATATAACTACATAAACCTAGAGCCAGCTAAATAGATAAAAAGAATGCCTCCCATATTTAAATACAATTTACTTGCATTTACTCATTGACTCGCAACTATGTCCATCAAGTGTCTATTCTCAAATTTTTTAGATTGGTACTGAGCTCATTAAATTGTTGCCTATCTCACAAAGCTAACAAGCAATGCAGACAGTATTTAGCAAGTGTATGAATCATCATAGCAAGCAGGGGAAAAGTTACTGAATACAAGGTTACCTGAAGCTTCTCCAGCGTTTTAGATAGCGATGAAAAGATCCAAAGAATAAAGCATGCATCCAATAGAGCAACAGGCAGCACCAGGAAAAGCCTTGTTTTCCCTGAGAAGTCATTGATATTACCCAGATGTTCAACTAGCTCAAGTGCTTCAGAGGCAACAAAATACGCTGCACCAAGAAGAAGTACTCTCGTGGTTATACCACCAAGTGTTGGGCGCACAACACCAAAACCCATAGAAACCACTAGAATAAGAAGCCGTGAGACTGTCTTCTTCACAGCAGTGAAGGTTACTGCCCATAGTGTAATTCCCATTGGTCTGGTTCCAGTGGCATTGAAATTTGCATACTCAAAATACCAGAGGGCCATTTCACACATTCCAAGACCAATGACAGCAGTAATGTGGTAATGCAATTGTATTATGTCTTTCCAATATTGTACAAAACGTAGAAACCAGAGCAGGCCTAGTAAAAGGTAAGCCCACGACATTAAACCATAAAATGTCATCAGTGGCATCATTTTCCCTGGAAGATAACCATCCGGATTTCTCCAAACAGTTCTTCCACTGATTATTGTATCCTTCAGTTCAGGATCACAAAACATAAAATACAGGTAATACATTCCAGTACTATTTATTTCGACATTCTGAAGAACCATTTGAGTCTCCTCATTTCTCCCTTCAAAGAATGTCTGTAAACGTTTGGGACCATTAGGGTCATCGGGGTCTTCATGGATGATAACCTCTCCCACCTTGCAGGAACCGTCCTTGGCCAGTTCTGGGGTGCAGCATATAGCTTCAGAGTTCAAATAAGCGCCCCCAATCTTCTTCCTGTCCTTTACCTTAACTATTATAGCTTCAACCAATCCCGTCCTTTGCTGCATATCATTCTTCATTGCAGCAGATTCTTTCGTTCTTCGAAAGGTGATAGACTCAAACCTGATTGTTCACATGATATAAAAGAAATGAAACTTCGAGGTGTTCATTCTCATATTGTACATGAAATATATGAAGACACATTTTCATCAATTAAATCACCCCCCGAAAATATTCCCTTGATTAAAGACTCCATCAACATTTATCTTGACTTCTGCTACAATTTTATCGGACACATTAATAGTTACAGACTCTTATCAGCATTGTCAGACATCATTTCAAATAATTTTGATAAAAGATATCTCTGTCATTTTGTGCATTCAATCAATCAGAAACTAGCATTACCAAAATGCGTCAATTGGGCAGCCGACAAAACAGAAACGATTTTACTATCGAAAAGGGTGACAAGAAAATGATGAAACACCATCATTTTTCCGAGAAACAAACAGATCAAATTTGCCTGTTTGTTCCCAAAGCAAACGGGTACGCCCAAAACACGAAAGAAAGCTAAAATGAGTACGGAAAAACTCCACTTTACCTGATGAAAGATTTCCCATTGAGGGACTTTTCTTCCGAAGCTTGGGTGTCGTTAATGGAAATAACTCTGGAAGCATAGAGACCTTCACTACCACCATGGAAGAAGAATGAATTCGCTCGGTGAATGAACGTTTCGTTTTGATACTCGTGGATCGAAGCTTCCACATGGGCAATTGGGTAGCAGGTCAGATATATAATCACTGAGACGATTACATTATACCCAATCGAACCCAGATCAGATGAAGAAGAAGGCGTCATCTTTCGTTCTCTCCAACAGTGTGTTTGTCCTCTCTGATCGATTGATTGGTTTTTCTCTCTAACGTAAGACAGTGAAAGAGACTAAGATTACGCAAAAGAAATCCCCATTTGGAGTAATAGGGTCATGGAGAAATTAATCAATTCACTGAATTTCCGTTTCTGTCGTATGGGAATGAGAAATATATATACATAAACATATATCCATAGTAAGGCTCCCTCATTGAGCAACATACATTGCAAAGAACATGACAGTCACAGCTGGACACTAGTATGGTTTAGGACAAGAAGTATTATAATTGAATAAAAAACATACTTTAATAATGTTACTTGTTTTCGAGCCAATCCGATTTTTATTATAAAATTATGATGTAATATATTAATAATTCTGAAAGAGTTGTATTATAACATTTTTTTACAATTTGTTTATATAGTTGGTCTCTTATATAGAACAATTCATAATAAAGAGATTGTTATAAATTAAATAGTGTTTATTCAATTTTTTTTTTAAAATGATATTTGAACTCAAATTATCAATTTATATATATTTAATTTATTTCAAAAACATTCAACTACTTTTTTAGTTTGCTGTATTAGTAAGATGAACTTTAGATAGATGATGTTATACCGGATTTATTTTAGAGTTCTAATTTTTAATTATATTGTTTATCTTTAATTAATAAAAATATCAACTAGAGTTGATAGAAGTTGACCAAGCACTATTCACTCAAGTTTCATTTCTTTAAATATACTCTGGGGTTAAAGTTCTAAATTTATTATGTCAATGTGCATGAGTATAATTTTTTGAAATTGTATAAAGGGAAAAATAGTTAAGGTAAATATTAATTTATAAAAAAAATACACTTTTGATATCTCACTTATCATAAAATATTATTTTGGTGCCTCACTTATTGAAATGCTTAAAATAATTCCCAAAAACAAAAATAATATTTTTGTAATAGGTTAAGGACAAAAAGATATTTTATAACTAAATGATATCTCTAGAAATAAAAAAAAAAATCTAACATGTTATATATATATATATATATTAAAAAAAAAAACTTGAAGCTTGAGAAACCACATTGCGAAGGCCTCAAGAAAAGGAGACAAGGTTTTCAATTCCGACGTTTGGAAAATCCAGTAGCCCAGAAAGGAGCTCCAGTTTGTCCCTAACATTATTTTATGCTAAACGACAACGTATTACCTTAAGCATTTTAGAATAAAATAATAAATATTGTAAAGAATACACTTTCTTTTAATAATGCAAGTCAATTCCTTCAACTTTCCCTAGTTTGATTGATTCGAAACCGCTTGCGCACATAGCAAATGTGGTTCCATTCCAAATGGTTAGAATATGTTTTCTCATATAATTACAGATAATAAATTTAATATATTTATGGTGACATCAGAGTTCCAACTATAAAATTAGTTACCTATGCAATATTGAATGACATGTTTAAAAGAAGACATCTAACAATTATATGTCAAAATATATTGATTATATATAAATTTAAAATGATTCGTTGTATTTATATTTTAAATTTTATTTTTTAGATTTTATTTGTGAATCTAAAACTTTTTAATTTATTCTCTCTATTTTTTGTCTTTTAGTAACTCTACAAAATATTAGTTTATAAATTAAAAATAAAAATAAAATTATGAATTCATGAAATTATTGGATAAATAAATAAATTATAAGGATGAATTAACAAAGTTATAAACTAATTTTTTCGTGTGAATTACTCAAAAAAAAAAAAAGTAGAGGGAATAGCTTGAAAAATTTAAATAAAATTTTGGATTCATAAATAAAATCTAAAAATAATAAAGCCAAAATATAATGCAACAAATTATTTTAAATTGACATACAATTAGGAAAATATGATATGTCATTGTCACGTGTCTTGCTCTTAGTGTATCGTGTAATAATTACACCAATGAAGTAATTTTATAGTTGTACAAAAGATTTTATCTATATTTATTGGGAAGAAATTTATATTTTAAAATTATTTTGAGAGATTCTTAGATCAATGTCTTTCACTTTGGAGATTCCTAATTTAAAATCCTTATACTTTATGTTTAAATACATAATGAAGAGGTCACGTGTCAGGAATTTTCAAATTCTTCAAAATAATTTTAAAATATAAAATTTTCAATAACAAAATATATTAAAGTTGTGATACTTAAACTAGGTCTTTATAGAAATTATGTCCGTACGTTTATAAACTCACTTTTATAATAAGTTCCTTGGATTTTCACATAGAAATTAATTAGTACTTGTGTGGGGGATCATCATCTTCGTGTGAATGTAATAAGTTAATTGCTAATTAACCATTTTCACACTCTTTCAAAATAGGAGGCTTTGAATTCTAGTCTCGGTCGTGAGGGTATTTGTACCTACCACCTGGAAGTCACAAAGAACATAAGAATGATAATATATAATTTTGAAAACAAGAACAAGGAAGCTGCTTATAGGTTGGTCAGAAGTAACTTAGTTGAACTAGGAGCTTTCATTATCAAGTTGCTTGTGCAATTAATTGCTTCAAAAAACTAGGTTATGGTTTGTTCAGGAATAATATAGTTTTTTTTTTGAAGTTGTTGTGTAAAGAGATAAATATACTATCTCTGGTAAAAATTAAAAGGAGAATTAATTGATAAAATATGTGATAGTATTTTTGAAAATTGATGTGAATGTGTGCAATGACACTGACGGACTTCAGATTTTATATTTTGCAATACTTAAAAACTTTAAAAATTAATTGTAAGTTATCAAAATTAAATATCATAAACTAGCTGAGAGTTGAGTTGAAACAAATAAATAGAGATGGAAGTTAATGATCTATCAAGCTAGCAATTATATATATAGAGAGATACAGAAAATTGCTTTATCATTTTGGATAATTATGAATTTATAATTAATTAGATTGATTATAATTTATTATTAACTAAGTTTAGTTTTAGTATAAGGAATTGTGATCTCTATTGCTTATTTTATTAGGTTCAGGATTAAATTTTACGTATCTAATTCAGTTGAAGGATATCTATATTTTAATATTATAACAAGAATATTTGAAAACTAATTAAAATAAGAAAGTCGTTTTTAAGATCTTAGTTCACTACTATTTTTATAAGCATTGACCTTATACTTCTCAAAAACTGTCTTTAAAAAGGTATTGAAAAAAGTATCACAAAAAAAGAAATTAACTACATATAAATTTATGACTTTTAATTTACTATTATAAAACACTACGAATAAAAGTCACAGCAATCTCAAATATACCCTTAGTTAGCATTTATATATAATTAAACGAATTTTTCTCTCTTCTTTCCTTAAAAGAACACTTAATGTAATTAATAAGATTAATTACTATATATATGTGTGTGTGTGTGTATTGAATCAATTTGAAATGATGTAATTTTCATTTTCATTTGGTATGATGAGCATGCATGTGAGACAGTCCATGTGTTGTTAACAACAAACCAGAAGCTTATTGGTGGAGTTCCATTGCTTGAGATAGCGAAACCAATGTTATATAATATAAATTTGCAGGTAGCTGTTAGTGATAAGAAGGAGAAGTCTGTATACTTTGTAGTGTGAACAAACATTACCTGATGGCTCTGTCTCGTGCCACGTGTTGCCGTTTTACATCATGTCCATGCATGGGATTGGTCAGTAATGAAAGTTATGTAGTCAACTACTATTCAAAAGGAGTGAAAATGAAAAAAAAATATTTATACATATATATAAAACTAAGTGAATAAAGAATTTGACCCCATATATTTTGTCGAATTACTTTTCCCTGGATGGTCAAGGATATATATATATATATATATATATAGTGATTAATGAGTTTTTACACGAAGGATGATTCCCAGAACCTGGGGTTAATCGGTTCAATTACGTTCAATACCTAAGGTGAAGAATTGGAAGCCTGAGGAAGAATTCTGATTTGGGTCATACCTTCAACGCTAAGAAAATTCATCAAAAAAAGGGTCCAAAATTAAGAGAAAACGGTTTAAATGGGGCAAGAGAGGTCTTTCTTTAGACCCAAAGAAAAAAAATTAAAATAGACATACTTTGAAATTCCAAGAAGCTATGACCCTGACTAAGTCTTCGTTTTCATATTCCCATTCTACCCTTTTCTTTTGTACCGTGTAAAAGGAAACATAACTGCTTTCTCTCCCATGTCTCAAACACAAATCACAGCCATATATAGAAGCTTGCAAGAAACTTAATACCGTATTATTTACACCCCCTTTTATATATTTTTATAAGCGTAGGTGCAAATCTAGCCAGACAGATATTAAAGCAGAAACACCCAGAAATTCATAAAGCATGGATGAAAGCATTCATTCTTTGATTCAGAGAGCTTGTGAGTTAGCTAGAAGCCTTGAATCAAACCTACCCAACCTGCAGCCAGATATGGTAGTTAGGCGTATTGATGAGATAGTGGAGACACTCAATGCTGCCAAAGAGAGGCCATTAATGCGACATCATGAGGAAGCTTTGAAGCAGGAAAGCATACAGCAGCCTCAAATGGGTTTGACTTCTTCAATGTTGCAGGAACTGCTAAGCAGGTCTGGTACTTCCAGTTACGCACAATCTGTGAGTAAGTTGATTCAAATGCAGCAACTTCAATCTGCGAGGAGTACGACGCCGTCTAGGGGTGCCCTTCAGATTGGTGAAATGGGAGGGAGAGATGTAGAAGGTTCTGCAGAAGGCGAGGTGGAAGCATCTCCTTGTCGACGCCGAAGAAGGTAACTACTATTACAACCTTTTCCTATTTAGGTTTGAAAATTCTGATGAATTGATTGATATGTGTATATATATATGATGATTGTGACTTGTGCATCTGATCAATCCTTTAGTTATGGTTATGGTATATTGCCTTCTTCCTCGGATAACTAAAGTATATTTTATACGCATGTGGCGTAGCTCCACGTGCCCAACAATAATTGAAAGCAAGAACATTAATAAAAAAGCAAAAGTGGTGAATGCTTTTGAACTTTGGCTACCTTTTTCCTGTAAAAGCAACGAAAATAATCCTCCAATTAGTTTTTTTTCGGAAATTAGGCAATCTATATTCTATAGTACTATTGGCTTTCGCTTTTTTTATACCTAGTCTAACCATTTGAATGATTTACAACAAAGAAAAAAGATTTAGATGCAGTACTAATCAAGTTTTCATTGTTCGGTTCTTTGATAAACTGAAAGGATTCGTTTGAATGTGACTCGCCATTGTAATGCTAAATTGTTAAAAACGTGGTGGAGTTATGTATATACTACATAACCCGATAGCCGGCTAGTACTTGTTATGAAGTTTAATTTGTCCTTTTATTATTAATTAGTACCAACAATAGTAGTAGCCATATATATATATATATATGTATACAATTCTTTAATTGTGAATTGGCTGATGCTTGTGGTCTTGATGCATTAACAGGAAAGATGATCCAGAGAAGAGGACATTGATGGTTCCAGCCGTTCAGTTTGGGAACACAGAGATGCCACCAGAGGATGGCTTCACTTGGAGAAAATATGGCCAGAAAGAGATACTTGGCTCCAATTACCCAAGGTGATAGATATCATAACATTGCTTATACCAATTCAAATTAATTAAACTTAGCCATATAGGTCCATGCATGCATGCTTGAGTGGTTAAACTATCAAAAACACAAACTAATTAATTGCAGTTTGACACATTCAATTCCTAGACCTTTCTACTACCATGTACGTATCTACCTGCAGAAAGCATCACCAATATCTATATCATACTTTTCAAGCTATTCCCTTTTACCTTTCTTGTGGAATCCAGTCTGAAAAATCACCAGTGCCCCAGAAATTGACTCATTCCTACACAGCGACTAGCTAGCTCGTTGACGCGGTTATCTATATATATATCTGGGTTTGCCACATCAACGATTCATCCTTGTTTATATAGTGACCCACTACCCAATTGATTGCACGAAGACAAATTCTCCCTTTCTTTTTCAAACTTTAAACACTCATCACGTTTGAAATGGCCGAGTTAATTAATTGAATCAACGAATTATAATGAATTCATTGTCATTTTCAGGAGCTATTATAGGTGCACCCACCAGAAATTATATGAATGCCCAGCGAAGAAACAAGTGCAGCGTCTGGATAACAACCCTAACATATTTGCAGTAACATACAGGGGTAATCACACGTGCCATATGTCATCCACAGCTCCATCATCATCAGTTCCTCCACAGCTCCTACCATTAGATATCTCTCAGTCACATGACATCGCCCATGGTAGTACCACTTCCTCACAGTTGTCTCCATCTTCTGCTTCGGTTTCTGGGTGGCTGTCTTCTGTCCACCTCAGCCTCCTCGCCGGCAACAGTGGAAGTGGCGGCGGCATGGCTCCGACAGCTGCAGATGGCGGAGGGGCAGGCCCCTCCACTTCGAGGTTTGGTGCTGATTACCTGGTGGCTGACATGGCTGATGCCATGTTTAATTCGGGTTCTAGTAGTGGTAATAGTATGGAGTCTCTCTTCCCTCCTGCTGAAGATAAATGGAAATCCGGTGACAAGAAGAGCTAAAGGGATTTCATTTGATTCGAGGGAGGAAAATTTTTTACTGAAGTTTGACTTTTTTGTTGAGGGATATATTTAATTCAGCCAGAATATAAAGAATTTTCGTTAACTTGGGGTATTGCAATTTACTTTCTTTACTTTGAAAGTTGATTATAAGCTCTCAATCTCTAATTTTGTGCTATATAATCCCTCAGTTAAATTTTTCTTTGTCCAAAACCCTAATGTTTCTTGTTCATACAACCTAAAAGAGACTTATTAAATATGTTTGAAAAAAAATACATCCAATTCGTTACCTCCAATGGCAAACAAGGGTTTTTTTTTTTTTTTTTAAAAAAAATCCTTGTTTATCACTTGGATAACGGGTTGTTCGTATTTTCTGTTGATTTAGTCTCTTTCACTCCATGTGAACAAATAGGGTTATGGTTTCTAAGGAAAATTAAATGAGTGATTAATTGAAAGTCTATGGTTTTTAATCAACCTTTTAAAGTCAGATTATATTGCACAACCTCAAGGGTTGTTTACATTTTGGACGACTTTATAATTTCTTGGAATGTAATATTTGCAATTTTTGAGAATAAATGTTTTCTTTTTCTGATAGACATAGACTATATATATTCACATACCAATCAATTTGATCCTATATGTATAATTAATTTGAATTGTAATTAATAGATGGGAGTATATTAAAAATGTCAGGTTATTTTAAATCATTTTCTCTAATTCGTTTGGGAACATCTTCATAGTTGGATTGGATGTGTATATATGGGGTTCGTATGGTGGCGTAAGATCATTTTCTGTGAATTTAGAAATCTTATACCCATATGAGCACCACTTTTGGAAACAATGAGTACTGCAATTTCATTATTTTATTAACTGGTTAGCAAAATTATTTTTTCCAGAAATTAAAGTATGACTTTATATATGGCGGCCGTAGATAAAAATATATATTTTCTGAAAATTTTCTTTTCAGGTATTTCAAATTGCATGTCTATCTCTTCTTCTTTAGTTTGGTCCCCTATCCTGCGCCAACTTTAGTGATAATGATAGATAATATATGTTTCGTTATTATTGTACGACAACCCAATATTATATATTGAATATGACAATGGTATTAATTAATAAACCTTAATTTTATTTGAGTTATAAATAAAGCAAGTACGGTTACATCAGGATGCAGACATTTAGTTATAAGTATATGAATTAGAGTTCTCCATTAATAAAAAAAATTCAAATGATTTCAACCCGTTTATCCTAATTAAAATTTTATATTGAAACTAAAACCTAAATACATAACCCAAAATATTTAATTATGGTATGTTTGTGTGTACTCCAAAACGTGAAAAGTCAACTTATTGGCTAGTTATTTTCCCAGTTTTTTGCGCTTCCAAATGCCATCATTTATAAATATTTGGCCAAAGAAGATGCCAATATACATAAAGCGGAACTGTATTATAAGAATTTTACTGGTTAAGCTTCTATTTAGATTTTTATGTTATACTGTGTTTACTATTCCAAAATTGAACAAACTATCTTAACGTAGACGAGAGGTAAAATATATGCATGTAATTTAATATAGTATAGTACACTTCTATAATATTTTCACATTTTATTCAATTTAATTATACAGGGTATAATATATTGCATCTGGGCATGACAGGAGTGAATATTGAACAGGCTATTACACCGTGGGCATGGGTATATATAGGATCCATATATATATATGTAACAATGAGCAAATTAATAACTACCTATTCATAAGGATTTAGTTCTAAGGTTAATTAACTGGTTGTAAGGTGTTTAAACTGATTTGCTCTATTAATTAGCAGCTCCTTTTCACGGTACGTAGTTTAATTTACAACCTAAATATAAATTTTCAAAAATATATATCCTTCAATTATTTCTTAGCTTGAATAAAATTAATCAAACACATGACAGGTATGTATAGATATAAGGCAAAAGATATTCGGTCTATCGCAGGGGGGCATCGTTGTGCTATCGCTTTTACGTGTTGAAGAGGAACTAGTGGTGATTGTCTCTATTCATGACCATGGGTCTTCACAAAGGACTAATAACAGCTCAATATATTCTGAAAAAGATATCTGCTTAAGAGATGAAATTAGAAATCTTTTTCCCATTTGCTTTCAATCCATTAACTACCCTCTGTACTACGTTTGTGTCATTTGGCTCCACTTTTTGATAACTTTCCCTCCCAACGCTACCTCTAATTTTGCCCTTTTACTTTAAGTAAGACTTTACAAACATATGTATGTGACCAACTTCAAAGATCATAACTCTATTGTCAACCCACCTGTCCCCACCTTCACAGAAATCTTCGTCAAATTCCCATGTATGGAATATATATGAAATGAAGAAATTTTTAGGTGCATGCATCATTTTTTATTTATTTAATTGCAATGAAATTTCTTTTTTTTTTTTAAAAAAGCAAATACACATAGATACGTATAAGACCCCAAAAGAGTTTGGTTACTCTATATATGAGCTTTTTTCAAGTGGGGAATACGGTCACATACATGCATTTACGTTACATATCAGCTTGATTATTTATGAAAGCAGGAATAATGATCAAACACTCGCTCGTGGCACAACAAACTTGGAAAATGCAAAACCCCACAATCTAAATCACTATGATATCTACAGTTACAAGCTGCGAAGCTAAATCAACGGACTCGGATCATCGAAGAGGAAATCAGAGGCAAAATGAATAGAATCTACCCCTACATCCAAAGAGCCGTAATATGAATACACAGTATCTGCATTATCAGACCCCATGTTTGAGGGCACAATTGCAGCCTCGGATAGCTCGAAATCTTCCAAATCCGACCACAAACTGTGGTCCAAGTTGTCTGTAACATCACTCGGTGTCTCCTCTTTGGGATGCTCTTGTTTTATGGTATGGACCTGTACTTCACTTGGAACCTTTGAGTCTGCAAGAAATGATTCCCAATTACCAGAATCTGTGACCACTTGGGGAACCCTGAGGATGTCTTTGCATGTGTGACACCCAATGTACGTAATCTGGTACGTTTCAGGATTTTCTTGTATCTGCTGCACCTGTTTGACTGCCCGACAACCTTGGTCATGCTTGCGAGTGCACCTCAAGTAACTCCTGCAATACCTCAAAATGCTAAAATTTCAAAACACAAATCATAGAATTGCCATGGAAGACTTAAAGAAACACAGACAGTACTAATGTTTAATAGGATGTGCTTAGTATAATGATCAAACATGAACATAACAGATGATTCTTTCTTTTCAGTGTTTGCGCACAAACCAATATATGTCAGCAAGTTTTTGTATTTAGCTAGCCTAGCTATATTCAACTGCATATGTTTAGTTTCCACTTTTGGTGAGGCAGAAAGAATCAAGGAAGTTTTCAGTCCTTGCAAAAGACTGAATATGGGCTCATTTTTTTTTTTTAATAGAAAATATGGGAGTTTAAGCTCTCCAATATTTGTTTAAAAATAATATTTTATAACTATACACAGATCTCAAAATATGATTAAACGGTTAAAAGTTCAGACTTTGAAGAGTCCAAGCTCTTTATATTTCTGCACGTAGAAAAGAAAGGAAAAGATCTATGGTCAGAAATGCTCAATGTTTTGCAGAATTTTCCATATAAAACATTTATTTCTCGATATACTTATTTGGAAATATTGGAACAGGAAAAGAAAGGGAAAATAATGATTACCTGGGAAATTTGAAATTGAGGATTTGCTTCTGTCCGTACTTTCTCCATGCATGGTAGTCATCTGCAGTGTTGGAGACTACTGTCCATGTCTGCCCCGTCCTCCTGCAACAATTGATATAAATTTTTTAGATTCGATGCATGTTTTTCCGTAGAATATATATAATGCAAAGGATATTCAGAAATCAGAATCTAAAAAAACCAAAAGAAAAGAAAAAGAAAAAATTTTCGACCTTTTTGTTGCAAGGAAAAGTACTTATATTATCTACGAAAAAGGAACCCTCTTGAATATGAATCCTTGAAAAGTTGTCACTAACGAGAATCGAAATCAACAAATGTGATTACACTCCATTATTGTTATTCTTAGAAAAAAAAAAAAAAAAGCTTTACTAATACATAAACATTATATGTGTCCGTACAGATCCCAATTCACCGAATCCCTACTCCAGGTAATCTAAATCTCTGACAAAACAAGCTTCGTTGACTGAGGAAGTGAACTACGAAGTTACGGTAAAACACAGATCAGAAGACATAGAAGAAGGAAGAAGAGTATGACCTTCTTTTGTAGCATCCTCTCCGATTCTTGGTAGGGGTCGCCGATCTCATCACACTCTCGCTTGAATCTTGAGACCTCCGATCAAGGCAAGAGGCTGCCGCCGGCGACCCATTCTCACCGGAAACAACCAGAATCTGACCATCCTCGTCGTCAGAGGGAGCGAGAATAGAAAGAGTGTGGGTGAAAGATCTAATAATTTTGCCCAGAAGTTCATCAGCTGAGGAAAACCCATCAACCCCAAAAGGCTTCTGAAGCAGAAACTTGAGCTGGGAAGCAGATTGGTGACCCTGAACAAGCTCTCTGACCACGTCTATCTTCTTCCTCTTCGCTGACACGCTAGCTTCAGGGCAAACAGTACCCATATTCTGTGTGATGTACAGTAGGAGGTATCGATGATTGATGATCTGTTGGGATTTTTTGGTTTTTTTAAATCTTTTCGTGGTTGGAAAATGGAAACTTTGTTTCCTTTGAATCGTAGCTTGGAAAGAGGGGTTGGGGGCGCGATGAGGGAAGAAAGGGATAGCTTTTGTGGAGGAAAAGGATAGACGCTTGAATGGAAATTGTCCGGAAGGAGAGAGACGATGTGAAAGCACCAAAATTATCCGTGTTCGCATCACCGTGCTTACAAGGCCCAGCATGACGTTGCCCTCGTGATGCAATGAGTGACGTTTTGTTTAAAATAAAAAATGGTAAATTTTACAAAGTAAATTTACGTTCGAGGCGCAATTCCGAAAAAAAAAAATTCAATATTGCACAGAAAAATAGACTGTACAACTTGAACCATTAAATTATTAGTCCCAACACTAATAATTGTTTGAATATGAAAAAATGAAACCAGTTTTATTTTTATAGACTTAACGAATTTTATCTGCGCCACTTAACTAGTCTAAAGAATTTAGTATTTCAGGTAAAATTAATGATGAATGCTTTCAAAAATTTCAAGAAAAGGTTATTGGCGGGATAAAATAATATCACTAATAATTATATGGATGTAATTAGAGGGGGTTGGCGAATGCCTTCGTAAGCTAGCACTTGAAATTGTGAATAATTATTGGTGAATTATTTCATACACCATGTACCTTAATTAATAACAATTGCTGTATGTGTCATATTAAGAATAAGATATGTGACTGTAATATATTAAATTATATTTTTTATGTTAATTTAAAATTATTTATTATATTTATATTTTAAATTTAATATCTTTTAGATTTTGTTAATGAACTTAAAATTCCTTCTTTTCAAATCTATCAACTTACGCACTCTATTATTTTTTGTTTCTACAATAACCTTAGAAAATATCATTTTTATAAATTTGTCAACTTAAACATATATTTCTTTAATATTTCCAATAACCTCAAATCCCTAAACCTGTACTTTGTTTTAATATACAAACTGAAATTTTCTATTGGTTATCAAGAAAATAAAAATAGTAAAAGAGGTTAGTTAACATGGAATTATAATTTAAAACTATTAGGACTAAAACATATATATATTCAACAAGTTATTTCATGTTGACATCTAGTTTTATATAAAACGCTGGATCAATGTCGTTTAATGTTCCAATATTTTTATATTTTTAATAACATTACATCTTATCATTATAATGTGTGTGTACATGAATAACACAAAACTAGATTGTAAATATGTATAGCAATTCGTCAAAATGATTTGTAAATTGAAAACAACCATTTCAATCTAAGAAAATAATTTTTAATAGGTTTCATATATATTGAATATGATGTGACATCAACGTACAAGATAATAATAAACGGGGTGTGGGAGTAAAAACTTGAGTGGCTAAATCATGTATGCCATATTATAATATTATTAATAATTATGCAATAATCATTAATGCTAACCCTAGAGTTCACCTAATCACACATAGCTTAATCTTATAATATTGATAATGGCATATATAGTACCTTAATTCATGTACTTTGACAGTTCATAAAATTTTTATAAGTATGTCAGACTTGGCAACTCGCATTTAATTCTCGGTTATTATATATTCACAAAATCCACTTGGAAGTTCTTGTGTTACATAAATACAGCTAAAAGGTGCTGGTGGAATTCAAGATTACTGAGAAAATTATATAATACAAAGGTCATAAATATATTTTAAGCCCCAAAGGCAATAAGAAACTGATGGAGAAAGCAGACTTTATAGATGAAGACGAACTGAAATATCAACTGATGTGATATGCAGTATTTTTTTCCAATTTTAATAATACAATTTATTCGCATGCGAGAGTTCTATAAATAATTTTTTCAAAAATTGTATGTGAACTCGTGTGAAAGAAACACTTAATTATATAGGGGTTAAAAATAAAAATTTACTGAGATAATTAAATATATTAAATGAATACATAGTAGTGATATATATATATATATATATATATATATATATGTGTGTGTGTGTGTGTGTGTTAACAATTGTATTAAAAGTAAATTAAATGATTATTTTATCTAAAAGATAAGTTATTTTGATCCTCCAAAACTAAAAGAACTCTTAATTTAGTCATATAAAGATTTTGTCTAATCAAAATAGTTCTTCTTAAATAAATTAACATGCAATCAATTCGTTGAAGATAACCAAATAAGCTAACTTGACCATTAATAAGCAAGCCTATTATTTTCAAAGCGATCTCGTTTAGACACATTTATTAAAAGCTAAGTTGTTGTCAAAATGACATTGATTTAATGGTCTATTAAATAAATTTGAGTTATCAAAGATATTAATTTGACAGAAGGAAAATCTTCAGTCGATAACTTTAAATTTTTTATTATTTAAACAAGAAAGTGAAAAAAATAGTTTTTTTTTTTATAAAAAAAATCTTAAAGTAAAACTATTCTGCAGAAGGTTAATTAATTGACGTGGGATTGAGCCACCCAAATCTGAAGTAATCTTTGGGTCTTTTTTATCTAACTAATTAAACTTATCTAATGAATTAATCTTTTGAAATGCAATATTCTCAAACTACGGAAGTATGTATGTCAATCAGCAAATTGGTCGACCATTAATTGATTGTGGTACCACAATGCATGCAAAAATTTATTGCAATGTTTGTTCGTATATATAGTATCACCAAATATATTAAATTTGCCATCTACTTTTATTTTTTTATAAAAATTTGATTTTTTATAAACTAATCATGAAAAATTAATTTTTTAAAGATATTTATTTTATATAAAATTAATTTCTCATTAAATCAAACAAAGTGATTGCTTTTATACGAATTTAAATTTGTGAAAAACTAATTTATTATAACTTAATTATGAAAGACTAATTTATTACAAAATATAACAATAAAAGATTAATTTTATACTTTTTTTATTGGTCTAGTATTAATTATGCTTACAACTTTCTTCGATCAAAAGCAAGGATATCCTCACATGAGCAAAACTAAGTTTATGTATTAATCACGTATTAATCTCTTAATAAAATAACCTTGTGCTGAAACTATGAGATGAAAAGTACTTTGTAATTGGCATACGGAAAGAAGAATTTGTACTAGCAATGCAATTATTCATTATTGTTTTTATAAAATACTATCACACAAGGTACACTGAAAATGCAAAACGCATAAGTACATCATTAAACTACCATAACAATGAGTTGTTCAGTAGCAGACAACACATAAATGAGAAAATGAATAATTGATGAGACAAGTTTAACCGCAGTTGTCGGTCGAGGCGATATTTATCAAGTTATTATGATGCATGCGTACAAATTTTATTTTTAATTTTAAAAAATTACATATTATTTTGATTTGGTTCAAATTTATTTGAGTGAAATATATAATTAGTCTCTCACTTTTATATTTTATAATAATTTAATTTTTAAAAAATTAATTGTAATAAATAAAATTTTTTAAAATTTAAATTTATATAGAACTAGTCTATCATAAATTTAAGTTTGTATAAAATTAATTTTTTTATTTATATTAATGATGAATTAATTTTGTGTTAAATAAAATTTCAAAGAGACTAATTTGTCATAATTCATTATTCATAAAAGACAAAATGGTCACAAAGTGTAAAGACAAGAAATCAATTTAATAATTATCTCAAATTTACTTTGTTCCCACCATTTAAAATGTATCATTAGTCAATTCTATTATAATATTTTATTATATTTTAAAGATTCTGTGATATTTTTTTATTTAAAAAATAATTATATAAGAATTAAAATAAAAAATAATTTTATATGTTGTCAAAAATATGTCTCAATTCTAGCGTATGCAATTTATAATATTTTAAAATTATTATGAAAATTTAAATGGTCTATTTAATTATAACAATACATCTCAAAAATTTATTTTGATAAATATCTATGATATATGTGTGATAAATATACAAAAAAAAAATGTTTACCATTTTTAACATTCATATTATTATTATTATTATTAAAATATAGATACAAAATATTATTTTTATAATTAGTGATAATTAAGCAAATGAGATAATATTAAACGAACAAATAAATAAAATTTGGATCAAATTTTGGAGTTAAACAATATAATTACTTTTGCCTTTTTTTATTATTAAATCATAGTTTATAATATCTATTCAGAGTAATATTCGAGTTCGATAAGTATTGAGAGTCTGCTGCTGGAGAAGTAGTGCTGCTATACTCACTTTTGCCTTTCATTCAACCCATGTTGCGTAGCTGTAGGGAGGTCCCTCTGGGCAGTGGGTTATTAAATTGCGGCTTATAATAATAAAGGTGTTTGGGGAAGGCCAACTGGCCATATGATAGCAATTTAAAAGCCCATAGACTTTTCCAACGAAATTCCTTCCATCACCTTTTAGTATATATCTTTTGGCTTATTCATTCATAGTTGCCTCTACACCATTTTAGTATCCAAATTCATCCATCGCCATCGCCATACATATACACATTTGTGTGTTTTGGACAGAAAAAATTTTACATTTCAGTAAAAGATTAAAAATATGAGAATGTTCATGTCGTTTTCTCGTATTCTTGTGCAATTTATAGGAAAAATTTGAATACTTCTATATCAACAGGATTTAAAGTGAATGTTTCGTCATATCATCATTATTTTTTTTATATAAAACGGGATCTCTTGTAATGTGGACAATCTTAAAGAACATAAATAGCCTTTTTAACTGTGACTTAATAAGAAAGCATGTCTGTATTTTTGTTGGCCTCTTCTTTTGCTTTTCTATTTTTTAGTTTTCATATGGATATATTACACTTTTTACATACATTTATGTTTTCATCCACCCCAAATTTAATATAGCATACAATTATTTAGATATGCATGTATTTTCATATATTTTAGTCCCATTTTATTTATGATTATTTTGACCATATAAAAAAAATGTTGAAATTTTTACATGTTCATCATTATCTTACCAATAACACCAATAATCAATTTGGCATTATTGTTTATTTTATACAAACACTGATATAATTTTATAAAGAAAGACAATTTTCAATACTTCTTAAATATTCATACAAATTTTGTTATCATCCTCAGTCATCTTGCAAAACTCTTGCACATCATTTTCATAATTTGGTTTGATGGTAAAATATACTTTAAACTTGACGCTTTTATTATCACGATAAACCTTAAATACATTACAAATTGAAGAGCTATGTATATAGCTCACGTGTATAAGAGCTCGTGCACTTTGGAGAAGAAACACTAGCATGTGCTTCATGACTCAAGTATTTGTTCCATGGCTAATTTTGGTACAACAACTTATAGAGTCATTAGCTATAGTTACCACTGTTAGCATTGTAACTTTTATTTGTAGATAGACACGTGTAGATAATGTAGTTAGATTATTAGCTTTCCAGGTGTAGCTTTAGCATTTTTTACTTAGTGTAAAGTGTATAGAAGTAGACCAGAGTCTTCTTTTTAGTTGTATAAATGATTATTTTGCATAATAATTTTATCTCTCTACATGGTATCAGAGCATTTTGATCTTTTTTGATATTCTTCTTCATACTTCTTCTATTCTTTGATGGTTGAAAATACTTTGTGTCATTCTTCTTCCTCTACTCCTATGCACGATCCTTTAGCTTTGCATGGGTCTGACCACCTTGGTCTTTCTCTTGTCACTGCTCAACTTATTGACACCAACTATCATACTTGGAGCACGTCTACACGTATAATGCTAGCTGCGAAAAATAAACTGGGCTTTATTATTGGTATTGTCCAAATACCTGTTGATAAAGCTGCTAACTTTGAGGATTGGTGAGTCCAAATACAATTCTTATATCCAAGATCTTAAACTCTTTGAGTAAATATCTTTAGGAGGCATTCATTTATATTACATCTACGAAGGAACTCTAGGAAAAGCTTGAACAACGCTTTGCAGAATCAAGCGAGCTTTAAGAGTTTCAAATTATGAAGGAGATCATCTCCACAACATAAGGGAGTCCTTCCTTATAGGATTGAATGAATAATTTGATCATGTCCAAAATTAGATTTTATGTTAGATCCCCTTGCTAATTTGAGGAAAATTTATTCCATGCTATTGACAGTTGAAAAGCAATGACATGTTACAATTTCTCTTAATGACACTGCTTATAACACTGCTATGCTTGCTATTATTGGTAATTCCTTTTTCTCGTCATATATTTGGTCTCTCCTCATCTAAGAAGAAAGATTTAGAATGAAAAAAGGATAGAAAATGCACTTATTGTAATAGGAAAGGACACATAGTTGATACGTGTTTCAAGAAAAATGGGATTGGTACAAGGAGTTTAAAGCTAAACAAGTGGTTAATGCTTGCATTGACACATTGGATACACCTTTAGATCATGCTTCCTCTTCTACTTCAAACTTAACTTCTACTATTGCTAAGATTGTGTCCAAATATCTTAAGAATAATTCCATGCCTATTGCTTAAGTGAATGTTGCTCATTATATTGGCTTTGTAGGTACTCATTCTTATGTATTTGCTAACTTTGCGAACAAAAATGTAGGTACGTGGATTGTAGATACTAGTGCCACTAATCACATTTCATCTTCTCTTTCTTTTTCTTTTTTCCTTTCTCATATCAGTTCTTCTTTTGTATCTAGTCTTGTGCATGCACCCAATGGTCAATCTTACACCATTTTGCATGATGGTACTGTGTGCCTTCATTCACATTTAATAGTTAATAATGTTTTTTATATACCATTCTTCAAATGCAACCTTATTTTGGTAAGTCAACTAGTAGCAGATAATAATCATCAGTTTTATTTTAACTCTACTTCTTGTTTCATTCAGGATTTTAAAACCAATACTACTGTTGCAATTAGACGTGTGGTTGATCATTTATGTGTCCTCAATAACAGTTTTTTTCTATTTCCAATATTTGTCATGTTTCCGCTTCTTCTTGTAATACTCATTGTTTCATTATGGCATTCTAGCCTAGGCCACCCTTTTTTCCATACTATAAAACATATAAATGTTGTAACCCATTTTATATCTAGTAATACATCTTTATGTCATGTATCTCCATTATTTCCACTGCATGTTTTGATTTTATTCACATTGACATTTGCGGGTCTTACAAAATCCCTTCTCTCATAAGAGCACATTATTTTTTCGCAATAGTGGACAACTTTTGACATGATATGTGTACTTATTGATAAGCCTCAAGTTGAACAAGAGACTAACTTAGGCCAAGGAGCTATATTTGGGCCAATTACACATTCTATGGCTAAGAAGATTTAGGTCATGGTTGTCCAGCAATTCAAAATGGAATCAGCCCATTTAGGATCCAAGCCCAACTTCTATATGGAGCCCAAGTTCGAGTGGGCCAATTTGATCATGTGCTATAATGAATAAATTGTGAAAAGTCAATTATGCATGTGATGAAAGTTAAAATAAGTATTTGTTAAAGTCTAAGTTAGGTGAGCTATATTTCTTTGAAAGTCTAAGTTAGATAAGTTAGGTGATCTACATTAGATGAAAAGTCTATGTTAGGTAGATTTCTATGTATGTTTTTTTCCAAATTAGATGAGAATTAGATAAATCTTAGACTTATGTCATGAGGGTTGTTCTTGGCTATAAATATAGAAGTTATCAATGAGAAATGCAACCTTGAATGCCCTAAAAATTGGCTTAGCCCCTTATATACGAATTTCTTATCTAAGTTTTCTAAACTTAGTGGCAAAATTATCTTCGATTCTTATCATTCTCCCTCTTCTATTCTAGAGTGTGGCGAATCAAACATAGTATTCTTGAGTGTGGCATGCAAACTTATCATTCTAGATTGCTAGTTGTTCTATCTTTTCTTCTTTTCATTTACTTGTGTTCAGGGATTCTTCAATATGAACTTCCTTGAAGCATATAACTTATCTTATGCAATATAAGATTTAAATGTTTTTTCACCTTGCTAGTTTTTTCCATTTGATTCACAATCAAATTCATAAGTCCATCAAACAAGTCAAAAGTAATAATGGCTTTGAATATTTAAGCTCTTAATGCCAATAATTATTTAAAGATCATGAAGTTCTTAATAAAAGAAACTTGTGTTTATACCCCTCATGATGGTATCTTAGAACGTAAACATGGGCATTTGATTCAGGTTGCAAGGTCTTTGTTGCTTCAATCTTGTCTTCCTCAAAAGTTTTGGGGTTATGCGTTATTAACTACCACATTATTAATTAATAGATTGCCTATAACCATAATGTCTTGGAAAACACCTTATGAAATTTTACGTGTTAAACCTCCTTCATATGATTAACTTAGAGTTTTTGGCTCATTGTGTTTTGTTACTGATGTTACTCTTTCTGAGAATACATTTACTCTTAAAGCTCATATGTGTGCTTTCATAGGATATGTTCTAACTCATAAAGGTTACAAATTGTATGATTTAACCATACATCAAACCATTATTTCCAGAGATGTCATCTTTCATGAATTCACTTTTCCTTAAAAAGCTTATTTATCTACCTTTGTTGCTACTTGTCTTTCTCTAAATATTTTTGTTACTTCATCTTATGATAATTATTTAACTATTTTCAAACTTTCTTCATCTTTCTTACCTGTTTCTACATAATCTGTTTCTATACCGCAACAAAGTATTTGATAAAAAATGCCCCCTTTTTAGTTACAAGATTATTTCATGGGGTTCATTCTCCCCACTTCTCCACACATTCCTCTTACCTTTCTATATTATACTTTTAACATGTTTTCCATATCCCTCATACCTTGCTAGGGTTATACTTAAGTTGTTTGTCTTCCAAGATAAAACTAATATTGTTATTTTACTTGTTTATTTTGATGATGTTATACATACTGGTCCTTCATCTCACAGAATTTAACAAGTAAAATCTTTTTTACATGCCAAAGTTACACTTAAAGACACGGAGCCAGCTTAATATTTTTGGAGACTTAAGATAGCTCATTCTAATACAAGCATGTATATTACTTAACAAAAGTACATTCTTGACTTGATTGATAATGTAGGACTGCTTAGAACTAAACTAGTAACTACTCATTTACATTCATCCCTTAACTTGACTTCATAGCAACAGGAACCACTCACATCTTGAGCTATTTCATTGTCTTATTGGTCACTTATTGTACTTGAATTTTACTTGACCAGATATCACCCACGTCATTCAATAACTTAGCTAGTTCGTTCATTCCCTTACTAAGGATCATTGGTAAGTAGTATTACATATCTTGAAATACTTAAAGGGATGTCATTCAAAAGGATTATTTTATTTAACTCAATATGTTTTTTCATTAAAAGCCTTCTTTAATGCATATTAGGCTTCTTGCAAGGATACTCGACGAAGCTTAATAGGGTATTATGTCCATCGTGGTATTCCTTAGTTGTTTCTCAATCCTCTGCAAAAGTCGAATACAAAGCTTTGGCTACAACTATATGTGAATTACAATGGATTTTTTTATATTTCAAGAGATTTATCACACCCTATCTTTTTACACATTCCTCTTTATAGATAATCCTATTTTCCATGAGCAAACAAAGCACCTGGATATTGATTATCATCTAGTACGAGATCAATTCAAAGCTGGCTTTGTACTTCCTCAGCATATACCTTTAGCACACCAAAAAGCTAATATTTTCACCGAAATACTAAGCATAAATTAGTTTATTAATCTCCTTTACAAGTTAGAAATGGTAAAGTACCATCCTCTAACTTTAAGGGGGATGAAGAGTTATGTATATAATAGCTCGTGCACTCTAGTGAGGATTCACAAGCATGTGCTTTATGACTAAAGCATGTGTTTCATGGCTAATTCTGGTGCAACAACTTACAGAGTTATTCACTATAGTTACCATTGTCAGCATTGTAACTTTTATTTATAAATATATAGACATAAGTTGATAATATAGTTAGATTATTAGCTTTTTGGATGTAGCTTTAGTTTTTTTTTTTTTACACAGTGTAAAGTGTATACTAGTAGACCAGAGCCTCCTCTTTAGTTGTATGAATGATTAATTTCAATAATGTTCTTATTTCTCTGCACAAAATATGTTGTGCATATACTTATCCTAACAAATATGTTCTTCTTTCACTTATGGCTTTGCCTGAGATTTCACATCATAAGATTATTTACCAATTCTCTTCCCATGCCATAACCCAAAAAATTTTACTTTTATAAGAAATATTTGATAATTAAAGGGTCACTTATAACTTTTCTAATATGTCATTTCCTAAAGACTTATCCATCCTATTCAAAAATATTTTAAGCTTTACAATTAATGACTTATTTATTCTTAAAGAAAAAATAATCTAAGTCCACCTAATAGGAAAACAAAAATCAACCAACAAATATTACATACCATCATAGTGTAATTTTATGCAAACACATATTAAAAGTACTAATCAAGAATGAATTTGAATCAAAGTACCAACATAGTATAATTTGATTCTAAGAGGAATAAAAGTCTTTAAATCAAATATTTGAATTAAGAGAGACAAATTTTTATAATCAAAATATGGCGATTTTTTATAAATTAAAAAATTAAATATAAATATAAGATAAAATTATATATAAAAGTTAACATTTAAAAAATTTACAAGGGGCAATGGCACTCTTGCCCCCTTGATCCGTCAATGATAGAAATTTTGCAATATTTATCTCTTTATAGTACAAAATGAGATTAAAAAAAATAGTTTAGAACTAAGTCCAAGGGTATAATGTCATGACTTTGTTTTATTTAAAGGTTACAGATACCTGGAAAGAAAATTCATACGTATATGTAACTAACAACTTCAAAACAATTTAAAGCATACATAATTCAATCATTGTAGCATTTCACATGTTATATACATTTAAGCCCAGGATCTAATTTAACAATGTTCAAAGAGTTTCAATTACCAAACATAAAAAGAACTCCTGTAAACGCCAATCGTTACAAGGACAACATACACAACACTCAGTTTTATTCTGTATGTTACATCTAAATTAAACTAACATAGTAGATTCAACTTAATCAACAAAAATGATAATTATTTCCAACTACATAGTAAATTTAGCTCACACATTATAAAAAAATGCTAGAAAAAATTCAATAAATTTCTTTTGTTTAAAAGCTTTATATATATATATATATAGGTACCTCTAAAAGGCAGTGGGATGATAAAAAGATATTGCTAAATAGTGAGTAATAGTAGGACAAGAAGGAGGATGAATAGAGAAACGAATCTATGTAATCCTCCTTAAAGCTCAATTTAATTTACTAACAATTTCTTCTACCTTAAGTTTGGATCTGTACAGCACCATCTGATGTGTTGTGGACTGTTGGATTTGTAGTGACATCATATGATCATCATCAATTATTCTAATTTAACACTTCAGAGTGTAGAGTAAATGATGTTGTACAATAACTGATCTAAAATCCTCTTGCCCTCCTTGCCTTTGAATACTTCTTTTATTTTTCTTTTTCAAAGTGGAATAAATATCCCCTCTCCCTTTTTGTTACTTCATCTTTTCCATATCACTAAACATTTAATTGGGTAATTAAAAATATCCATTCAATATAAACCCTTAAAAGGGTGATGCAAGTGTAACAATGAATTTTAATGGGCTTAGTTTTGTCGCAATGTGTGTGTCTAATTCAATATGAATATGTTTGTCATACTTCAAAAACAAAACAATCAACACAAAAATTAGCCATGTGGCTAAGCTTGAAGAATTTACAATAAGGTGGGTAAAAAAAAACCAATGCTATTTTGGGGAGTTATTGGTAAAAATTGAATGATATAGCTAATAATAAAAGCGAATAAAGTCTTAAAGATTGGAATGATAAATTATGTGTCATCTCATTATTTAAAAGTTTAATAAAGAGAATAAGAAGAATTATTAATAAAATATAATATATATATATATATATATATTTTTTTATAATAGTATTTTTTAAAATATAATGTTATTATAGTAAGTTTCTTAAGTAACAAGGGTTGTAATATCTACTTTATTCTATTCCTGACTACGAATGTACATATACCAAGTTAGGTCAAATTTTTTATCAACCAAAAACCTGGCCCCAATAACTGGGTCTCATAGTAAAATTTCATTTTATATTTTTAACAAATTTGATGTCAGATTTTTATCAACCTATGACTTGACCTGTTAGCTCAGGCAACTAACACCCAAAAAGGAGGGATAAACTGAGTGTTTACAGAATTTTTATTTCTTTTCAAAATTGGTTTACAGAATTCCTTGTTCTGAATTATGCCTGGAAGAGTATGATGTAAAACAACAATTATATGAATTAATATAGGCTTAATGTAAATGCTTAGGGTATATATATATATATATATATATATATATATATATATATATTAACACTTCAAGTGTAATATCAACAATAAATGTAAAGCATAAATATAATAATTCAAAATATAAAGAGTATAGGAATAGAGAAAGCAAACTCAATGATTTATTCTAATTTAGCTCTAATCCAAGCCTACGTCTAGTCCCTAAACAACCTCTTAAGATTTTTCACTATATCAAAAATTAATTATAATAACAACAAGGGAGAAATGAATACAAATGAATAATTACTCTCAAAGAAGTAGATATACAAGACGAAGCTCTAAGAACTTAAATGATAGAGAATTTGTATGTTTGGCTCAATGATGTTTATTTCTCTCTCAAAGATGATATAACAAGTTAAAGATTACATTCTAACATTTGGTTCTACTTAAAAATTTATTTGGAAGGTCATACATATAGATCAAAATGAGATATAGCTGTTACATATTTAAAAGTGCTGTTATTTATTTTTGAAAACACTTTCTGGAAGCGACCAATCGACTACCCTTTAGAATATGACTGTTACTTTGAATTTGAGATTGATTAGTCAACTGTCAGGGACTCATTAATCGACTATCCACTTTCTGTACTGTACCAGTTGACTTACCACAGGTGACCAGTTGACTAGTCACTTATAGTGACGCAGCCCCAACTTCAAATGGTCATAAATTTCTCATTTTAAGTTTATTTTAAGTGCATGACCTACTGTGGAAAATATCTTTAATTCTATTTTCCAATGAAAAAAGTTTCATATCAAAATGCAATATATTTTTGAAGATATGATTAAAATAATGACCAAAGGTAAGAAAAATAGTTTTATGCAGAATCCATATCTCACCACTCAACTTTATATGGTCATAACTTTTTCATTTAAATTATATTTAAGTGAATGACCTATCATTGAAAAACTCTTTAAGTCTACTTTCTAATAAAATAAGTTTCATAATAAAATCTCATATGGTTTGTGAGATATAATTAAAATGGTTTGTGAGATATATCTCATTATCCCCGTTTATCAATAGATAAGCATAGTAAACAACATAAGGGATTGATACAAAGCATTGCATATCTCATACACATTTGTCTAAGGATGTGAATCATGATCAAGTTATACATCATTGACAATATATTCACATGGAATTAATTAATACAATATTCATACCTAAGACAATTTGTAATATACCTTAATGGATATCAAATATGGTTAAGTAAGATGTTTGGTCACTTGATACCTTGGTAATGACATTTGAAAGATATCATTTTCTTACCCAATGTTTCTCTTTAAAGTTTTGAACTTTGCAATTCTATCTTTTAGTACTTGCGAAGCTCTCTTTTCTAGTTCATTTTTTCTATACCAATTAGTCCATCACTATGAGGAATTTTCTTCATAATTAAAGCACTAAAAAGACTTTTTGGTACCCATATTAACTTGTAATCTTGAATATTAGTACAATAGTTTCTAGAGCCTTTAGAAACCCAAATATGTTTATCTCTCATGCAAGAACTTCGTCTACTATGACATAAGTAAGAAATATGTCCTCCATGACCACAACAATTGCAAATAATATGCATAAAAGCCTTTTGAGAAACAATTGTAGAAAATATTTGTCTTTTATTGGAATAGTATCTCAAACCATGAATTCCAAAATTCTTTTTTAAACCTTTCTCCTTTACAGACTTGGGAAAAACATAAGTTGAATTATTAGTAAATAAATCACTTTTAAGTTTTGAATTACAACAACTTATGCATTGAATATTCAAAGGAATTGTCTAATCTAATTCATCAAATGTATGTGACAACTTTTCATAAGATGAGCAATTATCGAATTTTGAGTTGTCATATACCTTCAAGTCTTTATGAGCTAGAGATTAAGAAATTTTCAGTTCTTGTTTGTTAAGCTCACTTTGGGAATCTTCCTCTTTTCCGTTAGTGTTGATGTGTTTTGAAAAATTTTTATCGTCACTCTTAATTCCATGTTGATCATACTCAAGAGACATAGAGCATGTTTCTTTATCATGCATAGTCCTTTGAAGGCTAACAACATTTTCAACTTAAACAACATGATTAGAATGATACAAAGCATGAAGAGTATCCCATATATATTTAGCATTAGAACAATGTTTGATTTTAACATAATCATTTTCATTTAAAGCACTATATAATATATGCATTGCTTTAATATTCAAAGAAAATAACATCTTACCATGCTCATTCCACTCTTTCCTTAGTTTAAAGGTAAAACCATCTTGTACTACATCCCATAAGTCTATATCAAGAGATTGAATATAAAATTCCATTCTAGTTTTCCAAAAATCAAAATTAGTAGCATAAAGGAAAGGGGGTTTAGTAATATTGAATACAAACTCTTGAGACAGTTTAGTCCTTTAAATAAGAGTCCAAGCTTTGATAACACTTATTAGCCTAGGTAATCAACACCAAAGAGGGGGTAAATTGGGTGTTGGTTAGAAGAGTATGATATAAAACAACAATTATATGAATTAATAAAGGCTTAATATAGATGCTTGGGGGGTATATATATATATATATATATATACCAACACTTCAAGTGTACTATCAACAATAAATGCAGAGCGTAAATATAATAATTCAGAATATAAAAAATATAGGGATAGAGAAAGCAAACTCAATATTTATCCTAGTTCAGCTCAAATCCAAGCCTACGTCCAGTCTCTAAGCAACCTCTTAAGATTTTTCACTATCTCAAAAATCAATTACAATAATAACAAGGGAGAAACTCTCCCTTAATATCAAATCTCAAGAAAAACCTTTTTCCTTACACTTAAACAGGGGAACCTATCCTTCAACCCAAGTACTCTTTTGCTTGATTCCCTCAAGGAACCTCCTTAAACTTCTCTCTCTTAAAGAAGAAATAATACAAATGAATAACCTCTCTCAAAGAAGTTGATATACAAGATAAAGCTCTAAGAACTCAAATGATAGAGAATTTGCAAGTTTGGCTCATTGATATTTGTTTCTCTCTCAAAGATAATATAATAAGTTAAAAATCACATTCTAGCTTTGGGTTCTATTCAAAAATATGTTTGGAAGGTCATATATATAAATCAAGATGAGATATAGTCATTACATACTCAAAAGAATTGTTATTTACTTTTGAAAACACTTTCTAGAAATAACCAATCGACTACCTTTTAAAATATTACTGTTACTTTGAATTTGAGACTGACTAGTCAACTGTCAGAGGCTCACTAATTGACTACCCACTTTCTGTACTGTACCAGTCAACTTGCCATAAGAGACCAGTCGACTGGTCATTTATAGTGACGCAACCCTAATTTCAAATGGTCACAAATTTCTCATTCTAAGTTTATTTTAAGTGCATTACCTATTGTTGGAAAGCTCTTTACATATATTTTCCAATGAAATAAGTTTCATATCAAAATGCAATATATTTTTGGAGATATGATTAAAATAGTGACCAAAGGTTAGGAAACAGTTTTATACAGAATCCATATATCACCATTCAACTTTATATGGTCGTAACGTTTTCATTTGAATTGTTTTAAGTGAATGACCTTTCATTGAAAAACTCTTTGATTCTACTTTTTAATAAGATAAGTTTCATAACAAAATCTCAAATGGATTGTGAAATATAATCAAAATAGTGATTAAAGGTCAAAAACAATTTTAAGTAAAATTTATATCTCACTATTTTTTAAGTCTAAACTTATATTTTGATAACCAAAATATCTTGAGCCAACAAATGCAAATATAAATTATTGAATATTACAAAATAATATTTAGCTTAAGATAATTTTACCTATTCAATCCATTAGCTATCTTGATGCAACAAACCTTCCAGCTTTTAATCTTTAATTTATTCTAAGCTTAGAGTACATTTCTTACTTGATATCTCTTTGGGTAGAGTATGGTATTGATATTTCATGATCTTCACTTCAATGTCCATTCTCCTTTCTTTGTACCATCCTACACATAATAGATATTCAACTTACAAACCAAATAGTTAGTCCAAATGGTTAATCAATTAAGCATATATTAATATTATATTTGTAAATCATATTTTTCATATATTTGTCATCATCAAAACAATTTCAACATGATCTAGTTTTGACATTGGGCCAAAAATATTGGCTCCTCGATCCTAAATCAGTCCAATAAGACTCGGTTATTTTTTTTTACATTTTAAAAATTAAATTTAAAATTTTGAAAGAAAAATAATGATAGTAGTTTATATTATGAATGAGGTAATCTAACTTAATAAAAATGATCCATATTCAATTTGAAAAACATGAAAGTAATTTAAAAAAAAAAACATATAACATATATTAAACAACAAAATAAAAAATTTCAAAACAAAAAAAAGGCTAACTTGAAATTTGGCCCAACCCAGTACCATTTCCTTTAAACCCAACTTAATCCCGCCTGAGTAAATCGTGTTAGATCAAGTTAATCAAACTAAATCAAACCTTGAATGCCTGTACCCTTAATCTCCAATTTAAAAAGACAAAAATAATGAGATTTTAAATGATAAAATGTTGTTTTTCCAGCTCTCATTTATGATTCTATTTTATTATAAAAAAAAATTTAAATACAATAATACACTAAATTAATCCTTAAACTCTATAAGATTCTATTTCTAAACATGTAATATACATCACTCCTAATGCACAAAGGGTATAACTGTAATTTGGACGGCCTGGATTCCACAGTAAGTGGCCGCCGTATGCCTTGGCTTGCAATCCTCTCCCGTGTTTTTTCTCCAGTGTTATTCTCCAATGAAATCGCAGCCGTCCATCCTGTGTGTGGCTGAGATGAAGCCATGTTTGTGTTGAAACGCACTGTTTTGGAATTATGTTTTTTTTTGCAATCAAAACTCAAAACGCAGTGTTTGAAGGAAGCCACGTCATTGGTTGGAATGCAGCGTTTTGTGATGAATCCACGTCGTCGTCTTCTTCATTTTGTGCGAATTGGCGCCAAACTCATAAACGCAGCATGGCTCTGTTGCAGAAACTGGTGGAGGTGCATAGTTTGAAGCATTTGGTGGAAAGTATTATCAACAGGTGCAGCATTTGAACGGAGGAGCTTTGTCTTCATCTTCTTCATTGTCTATGACGTTGGCGCCAACTTGAGAAGAGAAAGTGGCGGACTCTGTTGCAGAAAATGGAGGGGGTAGTGTACGTGTGTAGTTGTTAGTGGCAACCGGAGCTAAAAACGTGACGGTCAGCGTTTGAACTGAGGAGCTTTATCTTTGTCTTCTTTCGACATCTTTGGGTGAGGATAGAAGGTCAAAAAAAAATTTACGCAAAACACACCGTTTAAGCCTATTCGGCAACATGGCACAATATCAATCAATAAAATGAACGGGTCAGATTTCACTGAAAAAAATTAATTGAGAAAGTCACTGGAGAAGATCCGAATCCGTATGCCTTGCCAATGTCCAAACTCGGCCTCCATGCTTCGGAGCAGGACACTTCCATTGCTCAACCTCAGAATGTTTTCATCGTCGTCTCCATCGTCCTCTGCTGCCTGCGAAAGTATACTACCCTCCTTTATCAGATCATCTTCTCCAACTCCCAAAATCTCTCTCCCTCATATTCCAGCCCCTCTCTTTTCAAACTCTCAAAATAGCCCACAATTAATGACGCTTTCAAGATGCTGTTCTGGGCTCAGTAGCCCCATTCCCATATCCGGGAAACCCGAATTGCAAAACCTAGAACCCGAATCTGATGACCCTCAGTCGCTTGTGGTGGTGTCCTTCTACAAATTCGCGGATTTCCCTGACCACGCCCACATGAGGAAACCCTTGAAGGGACTCTGTGAAGCACTGGTACTTCTTCTTCTCTTGCTTATAATGCTTATGTACCCTTCTGCTTTCTTTTACATTGAAGCTCAAGGTCTATTGGGATTCGGGGTGTTCGCAATACTTTTTAATATCTATTCCTTCCTCTTCTTCTGTTTATGCAGACAGTGGAACTGATTAAGTTTCATTTTATCCCACGAAAATTTCTTGGCCATAAAATCAATAGACAAACTCAGTATGCTGTTTATTCTTGTCGTCGGAAATCAATTTTGAGGACAATGTTCTCTCTCTCATACTTTTTATACATTTTCGAGACGCCTATGTCGAATCCGGAGTTTTTGACTGCTGAAACCTTGTTGCTTCTGATACTTATTATTCACAATTTTCATTTGCAATGCATATTTATTGCCGAAATATATAAATTAGAGAGTAGGACCACGCAGGAATATATGAGTGGTTGGAATTGATGCCTTCCTGATGTTAGAACATTCATTCTTGATGGCTTATACTATCTATTTCAAATTCAACAATGTTTTGAAAGTTATATTCTTTACTCAAAATTTTAGTATATAGAGTTATGGTTGTTATTTGCAGAAATTATTTCTCCGCCGTAGATTTAATTTATAGATATCGAGATTTTTTTAACTACTCTGCCTAGGACTTCAACCCTGGTAATTCGTGTGCCTCACCATCCTGATCCTATTCAGCGTGTTTCAGGTGGTATCATTCTTGCGCCTGAAGGAATCAATGGCAGCATATGTGGCACTCGGGAGTCAGTGGAGAAAGTTCTTGCATATATACAAAGTGATAACCGACTAAAGGGGCTAAGACAAGTGGAGTCACCTGTGAGTCCTGAGGAAGAAGCTATTCATCATGGACATAGTGCCAGTTCTCCTCTTGCTGCAGGAGAAGATGCACCCTTTCGATGGGATCATGTGAGGGTTAAGTTGAAGAAAGAGGTAAGCTTTCACAATGTATGGAGAATGAAAAGTTTCATTAAATAAGGATTTTCAAAGATGTTGAACTACGGGTATCTTACCATTTGTATCTCCTTTGGTCCTTATCCTTTTTGTTTTCGTTTGATGCTTGCAGATTGTTACACTTGGGATCCCTACTGTGTCACCTATTGAAAGGGTTGGGAAGTATGTTAGCCCAAGAGATTGGAATACTTTGATTAGTGATCCAGATACAGTAAGCATCTTACTGTGTATTACTGTTCTTCTCCAGTTTTAGGCTGTCTTTAACGTGACCTTATAAGCTGCGGGAACTTAGTATATCAAATATTTTGCTTTTCCTACATTGTTTGGATTGTTATATAGACAAAATATTAAGTTTCTCCTAGGCTGTTTGACTGCCTAGGGCAAAGAAAAATGTATCAAAGAAATATGGACATTTTTATTTTTTCTTACTTATTTTTATTAATTCTTATTTCATTTAACACATTTGGAGGTTTTAGCACTGCAACTTCCAGCCAAAATTTTCTATTAAAGAGGCAGAGGAATACATGTCATCTTTGACAATATTTAAAGGTTAAAACCTTAAGGTTGTTTATTCATCATTTGAATAACCGTGGGGTAGCATTTGTGGGGGAAATGAGTTATTCTTTCCTCTCTTTCTTTTCTTTAGTTGTTTGGCTGTGTAGTTTGTTTGCTTTCTGAATGCATGGCTCAAGTTTAATTTTTGTTGTTTCTTCTTATGAATGTTATTTCTCAAGGGGGAAAGAATGATCAGCTGAGAATTTGTATTCGTTTTTCTTTCACCTAGTTGTGCTTATGTATATGTATCACTGCTATATATGGCCTGCAAATTGCATATTTCCAGTGTGGTTGAATAAAAATTTAGGTAATTCATTTTATATGAAATGATAAACATGATGGGGAACTAGAATAGCGAATATCACATATATCATGCTGGGAAGGGGGCAGACATGGTATAGGTGCTGTATATACAAGATGGGCATAATTTTGTCTCTTATCAACATTTAAAATGTCTAGGTGGTGATTGATGTGCGGAACGATTATGAAACCAGAATAGGGAAGTTTAAAGGAGCAGTTGATCCATGTACGACTTCATTTCGTGAATTCCCATCCTGGGTGGAGGATCATTTCCGGCTTACTGGAACCAATTGCAAGCCTCCACCAGTCGAGGTGAACAATTCAGGCGAAAAGGCTGAAAAGGAAACTGAGAGTAGAGAACAACATATGCCACGAGTTGCAATGTATTGCACAGGAGGTATTCGGTGTGAGAAAGCTTCAAGTCTACTCCTCAACAGAGGTTTCAAGGAGGTGGTTCTCCCCTTAAAATCTATTTTCTGGTGTACATTTAAAAAAAAAAAAAAAAACCTTATTCCTGGATCATCTTTTGACGTTAAATATTTCTTGGTCATGATATTGAATGAGGAGAAAGTTATATTTATTAAATATCTTGGGGCTTTTTAGTGTGGAACTTGATGCCAATGCGTAACCTATCAAAAACTTGAAAGGAAAGAAATATTGCTTGTTAGTCACCACTACCTTTGAAGACTTGTTTGATTTATATCCATGCTTAAAATAAATTGCCATCTCTTTTTGCCCATGGCCAGCATTTTTGATCCTCCAGTCGAAGTAGTGACAGGTCTTACAATTTGTTGGCATATAAAACCTTACATGTAACAATACATTTTTTAAAATCCTGGAAGCATTTCAAATAAATTTGACCTGCCTGTCCGTGGTTATGAAGTGTACTTTTGAAATATAATATCATTTCTAAAAACAAGGTAAGAGCCTCCTTCCAATTTTAGTGCTTCCATCCTTGCTTCTTTTTATCGCAACTGTCGTTCAATATCTTATTAAATGATCAAAATATGCACAAAGATTTCTGTTGATTAATGTTATTTTTTAATACTTTTTTTTTGGTTGTCGAACTACATAAATATATCACATTTCTGTTTTGAAATTTCATAGGTTTATCACTTGCAAGGTGGAATTCTGAAATACCTCGAAGAAATTCCAAAAACAGAAAGCCTCTGGCAGGGTGAGTGCTTTGTGTTTGACAAGCGAGTCTCTGTGGACCACGGTTTGGTGCAAGGAAATTTCAAGCTTTGCTATGGTTGCAAGCAGCCTGTGAGTGATACTGACATGGAAGCTCCAGAATTTGAATATGGAGTTTCTTGCTCGCACTGCTTCGCACAGAAATCAGATGAAGAGAAGGAGAGAGCCCGAGCCCGGCAAAGACAATTTGAGAGGTGGGGAATCATCGGTGGTCCAGACAAGGGTCGCCGGCTGGCACTTAAACCAGATAATAGTGATAGAAAACCTAACCAGCTTTCACATTCAGTTTAACTTGTCAGACAGGAAAGAGTAGAGATTAACTTTCATACCTGCTTTGAACAAGTGTTTTGTGTTCCCTTATTCTTGCAAAGTGCATGAACTTATGTACGTTTAGTATTATTTTTCTGAGAAGCCTCCCTATTTGGCATTCCATGGTATGTTGTAACTGATCCATCCAGAACAAACTTCACTATATTATTTTACTTGTTTAATTTTAACTTAATTTCGCACTTTCTTTTTCTATCTGGTTTCCTGGTGAACCAGGAAATTTATTCACTTTTGTCCTATTTTCTTTTGGCCCCGGTTTCCATATCGTTGCCATTGTTTTTTTTTTTTTTTTTCTGGGAATTATTTTGATGCAAATTATTGGCTCTTCTGTTGTTACTCTTCATAGCAATTAATTAAACCTTGAAGTACAGCAATCCAAAAATACAACATAATTGGATTGTTACTTGAAAGTTTGTTCGGTTCGTTTGATGTGATTCAAATGCGAAAAAGGTAGAATTATCTTGTTATATACAACAAGGGAATACTTGGCAATGTGAAGACAGGGTTTGGATTTGGATGTTCTAGAATTTTTAAGTGTAAACTTTAAAAAGAACGACAGCAATGTATCTGAATATTTGTTTTGCAAAATATATGAGGTTTTTTAATCATGTGTTAAATCTTACATGTTATGTAATTTCTTTTTTCGCTGAAATTACTACGGCCACTTTATGTAAAAAAATTTGGAAAATTTATAACCCAGGTAGTGACTCAAAAGAACTGTTAGGTGCACTTTGAAGAGTGAATGTAAAATGCCAATTGAAATCCACCAAAAATTTTTTCCTTGGTGTTCTTAAAGAGTAATTGAATTTCTTTTTAATGTCATTTTCAAATATTTTAGAATATTCAGTTTTAAACCATTAAAAAAGAATTTAGTTTCTCATTATTAAAATACACTACAGTATAACTGAAAACCCCGGCATATTGCAAAAATTCCTCAAATGGGCGAACCGGTGACTCAATGACAATTATATTGACGTGGCGCCTTATTATTGGTCATACTGGACGACAGCACCAAAAGGCGGTACAGGAGCTCCCATCCTTCCAGAAATGTAGATCTGACGGTTCAGACTTGATCGCGTTATATTACCCCATATCAATGATCTAGATGGCTCCTTCGGGAATCAAAATAGTTCTCTCCTACCTTTCTGAATTAATTGAAGTACTAGGGTTCCTTTCGTTGCAGAATTTTGAGACTCGAAATTTCGGGATGGCCGGTTTAGCTTCGAAGCTTCGTATCCAATCCACCGACGTCAAAGCCGCCGCCATGTGGGGCGTCGCTGCCACCACCGGAGCTCTGTATCTGATTCAGGTATTGCGCAAGTCCTAATTTCCCCTGTTTCTATCAAGAAATTGAGATCTTCGTTTTTATTTTCTTTCGATGTTTCTATTTTCTTTTTTTAGAAACATTAGGATTTTCTTGTATTGCTGGTCCTCGTAGCTTTGGGAAATCATGTCCGGTCTTAATTCTTGTCAAGCTCTCGTTGATTTGTAGATCAGACCTTGATTTTCAAAACGTTTTGGATACAGTTTTTGAAGGCGTTGTTTTTGCAACTTGGCGATTAATTCTCTTAATCTGCAACTTGAAAGATTAGAGCAAATCGGGCTGATTTATGATGAGGCTTATAATGTTTATGATTCTGTCCATGATGATCTCCCGATCGCATTTGCCTGGTATATGAAAGAGAGTAGAATAGATCATGTTGCTTAGCGTTTGAAACCGCTTCTAGGCAACGGAGTAATTTAGAAAATGCCTGCTGTGTCTGTTCTGTAACTGTTTTTCGTTGTGAAAGATCCTTTTCTATCGTGTCCGTTCAGACTTCTTGGGAAACAGCCTTATGGCAGCCTCATGAATTGTGCTGCTTAACTTGTAATGAGGATCTTTGAAGCCTTCTTTCTTCTGTGTATAAGAAGCATATTCAAAATGTAGGTCTGTCCCATGAATCATAATCTGATTTGGTTATCGTGTGTGGCTCCGTTATTTTCTAATGCCACAGAGAATAGATGTCTTGAGGGTCTGCATGGCGCGATAATGGTATCAATGTACTGTGAAACATTCTGATGTAGGACACCAGAGAGAGTAAGTGAAAGAGGTTGGGGAGCAAAGGGAGAAGTTGAGAGAGAGAGAGGAGGAGAAACCTTAGGTTAACACAATAAAATTCTTATATCAAAATAGTCTACTGCGTAACATAAACATTAGGGCTATTTATAAATAGCCCTGACCCACAATAATAAAACTAGAGTTCCAATAAGAGGCCCATTACAAAATAGAAAACTGAAATAAAATAAAACAGGAAATTGAAATACTTAAAAATAAAGCCTAATAAAACATTTGAATTCAAATAATTCTAATTTCTAAATTTATCCTAAATGACTAAATTACCAATAATATAAATTTATCTCTAATAGCTAAATTACAAATAAATAATATATTATTTCTTATCCCATTCTCCAATACATTCTTTCTACATATACTTAGGGATTTTGACATCTAACTTGACAAATCATATATCACGAGTTTTTGGATACAATTATGGTTAAAAGTTGTACTTCTGTGGATCATGTTCCTATGTAGACTAACATGAAGCTATCCTATAAATGATATAAAGGATTGAAAATGGCATGAAAAGGAACTTCCATGGCCATGGTTTTTCTTGCTTCGTCTTTCTATTCCATTTGTTTTGGCATGAATTCATTGAGGGTGGAAGAAGCAAGAAAGTGGCCTTCTTGAGCACATGTTATTGAAGCTAATGTCTTGGCAATCATTTTTGCAAAGTTGAGAAAACAGGATGCCTATAACACTTGCATAAATTTGATTCTTCTTGATTTTCCAGTCCCTTTTGCCCTTGTTATATTTCTTTCTCTCTGAAATTTCAACATGATATTCAAACATCTGAATGACGTTCTATAAACTATAATGTTTGATAAATCTGTTAGTGTTTCTTTGATTTAAATCTCTACCTTCTAAAATTATTTTTTAAATATGAATTTTAATTATTCATTTTTTGATTTATGATCGACCAAACATGCTTGGTCCTTTAATTGTATTTGGCATGGATGTTAAGAGGCCATCTCATTTTTTGTGCTAAAGATGGAAGCCTTCTTTTCAGAAGTTGCATACTAGCAAATTGGTCTGTGTAATCTGTTTGGGAAAAATTACAGGAAATTTTGTTGGTATATTTAACAAGTGGTTCTAAACCAAGTTTTGTTATATAAGAAAGTTCCATGAAATTTACACCCAACTTTGCTGGCATATTGGATAACCATTGGTGATATTCCTAGAGGACTTTTGTTATCCTGATATGTTCTCTCCCACATTCAATATGAAGATGAAGAGTGACAAAGGGTTTGACATCCTTCAAACTTCCTCCGTAATTGATACTCTTTGCCACTTTTGCATTAACTATCTCTTAGATGTTAGAATTTGGTTTAATTTCTGTTTTTGATTGGGTGCTATGGTTGTACATGGTTCTCTTCATTTTGATAATTATTTGTCAGCATGTGAGATCTTTTTTTTTTTCTTACTTCATATCCAATTTTTTGTTTGTTACTTTATTTTGTGCTATGCTAATGGATCTTTCTAAAATAATTTACAGCCATGGGGCTGGTTGAAAAGGACTTTCTTGGAGAAGCCTGAGCCTGAACAGAAATGAGCCGGGAGCTGAAAAAATGTTATCTAAATTTTTCTTTGGTTTCAATTAGGAGTAATTAAAAGAAGTTGAATAATGTTATTTCCTGCGGAGAGCTTCTCACATCTATTTCTGCGATGGACTTAGAAATGAATTTTTGATTTTTCTCTTGGTTTTTAGACTTGATCATTTCTGTTACAAGTTCCTTCTTCCTCCGCCGTGTTGAACTATTCCATTGTGGATCTAATCTCTATGGTAATTCGGAGGAGTGGCAAGAAATATTCATATCCATTAATCTACTCGATCTAATAAAATGTGGATCAAATAGGGTTCGATTTACAGTTGATTGTTGTAGATGAATTATTGATATACCAGCTCATTAAATTCACCTGTCGTGAAACGAGCAAAAACGTCTGAGACCCTTTTAAGAGTATTTGCCCTCATAGCTTGAAATGCACAAACGAGACACAAAGTTACAGCAACAATGTCGCTGGCGGCGGCCTGCCGTACGCCGTTGCGTTGCCGAAATGGTGTTACTCGTGATTCATAGTTGTGCAATCTGTTGTGGCGTGCCTGACCTAAATGGCATTATTATTATTATTATTATTATTATTATTATTATTATTATTATTTTATGTTTTCATTCATTCATTTTTCGACATCAAATTCTTTTTGGCACTAAGCCCAATAGGCTATATGACTCGAGAAACGGGCGTGTGAGCTGATTGTGTTGAGCAAAACTAAGATTAGAGCTTTGAAAGCAAATCTCTTGAATCTAAGATCGAGGCCTTCAAGAATGAAGATGGTGCAATTGGGCATGTATACGCCTGCGTAAAGCCGATGAACCTCGTAGCATTTTCTTAGAGTCTTCTAAACTCAACTAGTATTGTATTTTACATAGCTCAAAAATAATAATTATATATCTTCAATTATTCTTTTAGGGAGCTTTAAACAGTACTAAATGAAAATTCTCGGAAGAACTTTAATCTGAAGGATGCAAATAGGCCAGATTTTGGGATAAAAAATCTACTTGGAGATGTGGAGCCATCGAAGCTGATCAGCATGACTGCGGCAGAAATGGCAAGTGATGATAGGAAAAAATAGATTGAAGAAAACAAGCAGATAGCTTTATTTGAGTGTGAGCGTGTAGCCCAACCTGAGGCCATAACCAAAGGAAGTGCCCCTATACTCAAACGCAGACTCGTGGTGTTGATGAACCTAGGCAAATCGTACAACTTGCACTGTCTGCGGTCGTCGGTGGAAGCTCTGTCAGTGACCAGTGGGTCTCAAGGGAGGGTCACTTGTTGCTTGGAGTCTAGTGCGGATGAAATATTTAATTTAGTCACCGCATAATTTATAATACAACTGCGTAGAGAATTCAAACCAGAAGTCATGAAGCTGCGAGTGTCATAGCAGTTCAAATTTGCAGCCACGTCTGAATTTTCTAGTTTGAACTATTTTTACATGTAGAATTTTACCATCTTTCTCCAGCTTTGTGAGAGTTCTGATGATGGGCGGAGAATTTCTAATCAATTAATACATTCTTTGTCAATCATCTTGTATTTTGCTCGAACATAACATCTGCCATGATTTTTGCTTGATGGAGAGATTTGCTCCCGTGTTTTCACTTGTCAATGAAATTTGTTAGGTCTAGATATCATTATCAAATTTTATTGGCTTCAGAAAGTGGACGGAACACATTGATGCTTTCCAAATGCAGAAAGCTGTTATGTGGCTACAACAATGGAGAAATCAAGCTCAAGAAACACCATATTGTACATTGGAGACTAAAGAAAGAAAGAAAAAAACAAAAAAAGAGAATAAGCTCATTATTTGTTAATGGGTCTCTTGCCAACCACAAGGATAGAGATCAAAATCAAAATCACTTCCTTCTTTATTTTGACGACTGTTGAGAAAGAGCATCGTCACTATTGTGTTCCCTAAGAGCTTGGAACACTCTGGAGCTCCTATCAAATATCTGAGCCCTTCTGTTGTAATCGACAGGCTCTTTTCCCACGTCTTCTCCCATTATTGCCTCCCTCTCCAAACACTCCAACAGCTCCACCACCCCCTTCTTCTCCCAACATTTATGCCTGAACCTCGCCATTCCAATCCTCTCCTTTTCTTCTTCACCTTCTTGCTGCTTCATCTCAGCCTCCAATTCTCTCTCCAACTCTGCCTCCAAACCCCAACTTGCACATCCCACCACTAACCCATTACCTTTCCTATGCTGAACCAAACTCCATGCTTGTTTGGGCCAGGAAAGGCTCACCTTCATCATACAAGTTTTTAAGCTTTGACTCGGAACCAAAAGGCATTTGTGGTTGGGGGTGAACGAAGCAAGAGACGAACAGAGGCCGTGTGGGTTGGCTTGACACAGAAACCCTTTCATGGTCAGGAACAGGATTTGGATGATGATGATGTTACTACTTACAAATCTAGGCCTTTCGATTCTCTGTTTGTTACTGTATGTGTTGAAACTTCAAACCTTGAAATGAGGACTTAATGAGGACGTGGGTATATATATATATATATAACGACCTGGGAAGGAGAGAGAGCCCAACCCCACCGGGCCACGTGTCTGGAAATGATGAAGATGCATACGTGGCATAAGTATAGCACAGTGACAGAGAATTCGGGACCATTGGTTGATGCCCTCCACGTGCTAGCAGCGAGTACAGGTAGAGAGGGTACGCGTTTGAAAGAGTGGGGGTACAGGTATGTAAACGCAGAGTTTGGATTGCCTGTGTACAGCCATGTAGAAACCATTAAATTATGTGGGTTCTATAATGATTATTTATGTAATTGTGCAGCAAAATCATTAGATTTTGTGAGATCCACGTAATCTAATGACTTCTACTGCACGACCATATGAATTTTACACATCATTATATTACTTTGTTTGACATGAAGCTATGAAAATTTGTACCAACAATTATGGGATTATTATATTACTCGTGCTTAGACGAATATTCTAGAGTCAATTTAAAAACTTTTAAGTGCATTAAGTCCATAAAACAGTAGAGTATAATAAAATTTTTAATGGGTTAGAATATAATTTTGAAGAATATAGATAGCTAGTGCATGAACAAGGTAAGATGGATACGCATCAAAGAGACATTATTAGCAAATTGAAAGGTACAACCTTGGAAATGCCGTGGGAAGCTGGAGTTTTGGTACGGTTGTGCAAGATTTTAAGGACCACATAGGTTCCCTTATCTTGACATTCGTGCCTGCCTCTTAAAATTGGCTTCAAACATTGGACTTTCTTTTTGGTCCACGAAATGAAAATTTTGGATTTGAATCATTTCTTGTATTATTATTTTTATTATGTTCAAGAGAAAAAAAGACAAAATAGTTTGGACTTTTTTATATTTTTGTAAAAATATAAAGTTGAATAATTTAATAGTTCTATTAATAAGTTTAAATTATTAAATTTTTATATAATAATTTATTATAATCAAATATAATTTTATATTCTTACCATGAGAGATTCAAATTAAGAAAAAATAAGTGAAGTTTACCATTTAAGTGAGTCCTACATTTTTAAATAAGACTTACCATTTAAATAAATCTCAAGCATTCTATATTTGTTTCATTCTAAAACTATATCAGTCCATAACTTTAAAAATTTGTTTAATATGATATTTTTTATCAAAAAAATAAAATCTAAACAAAAAATTTCAATTAAAACAATCGCCACATACTTTAAAAATTTGAATGAATTTTTTTTAATACAAAAAGTTTATTATTTAAAAAAAATTTAGTGTAATGTGACATCTTAATAAATAATTAAAAATAAATTTTTATTTAAAGGTTCTATACCAATATAATAATTTATTTTTATTTATAACTTCCCTATATATAATATTATATATAGTAATAATAATTATTTATATTATTTATCTCAAATCTTAATTAACAAATTAACTTGATCATAGTTTGAAACAATTTTATTAGTTTGATAGACTCAACTTAAAATATATAAATAAAAGTTTGATGAAAATACAAACTTATACTTTTTTTGAGCTCAAATTTAAATTTATTTTTAAAAAATTGGTCTGATAATTAGGCTTATTTCTAATATAATAAAAAAAAAGGAGAGAAAAGAGAAAAAAAATCTAAAGTAAAAAATCTTGTAAAATTTGAATAACCAAGCTCATTAGAGGGATAATATTTATTTCATGTGTCTTGACTTGGCTGATAATCGAACGGAAAAAAAACAAACTCATATACAGTAATTATTATATAGACCGAAATGGTTTGGAGATTCTACGTGGGGAGTTACTGAAATTTCCACTTTTCTATTTACGTAAGCAATGACAAAATGAATAAAATTCCAAGTGCTATCACTTTCGCGACCATTCCGCGTGACGTAAGAGGTGACGCAGTGTAACATGTAAGGTTTTTTTAAAAAAAGTAAAGAAAAAATATTCACCAAGCAATTCGAAATTTTTATTCATCAAAGTCTGCTCACATACTGTTCAAGGACACGTTTATGTAAAGTTTTAATTAAAATTTTATAATATAATAAAAATTAAAAAATATTTAAAATGGCTTCAAAATCTATGAAAATGATTGAATTTGAGACCGAATTAGATTTGATCAATTTTATCCTTTGGCTTAGACTCGGGGTTTAGAATAAGGTTTCCGTAGCTATATTATATGTTTAAGAGTTTTACTCTTCCTAAAAGCCAAGTTAAATGTTTAGTCTTACACTTGAATATTTTACTATCTACATTGCCCATATACTTATTTACTACATGTTACACGCAGTAAAATGTCAAAGTAATTATTTCTTAAAATTTTTAACAGGTTGTTCTTAATAAAAAGAATTCCCCACATAAATGGGTTCAATACATTGGATAATGTATTTCTACTGTGGGATACCAAATAATTTTCAATGGTAGGCCCTTAAAACCTATTTACCCCCTCGTTGAATTTGCCAAAGAGATCCATTGTTCCAATGTTTGTTCATTTTTGTGTGTTAATATGCTCTTTTGTATGATAATAAAATATGTATCAACATCAATTAAGACACTAATCTTATTTCTCATCTCGAGTATATGACAAAATCTCATTAAATTTGGAGATTCTCATAAAAATTGTTTTATTTAAAATTTACATTTGAATTTTTTTTTTTTTTTTATGATGATGCAAACGGAGAAGATTTCTCTGATGCCAATATGAAAATTAGGACAAGAAGTATAATTCCCACTCCGTAAACTCCTGTTTTGGTTAATTTTATATAGCTACTTTTAAAATCTTTATATACATTTCTTATTAATTTTTGTAATTGAGTCATTTCACTAATTATATATATTTATATTAATTAAAAGTGAAATTTTAATTTAACTTGAAAAATCAATTTCACTTATTGCATTTAAATATTTTGCTTTTTGGAGAATGACAAAGTAACAATGCTTTTAGAATACCTAGAACCACAATTACATGGCAATGAAGAATGAGAAAAAAAAAAGAGTATTAATTCTAATTATTTGTAAATTAAAATTAAGGATAAATCAAAAATTAAAATTATTTATATGGTTTTAATATATGTTTAATTATTTATTGTTAAATTAATTTATTCCATTTGGAATTTATCTATTAGAACTTATAAAATTTGTAGAATTTTTTATTTAAAATTATGTGATTTTTATGAGTTTGAGTATATCTTGATGAATAACATAACAATAGTAGCCTAGTTATAAAGCTCTTTACACTCGTATGAGTTCCTCCTCAAATTCTAATAATTAATATATATATATATATATATATATATATACTAGTATTTTCAAACGAACATAAAATATATAACAAAAACCAAGGTAAAATAATAATAGGAAAAGAATTTATACTAATTGTAGAAGAATTAAAATTAGATCCCATAAAAATCATTATACCTAGACAATTACAACTAAAATTAGATAATACTAGAGAAATAAGAAATGACTATGAACAAAGAAGAATCCAATATGATAATAGTATAGGAAGGAGAAGTATTAGAATCAATACACCAACAGATATAAATATAAACATTAACCCATGAAACTTGAGAAGTTTAAGTTATCAATAATCAAGACCAGCATCTAGAAGAAGTTTTAGAACCTCTAGTATAGAAAGAAATAGAGGAGCAAAAATATCATTAACAATAAATCTAACTGAAATCCAGACTAATACTCCCACCATAGATTTAACAGAATCATTAAGAGAAAATTATGTATTAGTAGAAATACAAAGAGAAGAAATATGGTTAGAAATAATAGCAATTATAGATCCAGAATAAGAGACAAGCCTAATCCAACTAGAATATACTAATAATGATATAGAAATAACCGAACAAGGAACGAAAGCCAATATGGCACTTAAATTTGAAAAACAAGAAATAATTAAACTCAAAATTTGAGTAGACGAGGAAATAAAAGAAATAGAAAGCCATAAATTAATTTTAGGACAAGATTTTCTCAACCTAGTAACTCCATATAAAATCCAGAAAGATAGAATTCTTTTAAACATTAATCAAATAGTAGTAATTTTAGGAAAAATAAAATTGGTTTGAAATGAGATTCTACTATATCTTACTTAAATTCAGTAACGCCAAATATCAATCAAGAAAATATCATGCCATGATAGATACAGGAGCAAATATGACAACAGCTAAATATAATGTATTATCTCCAAAGCAATGGAAAAAAGGAAGAACCACTAAGATGACTAGTGCAGGTAAAGAAGTTCACTTCTTAGAATTATCTGCAGAAAATATATTAGTACAAATAAGAGATTACGAATTAAAAATACCTCTAGTATACCAATATAATGAAGCCACACCTGATACAATTTTAGGAATGGATTTTCTGAAACCATATATGCCTTTACATTTTACTCCAAAAGCTTTAGTCTTAACTACCCCCTGTAAGCATTAAGCATGGGCAATAAGAATTTTAGATCCCCAGAAAAGAAATGATACAGTCTTCAGAAGAAAGAAATCAACTAAGGATGAAGTCCAATTTATGTCAAATCAGGAACCTATAAAAGAAGAAAGGAAGAAAATTCATAATATTAATGCTACAACAATTGAACAAAGATTAAAAGATAATTATAGTGGTAATCTCCTAATTCATTAGGAAAAATCCAAACCTTTAGCTAAGATAGAACTCTTAGATTATAGTAAAGAGATTAATAGTAAACTTTACCCTTGGACAAAAGAAAATAAAAAGGAATTTATCATGCATATAATAAATGAGATGAAACAATATGAGTTAATCCGAGAAAGTAAGTATAGATATTCCTTACCAGCAATAATTGTAGTCAAACATAGCGAAGAAAGAAGAGGAAAATCCAGAATGGTAATTAATTACAAAAAATTAAATGAAATAGCAGTTAGGAATCGATATCCAATCCCTAAAATAGAATTACTATTTAACATCATTAAAGGAAAACAAATCTTTAGCAAATTTGATTGCAAATCAGGATTCTTCCAATTAAATTAGAAGAAGATAGTAAAAAATATACAGCCCTTAGTACTTCAGAAGAACTTTATGAATGGAATGTATTACCTATGGGTTTACATAATAGCCCTAGCATATTCCAAGACTATGTAATGAAATTATTACTTCCAATTAGGGATTTTGTAGTAATTTATATAGATGATATTCTAATCTTATCATAAAACAAACAAGAACATGAACAACACTTGGAAAAATTTATGTCATTAATTGAAGAAAAAGGATTAAATATATTACCTAAGAAAGCATAATTAAGGAAGACAATAATAGGATTTTTAGGTCATTATATCTCTAAAAACGGTATAGAATTACAAGAACACATAAGTAAAAAAGTATTAGAGTTTCCAGAAATAGCCACCAAAAAAGAATTAAGATCATTTTTAGGATTGGTAAATCAGGCTAGGAACTATATTCCAAATTTATCCAAATACACTTCTAAAATAACAAAATTAGCAAGCGAAACCACTGAATAGAAATAGGAAGATAATAGTAAATATATTATAGAAAAAATAAAATATTTATGCAAAAAGTTTCCAAAATTAAGCATCCCTACAACTCAGAATATAAAATGGATTATATATATTGACGCATTAGAAAATTATTAGAGAGCAGCACTATGTCATGAAAATGAAAACGGAAAAGAAATAATTACAAGATATGCCAGTGGAAAATTTAACCTAAGTCAAACAAAATACCATTCTAATTGGAAAGAATTTTTAGCCGTAGAAAAATTTGAATTACTCATAGTAACTTCTAAATTCATAATTAGAATAGATAACATACAGGTAAAACACTGGATGGACAGAGGAATAAGATTCGCTAAATTATCTGATAAAATGCTTATTAAATGGCAAAGTGATTTAGCTTATTATGATTATTCTGTTGAATATATCAAAGGCAAAAATTAACTTGGTTGCTGATTATCTTAGCAGAGATGGAGCCAACAAATAGTGAGACAAATAAGGCCTAGCCAATAAGCCCAACAAGGGAGTCCTCTAGTCCAACAATAGAATAACTAGCTCTCAGACTTTCCATGCTTGAAGTAAGCATGGAAATGGAGAAAAATCAAAATTCTAGCTATTTCACGAATATATCAAGCACTCTAAAGTCAATTAATGATCAATTAAACCTTTATGGTGAAAGGATCAATCAATTAGAAAAACAAATAGCATATGGTTCATCTAACCAGGCCGGCTCTTCTAGCCAACCAACTATGCCAATCATTCAAAGCCCAACACCTCTTGACCAACAAACTCCTCCATTTAGGCCAAGTCCAATACCTCCTCAAAAAGAGTCTTTTTTAGACAAAATCAAAAAAGGAAAAGAAATTGGGAACTTTGACCCAAAAGCCAACCCAATAAGAAAAACTTTAACCCTAAGCCCTTTAACACCTGCTAAAAAAGTCCAAGTCCAAAATCCAAGACCATAAAAAACTCCAGACCTAAAAATCCAAGAACATTTTGATTATTTTCTTATGTTAATTGACTACCTAAATAATTTGAATTTAAACCTTTCAACATCATCCTCTACCATCAAATTTATTTCACATTATTCTATCAACAAGGCCATTATCTTTCCTGGAACCGATCCCGAATTAATCATAACTTTATTTAGTTACGGCCTAATCCAATCCATCTATCCATCGCCAGACATGAAAGAAATTTCCTTATTACCAAAATCATTAATTGAGACCTTTAAACACTATTTCGGTATAGTAACCCAATATCAAGTCTATATAAGATGTTATTCCATTATTGTGGAATTTGCACAAGACAAATTTTACCCTCCTATAAACCTGATTAGATTCAGAACTACTAAATAACCATTTAAATTCCAAGAAGAAAAAAAGGAAGCCATTCCTGACGACCAAATATTCTCAACATTATCCCGTTTAAGGTTGAAGGAGGAAGGTCTGTACATTGAATACTATAAAAGACTTTTATATGAAAGAGGACAAGGTTCCTTTAAACCTAACTTTAAACTGGTCAAAAAATTGGTTATGATTTAATCATGCTTTGGCTAAATAGTGGTATTACCGGGTTGTCACATAATGGTATCAGAGCATGGTTATGATGAAAGAATTTAAATGGATCTTTAGTTTCCCTTAATCTCATTAATTGTACTTATTTGACTTTATCTGCTTTGTTTGTTTAAGTTTACTAATATGTATTCTTTGAAGAAAATAGAAACAAAAATGTATTGTGTAGATGAAAAGAATATTCCAAAACATTCTTATTTCCTAACTCAAAATAACCAATCTATAATGTTTGCCACTCCATTCATTTTGGATGGAGAAGGAGATGAATCTTTTAACCAAAATAACTGGACTAACATATATTTAATCAAACAATTAGGTTGTTATATTAATACAAATATTTTTAAAGATCTAGAGGTAGATGATTTAGAAAAAACATTTAAACGGTTACCCAAAGAAATTAGGAAAATTCTAGAATCTGTACCCCCTAACCAAATCATAAAGCAATTAGAAGAATTATCAAAACCTATAGAACAAAATATTTATGAATTAAAGTTAGATATTCATTTAGTAAAACAAGAAGTCAAAGATATGAAATCAAAAATGGAAGAATTAACAAGCCTAGTAAAGATAGCACTAGGAATTAAAGAGAAAGCAAAAGAACAGGTAATAAAAATTAAACAAGGAAATGAAATAAATATTATGGCAACAATGAGAAAAGCTTTATTTGGAGAAAAACTTGAAAAAGAAATTAGAGAACAACCATTAAACTAAAATATGCAAGAAACTAAAATTTTATAGTAGGACAATTACAGAAGGGACAGAAAGTTTTGAATAAGAATTTATGGTCAATATATGAAGAAATAAAAGGAAGAAACACAACACTAGTAATAGAGATGGCAATTTTATAAAGGAAGTAGAAATCTTGAAGAAGGAATAGTAGAAAGAAGAATAAAATTCCAAAAAGAACAATGTGATAAAATTAAAAATAAGGAATTAGATATGTTAATTGATGACTTATCAAAACAAGGTATAATATCAAAAATAGGAAAAATACTTAAAACAAAACAAAAAGAAAAATATGCTTGTGTAGTTTTACAAAAGAAATACCCTATAGAAGCAACACAAACTGAAGGAGTCTTAAGAATCCCATTAATTAGCAAATTCATAATAGACCATGAAATAGAGAAATCAGATATAAAAGATGATATTACCGAAATTTATATTCCAAGAATACAATTAATGATAAAAGCTTATTTCCAGTCAGGAATAGACACACCTATAAAATTATTAATAACAGATAATAGAATTATCGACAGTACACCTAATAGTATATTAGGAACCTTAAATGGAAATTTAGTTTACCAAAAATTAAAATTTACATTAAATACAAATTTTGCTATCTCTAGAGCTGAAATGAATATGAGACCCAAGTAATAGAAAGAAATAAAGAAAAGATATATTATAATGAAGAATTCGAAGAGAATATTAATTTAACAAAAGACGATTATAGAGTAACAGAATTTGCATGTCAATTAGGAACAGACATACCAGGGTTTATAGAAAGATTTCTCCCAAAAAGACAAAATAAGAGAAAAGAAATAAATATGTTAACATTAGAAGAAATAGAAGATATGGAACAAGAAGAAATAGAAAATAGTATGGGCAATGAAGAAGGATTAAAAGCCATTAGAAAAGAATGGGAAAATTCCTTAAATATAAAAGAAGAATATCAAGATTCTAATATATCTTTTGAAATTAATATGAATCAAACCCAACAACAACAAACAGAACGAAGTCTAGTACAAAGTAATGTAACACAATAACAAACATCATTTAGACCACCAGACCTAACTCGACCCGATTATATGTAAATCGGCCTAGAAACTAGTCTCAGAGAAGGAAGAGAAGAAGAGGCAAGTAGGGATACACTAAGACATAGAGAATCAACTAGGACAAATAACTCAGAAATAGATTTTATCTTTGAAACAACTTATGGACCATCAGGAAGTCAAAATAACCCAACCAGATTAGAACAATTTGAAACAAAATCAATACCAAATGCAAGAATATGGTTAGATTTAGATTGTAAGAAGAATAATAAAAGAAAATTAGAAGAATGGGCAAAAGCCCAATTTATAGCCTTAGCCAACAGAGGGGTTGATACACAATCATCTAGTTTAATTGTAGAATCAAGTTTTGTAGGAAATGTACACGACTAGTGGAAAAGCTGAAATCAAGAATTTAGATAACAAACTAGGCATATTGCATCATATAATACTAGAATAGAATTCTATGCTACTTTAGTAAGACAATATGAGCAAGTATTAAGAGTAGAATTTTTAGGTAAAAGTGTAGGAGCAGAGGAAATAACTAGACAAGAAAGAGCAATCCAATATTTATACCAAATAGGAATATGTACTCTAGACCCTGAAGATATAGATGGATATATATATATATATGTGAATTTAGCAAATATTATTACCAAGCAAGATTAAAAACATATAGTGATAGTAAAGTATTTTTGGATCTATTTTATAGAAAATTACCAAGAATTCTAGGCAATAAAATTATAAAAGATTATTATAATGCTTTAGCAGACAAACCAGATTTAATTCCATAGTTGGAGACCTTAGTAAGAAGAATAGATTATCTCAAAGAATATCTATCAAATAAATGTAAAGAAGCATGAGAAATACACAAATATTATAAAACCAACAAATTAGTCCTAAAATACAGAAAATTAGAAACACCACATCAGTGGGGCTGCAAGCCACCAAAAACATATAAATCTCACAAGAAAAACAAATATCTAAAAACCTATTCAAAATCTTATAAGAAACATCGAAGATATAAATTTAAAAAATATCCAAAAGAAAAATTTATTAGAAAATATAAACCAAAGAAGTATTTTAACAAAAGAAGAAAATTTAACTACAAAAATATCCAAAAAAATGTCAATGCTATAATTGTGAAGAATTAAGGCATATAACCACATAATGTAAAAGACCAAGAAAATAGAAAACTATCAATACTATGAAAGCAGCAAATATACGAGAGTGATATAGAAATATATAAAATAGAATGAATACCTGATTCAGATGAAAGTAATACAAATACAAAAACAGAATATGAATCATTAGAAGAAGAAAATGAAATTAATATGATGCAAAGAGAATCATTATCATCAAATTAAATAGAAGAAAAACAAGAATATGATCAATACGAAGAATTTATATATATATATATATATATATAGACACACTTAATGGGCGCCGCGAAATTTACATCCTTACTCGTATGATCTCTTTGATGAATTGAGAAGTATGTCCCGAGGCTTTTATACTGGGGAAAGGAACTCTCTAATGTCGCCAATAAAGCCAGACAAGTGACAACAGATACTATCGAAAGAAAATTTGACACTGAGAAGGGTTTTTTGTTGTAGTGGAGAAACTGTCATGGGTGGAGGAAGGAAGAACTTGCTGAGGGCAAATGGGGATGAGCATGTGACCCTGCAAGATGGCCAAAGCATCATGAAGGTGCTGTCTCTTCGAGGTTCTAATCTCATTGAGGTATCAACCCCACCCCTTTATAAATTTCGAACTTCCGAAGCTTCCTTCTTTCTTGTGAATCGTTTATCTTCGGTCGCTTCTAGCACCATAGCGTAATTAAGAATCGTTTAATGTTTAATGCAATTTCTTCTTCTTTCAACAACTATAATAGTAAGTGAAACAGAGAGAGAAGGGAAAGTGGGGTGGATTATATTCGATTGGCTCTGTAAATAAATTTAGCTAGGTGGGAGGGAGGGAGGAGTTGAGTTCAAGATGGGGTACGCGATCTAGGATAGATGCAGAGGGACTTGGGTGGGGTTGTGAACGTGTCATTGGTTGGATAATTTTCCTGGGCTTCTTTACAAGAGAATATTGAAGCTGGAAATTTGGGTTCTTTTTCTTTATCCCCAATTGCTGTTCTACATGCATATCTCTCTGCTGGTGAAAGTTCGGAGTTTTCGGTTTACCCGTTCAAAATTGATATACACTTTGCTTTCCTGCCTGCATGCTCATGTAAAACAGTTTGTTTCTAAATTTATAGTTTAAAAGCTGAGTGCTTGGTGAACCAAGACAGATAGTGCATATCAAAGTGCAGGGCTTGTCAAGACTCAATAGTATGTAAGAAGAGAGAAAAAGGCCAAACAAAGTGTGGAGAGAGAAATTGGAGAAGACATAACCGTTGTGTGTAAATTAAAAGAAATATATAATTAGACAAATAAGTAGAGTGAACCCGTACAATGCGACGATTATCTAAGCTAAGGCAAACGAATGACAAAAAGAAAGTGGAGTAAGATATATAGTCTGTATTTACACACATACACACACTCCAGGTGTCTCACACTCACTATCTTTATCGATGAATTTCTCTTAATTGGACACTATTTCTTATACTCGCACATACTCTCCCAATATTCCTTAGTGCTGATTCCATAATGATTTGTGTGTTTCATAAGGTAATGAATGCACGTGGTGAGAAATTACTAGCTTTATTTCCGGATAAATTCCAAAAGAGCATGTGGATAAAACGAGGTTTGTTCTATGTATGAAGCAATTCAATGCTTTCTGTTTAATGAGAAAGCTACATACATATGTTCTTAACTTATATTAGATACGTAAAGAAATTACTTTTCTTGTTGCACTATGTCTTTGTCTTGATCAGCCATTTTTTTCTTTTTGGCTTCATTGTTGTTTTTCTTTGGATCATGAACTTCATCCCCCTTCAAATTCGCCATAAGCTCAATCACAGCCTGCATAGTTTACTAATGAGCCGGCTCTTTTCACCAGTAGCTAATCATGCTTAAACTTTGGATTTAAACCCTTTCGTTTGAATAACGAATTTATGTTATTGAATCACTCAAGCCAAGGCAACCCGCCAGCCCGGCCTTGCCCTGCTCAAACTAAAAGTAAAAAATAAAAATTGTCATCAAGCATTATCAGGGCCATGTTTGAAACAGTAGTTTAAATGTTGTGGTGTTCAAACAAGAAATTTTTTAGTTTAATGATTTTGAAATCTGAAAATCACTAAATTGAAGTGGGCATTTGTTTAAAAGCTACTTGCTTGAATTCCACCTTCATATCATTGTTCATCAAACTCAAGCTGCTTTCTCAATTTGCAGGGAACTTTGTTGTGGTTGATGAGAGTGGAAAGGAAAAGGCTCTTGAATCAGGCAGCAAGGTTGCATGTATTGTTTCCCAAGTTCTTTACCATGAACAAGTTCGAGTGCTTCAGATATCTGCAGAATGGTGAGTTGATAATTCTGATTTTACTATTAAGCACGAATGAAATACTGAATAATTATCTCAACCCTTTCCTCTTCCTCTTTTATTTATTTATTTATTTTGTTTAAAAAAGCAATCTCATACCCGCCAAGATGGCAAGTCAGCAAAACCCACTGTGTGAAACCTGCAATAGGTTCTTTTGATAAAAAAATCATATTGTAACATTCGACATCAAAGGAAATCTCATCCTGTTGATATATACTCACTTTTGCAATCTTCGTTTCATTTAGGCCCGAAATTCTTAAATCTGGCGTTGTAAATGGTTCAAGTGAAAATTTTCTTGGAAACACCCTCCAACTAGAGAACGAGAGGGACTCCAGTGATAAAGACGATGATGGACTGCCCCCATTAGAAGCCACTACAAACAGGATGAGACCTTTTGAGTTGCAAACTGATGAAAATTCAGAACCCAGTTCAGAAACAGATGCTTGAATCATATAGCTTCATCTAATACCTTCCTCTTAAAGATTACATTCATGTCTAACTGACATGGTCACCACGCGAGAAGAATGATCTTTGTCCTACTGGCAGGCTGATTCTGCTGAATTGTTACCAACTTCTGAGATTGAATGTCAAATATTTAGATGCTAATAGCAATATAAATTCATTGGTTTGATACATGGCTCCTTGAAGCCACTTCTTAGCTTCTACGACAAACTTCTTTCAACGTACTCTCACTCACGTATTATTGTGTATTATTCTAGCTTTTGTTCACTGTAGGTGCACTTAAATTACATCTTACGACTTATGTAATTTCTTTGTCTAACCATTGTCATCTGAGTATACTTGGTATTAGACCATAGAAAACCTAGAATTGCAATTCTGTTAAATTGTTCATAAACTGATTGGGGCCATACTTGAGTGGAGCCTGTGCAATTTCCAGGACTATAGTGAATGCTGAAAATGCACGCGTGATCCAAGTACATCAAATCTCGTTGACACTTGATGTGTTACTTGAGTCAAGGGTCTAGGTCAGCTTATTTAAAAATTAGAAGAACAATCAATGGTAGGAGCCGGAGGACTTGTGCCCAAAATTTCAAGTAGAGACAACATGCTGGCGTTTCTTGGATTTTAGCTTCAAGATATGTCTTTGTATGCTCATCTGAATTGTTGTTTTTGCATTTTATCATATAGCCATCAATTAAGTTGTTTCTACATGGGCAAATTAGATGAAAATTAGGGAGGGAATAGATCAAACGAGTAAAAATAGGAAGGCTAAATACTTTTACTTAAATGAAAGTTTAACCAAATGATTATGAAGTACTAACAAGTAGGGAGAATCAGGGATGGTTATAAATCTAACAGAAATAATTTTAGGCTTTGTGTACACAAAATAATGGAAAAGTATAATTATGAAATACAATTTTAAAATACACAAGAACACTATATATAAATTTACCCAAATTAAATTTTTACACCAATAACCTACATTCGAATCCATGCACGACAGAGGCACATGTTGTCCAAACAGTATAAATGAAAAGGAAAAATGAGGCTAAACAGCTATTAAGTTTTAGTATACATGTAAGAGAAACAAGCCAATCCAATTGCTCCTATTGAAGATATCAAAATCGTAACCACAAATCCCAACCCCAATAAAAGAATCTAGTCACATCATCCCAAATTCTGACAGGGAACCTTCACAGGCTACAAGAGATTATGCTTCCTGAGGATTATAGCACTTTTACTCAAGTCTTTTCGTGTTCTTCATTTATAGTGAGCACATTACCTTCATCAAATGATTTATGCCCTCTTATCACTTGGCTTGGTGAGGAATAGCCCATCAGTTGATGAAGTGGCGAATTCCTTGGTGCTGGCGGCGGCGTCTCCATTTCTGATGACAAATTTTCTGACCAAGACATATTCGAAGAAACCCCTGTTGATTCATATATTCCTAGAGGAGCCTTACTTGTACGAGAATGTCTTGGAGCAATCTTTTCTTCCACCTTGAAGGCACCACGAGAGACATTTGTGTGATATTCACTGGCATGCAAAGGATGAGATGGGGTCAGAGAAACAGGATCTCCTTCTGAGTAGGAGCTTTTAGACACAGAATTTCCATAATCGTCAGAATATGAAATGGGGACCGCATGTGAAGAAAGGAAATAATTGGAATGAGAAGTTGAAGAAGCCATATTAATGCTCCCATTAATCACCTCGCTTTGGTCATCAAGATTACTTGGTTCATAAGAAACTATGTGACTTCTATCCTGCAGTGAAAACTTGAGGATCTCTGAACAGTGTCCACATTTTAGCTGATGACATACCCTTTTGAAAAGAAGAAAATCAGCAGGAAGCCGAAGCAGCTTGAAGCAGTTATAACAAGTGACAAAAGGGGCTCCACCTGCAACTGGTCGGAAATGTCTCTTAGCCATGTTCTGTTTCTCCCTGAAGTAGATTCTCATCTCGTGAGCCCTATGCCTCTGATCATCAGGCTTTGTCTCACGGCCATATAATTGGAATTTAGAGCCCATGTACCTTTGTGCACTCGAAGGATAAGAGCGGTGAGAGAAGCAGCAGTTGTTGCGACCAGGATGGCACCTGCATAACCCTTCATGCTGGAGAAGAACATGTGCAGGCAACTCTGCTGAGTATCGCCGTTCTTGGTGATGACAGTGGAAACAAGACTTATCAACATGGTTTGTGCTGCTTGTTGCCTCGGCTGAAAAGGGTATTCCTGAAAACTTACTCCTTTGTCGCCAGTTGATAAGTCCATTACTGTATCTTGCATCACACCAGGGGTCACCGAGGTAATGACTAAATCTCCTTCCTTCATAAAAGTCATGGCCATGAGAAGTAGAAACATGCTTCCCCTTATAAGAGACACCAAAGGATAGTCTTCCATCTGTTTCTTCTTTCAGAGAGTTTGTTCTGTTGAGTTGATTCTGCAGTTTATAGATCATTCTCAACAATTTCATCTTCTCCTGGTCGGAGTCCTCACAGTAGTCAGGTGAAAGAAAGCTTGAACTACTGAAATAGTGCTCATCATCATGCATTTGATTTGATGGGATGTCACTTTCATAGCCAGATTGTGAACCACTTCGATGGAAGGCCATTCTAGGTGGATACTCTTCTGTCCCTGCTCTCATCCAACGCTGAGCAGGGCGATCATATCTTGTAGTCTCCAGCGCTTTGTATTGATTCCTTTTGCTGTCTTTCAAGACATGATGCTTTCCCCTGGACAAATCTGATGGAACATTCGTGCTATTGATAGGGCCTTTGCCCTTTCTGCGCCTTCCTTCAGAAATATCACTAGCTACGTTGTAAGTATTCTCAAAAGGATTCAGATGCTGGTCAGGGAATCGCTTGTCCATTCCATCATAAGAAGAGACACTGCCATCATATGCATGAGAGCTTCTTGTGGTTGGGGATTTATACAACTCTCCAAGATCACCACTAAGCTCTGAACTCTGATTCATGACTTCTGAGGTATCAAATGTTTGGTTTTTAGGTCCCTGAGCTTGCTTCATTTGCTTATTAGGAGATACTTTAGGAGATACAGGAATACCAGATTTACTCCCATTTCCAGATGCAAAGTTATCATTTGTTAAGTTTTTGGCAGTATCATCACTTCCAGTAATTTCCACTTCAGATTTTGCTTCTATTTGAGCTGATTCGTCAAAACTGGCATTTACTCTATCTGAAGCGCCAATTAACTGCTCTTCTGCTTCCTTTAATAACAAACTTCCATTATCTGACCCTTCTGCTCCTTCTAATTGCAAGTGGGTGTCAGTTGTCTCTTCTACTGAACTCTTTCCCATCAATACTGTTGAGGCCTCAATCTTAGTCTCAGTTAGCTCCGTAGAACAACCTTTTTTGGATGTTTTATGCTGCTTGAATCTAACTGACAAGTTTTTGGTATCCATCTCATTTTCCAGATCTTCGCTGGATAAATTATAAGCTACATTGAACTCCCCATTTTCATTTTGATCCCTTACATCCATTGAGCACTCTCCGGAGGAAAAACTAGTTGATTTTGTCCCATGAATATTCTCATGGGGAAGATCTAGCTGCTCTTCGTTGCATTCCCCATTATTACTTAGTTCCCTACTGCCATTTTCATGCAAAGAACATTCTCCTGAGGAAAAACTAGTTGCTTTAGTCCGGATGTGACTCCCCTGAGGAAGAACTAGCTTCTTCCCATTGCATTCTTCATTCCCAATTTGAACCCTGCCATCGTTTACATCCAGGGAACACTCTCCTGAGGAAGCACTAGTTGGCTTTTTCCTCCAAACTTCCTCCTGAGGAAGAACTAGCTGCTTTCCATTAAATTCGTCATTTTCATTGTAATCCCTTCCACCATCTACATCCAAAGGATATTCTTCAAAGGAAGAACTAGTAGAATTTGTCCTCAGAACATTTTGCTGAGGAAGAGTTAGATGCTTTTCATCACATTCCCCATTTTCATTTTGATCCCTTCCACCATTGACATCCGAAGAACATTCTCCCGAGGATGAACTAATTCTTTTTGTCCTCAGAACATTCTCCTGAGGAAGAACTCGCTGCTTTCCATTAAATTCCCCATTTTCATTTTCATCCCTTCCACCATCTACATTCAAAGGATATTCTCCTGAGGAAGAACTAGTTGATTTTGTCCTCAGAACATTCTGCTGAGGAAGAGCTAGATGTTTTTCATCACGTTCTTCATTTTTATTTTGATCCCTTCCACCATTGACATCCGAAGAACATTCTCCTGAGGAAGAATTAGTTCTTGTTTTCCTCACAACATTGTCCTGAGGAAAAACTAACTGATTTTCATTGCATTTCAAATTTTCCTTTTGACTGCTTCCACCATTTCCATCCAAAGAGCATTCTCCCGCGGAAGAACTACTTGTTTTTGTCCTCAGAAAATTCTTCTGAGTAAGAGCTAGTTGCTTTTCATCACATTCCCCATTTTCATTTTGATTCCTTCCACCATTGACATCCGAAGAACATTCTCCTGAGGAAGAACTAGTTCTTTTTGCCCTCGCTGCATTCTCCTGAGGAAGAACTGACTGCTTTTCATTGCATTCCCTATTTTCATTTTGACCATATCTACCATCTCCATCCGAAGAGCATTCTCCTGAGGAAGAACTACTTGTTTTTGTCCTCTGAATTGTCTCCTGAAGAAGAACTGGCTGCTTTCCATTGCTGCATTCTTTTTCTTTTGAAACACGATTTACTGCATCTCTGGGAGCTGCATCAGTTTCATGTGTGCGGGATTCCAGATTTGCAGCCTCATTTTTGCGTTTCTTAGCTGTATATAGCATGATGAAATGATCTCAATTACAACTTCAGAACTAGAAGAGGAATATAGAATCAGCACCCATTTGCAAAGTTGGATTTTCGTTAAAAATAAACAAATGCACAAGACATTTATAGTGATGAAGCAAAGAGTATAAACATTAAACAATATCACAAAAAGTAATATGGTTTGAATAAGTCTGCAACAGAGAGAAATTGAAGGCTATAATCAACCCAAGCACATTGTTTCAGTTTATGAAATGTGCAACAGCCAAAAACTTCATAGTTCAAACATATTTTCTGTATCATTCTTCCCAAGAGAATTAAACTTCAAGAGTAAAATCATATAAAATGGCATGATTTGTTACCTTGAAGAGTTGTACCACATCCACCACACTTGTACACGTTATAATGAGGAAGCTCTGGAAGAACCAGCCGGCATTTAGGACATCTAACTAGCCGAAAATTTTCAGTGAATTTTGCAGTCAATTCACCAGACATCTTTCTCCAAATATATAATAGAATTCAGTCCAAAGAGTTGTAGATGCCAAACTCAAATACTACATTCATTTACAAACTATATTGTGGCTCCAAAAACCAAGGCTTTCCAGAGTTCTCACTGTCTGCATCAGACAAAGATAATGTTTAGCTTCAATTCCTCTAAATATTTCTTTAATCCAACAAGACAAAAATTGTATACTTATATTCATAAGCAACTGGGAAAATATAAGAATGTAAACTTGTCCTACTCCTACATATTTAGTAGGTTGTGAGAGATGATTTGGACGAGTCATGAATCAGCTTAGTAACCCAACCAATTCCATTTTATTAGATTGTAGACCACTGCATGCCCTTACATGGTCGTTCCATTTACATTTTCTCACAACAAAACAAGAGACCTCCTAGTGAAACACTACGAAAGCAATTACAAAAAGATGTCATCTAGTTTTTTCCCCCCTAATATATGTAAATCAAACACTAACAGTTATGCTGTAACTTTTAAGACAAATTAAGTCATATTATTAAAAATGACCAAAAAAAAAAAGAAGAACAAAAGAAAGAAAGGAAAAAGAGGAGAGAACACGGAGTTTAATTTCATACACACATACATAGAAAACAGAAATTTTATGTGTTGTGGGCATATAGCTATCTATACTTCAGTCTACCTATTGATTATGAAAGATTTAGCACTAACAGCCAGCCACTCTGTGATCGATATATCTCAATATATTTATTGTTATTTAGTTACCCAACAAATATACTGATTATAAGTTGAACTTATAACATATCAATTCGTAGCAAACAAAGAAAATTTTTATTGTTTTTTGATGTAAAACATGTTTAAAAAAGAATAAGGATTAAGAAGAACCAATTCACACGCAGATAAGAAACAAGCAATCATTTCCAATCACCTTAATTTTCCGGGTAGATCGGATCAGATATACAGTTTCTATAGCAGTTTGCAACTGACAAAATCGCAGTTGCTAATTATGTTAAACACCACACAAGTGTAGAAAGAAAAGATAATTGAAAATGAAAAAAGAGAGGGAGAAAAACCCAGAAAATTTGAAGAAAGCAGAGAAACAAAAATGTAGGTGTAGAGATATAAATTCACAGAGGCAAATGCCAGTTCTACAAACTGAATGGAATGGAATGGAAGATCACGGGGTCAAGATGAAGTGTGCTGAATTTTAAAAGTGGGGACTAAAACGAACCTGTTAGGAAATTCAGAGAGGGACGGAATTGAGCATAATGAGAAATCTGTTGTTTGGCGCAAAGCTTACGACCAAAGAAATAATAAGAGGGAAAGAGACGAAGAGATAGCTGGAGTTACTTGAGTGACCCTTCTTCTTCCTTAGAATACAGAGTAATCAGGAGGTAAGACTTGTCTTCTATTTTGTGTTTGGAAGGGAGTTTAGTCAACTCTGAGGAAAAGAAAGGAAAGCTTTTACTCTCTCTCTCTCTCTCTCTCTCTTCGTCTTTGCTTTGAATTTTTGTTCGGCTTCTTCACCACTCTCTGTTCATATTCCTCTCTCTCTCTCTCTCTCTCTCTCTCTCTCTCTCTCTCTTGTGTGTGTATCTTCCAGCGTGGAGGGGACACGGAGCCACGGTCGGCGCCTACGGCATTTAAAGCGAAGCTCGTTGATGACATGGCATCCTATGGGTCCCATGTTGACTTTTACTTGCGTATAATAGCTGTTATAATTTTCCGAATGAATAGGAAGACATGAATATGCTAAGCTACATTCAATGAATGAATGAGTCTCATAAATTAGTCAATGAAGTAAAATGAGAAGTCGTTATATTAATAACAAAGTTGGATGGTGTCATTCCAAACTAAAATCCCAAAATTATATGCTTTTTCTATTAATTATTTGGTCGTATGTTTTCCAAGTTTTGAAATTTAAGAAAAAAATATTAATTAATTTTGATACATAATTGATATGATATGATGTATTATTTTTAATTAATTATGACGTAAATATATTAGCATTATTTAATATTTTTTCGTGTTTAAAACTACGAGTCATTGTTAAAGTCTGTGCCTGCTTATGGTTTACTTTTTTTTTTTTCGGAAACAGAGGAACACATTTTATTTGAAAAAGGTAGGAAAAAAAAAAGTACTTTTTAAAAAGCGAAAGTGAAAGATAGAAACCGCGCGGAATATTTGAGTTGTTGGACAAAGTCAACTCATGAGTGTTTGACTGGGTCTATGACCAGCTGTCATGTGGTGTGAAACGCGGCGTTCAATTACCTGTTTTATCTTCATACGTAGAATTTTAAAAAAATAATAATAAAAACAAAATTTATTTGGATAAAATAAAAGTTTTATATTAATATATCAAATTATAATATAGAAATATAATTGTAATATTATTATTTTTTATTTGATATTATTATAATTATATTTTTACATTATATTTAAATATAATGTGCTTTTAAAATTGTTGGTGCATAAAAAATAATATCAAATTTTTTTTATATTTATAAATTTAATAATTATTTTATTTTTTTAAATTTTTTAAAATTGAATGTATTAAAACTTATTCAATTTGTAATATGATTTTGTTAGCTAATACATTTAAAATATTGATTAAAAATTATTTATTACACATAAATACATAATAAATAATTTTTAATTAATAAAATTAATAAAAAAATTATTTCTTACATTCACTATAAATAATTCTAAATATTTATAAATTAATTTTCTACCTTAAAAATTATTTATAATGTATAATAAATAATCACCTAGAAAAACAATTCATTATAATATATTGAATTGCACGAAACAAGTAACTGGTCTCATTATGAATGGAGTCACTCAAGATTTGTTGGTCGGAACAAAGACTTGGGTAAAACACCATTTCTTGTACAAAAAGAAAAATAAGAATGAACAAGAGTTTTAAGTTTTTTAATTTGCTAATTTTATGAAGTTATTTAGAAATAATTATGCCTTTGACTTCAGAGAAAAATATTTTATCTTATCCATCTTTAAACTCATATATCTTCACGGGTAGCGAACTCAATTTCTATTTTTTTTTTCTATTGAATTATTAAATTCTCGAATTCAGACTCATATATTCAAAAGAATTTTACAATGTTTTATTTTATGAAATTTGTTTACATACATTTATTCATTTATAATTATACCCAAAAAAATGTGATATATATATATATATATATATGCGGACGTGTAAATATATTAAAATAAAAAAAAGGATATTTTCACGGTAGGCATTTGGCCCAAAAAAATTTTTAAAATATTTTCACACTTATTATCAATTTCATTTTTTAATTTTTGTACTCAAACCCAAATGAGAATATGTATTTTGATCACTCTTAAAGTCAATCCCAACGAATCCAATAATTGATAAGCAATAATAAATACTTTGTTTAACAAATGTTAGTATTTTTATTTTATTAAACCATAATTTTCAACATAATATTATAGATGCTATAAATTTTTTATGTTTTTGTTTTTTGAATCTAAGGTCTCAAGTAGTTGGCCAAAAAAAAAAATAATAATAGGTCCCAAATCCAAAGAAAGTAAATATTTTGAAATGCAATTAATGATTTAGTTTCTCAATTAGTTTTTTAAAAATAAAGTTGTTTAATTTAATTTTTAGAAAATTACAGTTTTTTAATTCGGTCCTTGAAAAATAAAAATTTTCAATTTAATTTTTAAATATTCTGTTTTAATCAAAATGGTCCATCAAGAAAACATGTGTGGCTCTTTAACATACTAAAGTCTATTTCTAATATGAAAATAATATCATTTTGGGATTGAAAATACCTAAACAAGTTCATCTCATTAGTTAATGAACAAGTGGGATTAAATTGAGAGACTTATTAATCTTCAAAAGGCTCAATAAAAAATAAAACATTTTTTAAAAACTAAATTAAAACCATAATTTCAAAAAAGATCAAAGTAATAATAGAAGTTTTCAAAAATAAACTATTAATTTTCCCATACTTTTATTATTCAAAATTAAACAAAAAGGTTGACAAAGAAATGGGGAAACCAACTCACCATGACAAACAAATGATGTACTGCTTTTATCAGTCAAAACATTATAACATATGATGGGTCTGTCAGCCTTCAAGCTTTTTCTTTTTCTGCCTTTTACTTTCAAATAATGGTGACCATTTCATTTTGTGCATTTTTGGAATTCTAAATTGGATTCTTTACACCTATGAAAGAAATAATTCTCTACTAATACTTAATTGTTTCTTATTTTGTGGACTACAGCACGTGATACAAAATGCAAGTGCAATCACTTTATTTTAAATAGCAAAAAGTATTAAATTAATCATTCATTTTTATATTTTATAATAGTTTAATTTTTAATAAATTAATGTAATAAATCAGTTTGTTTTGAAAAAAATTTATGTAAAATTAGTCATTTATTAATTCAAATAGAATAACTAATTTTGTATAAATTTAAATTTATCAGAGATTAATTTTGTACAAATTTAAATTTATAAAAGACTGATTTGTCACAATTAATTTATAAATAATCAAATTGTTATAAAATATAAAAGTAAAAGATTAATTTTTGTATTTTTCTCCTTTAAGTATATGAGGTTATTCATATTAATTCAATTTAATACATTTTGAATAAAGGTGTTATATTGCTTAATCATAATTTGGCTGAAATGGACTGCGCTGATTCAGTCAATACCTTTTTATTATTTCATTATATAGGGTGAAGTAGAATATAGTGTAAATTATATTAAATTTTTTTCATATATATTTTTAGTTAAGTTATATATGATATTCTTTACACAATATGATAATGTAATTTTCAGCCGTTTTTTTGGGGTTAAGTAGTGGGTTAGGTTTCCATTAATGGAGAAACAATAAATAGGAAGGAGTAGACATTAAATTCTTTCTTCAAATTATGGACAAGCATAATTTAAGCACACCTACTTGTATTAATATGGTATATTTAAAATTTTATTCTCAACGTACTCTAAAAAAAGAGATTGAAACTATGGTTATATCATGTGAAGTTTTATAAATATAAATTAAATTTTACTCAAATAATTTTATAAAAATACAAAATTACTAAAAAAGTTAAAATATTCACAAAACATTTTTTCTATAAAATTAATCATTTAATAGATAATATTTGCTTTCAATAATAAGATGCTTATTAAATATCTATTTAAAAAACATAAGCACTATTATAAATGTAAAAAGCTCTGAGGACATATTAAGTTTATTGTTTTTAACAAAAATAGATAATATCATAATAAAATATTTAAACTCTTTCTCATAAGTCGCTTTTTAAATAAAAATCAATTTTATCATTGAGATTATTTTGGTTTCAGTAGACTAAGTTAAAGATTACTTTCAGTTAGAAAATAACTTTTTAAATAAAAAAAATCACGCAAACAAGATATATTTCGTGAAAAGAGAAAATAGTTATTTTCTTCTTAAGTCGTAAGTATTCTTGGACTTTGAACAAAGGTAAATCTTCTCCCAATATAAAAATTTAAATATGTCAATTTCACTCTAATTTTAAAAGTTAATATTATGTCATATGAATGGTTAGCTTCTTTAGAGTTTTAATTATAATTGGAGTAATTTACTCCTGTTATTATGCAATTAAAATAATTGAGGTCGCTTTGTCTTTTATAGTAATTTCAAAAGTATGGTCACAAGTTTTTTCATCTGTGCAACAGGATTAAAAATTTAAAAAAAATATAAAACTACACAAAATGACAGATGAGTGAGATTGTTTCTTAAGGGATTCTATTAGCCGCATGTTCTTTTTTCAGCATGATGATGATATATGTAACTCGCAGCTCAAGGTAGCCATGGAAGAAGACTTGGTAAATAATCAAGAAGCTAAAGAAGCTTGACTTTGGTGGATTTGACAATGGACCAAATCAAAGTCTTAGGCTCAATCCTCGTAGCCTATGGTTGAGATTTTCTTCCCCATGAAGAGAACTAAAAGCTGACCCACCAACATATTATTAGTTAACTTCTATTTTTAATGTTTCAATCTGAAATCTAAAACCTAACTTCGAATGTGACTACCATTTATTATGAGAACTAAGTTCAGTTCAATTCCATTAAGAGAACAATTTTGCAGTTAAATTTTAAATATATTAAGTTGATATATGAAATTATCGGTGCAAATCACCTGCAATAATTATAAGCGCAGCAATTAATTTTTAAGTGTTTTTTTACTCTATACGGTCATTTTTAAAACTTTCAATACTTGTAGTAACTATAGATCAAATTCATGAGAATATATTTTTGAGATTATCTAGAGAGAAAAAATTAATTTTGAACCAAAAAAATACCCTGACTATAATAGTTATAAATCTATTCCCACTTTCCTTGCTCAAAGTTTTGGCTGGCAATCTCGTGCATTTCACCATCTTAATTGGACTTTGTCTTACTTTAAAAGTATGCCCGTGCATGTGGTAAACATCTGTTTGGGCTTCATAGTTGACCCTGGCGTTTATATCCAAGAATGGTAGTTTTCTAATTAAAGCCCGTCTTTGTCTAAGGCAGAAGCAGTCAAAGAGGGAATTGAGTTGCAGATGGGGAAGTCACTACGTCATTAAGATCCGTTAGATTGCTTCACTTGACTGTTAACGGAGTAAGTCAAGCTTGATGATTAACCATGTGTCTTCTCTGTTGAGAAACTATAAGATACCTGCAACCACAAGTGAAATTGAATTGACTTGCTCGCAAAGTTGAAATGAAATGGCATATATATAATGCCTTAGTTCAAAGATCTGGATAGGAATATACTGACAGCATAAAAAACCCAGGCTACCAAAAATAAAACAATGAGTTCCACAACGCGAAATATCAATCCAACTGTTTGATATATTTTAATATGCTAGACAACATCATATATGTTTATATGCTCACAGATGTAAGAATGAATGCAAAATTGACAATACCCACAGCTTCAGCTTCTACATGATGAGATGATACTCAATTGAATGTAACTTAGGAAGTTACAACAGCATGACGCTTTTGCGCATTAAATGCTTGACGGAGTTCTTGGTATCCACTCCTAAAGTGCTCAAGTGAATAGCAAAGTTGCCGTATGGCCTCCCTCTTCTCCTCAGCTCTCTCAGACATCACAGCTTTCTGTCTAGCCACCTCTACCTCTAGTTCTTCCACTTTCAGTTTCAACTCATTTACTAGAATGAATCTAGCTTCAGATCTTGATTTTAGCTCTTCCTGTTGGGCATGAAACTGGCAAAGGTCTCTCTCCATATTTTCAATCTGATTGTCTCGGGTTCTTCCCTCTGCCATGAGTTTATGAATCTTAGCATTGGCTCCATCTTTTTCAGCCACGAGCATATCATACTTATGCTTCTGTCTGTTGAATTCATCGTTCAAAGCTTCTATATCATGTCTTCTTTCAATGAGTTCTTCCTTCAAACAACTGATTTCACCTCGCAAAACCATTTCTTGGGCTGCATATAACTCTTCTAGTTTCAATTTTTCAGCTTCACACTGCCTAGATATATTTTCTAACATGTGGCTTCTTGACTCCCATTCTTTGACTGTAGATTCCAACTGTGTTTTTGCTTCTGACAAACTTAAAATATCAGACTGCAACAGCTCTTTCTCCAAAGAAAACCTTCCTTGGGCATCAAGCATTTCAGCCTTCAAATTTTGCACCTCAAGTTCATGGTTACTTTCATTTAATTTGTACCATGTAATTCTGTCTTCCAGCTCCCCAATCTGCTTTCTCCCTGAATCAAGCTGCGCTTCTAATGTGGCTACATTTTGTTGTGCCAGTTCAAGCTGACATTGCAATTCATGTGTACCATCACATGACCTATTGATTACTTCAATTTTTAAATTTGCAATCTCATCATTTGATAGCTTAAGCTGTTCTCTAGCTACCGATAGTTCTTCCTCCAACTTTGCAATCTTGTAGCGGCAGTCAGGAACATGAGTTTCCAAATCAGCTGTTTGTTTTTGCAACTTCAGTACCTTCTCTTTCTCATATTCAAGATCAGCCCCCCTCATCTTTAATTCCTCCAGCACATGATCGAGTTGATCCTCACACTTCTCAATCTGACTCTTTGAATTGATAACCTCCTTTTCTGAGAGCCTAAGTTTCATGTTTGCATCTTTCAGCTCTTCTTCAGTTTTGATGAGTTTACAGAGCAACTCCTCATAACTTGTGTTCTCTCTTTCCCACGATGTATTATCTGCATGATCTTCCCCAGCCATTTGATTTTGTGACTCCAGACCAAGAAATTCTTCCTTCAGCTTAATCTCCTGGAGGAGTCCCTTACCATCAGTATTTACTGGCAAGCCTTGGTAATGGACTATGGAAGAATTAAATGTTTCAGGTTCTGAGTCTGAGAACGACAAGGAAGGCGATCCAGAGCCCTGCTTCGAAGAAACCCCAGAGCTCTCACCACCCGAGCCAGGAGATAAGTCCATATTGACAGTTCGAAGGTCAGATTTGTTCAACCGCTGCTTCTGATATGGAGTATAATATGGAGTCATCAAGGGAGTCTCCTGGTTGTTTGATTGAAAATTGTCAAAGCCCTCCATCTAAAGTTCTGAGAGTAAAGGCTTGGACAAGTGCCTTGCATTAAAAGAAAAATAAACATCCTTAAATGTATAGTTTTGGCCATTCCAATCATTAAAAGATTAGATTCGAAAGAATCAAGAAGGTTGGCAATTCTCACGCACCAGAGAACTACAAAGACATTGATTTCTTTTTTCCTCAACACTGATTGAGTGACTCAACGCTATAAACAGTTAGCTATATTACCCCCAGACAATAACAATAATCATTATAATAAAAAACAAACAAACAGAAGCAATAATACGAATAATGATGCAACGGTGCAAAACTTCTCGGCGACTAGTCATTTCCACCCCCTCCCCCCCAAAAAAGAAAATCTAAGAAAGCTAGACTAGAATAATATTGTAAGAAATTATTATAAAACTCAAACAAAGTGTCGACAATCCAGCTGTTGCTGAAACTTTTAATTCCAACAGTTAACATTGGACAATAAGCAAATATCTTTTGTAACATATGAGCACAAATTAGTAGCTCCAGTACACTCATTCAAACCCCATAGTATCTAAGATTCCGAATTATATTATTATTATTTTTTGGTGAAGTTAGCATATATTAGTAGCACCTTCCCAGTAATATCCAGAGTCTCCTCTAAATTTTTTTTTTTTTTTAATTTAAAGCCTTGCACAGCCAATTCAACAATGGAGATTAAATTCTCCGGCACTGCCAAACTGATAGCAGAGGTGAATCATTTTCAATGTGATAATTAAAGTGAACCAGATCCGCTGAATCTCAAAGTAGCACACTACCGAATACCCTTGGAAAGGGTCAGTAGCTAGTACAGAAGCTCACACCATGAATAATTAACAAAAAAGGAATGTAAAATCGAATAACACTAGGGATTATATTGGGAATAATTCATAAAATCAAATGACGGAGTTCACCAACCTCTGTTAACTCGGAGCTACCGCCGATGGCAAAGCAGACGGAGATCGGAATGTGGGCCCTCCTTGAAGAAAAGAGTTACAGATTTTTGTGATCTCTATGGATGACCCAGAAAGCTCGAAGAGCGTTCACCGAAACCGAAATAGAGCAAAAGCAAGTGGGTTTGCCTCGAAGCAGAGCCAACGGGAAAAGTTTAAGTGAAGTGAAAGAGTCCCTTCGTGGCCTCCATTTCGGGCATCATATAACCTCCTCTTTTCCCATAATACCCTCGCGCATCGTATTAGAATTGGTGAGTAAATTTCACTTTATATTACGGTGATTTTGTTAATTTAATTTTAGTAAAAAAATGAATTTTTATTATTATGATTTATATTTAGAAGCTTCTATCTTAAGTGTGAGTTTTATTATAAAAATAGTTCTTTTAATGCAGGGATAAATTCTCTTATTTTATTGTAAACATATATTTGGAAGATAAAAGTGATTTTAAAAAAATTATAATATTTAACCAAACAAATTTTATTAGTGTGGTTGATTTGATATTTCAAAATTTTAAAAGTTTATTTAGATAGCAAAATAGATATTTTTTTATAAAGAGTATTATTTGGTTTAACGTTTAAATTTATTCAAAATCACTTTTATGTTTTAATTCTTGATTGCAGGAAAATAAAAAAAAAAATATTTTTGCCTTAGATGAATTATTTTAATGACAAAATTTAATTTTAATATAAAAATTTAAAAACATAAATCTTAACAAATAATTATAAAAATATCCAAAAATCACTTTTGTCCAATTTCAATATTGTTAAACCAAATTTGCTATTAGGGTTTTGATTAATCGCACCAAAATCTATAAATTTAAATATCAAGGTCCTTCTTTATATAAAACTTGATAGTTATAGATTAAAAAGGAAATATTTTCTCTTAAATGTACAATTTTCAATATTTTAGAAAGCAATGGAATATCTATAACTCAGAAGATTTTAAGTATAGTATCTTCAGAAAAAGTGTTATAATTATCTAAAACTACATAGGGGTATTTCCGTAATGCAGCATAGAATGTCTTCAAAGCGTGGGCCCCGCTGTGTCATGCCCGCGAAACAAATAAATTTTGAAAAATCGAACCTAAAAAATGTCGCATGTATTTGTCGCTGTAGGCCCACTGGCCCGTTCCCAATTATTTTCTTCTTAAACTCCACCTACCGATGTTTTTCGGACGCGCATCCTGGTAGGGATTGTTTTATTGATGAGATTTAATAGTCTTTAATTTTTATATAAAATATATTTTTAAAATTTAAAAAATAATTATTTTTATAAAAAATATATATTTTAATATTTTAAATTATTTTTATACATAATAATATCTAATTAAAAAATAGACTCTAGAATATATAAAATAAAATGTGAGAGGTTAAAAATAATTTAATTTTTTTATTTTTTAACTACATATCTTTTTTTATTAAAAAATTTTAAAATATAAATATATATTTATCTATAAAAATTATTTTTTATTTTTTAAAAATATATTTTGTACAAAAATTAAGGTTATTCTATAAGAGGAACAGTCCCCTCCAATATTATTAGAGGGGATTGAATCCATGTTTTTCATTTTTTTTTCTCTTAAAGAGCATGAGGCAAAAACTAGGTATTAAACCTTTAACATGATACTCATGCTAGTTTTATTGGTCTCAATGTAAATTACGAATTCATTGTTCCAAAAGTTCGTATATAGAGATCAAAATTTCAATTTGAACTTTGGACCTTCATGAGAAGTTTTTTTTTTTCTGTCACACAAGGTAACAGTTCCAATAACAAAGGCTGTTGCGGAGAAATCTTAGTGTTACGAACAATTATTTGCTGGCATTTTGTTTGAAGGAAGAAGTTAATAAATTATTTATTAATTACTTTATTTGCCAGCGAGTTATACCAGCTTTAAAAAAATTTAATTTCTTTTATTATGTAAATTTAGTAATATATTATGATATAAAAAATACATAATAAATTAAAGAAAATTTATAAAATTAACTATGTAAAATTAGTGAGATAGAAGTGACGATAATATATTTATTGAAAAAGCATCATCATAAATTATTTAACCATATATTATTATTTTTTGTTTTAATTTTATATCATATCAAATTATATTTATAATTTCTTACTAAAAAATTTAAAAGACAATTAATTAATCATTATTTTTCTTGTTAAATTAATGTCTAAACTTTAAAAAATTATCAATTTAAGAGATAGTTAAATAATTTATTATTTTTTTTGTTTACTCTAAAAAAATTTGCACAATTCAAAAATTTTTTAATTTAAGTGATAATTAATTAATTTATTAATTAATTATTTTATTATTTTTTTCGTTAGCTACACAAAATTTATATAAATTAATAATTTTATTATATTTTTCATTAACTACGAACTATTTATATATTTCAAAAAAATTTTGATATATATATATAAAAAAAATAAAAAATTATCATACAAGAAATTAAGAATTTACTTAATTAAACCTTTTTATCAATCAACAAATTTTTGACGTTAAATATAATCTACTTAACTAAACAGAAAATGTAATAGACCTTTTAGACACACAAAACAAGAAAATTAAAGAAAAAAGTCAATTTCTTAAAATTTTCATCCCCTCGTTTCATTCTATTTCCAGTATAATTGTCATTTTCTCAATTATGAAGAGTCTATAATTAGGTTGAGCAGTGAATGCGAGTAGGCTCTATGAATTCAGTGCATTGGAATTTTGGTTCATGTCACTTTCTGAGTCAAGAGAATCAAAATCCCTATGCAGTTAATCTAGTTTATGAATTATGATCATTTTTTAATTTTGTAATTAATCTAATAAATTTCACACAGAATAATTACTGCTATAAGAACCATCCAAAAACAGTGACTAGATATTTAGGAACTATACATCGAACACGTAGAATTCATTTGCTCGTGGGAAAGCAACACTTCACCTGATCGAACTTTTCCAGTATATAACAAAACATTCTTTTTATTTCCCAAATTATGACATGCGTGATTATAGAAAAGTTTAAAATCAAGGTTTAATACAACTTATTTCAACAATTAATGGCCCCGAAAAAAAAAAAAAAGGGTCTAAAAACATTATTTTATGAAGCAGGCATAACCCCACCATAACAGAAAGTGAATTATTTGAAAATACTATTGGAAAGACATTATGTATGTGAATTAACTTTTGTGTTTTGTTGGGTAGTGTATTATTGTTTATTGTATAAATGGTGAGCACAAAATTATAGGCTCTGGGTTGGTGACAGCATATCTGCACATTCCAATGAATGTTTGTGTATGTCAATGGAATTTGGATTATCTCCTGCCAGTAATGGGAGATAATAAAAAATTAATATTTGTATTAATATTAAATTAAAAATATATATTAAATTTTAAAAAATAAGGTTTTACTTAGTTACTGGAGAATCTCCGCATGTCAATGCTTCCTGTGAAGATAATGTAATTTGATAAGATTATTAGTTATAATTGTTCAATAATGAACCACTTTTTGGGTATTTACTTTTCCAGCTAAACCCTCTTTTCTTTTGGAGGTCTACCATTACAGTATAATGTGACAGCAAATTCACCTATATTCCTGGAGGCCTAAAAGGTTCAAAGCTTTCAGAAATCATGAGCATTATTATCTATAATAATCTTCGTATTTTGTGAATGACTAATCTATAACTTTCATTGAATTCATTGACAAACGTTCTCAATGATAAAACCCAGAGGAATTTTCCTATTGCAGAATTAGAAAGAAAGTTCAGTCATTTCTGCTTACGGATTGAATGAGAGGGAAGATAGAAAAAAAAAAAAATTCCCCTCTTGCGTTTATCATAATGTAGCTAATTTAATAATCTATATTAACTTGACCAGGTAAGAATTATACCAGAAAATAGAATTTGATTTTAAATAAGAAGATGAATTTGTATTAATTAAATAATTAAACATAAAATATAAAATAAAATTACATACAAAAATTAAAAAATTTAAGGTCGTGTCCCTCCTTAATCTATCAGTGACTCACTGTCTCTTTTAAAAAGGATTTTGCGTACTGATGCCACTGATTATTATTATTATTATTTCTTTAACCTATCAAGGCCTCACATGATATATTGTTATTTTGTTACCTCAAGAGAAAAAAGGACAGCAATTAGCAATATTAAATATCTACATTATTGTCTTGCTGAAAAAAGACATGTAAATAATCAGTACATCAAAAAGGAAATAAGGGTATTGTTGGCCAGCAATATAGCAATTAATACCAGAGAAAATTTCTCTTTATTTTCTCAAAAGATGTTTAAATTAAAAGATTTTTTTCCCTTTGTGCTGAAAAATATACTTTTTCCCCTTAAACTCAAAACATGGATTGCACTTTTTGGTAACAAAAGATAAGTTATAATTACCTCCATGTTCTTAATCTATTGCTAATATGATATATCAAGCAATATACACATACATACATATTTACATACATAATAATGATAATCAAAAGCAAACAACATATTCACAAAATGATTTTCTAAAATTGATCAATTCAAAGATGATAATTTTATGTCAACAATAACATATAGATAGATAGATATATATATATATATATATATATATATATATATATATTAAATATCTATTAATAAGAAAAAATATTATGATACATTTAATAAATTTTAAAATAAATTAAATTTATAATTTTGAACCAAAAAATAAATAATATTGAAGTAGAAGTTTAAATTTTACATTTTTTTGAGAAATAATATTTTCAATAATTATTAATGTTATTCCCGAAAAAAAATTAGTCGTGTTTTACTTTTGAAGAAAATTTGTACATATTTTCAAAATTAAATACATGATTATAATTTGAAAATCTCACAAACCAAGGAATATAATTTAGAAGCAAGTTAATGTCGCATAACCAAATATTTCCATTTCCAAACCTATCAATCAATAACCCTGTAAGACAGAATAAAAATTCTTGAATTATTCATTTCCAAAACTATTTATTCTCTGCACGTATGTCTAATTACATACTCCGATTTTTTTTTTTTAATAAAAAAGATGAATCCACCATACGGAATGCTAAAAAGTAATGTAATTTGGAGCCCCTTTGAGCTACTTGACGAGGCTTAATTAGCTTAGCTAGCGTCCTCTCCTTTGATGGCAAAATTGAGTTATCTTCCATAGATGTCTATTAGTATTTTGACATTTTCAAAAATTCTTATGATGGAAATGACCCCCAACCCAATAAAGATATCTGTAACTCCTCAAATTCCTATAAAATGATCAATAAGGAAAGTAAAGAAGGCAAACGTTACGAGTACGAACCTTTGAGACTATTCCCATTGTCTCCTCCTATCTATATATGCCACACAACTATCCTCACCAACGGAGTTGGAAGCAAAAGAACTGAGAGGTGAGAAGTAAAATGTTGATGAGGGCGGAGAAAGCCATGCCTGTGACTGTGAGAGAGGAAGCGGCTGACCTCGCAGAGACAAGAACAATTCCCTTGAAGCAGCACTTTGTTCTTGTACATGGCATAGGAGGAGGAAGTTGGTGCTGGTACAAAATTCGGTGCCTCATGGAGAATTCTGGCCACAAGGTCTCATGCATAGACCTCAAAAGTGCTGGAATTGATCGATCTGATGCGGATTCTATTCTTTCCTTCGATGATTACAATAAACCTCTCATGGATTTCATGTCTGCCTTGCCTGACAATGAACAGGTTGTGGTCACCCTCTCTCTTCTTCTCTATCTGTCTCTTTCTTCAGAGAATTAAATCGCTGATTATATCAAATAGGTGATATTGGTGGGACATAGCGCAGGAGGGTTGAGTATTACTCAGGCCTGTCACAAGTTTTCAAAGAAGATCCGATTAGCAGTGTATGTAGCAGCAACTATGCTCAAGCTGGGGTACCAGACAGAAGAAGATATAACAGATGTAAATCCTTTTCATTAAACCTCAGATGTTTCTCTTGTTTCAATGTCTCTTTCTTCTTAATTAGTTTAGCTTGAGTAGTACGATTAGCTGAGTCATCAAGTTTGAACTTGAAATTGGGGTGCGTGAGAAGTATCTCTCACTATCAACTTGAGTCTCGCAGAAGGATTTAATTCAAGCCAAGCCCGAAAATATCATTGCCGTAATTAAAAAATATATATATCTGGGGTGAGTGAATATAATAGTTACTCTGTGATGTATGTATTGGGCTTCCTTTGGTAATTGATGTTTGAATCTTGAAGGTTTCCAGCAAGGATGATGTTGATATAATTGGCTTCCAACTGTCTTTTGCAAATTATTTAGTTCTTAGGCAACTCTGAGGCTCACTAGTACCGTTATGCGTTGTATCACCTACTCTGTCACATTTTTCATAAGAAAAGTCCCATATACAAACAAATTAGCTGCTGTCTTCCTCCCTTTCTTCTTGCCCTTATATGGGAGACGTTTTAACGTTTGATGTCATTGCTAGACTTCACAAGTTAGTCCACTTACAATGTCTGCTTAGCCTGCCTCTTGTGTCAATGTTTTGTCCATTCACAGTAAATTATTCTGGTTCCTTTATCAGGGGTCAAAAAAATGGCTTTATAAGTCATCTTTAGTTTACACTATGCTTTTTGACGCAGTGTACATATTGTTTGTACCCTACAGGTTGGATTTTGATTCTGAGCAATGATGAAGAGGAATCCACCCTATACAGATAAAATCCTGTGCAAAATTTCCCATTTCCCAACCCAATGCCCTAAGTCATTCACAATCATTAGCTTCTTGAATCTAATGAAGTTTTACATTTCGAACTGTGTCTATTTATATAAATAATTTTGTGCCATTTGAACCCCACAACACGAATTGTGTTAATCATTATAAGCATCTTTCATAGCCATGCTATCCTGTTTGGAAACAAGAAATTGCCAAATCTATTGCTTTCTTTCTTTTTCTTAACCAGAACAGGAGTCATATCCGACAGCCCTGTTCCACAGGTCTATTTTGTCCTCCACATTCAGTAGCAAATTTTCACTGTGTCTGTGTCCAATGTAGCTCTAATGACTGAACAGGACAAGCAATTAGTGAACCCTAATTGCTTGCTTTAGTTTGACATTAGAAAGCTAACTATCTGTGCCTCTTAAATTCTAGATACAGTGATACTTATAAGTGATTCCAATGTCTCAAGCAGGGGGTACCTGACTTATCTGAGTTTGGGGATGTGTACGAGCTAGGATTTGGATTGGGACAGGATAAGCCTCCAACCAGTGCTAAGGTGAAGAAAGAATTTCAACGCAAAATCGTCTACCATATGAGCCCTCACGAGGTATAATTCTCTCTCAAAAATAGTGAAAAATAATAATAACAAAAGCTAGGGAATGCAATCTCTATAAGACTGTGTAATCCTTTATCACTTTCCCAGGCCTTTAAGCTGTAGGATACCCCACATGCCATACACTTCCATTCATCCCTCAATATCTCCCTCTTCTTTATCTACATGTAGGTCCATTTATAGCAAAAGCCCCCAATGATCTTGCGAAAACATGAAAAACGCAGGGAATGTACCAAATCAGTAAACAGATTTACGAATTCAGTAATGTCACACACACAAACGTTAATTGTGGTTCAGGATTCAACCTTGGCTGCGATGCTGTTGAAGCCTGGGCCGCTTCTAGCTCTGACCAGCGCGCGATTTGCCAATGAGAGCGAAGTGGAGAAGGTGGCGCGCGTGTACATAAAAACAATGCACGACAAGGTTGTGAAGATGGAGCAACAGGAAGCGATGATAAAGAAGTGGCCACCATGTGCTGTGTATGAAGTGGACAGCGACCATAGCCCCTTCTTCTCCACCCCATTCCTGCTCTTCGGTTTGCTCGTGAAAGCTGCAGCTTTTGACGTTGGATGCAACTAGCTCAGGCCAGAGGGACCCTCCTTCCTTCCTTTTTGCTTTGCTCGTTTGCTCTTCAAGCAAGGCCAGTATGAGAGGAGCAATTTGGTATATATATTTTCTGAAAAATTTTGCAGAAAATATATCTATTTATATAGTGAATAATTATCAAGTATTAATCATCCATTGTACGTGATAACTGCTGTCTAAAGAAAATTTAAGATTGATTGTATTTCTTCGTAATTATGCGTTTTTTTATTTATTAGATGAAAAAATAGTGTACCTTCAAATTTTTTGAATAAATGACGACTTCTTTTGTAGTGAATTGATCTAAAATAAGATGAACATGAGTCAAACTAAAAATTTGCAATATCCATTTTACATAAGGTAGTTTTTTAGACATAGGACCTGTGTCGAGCCGGATTACTCGATTCAGGTTGGATTTATATATTATTTTTAAAATTTTTTATTTTATAGAAAAAATCTTTTATTAAAAAAAAATTTCTGAAAAAAATTTAAAATAATTTAAAATTTAAAATAAATAAAAAAATTATAATTTGAAATGAAAAATAATTAAAATTTTTAAAAATATTATAAATAAAATAATAATAAATTAAAAATAAAAATAATAATCACATCGTTTCAAGTCATGCGTAAATTTAAAACTTTAATAAAATTTTTATTTTCTTTTATTTTGATTTTATCTAATATATAACTAAATCAATTAAACTAATCAACACTCTTATGGCTCATTTAATTATTAAAATTAACATAATAAAAATAATAAAAATAAAAATAAAAAAATTAAAATATTATTTAATTAAAAAAGAGCTCCTTTTACTCCCTTTAATTAATAGATGACACTGAGAAACAATTAAACCTCATAATTTTTATTTAAAAAAAAAAAAAAAAGCAGACACATTCTCTACTGTATATTCAAAAACAAGCAGACACCAATGAATCAAGATTTTCCGGATTGGTTTGAACACTGGGTGCTTCTTCCTCCAGTACTATCAGTGGTCGCTGGATATTCTCGATGCGTGGGTCCCTATGGGTCCAAAAGGGTAAATCAGAGAAGAAGCTAGGAAATTTCGAGGGTTGGTGACGTTCGAAGCCGATGACCAATCTGAGATGTTCGAAGTCGCCGCCGTCGTCCGCGGCGTCCTTGCTGTACTAGAACCACCACGACGTTCTGGGTTGCAGTGGTGGCGTCGTCGTCGTCGTGGTGCTCGTCTGAAGATGATGCAGGGCGGTGGGACATGGGGGTTTCAGTGGTGGCGGTCAGGGGCGAAGCTGCAGTCACGAAGATGAAGCCTCTAATGGTGAAATGCCATGGCGGCTGCGTGAAAGAGAAGGGGTTAATGGCTTAGTTAGGGTTTTGGTGTAAAAAAGTATTTTTGACTAATAATTATTATAAATAAAAATATTTTTGTTAAGTACCTTTTATTTTTATTAGATCAATTTTATTTTTTGAGTTTTAACTCTCTTTTATATCAGTTATGACTTAATCTATTGACTAAATATGATTTGATTTAAAGTATCCTTTTAATTTTATTGTGATATGTTTTGTTACTATTTAATCATTTGTATTTATTAAATATTTTTTAAATAATGATGCTAAAAATAAAATGATAAATAATTTTATCAAAATTATTTATTATTTGTATATTAAATATTTTAAAAGTATTATGAGACCATTACTCTAATGAAGTTAATATTATAAAGTCGAAAATACCCATTAAATTATATCAATAATAATAAAACACTATAAAAATAATGAAAATATAATTGAAACAAACACCTGTATAATAATATCATTATTCATTATATTAAAATTCACATGATTGTTTGATTAAAATCTAGATATAAAATATTACAGTGTAATTGGATATGACAAGTGAATCTTCCAATGACAATTAATCTTGCTAAAGTAAAATCAAGTCACTTTTTTTTCGGACTAACCGGTTGCCGTGCTAACTTTTACATTGAACCCTTTATAGTTGTTAAAGTAGGCCAATTTGATTCACTTGAACTAATATAATTAAGTTGAGTTGAAAATTTTAACTCGTCCTACCTAGTAGGTTAAGCAAGTTAACCCACCAAAAAAAAATTATAAAAATTTAAATGTGACTTTTTTAAAAATATGTCTTATTTAATCAATCAATTTTTATATCAATATAAATAAACAAAATAAATAACTAGATAAAAAAACAAGCTTATACGAATTAAAACAAGTAGAGTAATCTAATAATTCAATGATTCATTAATAATAACAATATGATTATGAGCAGAATATTCAAATATGACAAATTGTAAAATAATAGAGACAACACAACACATATATTATGGTTAATTTTTTTAAATAAAAAAGTGTAGTGGGTTAGTGCCTTAGGTTGAGTGAGTGAAAAATTTAAAAAAAAAAAAATAGGCAACCCATTTAACCTGCGAGTTTTACGGGTCGAGTTGATAAAAGTATACTAAACGGATTCTTAAAGAAACTCCTCAACTCAACCTACCTCTTAGGTAGGTTTAACGGCTCTAAATAAAACATGTCATGTATATTTTATGTCAAATCACTGCAGAGCACGCTTGATTTGTGATTAAATTAGAGAAAGTAATTGGACAAATAAGATTAGAGTGACTGCTATCCATTTTAAAAGCCACACATTATTTGTGATTAAATTTGTTCTCACACATTGTTTATTTCATGAGGTCGAATACCTAATTAACATTAATAGCACAAAAAGATATTACCAAGTAAAATATCAGAAAAAATCGAAAACCTCAAAGTATGTAAGAATTTTGATACGGAAAATTGTTAAAGTTTATGTATATGTATTCTTTATCTATTAATTTTGAACTCATATTTGTCAAGGATTCACGTCTTATAGTTGAGGATATTTATATAATCAAAACTTCAAAACCTCGTCCACCTCGATAGATTTAGTTCTAAAACAAATAAAATTTGATAAAAAAAAATTAATTAAAAATTCGTTTTGTAAAACAAATAAGGTTGAAAATACTTCAATCAATATTTTCTATAATGAAAAATATATTATTTATATAAAAACTTAATTTGATTATTAAAAAAAATGTTATGTAATATTTAAAATATTAAAAATAAAACTATCTTAATTTTAAAGATATAAAATATAAATTTATTAATAAAATTAGTACATTTTTTATTCAAAGTGGTTATACATATCTTATTAGTTTATTTTATCCAAACCATTTATGTACAACAGTTAATTTGTATTTATAATAATAATCATCAATCATCTACTATTATACTCTATCTTAAATTATAAATAATAAATAGAATTGTCTATGACTTAAACAAGCTTAAATTTTATAGATTCGACTAAAAAATTAATAAAAACCTAATTGAAACATGACTAAGACCTTTTTCTTTAATAAAAGTTTGATCCAATGATCATGCCTCTATATTTTAGAAGAAAACATTAAAGGTTCATGGGAGAGTATATATAGCTCTTACTTCTATTTTTATTAACTCATTTTTTAAATTTACAAAAATTTGATAAAAGATAAATTAGAGGAACTTGATTCGAGAATGAAGCATCACATAACACATAAGTTGGAGTTGATTTAAAATCTAAACTACGATGTTATCATTTTTTCAAGAGAAAAAATTTTAAAAAGAAAGACGGAAGTTTCGAAAGTAAAAATCATTTTTGAAGAATTGTTTTATCAATCTCTTTTTTAAAAAAAAAAAATTGAATCCTCTAAAATAAATTATATGATTTACAGAGTAACTTTTTAATCTATAATAATGATTTAGATTTTACAAACTAGGAATAATAATTATCTATGACTTTGAGAACGGAGTACTTTTTCAATCAATAGTCACAAACTTATGTCTTTCTGAGATAAAATGTGTACTTTATAAGAATCAATTTCGAATTTCGTTGAGCATCCACGTCCTAAGCAACTTTTGATAATCACCTCAAGGCATGAGAAAGAAAAATATCAAGTACAAGCATATATTCCTTGATCTTTTTTCTGGAGGCCACATGCATGAGAATTATTCGTGACTAGTGGTGCCAAACTAGTCCAGGAATGTCCTTAGCTATAAACTTAGCTAGATGTCACATCATGCATATATTTAAAGAAGGGTATAAGGTTTAGAGGTGTGAGGTACAGTTGTTTCATTATACTTTTAAAATTTAAGTTTTATATGTATTTTTATTTTATATTCTTAATTTAGTTCATTAATTCATAAAATTTTATTTTTTAAAATTGTAAAAATTATTTTTTATTCAAATTTTTTATTTAAAGATTTTTACTTCTTTAAAATTAAATTCTAGATTTGTCCCCATATCACATTGCAAATTGTCTTGCCTTGTAAATTCCGGGAATCCAAAGTTGTTATTGGATATAATTGCATTTGAACAAGCATGGATGAATCCCATAAATTTCTTCAAACGAGATTCAGAAGTGTCAGCACCCTCCAAATAGTCTCATGATGCTCTTAATAAGATACTACTATTAGTCCATGGTAATTAACAAATCCCCAAGAGGGTCTGGTTCAGAAGGAGAAATATGAATAGTTTGTAAATCAAATTTATCTAAATTGTTATACAAGTCCCTCATTTTAGTTGATAGGCTAAAAATTATATGATATTCAAAGTTCTGGGACTTGTTTATAAGACTGCTCATTGGTTTAGTCTATCCATTGAGACTTGTACTTCCATGAGCCTCGGCTCACAGGTCACAAACTGTTTACCATTACACGAGCAAAATCAGTTGATCCATGGCAACTTGGGGCTTGACTACAATGTAAAAGAGACTGCATAATTCATATATTATATATTTCTCTGATAATTTTCAATGAAATTGGTACTGATGGCCCTAAAAGGGAAAATTACATAAGTAAAAACCGTGCAGCTATGCAAATACATGACTCTTTTTGTATTAAAAAAGCAATGCCTCCTCCTGTCTTTTACTGGCTCTCTAATATACAAATCAGTCCCATATATTTGGAGCTCAGTTAGTTGCTGACATAGTTATCTAATATACAATTATATGACTCAGTTAGGACACTTGGTTGCTGACATAGCCATCGCAGCCGTCTTCTTCTGAAGCTCTGACTTGTTGGCTCCAACAAGTTTGTCTACTGGTCGCCCATCTTTAAGAAAATAGAATGTTGGAAGTGCTTTGATATCCCACGAACTACTTAACTCCTACGACCACCCAACAATAAGTAATTAGCTTAAGAACATACTCAAGCGTAAAGCTCTGCAGATAATAAATTGCTTTGAATCTTATAAAGAGCAAAATAAAGGTAAACATAGCTAGCTCTCTTTGTAGAGTCAGCAAAATTGTTGCATTTAAGGGTAAAGGGCATATGACTGTAGGGAAAGTGATATGGTTTTCTATTCTTGTGGTTTTAGTCATAGAATGATGCATCAGAAAAATCTATACTTACAGCAAGCCCATCGACATCCACTGTCAGAAATACGAGGCTTGAATATTTGTCAGCAAGCTCAGAGTAAGTTGGCACTATATCTTTACAAGGATTAGACCAAGAAGCTGTAAAATTTACCACAACCTATTGAATGGGCACCCAAAAAAATAAACCATATTAGAGAAGGATAAGGAAACTGTTGAAGCTATTAGAAGTTATAACTGGGAATCATATGATATGATTTAGAATCCGATTATGCCTAACAGCAATTATGCCTGTGTAGGAACATGTCACCAATAAAAAAGCTAGCAATGACAGTAGGTGAACTTCAGGGAGCTTAGGTTGCTCAAGTAGTGCACTTTGGTATGTCAGAAAGTAGAGACTACAGACAAGAATACTACATTGCTTGAGTAGCAATAATTTGAAATGAAGCTAATGATGCATTAATCCCTGACAAGATTCCTTTTTTGCTCCATATAAATCAAACATAGCACTATAAACTTACAATCTGACCATCCTGGTTGGCTTGTAATAGCTTTGCTTCCCAATTCTGCATACTAGTTATGTGGTGCACATCTTTGGAAGAATGCTGTAGCTCACGATTCTCATCCTCACTGTTACTTCCACAGAACTGCAAGAATCTTGCCATTGTAAGATGATATGACAAAATAAGTAAGTATATCTACACGCGTGATGGTAAGTTGGTAACTAACTAATCACTAGAATTGACTTAGATGTCAACTATTTTTATATCTGATTGTACCTCAAGAGTTAAAATTTACAAGTGGTTAGTGTATTCACTATTCAGTTCCATGATTGGTAAAGTAATGCCCCTTGCAATTGGGGCTCCAGTTTCTGCCTGCAAGATGCTACTACGTGAATATATTATGTTTTCGGCACATTATCATCCTTTCCAATCTTCCTGAAGGCAAAGAACCTCATGAAAGGGAAGACACTGACAGGAGAGAAAATTCTCTGGAGGATTCTTTGACAGAGATAGACGTTGTTAAGATTAATAAGGCGAACTAGATGAATAACAAATTAGTTGAAGATTGTCTAACTACTTGATTTAATGCATAGGAAAGAAACACAGATAAGGAAACTAAAATGGTACTCTTAATATCAAATAGAAAAGTGGTCAAATGTCTCCACGGGACATTCAAGAATCAATACATAATTTATATGTTAAGGTTACTAAATACTTAGTAAGAGCAAATAGAAAGGCTTACTACAGGAAACATCGCAACCACACTTGACTACAGACTGCAGTAAAGTCATACAATAGTATTAAGAAGTCTCCTAAATGAATTCAGAAAAGGAAAAAAAAAGAATGCAAAATGCTGGTTATGGCTAATAGCTTATAAAATCAATTAGATTGATAAAAATGAGAAAGGATTTTGTAATAGCTTTCTACAAAAGAATCAGGTTTAAACCAATAATCAACGATTCAGTTGGTCATGTTAGACAGGTATTAGGCATAATCATGAGTTATGCAGATTAAGTCTTATCGGTCACAAAATGTGATCAATTTCTAAATGGGAGATTATGAGACAAGAGAGAAGGCTACAAAGAAAGTTCAGTACATGTAACAACAGCAACATGCAGGAAATATATACAAAAGGGAAAAAGATATGATAAACAAATTTTTGTTACTTGTTTGCTGAAAAACAGAAAGCAGCTCACGCAAAATTTACCTGAGGCCAAAAGCAGCCCACTGTGCATATACAACTGGGCTTTGATACCTTAAGTGAACAACAGCCCATTGAGCATCCACAACGGAATGTTTTTATAGCAGGTCTCTGACACAATACCTGTCAAGAAGCTCTATCAGATAGTCGCAATATACTCAGCAAGTGAACCTGCTGTAAACATGTGTTCACATCACTCAATGTTTTTAGTATGTCATATGTATTGAATGTAGTATAGGAATTAGTGAATATACCGTTACTTCGGCAAAAAAAATGAAATGAAAAAGGGTTTGGAGACTTGGGAGGCTTCTAAAAATAAGAAAAACAAACTTTTCTGGTTAAACATTCTGCTTCAAACATCACATTCCAAACCACGTCTCTATAAGCTGGCATGATATACAAATGAACTTTTTAAGGGATAGATTGTTTCAATGGGGATACACTGGTCAAGTGGAATGCCTATTCTTGTCAAATAATCATGACAATCACACGGAGTTTCCATTATAAAAGCAGTTTTTCAAGCGGCACGCAGGAGAAGATTTTTGAAGACCTGATCTCTTCCTATAGACTCGTAAGAGGCATTTAGTATATTGACATTTTCATTTTCACATCTATGTAAAATATCCTAGTAAAGAAATTGAAGATCCTGTGTTTGATACAACATAAAAAAAAAAATTCAAACCATAATCATGGGAAAGCCAAGAATATGAAAACTTTGGAGTGCCATACAGCCTACATTTCCCTCTTTCGCATGATGCCGCCATATAAAGTAGGCATTCGAGATAATAAAAATCTCCATATACCAAATGCCTACTTATATAAAGAACCAAATTGGATGTAAAGTCAAGTGAAAGAAAATTCTTTGTCGTCTACAATCACTGCTTTCCTTACATCATTTTTGGGAAAAAGAAAATTCCATATCACCAGAACCACAATAATGTGACTAGAGATAAAGCAATTGAGTGCTTTCCTGTCAAAGGATTCATTACACAGAACATAATGAATGTATGGCACATGTAATATTTGCAAAAAGAATATAGTGGTGACGTAAAGGATTTCTTCGTATTATTTAACAGCCTTGCAGCTTTGTTGTTTCGTCTAAGAATAACAGAACAAATAAAACAATAACCAGTTCAGAAATTTAGGAGAAAATTTTATAGCTCGCTAAACACGGGAAATTTAAAAGTCAGCAACACATGAAAAATGGGACATTTGATCATAAAAATATTGTGACGAGCCTTTTCCAAGAATATGCAAAGGACGTGAATATCAACAACGCGAGATTATCAATATGAATATCTACATTGCATCGTTGGAAAGATGTCTTTTTTGCAGCAGGAGAAATGTATTATTTATCTCCTCTATCATAAATTACTACTGTGAAACAATGATAAAGATGAAGTCTTTTCCAAGCCGAAATGGACAAACGCACAGATGGTGGCGACGAAAGAAATTTCTCCAGTGAGAGAAAAAAAAAAGTAATATTAAATCGAAACAAACAATAATGCCCCACAGTGCTCCCACCAAAAAGGAAAAGAGAAAAAAAAAATTGAAGGGGGAATTGGAAGGATCAATTTTATTACAAGGAAAAAGGGTGAACCGGAAAGTTTACCTCTGATCCATGTGCATAGCCAGTTTTTCTTTGAAAATACAATTCCCCTTCTATTCAAAATGCCATAATTCTAGGCTCGGATTTTATCATAATACAATAACCAGAACTCATCGAGAAGATTACGAAAGAGGATTTAGAAAAGCAATGATGTTGACGGAAGAAAATCTGCTTCCTCCGCCGTGGAAGCGGTCAACAACAAAAAGAGAAGGCTTTTCTTCGAGTATCTCTTTTCGTTTCAACTTACTTAAATATTTCCATTGTTCTTCCAAAATTGGTAATTAGAGTAAATAGATAATTTCTATTATGAAAGAGTAAATAGTTAATTGATAATAAGATAAAACTTAAATTTATCATCGTGATAACATAATACTCGTGATGTTTTTTATATTTTAACATTCTATAATTAGATTTTTTTTAGAAAAAGAATTATATATTATATTTTATTATAAAATTGATGATCAATAACTTTACCAAATTTGTTTAACTAATTCAATTCCAATGTCATTTTTGGTATATTCCTACATTATAATTGAGTGTATTAATTCACTCAAAATTACACTAAAGATTTTATTTTCAATTTCTTATAAAGAGTTTATTTAAAAATAGTTAGGGCTTTGGTTGGCCAAAATAAAAAATTTTAACTATTTTTTAATTATGCATTACTTTTGTGGTTTATATCTTTTTTCTTGTAACCCAAGGCCCATAAATTTCTTAAGTCATAATTACATTTGGTTATAACTTGAATGTGAATATATAATTAATTAGTTATTATTGTTTATAAAGTTGCGCATATGGAAGTTCTTATTACAAATTTAATCAATTATTATATTGAGAAGATTATTTAGATAAAAGGCATTAATTGTTATTTCTTTGTTAATATGTTAGTTCTCTTATGATTTTTCATACAATCAATTGTTATCTTTGGTCTAGTAAATTATAATGTAGGGATATAAATGTAATATTATTATTATTTTTGAGTTAATAATATTGCAATTATATTTCCACATTATAACTAAAGACATTGTTATACTCGAAATAAGTGCACCAAAAATTTTACTTCAATTTTAAATTAAAATTAAAGTTAATTGTAATACTAAACTTGTACTTATTGTTATTAAAATATTAAAATAGCTCTAATCTGACCATACATAATGGCAATTTATTGATTACCGGTTACAACTTCATATAGGATTTTTGTCTCCCGAAAAAGGTCAAAACAATAATTTAACTTCAATTTCCAAAACAAAACATTTGAGGTAAGGGTGTTTATGAACACGATTGGCCAAACCAACTCGATCCAACTTAGTCATATTAGACTGGGTTAAAATAACCAGTCCAAGTTGGGTCTCGAGGTCATACAAGACCTAGGGCTACTTGACCTGGTATCATATTATTATTTTTAAAATTTATTTTATTTTATTTAAACTAAAATTTTAAAATATTAATTCTAACCAAATTTTCATCATTTTTTCTTTCAAATCTTTATTTTTTATTTTTTTGCTTTTAAAGATTAGATTTTATTAATAAAAAAAATACTTGTTTATAAAATAAAATTAAAAGAAAATAATATATGGACCCAACTTGATCACTTACTGAGCCAAACCGAGCCGAGTCGATCTCAGGTCTTGCAAAAACCCCTAATTAAATGTGTTCATGGCCCGATTGCCCAAGTCAATCTAGTCTGGCCCAATCATATCAAATCAAGTTGGGCCAGGTCAAAATAAAAATTGCAATTTTTATCGGGATGGGTCGGTCTTGGGGTCATACAATGCCCAACCCGATCCGTCTAAATATTATATTTTTTTAATAATTTATTTTATTTTATTTATAATAACATTTTAAAACATGAATTCTTTTCAAATTTTAATCACTTTTCCTTGAAAATCTTAATTTTTCTTTTCATTCCATTTTTATATATTTCAAATATTAATTTTTTTATTTTTTGTTTAAAAAATAATTTATATTAATAAAAAAGTTATTTCATAAAATAACATTGTAAAAAAATAATATATAGACCTAGCTCGGATCCAATATAACCCTGCTTGGCCTGATCATTTACTGGGACGGGCCCAATCTCAAGTCTCTAAAAAGATATTAATCTAAAATCGAGTCAGGTTTCGATTTTTATAAAAACCTGACTTATGTTTACCTTTACAAAATATTGTTTGAATGATTATTTATTAATTTTTAAAAATTACTATTCATATTGTTTTATATTTTTATTTTCTTCTTTATATTTATTATGGTCATAACTAATTTTGTTAACTATGTATCGTTATATATTTTCAGAAATTATTTACATAAGTACACCTTCGTTTAGTGTTGACTTTTTTTATTAGTCAAATCAATTGACTTAACTAAAGCCTCTTCCAGATTACAGGGAGACGACTCATTTGACAGTGGCCTATGTTGGGCACTGAGTTATGAATCTAGGCATCTTCCAGATGACGTGGGTCAAACTTTTATTGGTGTCTTATATGCTTTATTACCCACTGTAATATGCTTCAGTGGCCCTATTCTGCCTTCGACATCTTGTGCTGCAGCTGAGTTGAACCCTCTCTACTTGTTGACCTTCCTTCAGATGGTGATGCCCCAGCCAGTCTTCTTTGTTTGTCAATTCCTCTCCAACTTACTGCTTTGGTACATAGTTTGCGTCGACTTCGACTGAAGCGTCCAGCGGATTCCACAGGTTTTTCCTCGGTAGAAAAGAAACGCCGACAGCTGGTGGGTTCATTTCCTCCTCATACTGCTGAGACGGGATTGTCAAATGTGTCAGTGTCCTTGGGGGAATATAATCCAAAAAGTTAGCAATATGTTCTGTTCTCCCGGGGTGTTTTTGGATGACGAGATCTCGCGACAGTGTAATAAGGATCCAATGTAGGGTGGGTTGGTGGATTTTACCGTTGAAGTGTGTTCAAATGATGCTATTGAATCTGTTGTTCATAGGCTTGATGGCTTGCCTTCAAAAGCCATCCAAGAATTATGAGTCTACTGGCTTGGAATTATCACAAGTTAGGTCCTACCTTGACAAGGCGATATCTCAAAAATGCTTGTGTGAAGCATAAGCACTCTCGGGCTTCTTGGGCATAGTCAAGCATTCTTGATGGCAGAAATCTATTAGCCACTTATCTCTAACATTCTAGGTAATGGTAGTAGCATCAACTTTTGGAGTGATCCCTAGATTCCAAGTTTGCATGGCTTTAAGCGTTAAAGTGCTCTTCCTATAGAAGCCTTCTGCAATTTAAAAGTTTCTAACTTCATCTTCGAAGATCAGTGGGATTTGTCCACAGTTACATATTGGTTGTCCCATGTAGAGATTAATTCTATTCTGCAGATTCCAATTCCACTCCGTTACAGGAATGATCATTTGGTTTGGACAAAGGCTAAATTGGGACATTATACTGTCAAGATGGGCCAGTGTGAGGCTGAACAATGGGGTCATGTGGACCTGGTACCTCTTTGGCAATGGGCTATCTGTGCATTAAAGACTCTCCCCACCATAAAACACTTTCTTTGGCAACTATATGTGGGTGCGGTGGTGACTAAAGAATATCTCTGGCACAAAAAGTGTTTCCCTTCACGACTTGGCCCTTATTTTATGACTGATGTGGAATCAGTAGAGCACCTAATACTTCTGTGCAAATGGGCTCGTGTTGTTTGGTTCTTAAGCCCTTTTTGTTTTCATATGGAGGCTTCTCACATATCCCGTTTTGATGTTTGGTTAAAAGGATGTTTGCTTGATCATCACCTCGATGACTATGCTTAATCTCTTTTGGCATCACTTTGTTGGTTTATTTGGAAGGCACGATGTAATTCAGTTTTTGAACACAAGGTGACTGATCCATTATCGGTGGTTTATTTAGCTTCCGGGTTAGTGGATGATTTTTGGAAAAGTTAAGGTTTTCTCTTTGCTTCAGGTCCAACACCTGTTATGGGGGATTTACGTCCTATGTACTAGTTGGCTCCATTGTTGAATTAATTTTGAAATATATTAAATTAATGTGGACCGGTATTAATTTATTATTAAGACAATTATTTTGGTTAATCAATTAATTAAGTAATTATTTATACATATAAATCAGAAATGGATTGGGTCTGAGTTATTTGTAAGTTATTAGTGATAGGTTGGATTATCTACAGGTTTATTGGGTAGAGACCCCAACCTGCAATCCAAGTCTTATAAATAGTTATCCTATCGTATTACTAACTAGTAAGAAGAATATTCTATAAGCATATTTAATTTTAAATTTGATAGTTTTGAGCAGTTGGGATAAAGTAGAGAGTTATCGTTTCCTTTTAATAAATAATTTGAATATTTTATTTATTAAATAAAGATAATTATTCTGAATGATAAATAACTTACCCACTTTTTTAAGCAATCATTAAAACATTTTGGCTTATTAATATTCTCTCTTCCTCTTTGAAGACTCTCTGACTTTTACGTACGAAAGGCTTGGACCAAGTAGGTTGTTCACTCTACCGACATATCATGCCTGCACTTAGTGTTTCATCAGGTAAGTGAAATTAATTACTGTTGATTTATTTATCTATCTCTTATGTAATATGGAATTTAATTCCATCAATTGGTATCAGAGCCATAAGTTCTTTAATTTTTCTTTTATTTTCTATATGAGCCTTCATTTGAATTTTTTGCTTTGAATCATCAGTCCAAATATACATCTTGCTTGAAATGTCAAACATAATTAATATAAACACATATTTTCGAAGCTTCATTAGGGATTGTATTATTTTTTATTTTAATCATATAAATTCATCATGAAATTCGAAGTAGAGGCCCGTAATTAATAGTATGAGTAAAACTTTTTGAGCTCATAATACTCAAAAAATATAGACTTTTGATCAAAACTAGATAGGGGTTTTATTAGACTCATTATTTCAAGTATAGTGATGTAAAACTTTGGCAAAAAAAACCAAGAATCATCGGTGTTCGTCATTCAATACAGACCCTAAATTTCGAACCGAAAATACTCACTATAGGACGCATTTTGCATAAAATTGACAAAGCAGTATTGTAGATCGTCAAAAGACGAAGAAAATGACACCAATTTCGCTCTCTAAGACCTTAATTTTGGTAGAATCTCATTTTGGACCAAACTAGGTCATCTGGCAAGTTGAATCATCTTGCCAGAGGTTGAAGATGATGTACGTGGGATCATTGGTGTGTGATGGAGTGTGTGCCTCACACACCAATCATACGAACCTAAAAGCTCCGCAGTTATGCTCCACGTGCACTGTTAGATTTTTTAAAGAATTTTTTAAGCTCTAAAATTAAAGTTTAAAAATTTCTTGAATATTTAAGGCCTAAAAAATAGTACGTAATTGATGTGTTTTGATCAGAGAAATTTCTTATACTGATTAGACATAGTGAGGAACAAAATACTACATTCACTCTTTCTGATGATGTCTGGATAAATTAAATGAATTTATTTAGCAAAATAAGTTAATTTCTAACTCTTATTATAGGTTGTGAAATTAATTTATAAATAATTAAAAACCGATAGATATCATAATTATTGGTATATATCCTTAAATAATTATTAAGGGTAAGATTAGTCACTAAGTAAGGATCAAAGAATTTTTTATTTATATTAACAATGAACATGCCATACGGTGTGACATTGTTAATATAATATTGTGACTTATACCTGTTTATGATTTATTAGTAACATTTTAATTAATGTTTTTATAGTTTCTTGTGTCTTATTGATATGGAAATTGTGAATGTACTTTGTGTGATTTTTTTTATCATGAGTTATATTTAAAATGACATGAGTAAGTTTTCTTTGATTTATTATAGTATGAGACCCTTAGGCAAGATTGTAATAAACAAATTTATATATAGTCGCATAAACTGAGTTTATGAAGGAAAATTTGCTTAATAATTATGTTATTTTGACATAATTAATGTTTCATATTTTGGCTTTCTCAGTTTCAGTATTCAACAACTATCTTCAGTGAAAACTCTTAATGGGACAAACTATGACGACTAGAGTGAGTCTCTGGACATGTATTTGACAATCATTAAAAAGAATTTAGCTCTAAGAGTTTCAAGACTAACGGAGCCTACAATTGAGTCAAGTGTTGTTGATAAAACTTACTACAATAGGTAGCATGAGTCAAATAAATTTTCCTAATGGTCATGAAATTCACCATTGATAAGACTATCAGGTAAAGCATTCCTAAGAAGAATATTGCCGTAAAGTATTTGAAGGTTGTCGACAAAAAATTCAAAAGGTTTCAAAAGACTTAAAAAGTGCATTGTCTTTCACTACAAGATAATATGCACTATAATGGAGTCTTTGGTGTGTGAGAGCATATGATGAAACTTATTAACTATTATGATAAGTTGAAATCATATAATGTAGATTTAGGGGAAAGCTACCTGGTCTATAGAGTGTTACAGTCTCTCCCTGCTGAATATAGGGTTCTAAGGACCACTTATAATTCTCCAGAAGCTGAATGGAATATTGACCGGATGATTTTCATAGTGACTCAAAAGGAAGAGTCATTGAAGAAAACTAGCTCTCACACTTACAATAATAACTATATTTCTCAAGATTCAAGTGATAAGGGTAGCAATGAGAAATATATGAGTGAGAAGCAAGATAATAGATCTAGTGGCAAGAAATTTCTTGGACCTAAGAAGAATGGAAAGCATTATAAGGGTAAGAAGAAGAAGTCATTCAAGGGTGATTGTCACTACTACAAGAGGCCTGGATATAAGATATTAGATTGCTTTAAATTGAAGAATAAATGTGAACGAGAAGGTACTTCTTTTGATATTGCCTATTTAGGTCTAGTTTACCCCTAGCTCTAGTATGTTTTGAGTCTAACAATTTTGAAAAATCTCTTTATTCTTGGTGGTTGGATTTTGGTGTGATTGTTCATGTGACAAATTCATTGCAGGGACTCATAAACAACAGACACCAAGTGAAAAAGAAAGGACCATTTTTAGAGTAGAAGGAAGTTCAACAAAATTTGATAGCATAGGAACTATTTCTTTAAATTTAGAATCTGGACATTGTTTATGTACTTTCCTCTATGAGGAATTTAATTTCTAATTCTGTATTGGACAAAAATAGTTATTCATTCAGGCAAGGAAATGGAAAGATTGATATTTTCTTTAATTCAACTGTGGTTGGGTTTGCTTCTTTATTGAATGGTTTATATTGCTTGAATATTAGCACCTATTAAAATTTGTCCTAAGGTGCATCTATTAATGTTGCAATAGGGCATAAATGTTGAAGATCTTATGAAAACTCCTTTATGTTATGGCATCGACGTTTAGGCCATATATCTAGAGAAAGATTAGTGAGGATGGTTAAACAGGACATATTAAGAGAGTTAGATTTCTCTGAGTTAGAGACATGTGTTAATTGTATAAAGAGAAAACTTCCCGCTAGGGTTAGGACTAAAGGGGCAAATAAGTATAAGAACATTTTAGACTTAATCCGTACAGATATATATGGACCTATTACACCAACTGCCATGGGTGGATTTAAATACTTTATCACTTCATAGATGATTATTCTAGGTATGAGTGGATTGATATATTACATGAGAAATCTGAATCATTAAATGCTTTCAAGACATTTAAGGAAGCAATTGAGTTGAAGATTAGGAAAGCAATTAAATGTGTGAGATTTGATAGGGGATGAGAGTTTTATGGCAGATAATACTAAAATAGGTAAGAATCCTGGTCCATTTGCCTTGTTTATGCAAGAATAAGGGATTAAAGCTCAATATACAATGCCAAACACTCTTCAACAAAATAGAGTTGCTAAAAGATGCAACCGTACCTTAATAAATATGGTGAGAAGCATGATCAGCCACTCCTCCCTACTAGAATTTCGATACAATGATGCATTATAGACTGATGCACTAAAGACTGTGGTCTATATTCTGAATCAAGTTCCTAGTAAATCAATGCCAAAGATGTCGTATGAATTGTTTTCTAGTAGAAAGCCCAGTTTGAGGCATCTTCAAGTATGGGGACGTAAAGTATAAGTAAGACCATATAATCCCCAACTCAGGAAACTTAATCCAAGAACCATTAGTGGATTTTTTATTGTTGCACTGGATCAAGAGGGAGCATGTTTTATTATCCTACTCATACTGCCAGAGTCATTGAGTCAGATAGGACATTCTATTTTGAGGATGACTTGGATAGTGGGAGTAATATGCCTAAGATAATTAATTTGCATATAGAAGATACCATGTTACTTTTGCCTATTTCATCTTCACAATCATTCTTTGGTCACGTTAATCCAAATGATACCATTGGGCAAAATCCAGTAGATTTTGACATTGAATAACTTGCAGAAGATTTGCAAATGGTAGCCAATGAATTGAGACAATCTCAAAGAGTTTATAGATTTGCCATTTTAGATGACTATATAGTCTACTTACAAGAGTTTGAATCTGATGTGGTTGATGGAACTGACCCTATCTCTTTTAAAGAGGTAATAACATGACCTCATTCCTCTGAGTGGTTAAATGATATGAATGAAGAGATTGCCTCGATGTATCATAATGATGTTTGGGTACTTACTGAACTACCAGATGGACATAAACCAGTTGGTTGTAAGTGGATCTTCAAGACTAAGAGAAAGACAAATGGTGAAATTGAAAGGTATAAAGTTAAACTTGTAGCTAAAGGCTTTAATCAGAAAAAGGACATTGATTATACAGAGACATTTTCTCTTATATCTACTAAGGATGCTCTTAGGGTGGTCATGACCCTTGTTGCACAATTTGACCTTGAACTTCACCAAATAGATGTGAAAACTGCGTTTTTGAATGGAAATTTACATGAGGACGTATATATAAAGCTACCTGGTGGATTTGTAGAATCAAGGAAAGAACACCTTGTTTGTCAGCTAAATAGGCCCATCTATGGATTGAAGCAAGCTTCGAGGTAGTGGTATCTGAAGTTTGATGATGTAATTACTGGACTTGGATTCATTGAGAACATTATAGATCAATGCATCTATAAAAAATTTGAGGTATATAATTTTATGATTCTTATTCTCTATATAGATGACTTCTTGTTAGCCAGTAATTCTGTGAGTCTATTGAATGAGACCAAACATATGTTATCGTGCCATTTTAATATGAAAGATCTTGGTTAAGCCTCTTTTATTTTAGGAATTCAAAATCATCGAGATCGATCATGTGGTATTTTAAGTTTATCTTGAACATCCAATATTGATCAAGTGCTAAAGAAGTTTAACATGCACTCTTGCACTCCTTGTACTGCACTTGTACAGAAAGGTGAATGATTGTCGAATCACAATGTCCTCAAAATGTTAATGAAAGGATTACAATGGAAAGAATTCCATTTGCAACTGTAGCTAGCAGCCTAATGTATGCTCAGGTATACATATGTCTGGACATTGCCTTTGCGATTGGTGTGCCTAGCAAGTACTTGAGTGATCTTGGCCATGATCATTAGAGGGTTGCAAAGAAAGTCATGAGGTATCTTCAGGGTACAAAACATCATATGTTAACTTTCAAGAAGATTGAATCATTAGAGATTGTGGGCTATTTTGATTCAGACTATACATCATGCATTGATGATCTTAACTCATCTTCGAGATACATTTTATAATATTTGGAAGAGTTATTTCATGGAAAAGTGTTAAGAAATGAATCACAACTACCTCAACTATGGAAGCAAAATATATTGCTTGTTATAAAGCTACCCGCTAAGCCATATGGTTGAGAAAATTGATATCTAACATGCATCTTATTGATTCTATATCAAGACCTCTAACCATATATTGCAATAGTTTGTTTGTTGTTTGCTTCTTTCAAAATCACAAGAATTCTAGTACTACAAAGCATTTTGATGTTAAGTTCTTGTTTGTTAGAGAAAAGGTTATTGAATTTCAGACTCGTTTGGTTCACATTTCTGGTGAAAATATGCTTGCGAACCAGTTGACCAACAAATTACTTGTAGGAGTATTTAAAAATCATGTAACTTATATGGGTATTGTTAAATTTTGATGTAATCTTGGTTTAGTAAGAGTTTGAGTTAAGTTCTAAAAGGACTATTATGTTGTAAGATGGCATATTAAAATGTCAATTCTATGATCCATTTAATTTAGACAATGATTTCACATTATAATTACATTAATTTCTGTTGCAAATTTGTAGCTATAATATGAAAAAATAGGAAAAAAAGAATGGTAGAGTTTGAAATTTTATTTGTATCCCTAGTAGATTATATAGTATGTTTACTTGAATGGAATACACAACCTCTTCATGTGGAAGAGTTATCACCATAGGTCATTAAATTTGTTAGCATAGTTAGTAATTCACTAATATATACATTATATTAGTTGTTTGCTTAGCCAATTATTTGTTCTACAATTTCAACCATGCAAATTAAAACTTTAAATGAATTGTTACTAGAATTGTACAATTCTAATGTTGTAGTTGAGAATAGTGGGTGCTACCTTGTGAGTTTTTTGGCCAAGTGTTATATTTATTTATATTCATGGTTGTGAAATGAAACAACATGGAAATATATTATAATGAAATTTTGTTTATTAAATGCAGGATGAAGGACATGGGTGGGGGGTGAAAAAGATGAAGTTACTAGTAATGCATAAGGGAGAACTTTAAAGTTAAGATTTTGGTAGTTGTTATGGCTATATTGTTCTTAGTGGTCATTGCATTATGTCTTAAACTGAAGATCTTTGCGAGAAATGTGATTGTGAAGTACCATGTGGTTAGTTGAATTGATTTGTATTAGGTGTAATATTCAATATGTATGTATTTTTTGGTTACCCAAAAAACGTATTTCCACTTTGCATGGGAATAACTTCTTATTCTCCTAGAAAATTATAAATGTTGAGTTGCAAAATTGAAAATTGAAAATTATAGCTTGTTAACAACAAGATTAGCTAACCCTATTTGTTCACTGGTATAACAAAATATATAATAAATGTTGCCCAAGAGAATGCTAATGTTTCTCCAACTATTATTTTTATTGACCTTATTTGTTCACTGGCATAAGGTTAAATGGAATCTCTAAATATAATTTATGTTAAATAATTTAAGGTAATAGAAATTAACATCACTTTCAAAAGAAATTTATTTATGTAGTACCAATATAAAGAAGGATCTGTCAAGGATCTCCACTTAATATCACATACATAATTTTAGTTAAAAAAAGGAACTAGTTATTTTCTAGCTAGACTAAATCAAAAATTATTTAATTACAATCACTAAAACAAAAAAAAAGGCATTCATGTAATTGGTTCTTTTCTACTGGTTGAGTTCCTATTGGGTGGGGTGCAAATCTTGGCCTTGTGATAACGCTAATAAATGATATGGTCTCCTTATTGATGAATCTCCTTCATGATGCGTTAATTGACCAATTGATTCCTACAAAGTTAGGGAAAACCACAGGTTACATCTATAAATATTATATATTGCAATACATTATATCATGGACACTTACGTTACTGGGGGCTTTTGATGTTATTAATATCAATGTTATTATGGTATTTGCTAGTTTCAATTGAAGCATGGGAAGGACGTGTATAATAACCAAAATCATAACCATTACTTTGTTCAGTTAAGGATTATGTTTCTACATCGTTTAATTTTCTTGTCTAATTTTTTGTTGTTTAGTAAGGTAAAGAAAAAAAAAATGGACAAGAAGCTAATAGAAAGATGAGTTTCCATGGCATAATTTGCTATCCTTCAAAATAATTTATTTTTCGTTCTTCTTTAGGGGATTCATGTTCATCGTGATATGAAGAAATGCTTAATGGGTGGAATAATCTTATTTGAGTTATAATTGCAGCAATAGAATGTTAAGTAATATAAATGTTTTCATGTTTTATCTAATTAGAGTTATAATTGCAGCATACGCCAAGCTTTAACAATTAGAAGTTATTGGGGATGGAAGCAAGTGTTTTACAATTTTTTTCCAAAAGATTTGAGATGGTCAAAGCTTGAAATGAAGAAATTGATTATAATATGCCAATTAATAATAAATAGGGTTCAAGCATAAGTGAACAAATAGAAATAAGGTCCCAATGGTTTCTCACTCACAATAAGGACACGTTATTTTTTAAGACATGAGGGACTACTTCCAATACTTTTAATTTTTTCCTCTAGGCCTATCCCCTATACCTTATATCCTCCTCTATAATATTAGCAAGAGAAGTAATTCGCATTGTGCTACAGTCAAGAGAAGGAAGAATAAGTTGCCTACCTGGTTTTATGTTTTGATCTACAATATGTGCTTCAGTTTTCTCTCCTTTGTCCCTTTGCTAAATCAAATCCCATTTGCTTTAGATTTCTCCTGGTGCTTATAACATTTTCCTTAGTTCAACCTTCACTCAAAGAAGGTGACCTAATCCCTAATTACACGACAACTTAGTGTGTAGGGAAGAGAGACAACTAATGGCCTGCTACATCAAATGCACTTCATCCATGTCAGAAAAAAGGGTATACCTTGGCACAAAGTTGATAACAAAGTTAATGATGGAATATTTTAGGTCTAATTTTCAAATTTGGGGGACTAAAATGGGACTTTCTAATATTATAGGACTAAAATGGCATATAGAGCAAAAGTGGAAAATTAAAATGGGATTTTTCTCAATTTATAAATATGCTAGGTCTCTTAAGTAATTATACCCAAGAGGAGTTGAGTATTACTTGAGACAATATTATAATGTTGCATAAAGTCTGGTAATAAAATTTGATAGGATAATAGCAATGCACATGGGTCGGGTCAGACTGGGTTTTTGTATGACTCGAGACCTAGCCTTTTTTTTTTTTTTTAAACCCAAGATTCGGCCAGTTTAGTTTTGGCTCGGTAAGACCAAGTCAAGTTAGGTTATACCGGGTTTGTGTTAGGTCAATACATTAATTTTTTTCATATATTTTATTTTATTAAAAACAATTTTTTAATAAAAATGGAAAAAAATAAAAACTTGAAATGAATATAATTGGAATGAAAAATAAATTTAAGATTTGAAATGAAAAAAACTATAACTATGTATAAACCATTGTGCTGCTGCCTTGAGTGGACATAATCATAATCAGTTGGGTGTATTATAATTGCTACCTTTTCTTCTTTTTGGGTAATATTCAAATCATCACTTTATTGTAATTAGAATAGTTTTGTCATTTTAGTGAGATACTATTATATTCTCAAATTTTGTTATTATCCAAACCCATGACTAATTATAAATTGTCTTTTTATGCAACAAGAAGCATATTGATTCAGCACTTCAAGGTTTAAAAGAAAAGTGTGATAGCAAAAAAAAGAAGGTACAGTTCTTGTAAACTTTAATTAATTAAGCTGACACCATTGTATTTGATATTTGACTTAGTTTAACTCATATCATGTCTTTAGAATGTTAATTTCTTATGAAAAATTAGTTTTTCTTTATGTTTTAGAATTACAAATTTAATCAATCATAAAATTTTAATATACATACTAATTAGCTTTGAGTGGGTGGTATTAATGTCATCTTCAAAACTCTAAATTTGAATATTAGTAAAAGCTAAATTGGTTCAAATAATATTACTATTGATAGAAAAAGAGTTTGAGATAAATATAAAAATTAGTGATCAAAACACAAATTTACTTTAAAGAATTACAATATTTACTACAGCTTTGAAGAAAGATTACAAAAGAATGGTTTAAGCAAAATAACAATGTTGATATATTAATGGAAGTTCTTTAATGAGAAAGAGACTAATTGTTATTTTATACATATGTTGCATGGTTGTGCATATCCTTCTTGATATATGTTGGCTAGTAATTAAAAGGCCTAAACTTGAGTAGATGTCCTCCATAATATGCAAATCATAATACTTTACAATTTCTTCTATTTAAATGCATATGTTCATCCAAGAATTGCAATTGAAATAAAATAAAATACACTTATGTGTTACTACACTTACAACATTATTTACATGTCAATATATAATTTGTTTGAAGATTTTTTATATTTGTTTTAATGTTGAACAATGTATTTATATATAATTTATGCAAGATTTACCCCTTTTCTTTTGTATTTTCATGGTATTTTAAGATAAATCAAACATGGAGTGGTTCAAAGTTGAAGTGCACCATGGAGGATATTTTGCCACTTCACAAGATGTACAATAGGTATGTAGGCAAAAAATTATATGGGATAATTGCAATATTGAAAAGGTGGAGTTACTTTGAGATTCTAAACAACCTAAAAGACTAAGGGTATCTTAAGTAAATGAAATATGGTACAAGTTGCATAGGGTTAGTATGAATGATGCATTGAGACTCATTTTAGATGACCATGATGCAATGGAAATGGGCAACATAGGTATTAAACATGGAATGGTAGAGCTATATGTAAGACATGCTACAAAAGATGATAAAGGAGTGGAAAATGTGCAAGTTGCATTAGTGGATGAAAATGAGGCTAGTGTAATGAATATCCATTTCAATGACAGTGAAGAGGAAGTGGTATATGAAGATGACGGCTTTAATTAAGTACTTGATTAAGTAAGATCCACTATTCAGGAATGACTCACTAACCAAGACTTGCCCAATAATATTGTTTCAAATAATGAACATTATGACTACTTTAAGGAAAGTGAAGATGTTGAACAATATTTTAGTGGCAATGATTTTGATAAGGTTAATGTGGAAACAAAAGGTGTCATAAGGAAGCAATGGAGAGGAATTTTAAATAAAGATTATGATGGTGAGGGGTTAAACAACCCTAATGGTGAAGAAGGTTAAGATGGATAAGAATCCCAAATGAAAAGGTTCCTTTTACATAAGTTACTAAAAAACATGAATGAGTACAAGTGGGAGCTTGGAACTTTTTACAACTCACGAGAAGATTTTAAAAAGGTTATAATTTCCTATATTGTGCATGCTGGTAAAAGGCTTAAGATTGTCAAGAATGACAAGGTCAAGGTTAGAGTAAGATGCAAATCTAATTATGATTGGATGGCATATTGTGGAAAGTTGAAGGGATAAGAGACTTAGTAATTAAGGAAGATCAACAACAAACATATGTGTAGCAAAGATGTGAATAATAAATTGTTAAAATCTAAATGGTTAAGTGAAATCATTCACAAAAGGATGAAAGAAAACCGTAAGTATAAATTAAAGGATATTGTTAATAGAGCTAAATGGAAGTGTAATATTGGTGTCTCAAAGATAATGGCTTATAGAGCATAAAGGAAAGCACTAAATGACATCCATAGGTCCTTCAACAAGTAATTCACAAGGATATATGACTATTGTCATTAGCTAAGAAGGTATAATCTTGGGTTTACATTATTGTTAATGGTGAATAAGCTACCTAACTATAATTCAGAGCTTGATACACCTTTGGTACCACCTACTGTACCGAAGACTATGCTTCCATCATTTCAAAAGCTTTATATGTGCTTTGAGACTTGTAAGAAGAGCTTCTTGACTTATAAACCAATAATCGAGTTAGATTAATGCTTTCTTAAGGGGTTATATGGAGGTCAATTATTAGTTGCGATTGGGAGATATCCCAATGACCAAATGCTCCTTATTATTGTTGCCATTGTAGAGGCAAAACATTCATGGAATTAGTTTCTATCAAATTTAATTGAAGACCTTAGTGGAACAACATATGCAATTCGTACACATTTATTTCTAACCAACAAAAGGTAAGTTTGTCTTATTAACATTTTTAATTCCATATATCAATAATTAATATTATATAATTTTTGCAGGGTTTATTACCTACTTTTGATAAGCTTTGCTAAGAATGGATAATTAGTTTTATGTCTAACACCAATATAACAACTTCATAAAGCAATTCTTAGAGACATACTTGAAAGAAAAGATGTGGAAGGTGGCTAAAGCTACCTACCTACAAGTATGGGAAAGAGCAATGAAAGATACCCAAATAGTTAATGAAGGTGTATATAGGTGTCTTAATAAGATTCCTCCTTGATTTTGTAGTAAGTCTTAGTTTTCTGTATAGCCAAAGTGTGATGTGTTGCTAAATAATATAAGTGAAACTTTTGACAATGTCATACTTGGTGGAAGAGACAAAGTGATAGTATTAAAGTTGGAGGACATTAGGACTTACTTTGTGAGTTGATAGGCAGGTAATTGAAAGCAAATAGTGAACCTTAAAGGTTTCGTTCTTCCAAAAATTAAATAAAGATTTAAGAGAGGTGATAACAGTGGTAAATGGATACCTACTTGGGTTGGAGATGAAAAGTTTGAGGTTTATGATAAGCATGAAAGATTCATAATTGACCTAATAGTTAAAGAATGTAGTTGTAGGAAGTGGTCATTGATTGGTATACCTTGCATTCATATCATAAGTTGCATCAATTGATGGCCAAGGGACCCAGAGGATTATATGCCTATTTATTACAAAAAGGAGACTTATAAGGCTTGTTACCAACCTATCATTTGTCCCATAAATGGCCCCAACATGTGGCCAACAATAGAATATCCAAATATGCTCCCACCTCCATATAGAAAGCCTATAAGAAGACCAAGGAAAGTAAAAAGAAAGGATCCAAATAAAGAAAGAAGAGGAAAACTCAAAGATGAAAAGGATCAAATTTGTGATAAAATGTTCAAAGTGTGGCGTAGTTGGCTATAACAAAAGAGGTTGCAAGGCTTCAAGCCACATTGAAAGTCATGTTACTTATACCACCGAGGTAAACTTATTTACTTATCTAAGTCTTATAAAATCTCATTCCTTAATGTAAATAATTGAAAAGTGTTGTTTTACCACTATTCAGGATAGTGCAAGTATCACTCATCCTAGTATGAAAAGCATTGCAAGTAACACTCAACCAAGTGTGAAGGGTATTACAAGTAATGAATTTTGATGATTTAAGAAAGTTTCCTTATAAAAATCATTTAATGCAGGGGACTTCAATTCAACCATTACTTGATGTGTCAAAAACCTAGCGAAATATGCATCCAAGCTAGGTAATATAGAATATAATTGTCATGAAATTTAATTATCTATAAGAAAGTTAAATTTACCTAATGTCTTTATGTAGGAGACTTCAAGTAGGCCTAATGTGCAAAGGCTTTGGCATAATGTGCCACCATGGCATGCCCTTAAATCATAAGTCATTGTGTAAAGGCCAAGTAGAACAAGTAAGACACAAGAAACTTCAAGCTAGCCAAGTGACCATGTACTAAAACGCCATTCCAATAACAAAAGCACTTCTTCTCTACCTAATGATACAATTTAAAGCATTTAGTACAATTAAGATTGTGTAACTTTCTGGATTAACTATTGTTTGCAACTTTTGGATATGAAGTTTTTAATTTGTTGTTGTCATGTGATCAATTTGGAATTTAGCATAAGTATTCATACTTATTACAAGTAATTTTTATTTTAGACAAAGGTGTGCCAATGATGTTTAAATGGAAATTTATTTATAGATGCGCTTTGAATTATTTTATAGTCATATAATACTTATTGTAAAATCTTTTTTTTCTAATAAGGTAGTGCAAAATCATCTTGAATTTGGAATTAAAACACTCTACTCATGTAACAGTAACTTGGTTTATATATGATCACCAAAAAGCTCAACATAATATGCACATAAAATCCTAGATCTATATCGGTATATATGCATATTTTAGTGACTAACAAAAGTAAATATAAAAAATGTACTTTCTAGTATATAAAAAGTATTTTTGAATTTTAAAAATGTGTTAGTCCTGTTTTGATCATAAATATATAAGATGGATTTATGAGATGAGTGTAGGAGTTTAAAATTTGAATTTTTATATGTAATTTTACCTTTAATTATAAATATACATATATATATATATATATATAGAGAGAGAGAGAGAGAGAGAGAGAGGATCTCTTAATTTATATGAATTGGCCTCCTTAATTGAGAGTAATATTAATCATTTTGAGATCATATATTCAAAAGATTTTCTCCTTCCTGCAAATCAAATCTTACATATATCATTGTAAATATACATATTTCTCCAGGATTCTTCCTAGATTTTGAAACTTTTTCATCTATTATTTTGGTTTTTCTAACTTGAAAAAAAATACAAAAAAGTTATTCTATAGTAAAGGGGTTAAAATGAAGATACAAGAAAAGGAAAGGGTGAATTGCAAAGGGAGAAAGGTACCATTGAGAATTGTGAAAATCTTAAACCAAATTGGTATGAACGAATTACCAAAAATAAAGAATCATTAAAAATTGTGAACAATGATTATAAGAAGAAGGAGAATTAGTAGAAGAAGAAGCAAGGGATGTTAATTGGCTTTTTCTTCAGTCCAATGTGAGATTTTAGCCACTGTTAGAGAGAGAAAAAAAAAAAAAAAGAAATATGTGAAAGAAAAGGTTTTCTATCCTATAGGTTGGTTAAGGAAGAAGCTCTTGCTCTTGGACCCCTTTCCTCATCATACATCAAATTTTGAAATTGCCCACCCATTGTGGCAATGAGATGGTTGTCATGTATGTTCAGCATCCCATGGTCAAATAGACAATTCTTTACTCTTATGAGAATGAAGTTTCACAGGATGAGGCAATATACGAGCATTCAATTGTAGTTTGTGAATGAATGCTAAGTGTGTCTTTTAATGAACAAACACCACATTTAATTTAAAAGGTTTTAAAAAATTTTACAGGTTGGATTAATGGATAAGTGACGAGGGTAGTGATAAAGATTACATATAAGCTTTTTTCTGTTAAATAAATTGATGGTCTAGGAGATAGGAAAATTTTAATTAACTTTTAAAAGTTTAAAGGGCCAAAGAGGAATTAAACAAATTTAAAAGATAAAAGTAAAATTTATGATAAAGTTAAGGGACTAAAAATATACTTTTTCCTATCTATTATTTATATAATATAACAAAAATTCAATATGCATTTAGAAGTATTAAACTTATAATACCTTATTACAATTTTTTATCCAATAAGAACAAACAATGTGTTAAGTATGAAATAACATATACAAGTCAATATTCTATATTAATTTACAAAAATTTAAATCTAAGTAAATTATTCAATTTTAATTAAAATTTCATCTTAATCTTTCAAGATAGGATTAGTTGTGCTTTACACAAGATAATGTACTCAATTTAATCTTTTCGTTAAAGTCTCGCTCCCAAAGCTGATGACAAGTGACTTGCATTATCATGATTCAAGAACAACGTATAATTGTTAATTACATAAATAGAATTTTATTACAATTTTGAGCATGTTGCTATAGTAGAAAATAATAATGAATTAAATGCAGCATATTAAAATATAATACATAGAGATGCCATAAAAGGTGTCAAGCCATGCAACTTAAAGAAGTATTTTTTTTTTTTTAATTATAAGCCCAAGGTTGCATAGGAAATAGCACAAAAATTGAAAGGAACCCAAAAGAATACTTTTTTTTTTTAAAAAAAAAAGGTTACATTGAATGAGCCAACACAACTTGGTTAAGTAAGCAAATTCTCTAGGTTGCGTTGGCTCTGTTAACATAACCAGAAATTTAAAAGAAAAAATTTCCCACTTAAACTAACTTATATCCAAATAATGTTTAATATTTTAAAGAAATATCTATATATATATATATATATATATATTAATAAACTAATTTAATATATGGAATTATAAAACATTACGATAATTAATTAATTCAGAAGTAATTAGTTAGTTATGTTAACATTAAAGGTACAAATAACATAAGAAGTTCATAAGCACACCAATAAAAGTACAAACAATATAAGCCCACAAGTAACTCAATTAAACTTACAAATGATATAACAATGGGCCTCAACATTCAATCAATGAAGAAGTGGCTTCTAGTGCCACACCAAGGCCTTCTTCTTAAACGTTATGGTCAGCGCAGTACATGTTGAACATATGCTTCTTCTTCTTTTTCTTCTTCTTCATCCCTTCCCTCTTTTTCATCAGATGATGAGTCACTTTAAGTGGCAAGCAGGGCAAAATTAAAATCCCATCCTAGGGAGTGAAGTGGAGGGATTAATTGAATCGGGGTAAAAAAAAGCCTTTGCTGCATGTGTTAGGATCAACCAAATTCAAATGGTTGATTAGTATACTGGGTACTAAATACAAATTGATTAGTCAATAGTGTTATGATTGACCAGTAGCCATAAGCCTCTTGTTGCGATGTTATGGAAAATAAAGGCGGGTCTAGAACAAGGAAGGGAGACTGTGATGGTGGTGTTGGAACATAACATGAAGGGTTGGTACCTCCAGAATCTACATATTGTATGGATGAAGGAAAAGAAGATGGATCAACATTAGGGATGGTAGATAGTTGCTCGCGGTCATTCAACAATAGCTCTTTAATGGACGTGAAGATGTGTGCTCTCTTTCCAAGCTTGACTGGTGGAATTTCTAGCGTCGATAAATTTGGAGTAAGAGGAGCGTGCTAGGACACTGACATGTCTCAGTAATCTCCTAGTGCTCATAACATAGCAGTGCAATCTTGGCTAATGGTCCTACAAAAATACTGACAATTTAGGCACATGTCGTAGTCACAAACATTGATGGTGTACAATCGCTCTGCTAAGTCAACCTGCAAAAATCATTTTAATTAAATTATTTTCACTATAAATATTGAAATAGTATGATGGTGAAAATGACAATTCCATAGGAAATACCATAAAGCCCTGAGCCCTGTTGACAGGGTGGATCCTCTGACATGTATGCCTCCAATATCAGTACATGTAGTCAGAGGTGCAATCAATAAGATGTGTTAATGGAGAGATTTCCGAGAGAGTGGCATGCCATCCATTCTATGACTAAATGAAGGACATGTGCTCTTAACACCAATCTTTACTTGCTTCCCTCAAAGTTGTATAGTATGGCATGCACTTAGGTTGATTGTATCTCATGGAATCGATTGTTACAAACTAAATTGTCGAAGCACTTGATTTATGTGGTGTCACTTTATGATGTGAAAGCATATAACTGGGATTGATGCACGCCAAATGTCAGGCGAGCCAAGGCAATATGCCAAAATAAGATTGCACACACTAAGTGGGTCATATGGGCACCAAACAATCTGTGTTTAACAAGCAAAATATAAGTAAAATTTGTGAGTATGTGGTGAAAATATTTTAACTTAATCTACGTAAATGCACCTTATTAGGCCCTATTTGGTCAAGCAAGATAGTCGTATGTAGCGGGCGAGGATGTTACCTAATGACACTGGATGTCTATACACTAGTTGGGAAACTATTTGATTTAGTCTTAACCTTATCTTTTGTGCAATTGCTTATTTCAACCCATCTAGTGTAATATTTCTATCCACTGTCATAGCATTAACCATGTTGCTAATCAATGTCGCACCTTCATTGGTATTGATTATTTCTCCATCTGCATATATCACTATAATCTATTTCTTATTGCTCATTTCAATACCTACAATGATATTATTATCAATTCCACATGTTTAATTCCTCATTAGCTTCAATATCAAAAAAATTCTTAAATTTATGGAAGCTTCTCCATCAACTCTAGTTTCTTAAACATCATAACGATTATTTATATTAAATCCTCTAATTTATTATCCGTCATAAAAATTATTTCTAATATAAATTATTACTATTATCGTAAAGAAAAAAAATTTTCTTATCTCTTACAACTCTAGTTTATTATACATTACACAAATTATTTCCCACAACAAATATTAATTAAATTATTTTTTTAAATATTAACAAAATTTAACAAAATTCTATCATCTTCATGATCTCTAATTTACTAAACAGAATAAAAATTATTTTAAACTAAAATTATTATTACTATATTTAATTTCTCTTAATATAAAAAAAATTCCTTAGATTTATGGAAGCTTCGATACAAGCTTTAATTTATTAAACATCATTCAAACTAAAATTACTATTACTAAATTTCATTTCTCCTACTACAAAAAATTATTCTTAAATTTATGGAAGTTTCTCTATAAGCTCTAATTTATTACACATCATAACAACTATTCATAATAAATCCTCTAATTTATTATACATCATAAAAATTATATCTAATATAAATTAGATACTATTATTCAATTTGTTTATGTTACATGTTAAAAAATAAAAATTCTTCCAGGAAACTTCTCTAAGAATTGGTTTATTTATACAAATTATTTCCAATAACAACTAATTATTATTAATAATAATTTTATTTTTTAAAATATTAAAAAATTTATTTAATCTCTATGATCTTTAATTTATCAAACATCTTAAAAATCAATTCTAACTAAAGTTATTATTTCTAATTTTAATTTCTACTAATATAAAAAAAAATATTTGATCCATGTAAGCTTCTTCAAGCTCTAATTTATTAAATATCATAACTATCATTCATAATAAAAATTAATGTTATTCAATCTAATTTTGTGAAATATATAAAATAAAAATGTTTTGTCCATGATAGCTTTTTTAATCAGTTTAGTTTATTAAAAATTATAAAATTATTTTTATTATTCTTCACCTACTATGATATCACTATTATGCTTAATATAACAAAATATAAATGCTTACTACATAAAACACATGCTTAAAAGTTTAAAAATTATAATATGTTACCTCCTTTTCTATAATAGATCTAGTGGGCCTCTTTAAACCAACAAATATGCTGATTGTGGAACACTTATGATCAAAGTTAAAAATAGAAGTTGAGTGAAAATGAAAGATGAAGAGTAAAAGAGGAAGAAGAAGGAGAGAAGTAGCATGAAGCAAAGTAAATCGACAAGGGACCAGCTGCCGCTTTTAACATGTTTTTTATTTTAAAAAAGTTTGAATAATTTATCTTTGCCCATCCAATAAGAAAATGCCACATCATACTTGCAATCTCTCATATCAATCAGGGCTAGACACGTGGTAGGGTAGCTAGCTTATCTTCACACATACCAGTCAATCATATGAAATCTGGGTTACATTGGATGATCCCATGCAACCCAGATTTCATATTAAAAAAATATTTTTTTCGATAGCATTGAATCATCCAACATGACCGTATCAAATTTGTTGATGTATCATTTTTTTTACTATGTAGCATTTAACTCATTATTAGTTTTCACTTAGCAATAGGATCAAAAAGCTAAATTTTACCTATTGGTTAGTTTCACGTGTAAAACTAAGAACCAAAACAACATACTTTGCAATTAGTTATGTCGTGAGTTTTGGGTGAACAATAATCATATATGTCATTAATGATGATGATTAATGTATCTTTTGATTAAAATCTTCTTTCGATTATACAAGGATTGAATATTTTTATTTAGTTAATTTTTCAATTTAAGTCGAGATATTTTTAAATTTGATTATATATGTATACATATATTAATTTAATCCTGATAAATATATATATATATATATATATATAAGTTTAATTCCCAAATTAAATAAAAATAAATAAATATTATACCATTTAAATAAAAATTTTTGCAGTGAATTAAATTGAAAAAATAATTCTTAAATTAAGAAGGTATTAAAACATAATTAAAAATAATTTTTTGAGAATGGAAAAATAATTCAAATATAAGGACCAAAGATGAAGGAAGAAAAATATCATTTTAGTCTGTCACTTACTAATAAATTTTAAATTTTGTCTCTCAATGATTTTTATTTTTATTTTTTTTCCCACTTGTCAATTGATTCTTAATTTGATTCCTAGCTAATTATCATTTTCAATTTGGTCTATCTCCTTTAGTTCAAATTAAAGACTAAATTAGTTTATTTGTCTATGCGTTACATAGCCTTTTAGAAAATTATTTTGTTTTATCACATATCAATACATTTTAAATCAACAATATTTGTAAGTATTAATAAAAAAATTAATTTTAATAATATATTTTGGTATAAATAAAATATAATAAATTAGTGAAAGACTATAAAACTTGATTATGTAAGATTGGTGAGAGATAAGTGACAAGCTTTTTATGAATGCAATATTCTAAATCATTTAACCATATATTATTTTTTTTGTATTTTAATTTTGAATCATGTCAAGTTATGTTTATAATCCCTTAAAAGAAAATTTAAGAGATACTAAATTAATTAATTCATTATTTTTTGTTGACTTTAAACAAATGTCTGAATTTTAAAGAATTCTCTATTTATGGGGTAATTAATTAATTCATTTTTGTCTCATTCACTATAAATAATTTTTAAATTTTGAAGAATAATTTATTAATTTTCTCGTTCACCCCAAAAAAATCATCACATAATTCAAAAACTTCTTAATTTAAGAGGCGATTAATTAATTTATTAATTGATTACTTTGTTATTTTCTCATTGCCTACAAAGAATTTATGCAAATTAATGACTTTATTATTTTTCTTATTAAATACAAAAAATTTACGTACTTAAAAAAATCTATAAGAAAGGTGAAAATCATTACATGAGTAATTAAATGTAATATTCCAAGAAATTCTCATTTAACAATTCATCTTAGTGAATTAATTTTGTAAATATCTACATTATTAAAGGAAGGAAGGCAATACATTTGGGTCAAATATGAAAATTTAAATGGTTGAAAAAAAAAAAATTGAGAAGAACTCTTTTTTTTCTTTCAAGTACCATTTTACATGAATATGAGCTTCATTCAATAGCTAAATCTCAGAACCCATATTCCTAATGTCATGAGTTCAAATACTACTATGACCATTTAGACAATAATCCATTATTATTATTATTATTATTTGGACCATGTGGCCCTTATAAAATGACCAAAATACCCTTAACTTTCTCTCCCACACACTCATTTTTCCTCATCCATGGACACTTACATATGTGTGTGAGTTAGAAAATTATCCTCCCTCTTTCTTTAATGTTTCGCTCTAATACACTCCACCATCGTTGCCTATCTCATTTTTTGCCATTGCTAGCACATTTTTGGCTAGATATAGACCAAAAAACCTCCAGAATTTCCAGCAATAATGTGAAATCAATGTAGGGCTCAAATTTGAGAGGAAATATGTCTTATTTGGTGAGTTTTACATGAATTTTTGTTGGCGCTTTAATAAATATAGGTATTTCAGTCAATTTTCTCCCATTTGCAGTGTTTAATTTTGTGTTTTCGATTCTGAATTTGAAAATCCCTATTTTCATCATGAGGAACATGAATAATGATGGGAAAATTCATAATTTGGATTATTTCAATGAGTTTCTTGCAAATTTCTTTAGGGCTTTGTTTAATCTATGTATTTTATCCCTTTCACCCTTAGATTCAGCATTCAATTTCATGGTTTTTCTTTAGAAATCAAAACCCTTCTTGTGCATGAATAGTAATGTGAACAGTTATGTAAACAGTATGTGAATAGTGACCTTTGGAATTCAAAATTAGGGCTTAATTTGGAGGAATTTTGTGACATTTCTTTGGGGGTTTTTAATCTTAGGTAACAATTCCCATTTATTAATTTGATGTTCAAATTGCTTAATTGAAAACCCCTTTTATGGTTAAGAGTTGAAGTGTTTAAAGTGGAGGAATGTGAAGATTTATTATTCCTCTAGCATTATTGGACCTCAAGAAAATGGATAAAATTTGTTGGTAGTTTTCATTTTGAGTGGTAAGTTATTTTAAGAATTTTTTTTTCAAATTATCTTAAATTTCATTAGTGTAAGAGGAAAAGGTTGATGAAGAAAAATTCAATGGAAATGACTGTTATTATTGAATAATTACTTTAGTTATGATTGATATAATTTTTAAGTCATTGGATGATATTGAACAACTTAAGTGCTATGTGAAATGGATTAATTGGCCTATTTTGGCATATTTAATGTTTGGAGTTGTATATAAATAATAATATTAGAAAGTGTGTTTTAACGTTGCTTATATATTGGGAGCTTTGATGTTTGCATTAGAAATGATTCCATTAATAGAGGTGAAAGTAGAAAAGTTACAAATCATAACATCATAATTTTGGAATATTTGTGAATTCATACTTTTGGACTTAAAGGCAATGAAACTGCCAATTAGTGGAGATTTCTATCTTAAGGACATACAGGCATTACTAAAACTATAGAGTATTTTATTAAGTGCGATATACATGTATGTTGTCTTGGTCATCGGTGGAAGAATAAAAACTTTGATATACGAACCACTTGGGTCTCCGTAAGCATTTTCCACCTGTATATTCATGTATTGTTGGTCATGGCAAATTTAATCATTTAAAGGAATATTTGTGATTTTAAGGAAAGGAAGCAATTTTAGACGGAGGTCATTTAATGATGACAAATTACTTATTAATCAATTTATTATAGGCCTATTCATTATAAATTTATTCGAACTTAGATAATTATAGCAAGGGACATTAAGGTCGTTTTTTTTTAATTTGATTTTTAGGACTATAGAGCGTGCACTATATCTAGCACATAGTAGAGGAAATAGTAAGAAAATGTGCTATGTGTGCCTTTTCCATGTGAGTAAATAATGCTAGTTATGCATGTTTCTGTTTTAAGACATCTTTTTTCAAAAATATTATTTATTAAAATTCCTTGTGTTATGGGATAGACTTCTAAAATTTGTAAATATCATCTATATACTCTAAAAGCTTTGGAAAATCTAGGGTTTATGGATTTCAAAGATTCTGTACTTATAAATTTCATTGATAATAAGCTTTCAAAGTTATAATGATTCTGAATTTTTAACTTTTCTGTTTTGTATTTTGAAGTATTCTGGTTTTATAGACATAAAGAACTTTGATTACTTAATTATGAAGCATTCTGATTCTGTATATATGATGTACTTTGATTTTGTATTTATAAGGTATTTTGATTTGGCAATTTCAAATTACTTTGATTCTATTTTCGAATAAATTTGATTATAAATCCTTTGAACTACTTTGATTTTTAGATATTATGAATGCTCTGGATTTAGGAAATATTTTGACTTTAAGGAAATACTTTAATTCTAGTTTCAAAAACACTTTGCTTCTGTATGTACAAGCGATTTGATTATGGATTTATTATTTTCATGATTATGAGATTTCAAGCTACTTTTATCTGTCTTTGTGAGTAAGTCAGATTCTGGATCTTTCTAAAGTTCTGATTTTTTGATTATAGATTTATGTATGTTAAAAAAAATTTTAGGAATGCATCCAAAATAAGACCTTGTAGCTAACGACAGTAGACATTAATTGTAGTGCACTACGATCTATATTCTGATACGACTCGACATGTTATTGCTATTATAATCTCCTGTTTGAGGCTTAAGACCATGATTATGAGTATATAGAGTTTGAAGCTTATAACTGATACATGATATGTTATGATTATGTTAACCTTGAGTTAGTCTTGTTATTTTGGACTTTTGATGGTTTTGTTAGATATTTCCAACCTTTATGTTTTGATTTGGATATTTTTTAGAATTAAATTTTAATTGGATATTCCCAAGCATTTTGTTTTGATCAGGATGCTTTTATATTGCAAATAAATTGATTCATTTTTGTTCAGAGTTTGTTTATATTTTCGTTTAGGATTACATGTAAAGATTAACAAAGTTTTCCTCATTTTGGTACTATTTGTATTAATTGTTAAAGGTATTTAGATTTTAAGATAATAAATGGTTTGTAAAAAACTCTACTATACCTAGTCTATCCCTTTTATTGCATAATTAATATTATCTACTTATTAAATTTTCACTCACCTTTTGTTGGTTAATATTTTTTAGATGATAACACTATTTTTGAACTCCCACTTATGAATTAGAGGCTTAGCATACGTCTCTTATACGAGCCTTGTATTGTTCACAAAAGTAAATCCTTCTTTGTTGTAAAGTTTGTATTTATAATATAGTGACTCCCTTATATATAGGCGTATGATTCTATTTTGTTATTGTAAATCATAATTATCTATTAAGAATTCGATTTACTCATTACGAAAACGAGATTTATGTGCCAATCACATCCTTATTGACGAGGGTTATGACATTAAAAGTTTGCATGATGTAATATTACCATCAGTCGACGTAACTCATGTTAATTTTAAAACTATCCAATAACCAAAATTGAGAATAACCGTTAATAAAGGACTAGATTAAAAATTCATAACCAAAATACTACCCCAACTTAATCTGTTATTGGTTTTTTTTTTTTTTTTGAATGATTTGACTGGCAATAGTCGTTCGTTAAACCAAGGTTTTTGTCGATATGAAAATACACATATATGAACAAAATTAAGGATTTACTCAAATGAAAATTAGCAGAAATTCCAAATGGAAGAACACGACCCTGTTTTACAATGAAATGCGTATTCCCATATGACAGACTATCGCGAAAGGAGAACGCCCCAATCATCTCTTGAATCGCAACCCACACTGTCCCCATGACGATGAACATGCTCTCTAACTCTCTCTCCATGCAACATTCATGGCGTTTGCAAGATGGACTCAGACTCAGAGGAAGGACGGGTCTTCAACTCCGGCTGCCTGATTTCCTCTATCATTCTCGCAGCTTCATCCATCGTGGGCCTCATATCCGGCACCTTCATCACACACGCCAGCGCAATCTGAAGCATCTGCACCATCTCCTCTTCCACATATCGCCCTCTCAATAGCTCCTCATCGAAAACTTCCGCCGTCCATTCCTCACGAACAACGGACCTCACCCACCTAGGGAGATCCACCACGTCCTCATGCCCAGGATATCTCATTGGCGATTTCCCCGTCAGCATTTCAAGGAGGACCACCCCGAAGCTGTAGACATCAGATTTGTGGGTGATTTTTCGGGAATCAGTCACCTCTGGAGCGCGGTAGCCGTTGGATCTGGACATGGTTGCTCGACAGTTCATCAGAGGAGTCAATCCGACGTCGGAGATGCAGCCTTCGAGGTCTTCGGTTAGGAGGACATTGGAGGACTTGATGTTGCCGTGTGTGAATTTGGGACCCCCTTCAGTGTGGAGGAAAGCGATTCCTTTGGCAACGCCGAGTGAGATCTTCATTCTTGCATCCCAGTCTAATGGAGTTCTTCCTGCACCCCTGTTTCCTATTGTTGTTTTGGGATAGAAGAATCAGGCAGATATATCAGCATTATTGCGGTTGACAATGGCAGATAGATAGAAGACTAATAAAACGAAACCAAGAGAAGATTCCCTTTAGGAGTTAAATGCTTAATTTTGCAAATGTTCAATCAGCTTCCTAGAAGTAGTAGTAAAGCTACATGCATATGCAGCCATTAGATTAGCTCTTGGATTGTAAGAAGATGTTTTAAGCTTTTAATTATAAATGCTGTTTTGGCGAATCCAGGTTAGTTGCATGTATGTGACCCTAGTTAAGAGTGCTGAGGAACTTGATTGTACCAAATCAGTTCCAGTTCTTAATTGAATTTGATGATTAAATCTGTTACAGGAATCATAAAAGTTCTTGGTTCGAACATACTAAGCACATTTGCGATAATAACGAGTCATTTAACCCACCTTCAAAGGCTTTAGCTGACTTTCATCTTTTTTCGTTACTCTCACTAAGTAGATAAATAAATCTAACGCAGTGGCACAATGACAACAACAAAGAACTTGATCAGCTTCTAAATGTTTGATGTTGTTGAATTTATATTTCAGTTCTCAATGAAAACCCGAGCCAGATTTCTATTTCTTTAACAGGCTCAAGGTCAAGAGGTTTTATTCCTAAGTATGTCTCCTAATCCTCATGGTTCAGGGAATTATTTAGCTAGCAGAAGCTGTTTTTTCCTCAAGATGAAAAGTATTCAGTCAACTTAACCTGTTGTATGGGATGTGATGATGCTCTATTTGTGACTGAAAAATTAGAGCAAAGGAAAGAAGATTTTATCCATTCTCTTGCTACTAGAAGGGTCAATGCATGGACAAATGAAGCAAACAGGATCATTAGGTTAACATAGAACGTACCATGCAGAGAGGCAAATAAGCTGCCGCCTGGCATGTAGCTGCAAACTAGAAGTTTCTCATCTTTGGAATAGTAATAAGCTTGAAGGGGCATGACATTGGGGTGCCCTCCGAATCTGCCCACAATATCCATCTGCTGCTCAAACTCCTTCTTTCCAACCACAACCTCCTTCAACCTCTTAACCACCACTGTTGTTCCCTCCTCCAGAACAGCCTTGTAAGCTGTTCCATAACTTCCCTTTCCAAGAACTTCAGCAGAGGCCTTTAACAAATCCTCAAGGTCAAAGCTATAAGAGCAACCTCTAAAGAAGAACAACTTGTTCTTCTCAGCCTCTTGCACCCCACTCCCAAAACTCTTAGAAATCTCAGTCTTTCCAGCACAAGCAGCCTTTGCTTTCAGCATGCCACTACTATTACCGTTTTTCCTCTTACAGCAGCACAAACAGATTATCAAAACTAGGAGTGAGAGGAATGCACAGCTCCCAATTGCCAGAGCAAGTATAGAAGCTAATCCAAACTTTTTCTTTGGGTTGGTAGATTTATGAGTTTGGGTATTTGCTGGAGAGAGTGGCCGGTAAGCAGGGGAAGGAGATGGAGATGGAGAAGGGGGGATTGCAGAGCAATGATTTAGAGGTGGCCCACATAAATGAGAGTTCCCAACAAAAGAAGTGTGAGGAAATTTTTGGATGGAATTTGGTACTGGGCCACTCAAGTTATTATAACTCAAATTAAGAAATTTCAACCTTGGGAGGTTGAAGTCAGGGATAGGTCCAGAGATGGAATCGTTTTGTAAAAACAACCAGGTGAGTCTTCTGAGATTCACAAATGTAGGTGGTATAGTACCAGAGAAGGAGTTAAAGGCAATATCCAGTGCAATGAGTTTGGGAGAGACGGAGAGAGGGATTGGACCTGAGAAGTTATTCTGCTGGAGGTGTACATATTGGAGTGAAGGAATGGAGAGGATGTCTGAAGGAAGATTCCCACTAAGGCCATTGGAGTGAAGGCTCAGGACCCTAAGGGCATCTAGTTTTCCTATGGTGTTTTCTGGAATGTGGCCTTTGAGGCCAATTCCTGGAAGATGGATGGCAATGACCTGAGTTCCATTTGAGTTGCAAGTCACACCCATCCATGAGGTGCAAATTGGAGTAGAATCATTCCAGTTGAGTCTTCGAGCATGAGGGATACTAGAAGCAAACTCAAAGAGAGCTTGTCTATCAGAGTTCAGATCAGCTATAACCAAGCCAGAGAAAAATAGTAAGAAGCATAGTTGAACAAGTGGAAAAATTAAGGACTCGAACTTCATGGGTGCTTGCTTGGTGCAAAGTGAGGCAAGTGGTAGCTCCTAAGTTCTGATCTTAGCTCTTCTTCATCCTTTCCTGGATCTGATCATACAGCTAGGATTAGGAAAGCAGATATCTGAGTGCTAAACTTCCCCCTTCCCCCGCCCTTTACTTATTATTTAAAGATATTAAAAAATTTGGCTTAAGCTAGAACATCTATGAACAAGAATGATTATCGATTCCGAAAGTGAAGAAAACGTTACATGCCTAAATTTCATTTTCAACCAGAAATAACAGTTGAGATTGATTTGCTGGAGTGAAAGGGTAGGAAGAAAGGACTGAGGATTTTGAAAATATGCATAAATCAGTTCAATTTATTTGAGCTAAGTACTGTTTCTGAAAACTTTATAAGGTTGCTTTTGTAAATTTTGTTGATGCAGCAACATCACTTATAATTTGCATAGAACGCACAAGAACATCAGAGAGTCTTGCACATGCTTACCATCAGGCAGGACTTGAAGTTGGGGAAGGAACTTCCTTCTGTCAGACGCATCAATCGTGGCAAGTTCGTTCTTTCCATAACAATAATGTTATAGTGACCCTCCAATTTGAAAAGAAAAAGCAAAAAAGGCAAAGCTGCCAGTGAGCTTTAACTAATGGAGGACTAAAGAAATTCCCACTTAAAATCATTGCTTTTATGTTTTAAAGAAATTAGTAAGTAGGGAGAAGTATAAAAGCAGTCCATTTTAAAAAGGGTAAATTATGCTTACAATTGTAATTAGGTTTTATATTTTTTTGTTTCAAAAATTACATTTGATTTTCCTAATATTTTAACGTATATTACAGAGATCTCTTCTTTCCTTTTTTGGAGAAAGAACTCGACTTTATATGTGAGACTGTAATTTTATTTCTTTTACATCATAATAAAAGTAGTTAAGTTGATATTAAACTCCAACATAATTGTATAAATAAAGATAATAATATAATTTTATTTTTAAAAAAATAGTTACTGTAGAAAAAAGTTAACTTAGTGACATAAATAAATCAAAGAGATGTTAGGGATATCAAGTATAATTTTAAATAGATTAAATAATTTATAAAGAGGATAATATAGAATCCAAGAAAAACTAGAACTTAAAAAGAAAAAGCCGACGTTTGATTCTGCAATGTTCTTTTAAAAGAAAAAGCATTCTTTGCCCAAAGTGGCCTTCTTTATCCAAATTTTAAAATATTATCATAAATCATTAGTGCTGATTTCCTGTTCACGTCTGACTCACTAAGAAATAAAGATTATATTAATTAAACTCAGATGATTAGCTAAGTATGTAATTATTGACGAGAAATACATAAGAATTATTTGTTCTTACCAGAAACTTATTAGAATGTGACAATAAATTTTATTTTTGAAATAGCTCTTTTAAATTTTTTTGAATTATAGTACAATTAATTATTATTATTATTATTATATATATGCTTAAAATTAATTAGCACAAAAAATTTTACTTTTAATATTTCCTCCACTTAAAAATTAATCCCTTACCTTTTCAATTAATTTTTATTAGTAGCTATTTTTTACACAAATATATTTTTAAAATAGAATTATTTAATTGTTTTAAAATAAATTTATTATCTTCTATTATAATAAAATATAACAAATTAATATAAGTTACATAAAGAATACTAGATTTTTAATTAAATTAAATTGATAACATAATTAATGTTATTTGCACTAAAAATTTTTAACTATTTACTTACATGACAAGAAATTATGAACACGAGAGTTGGTGATTTGGTGATTTTTTCGATCGGGTTGTATTTAAGAATTTAAATTTATTATATTCTTAAAAAATTTAATTATTAAATTTTTATTTAATGATTTAAATTTCATAAATATAAAATAATTTTTTAAATTTTAAATCATTAAATATTCATTTAATAATTCAAATCCTATAAAATTCACATGTATTAAAATTTTTAAATTCATGAAATCGAAATTGAATATCTTCATAATTACTTGCAGGCAATATTACTGTTGTTCTGCATAGTTAAGATTGGAGGCCAGGCGCGATAGTTACAATTTTACAAAAAATTATTAATTAGTCTTATCATATTTATATGATAATTAATAAAAAAAATTTTATTAAGATTGATAAATTAAATTAATTGTCACATAAATATGATAAGACTCACTAACATTTTTTCAATTTTACTGGATAGGAATTCTTACGTGTCTTTCTTATAATTTTTTTATAGCAGAGAATTTATGAAATTGATTATTGTTTTTATCTCCCAATAATTTTACCAAAAAATTTACATCCAAGGATTCGAATTTCTTCTTCTATTGCCAAGTGATAGATAGCACGCGCAAAATGAGCAAGACTAATTTGGATTTTTGAAAATATAACTCTAAATTTAAAAATAATATTAGGAAAGCCAAAGATAAACAAGAGAGAATCAACTATAAAAGAAGTAAGTTTTATACATATTTTTTTAAATGAATCACCCCTAACAATATTATATTATTGGAGATTTTCTAATAGAATTTTAGATTACTGAATTTTATAAATATAGACAGCATAATCTCCTTCCTACTGAGAATCGTGACAGTTAGCTGATTCTACTTACATTATGAATCCGAAAACCTTTGTCCTTCCTAACTATAATGATAGCAATTAATGATTAATGATTAACAATCATAAAAAAAATATTAATTAATATCAGTACACTTATGTGATAATTAATTTAATATATTAATTTTAATCAAATTATTTTAAAAAATAAATATTAAATAATTTTATTAAAATTAATATATTAAATTAACTATATGTAAGTAGTAATAAGTACAACTATATTAGCAACAATGCCTTTTAAGCAATAAGTACAACTACATTACTGTGCTCCTCGTGCTGATGAAAATGGCCCTACACACTGGAACTTGAATCTAAGATTGCTGAAAACAACAAAAACGTTGTACTGTATAGGTCTAACTATCAACAGCACGAGAACATAAATTGGGGTTGTGGACGTGTCTTCGAGAAGATGCGGCAAATAAATCATCTCTATTTTATTTTACTCTTTTAAAATTTCTTGTAAATTTTAAATAGAGAGGGATGTAAAAAGTGAAAGTAAGTCTAGTTTTTTTTTTTTTTTTACCACGTACTTCACTTTCTTTGTTCTGTTATAGAAATTTATGAAAAGATATACAAAAAAAATTTAAAAGATCTAAATATAATCATTGGGTTAAGTTTTTAAAAATTAAAATTAAATTCAGATTTAGAAAAAACAATAAAGATTGAGCTCATATTTTAATAAGATTTTTTTATTTGAAATTTTAACTATATTTTTTAGGCCAGACCTATTAGGCCAATTAGACTTTTTAAAATATGATCAAGTAATTTGTTACTTAAAACTTGAAATAAATAAAATAATTAATTGTTACTATTACTTGTAAAATTATAAATAAAAAAGTTGTAAATATAAATAAGTTGTTATATTAATATAAATTATTTAAATAAAAAGTATCAATTTTTCTTTATTTACCAAAATATTACTAGATACTAAGTTTATTTTAAAATAATAAATTTATTCTTATTAAATAAATATTTATTCAAGCTTTGGAGTTTAGGCTAAGCTTTAAAAAAGCCTAAGCCTAACTTGTTTCATAAATTAAACTTTTTAAGTTGAGTTTTATTTTTAAAATTGGGTGAATATTTTAAATTATAAAGTTCGTTATCCATTATCTTATCTCAACAAAAATTTTTAAATATACTCTTTAGTCGCTCCTTTGTTGTCAAATAATGACTTAAATATAATTAAAATGAGTATGTAAGTAAACTATAAAATTTTGAAAAGATTATAGGTAAGAATTTTGTATCTTTAGGCTGAATGATGTTTCGGTGGGAGCCTAATGGGTTATGATGAACTTAGAACCCTTTATGAAAGAGTAATTTCAGATTCCCTAGGGAAAAATTGGTCGAATAATTGCTTGTTTTGACTTCATATTCAACATCAAAACCCATCATAATGGTTAGCATAAAGATTCAAATGAGACATGATATGACGTGGTGGGCACATGAGCAGTCATCTATTTCAGCAAACTTTAGCAGAGACATTCAGCATGGATTTCTTTCTTTTTCTTTCTTTTTTTAGTAATTCAATTTGAATTTCTGTAGTAATGAGCTCAAAACTGGCCCTAGTTACCATTTTCTATCGCAGGCCATTGGGCATTTACTAATTGTCTGATGCTTGGTTGGTTGTCATCTTCCTAACTGTTTGCTGGTGAGGTTCAACTTGAGAGGAACAGGAAGACGATGTCCATTTATGGGGTAATAGCCTATGCAGACAAGGTATAAAAAAGTTGAATAGAAGTGCCATTTTAGAAATTGGCACACATTAGCTATGTTTCTGAGTGAGTAGACCATAATGGGGCCAACGGTGTAATGATTCACCATTAAAAAGCAAGAAGGTAGTAATTGTCAAAGACCCATTTGAGATCCTTCTTCCTTTACTCACTCATGGCATCGCTATAAGCAGGGTGGGCTGTCAAACTCAGTTATGTCAACCACCATCATGATGACATTTCAGATATGGACACTTCTTAACCAAGGAAAAAACCTGGACAGCTCTATTTGGACAAAATGTAGGCTATCGCTGCATGGAACAACACCAAAACAGTAACGATGATTCAGAAAAGGTTGATACACGAGGCAAACATCAAAACAAACTACTGCTCCTTTTCTATGCATGTCAATCCCCGTATGCTTTATTTTCTCAACTTTGGTTTGGATAAAATTCGCAATTTTCAGTACAAGATGTCGTAATCCTAGGTTGAAACTCAAACTGATATAAAATCTGTTCTAAACCAGAATCATGCAACTGAGACAATTGAAGCCTCAGCATTCTTCAGACAAACGTAAGAATAGATTTAAAGCAGAAATGAGGCTATGGGACTATTACTGGGTGCCACTGCTTTCCAGCTTTTCAATTTCTTCCCGGTGCTTTCTTTCAGCCTCCTGACGCTCTCTTTCAGCATCCTCCTCTTCTTCAATCAGGTCGAGATCATCAAATTCCTTGGTTGCTGCCATTGCTTTCACTACAGGATCTCTTAGCTCAGATATAAGTCCCCCGCCAACTTTGTATTCTTCTTCATCCCCAATCAGAAACAACCGCTGGTCAGGGCCTGAAGCCATGGGAACATCGACAGCCAATAGCTTCATATCATACTGCATATGAAAATTACATCAAAGGCTATATAACTTTTGCTATTATTTGGATAAAAGGGGGGCCACAAAATTAAATACATATACATAGCAGAGTACTAACAACTGAGAGCACCAGAGCTGCCTCTTCTGCAGTGCAAAAGAGGAACACCAAATTTACCTAGCTGAAACCAGAGGTTTCACAGGATGCCTACCCAGGGAGTGGGGGATGTAGAGAAGTCCATCTCAACCATAGTAATCAGAATCTTACGATTCACGATTTGAATCTTACGATTCGAAACGAATTATAAACCAACGATATGAATCGCTAGTTGAATCGAAAGTAGTTCTAAATCGTACGATTCATAAATTGAATCTTATGATTCGCAACAAGTCACAAAGTTAACAATATAAATAATACGATTCAAGCCAATATGATAGAATATCATAACTTTGCAATTCAAAAGTGTAAAAAATCAATGAATTGGTATGATAGTATTATATTGTTGTAAACATAATCTATGCTTTTTATAAAGAAAGCAAAGAAGATATTATTTGAATTTATTTCAAGAATTAATTACTAACAAATCACATGGTTAATAAGGTTCTTAGAAATTTATTTTGAACATTTTATGCATATTACATATGTTATATTTTATATTTCAAGTTATTTTTTACTTATTACTAAATCTTACAATTCGATACATTATACGATTCACGATTTAAAAATATGCTTTCCAATTTGCGATTCGTATTGCGATTTGATTACTATGATCTCAACCATGAGCATTCCCATTACCATCTCTGTTCTATGTAAACAGAGCCGTTTATAAACTCCTCACTTTTAGTTAACATTTTCAGGCAAAGCAAAATGAAATACCAGGAATATAAATGTGGGTCCAAGGTCCAAGGAACCCAAAGACACTTTCAACACTTTCATTTAACAACTTTTCTATGACGACCACAGATGGTATCAAAGTCTACCATAAACTATTCTGAAGTAACTACGGGGATGTTGTTGAGGGCTGGCCAAGACCCGAAATCAGACATAGATCTTGCTGGGGGAAGATCTTGAGCATATACGTAGGTCCAAGGAACCAAATGATAGCTTCAGCAACCAGTTTTAAAAGAGAACTCACATCCTTATCCATTTCAATAGATCCAACTTGACATAGGATCAAATTCTAACACAAATAACTGCATAATAAAGATTGCTTATCTGCACTTCTAAGAAGTAATATATCTCAATACAAATTATCAATTGAAGTAACACGTTCTTCATAACTTCGGAAACTTCTTTTGAAATATTTCAAAACATAAGTCTAGTTAGGCTTTCCTTCACATTAATCTTTTGTTCTACAATGTCTAAGATATATCCTGATATATGCCAACTAAAAAAAAATGGAGCATTTAAGTAATATTTGCTAAGCAGAGTGGTGTACTTCATAATATTTAAAGCTGTCTAACTCATGGGCTCATGGCCAATATGTGACTCTTCAGCTCTGAGTGATTTCATAATCTCCAGGCCTCTAATTCTTTCTGGATGTAACACAAGGCTTGAAGTATGCTTGCATTTCTCTTCAATAACAAAGAATCTATTTCTTGCTTCATGTCTTCATGCTAATTCAAGTATTAAACCAATCCCCAGGGCATAATTGCACAGCCAGCATCTTCTTCTAACCCTGCCTTACTTTGAGCAAGTTGGCAGCAACATTTTCTTTTCAACCCAAATATTACACAAACATCAATCTATAGAGATGTAAAAGGTCCCCCCCCCCCCCCCCCCAAAAAAAAAAGAAAACCCCCTTTTCCACACAAAAAAGGGTCTAAAATGTTTGCATCTTTGGTTCTAAGCATGGTAATCATAATTGTACAATTCACAATTCAAATTTTACAATTCATAACAAGTCTTACAAAACTAACAATATAAATTAGTAGCTAAATTGGGAGTAGTTCTAAATTATAGATTCACAATTCAAATCTTACAATTCATAACAAGTCACAGCCAACAAAATGAATGAATGGCTGAATTAGCTATGAACTGTGCTATTCAAGCTAATATGATAAAATAACGTGACTTTGTAATTAAAAATGTGAAAAATCAATGAATTGGCATGGCAGTGTTGTATCATTGTTCAGTATTTATCTATGCTTTTTATAAAGAAAGCAAGGAAAGATTACTTCAGATTATTTCAAGAATTCATTGCTTACAAATTATATCATTAATAAGTTTTTCTGTGACTATCTTGAGTATTATATGCATATTATAAGGATACATATATCCTATTTTATATTTGAAGTTAGTTTTCACTGGTTCCTAAATGTTACAATTCTATACATTACACAATCCATTAATTAGAAATATGCTTTCCCCTTCATGATATGTAACATGATTTGACTACTGTGCTTCTAAGCATACCCTCAAAGCAAGATATCGGATATGATTTTATATGTCTGCACGTATAGAATCTTGGGAAATTTAATTGGGAACACTTTATGTGCTTATAAGAGGACATAATATTTAAGTGAAATATCACACCGGAGAAAGTGGAATTACCAATTACCAGATATGACATTTTCAAGAAACCAATCATCAAGTTAACAAATCTCAAGCCTTGAGGACATGAAACAACAAAATATACCTAAGAGATTCAATTTGGTAATTGCATGCTGTAAAAGGAGGGACACTTTGACTAACCTGGCCCTTCTTTTTCTTAACTTCAACGCTGACTAGACCCTTCCTCTCAGAACCTCTTATGGGGAAAATGAGAAAACATCGTTTGCTCCTGATACTTGGCTTGAACTTCTTCAAATTAAGCCCACCTCCAGACATCACATAGGCTCTTAAATCAGTTCCTGTGAGGGGAGCACCCATGACTTCAAGAATCCCAGCTGATGTATTAAGTCTCGTCATGGCCATTCTATAAACTTTATCAGGGTTGATTGTGAATCTTGAGCGAATGTACAAGCCCTTAAACATGCAAAGTACTGAAAATAATTAGATAATGATCCGTGTGTTAATGCATGAGTTATCAGTAAGTGGATACGAGTTCCATCAGCAGTAGTTGGCATTTACAAGAAAGTCCATTAAGGAATGTACCATCACAATGCACAACAATTTACAGTCAGGACTAGTCACAAACTTTTGCATAGTTACTATTAAGTCAAAAGAATATGTTGTTGTTCAACTGTCCAAAAGTGGAGCATGGGAAAATAACTAGCAGTTTGACATTGAAACTATGGGTTCAACAATGAGGTATCACCAGTAAGCATAGTGCAGAACAGCAGAACAGTTACTAGCATCATAGCCTGATATTCTATATGTCAGTCATAAACAAGCACCTCTAATTAATAGGTTAGGAAGAACACGTAGACTTTGATGTCTGAGAGTTGAAGAGCCTGAAAATAAATATTAAATTATAATCAATGCACATAATAAAAGTATGCAACAAACGAATAAAGCACTGCTGCCATTAACCACTTGGGCAAAGGTCTCCAGAAAAAAAATTTTCCCGAGTGACAATTGGAGAAGTGAGAAACAGTCAATAGCATTATAGGTGGTTAGGGATGCTACCTCTCTTACTGTTTTTGTTATTCCTCTGTCAAATGACTTATGCTCTGAAGCTCCAGTTTGATCATACGAACAAAGAACACTAGTTGTTGTAACATTTGTAGGAAAAGCTTGTAGACATCCCCCAAATAAATTGAGTTATAGGTTTTTAGTTTTACATATTTATCTACTCCTTAACTACATATGCAGGAGGAATGCTTGTCTAAGCTGATGACACAAACCTAAGTAGCGCGTATTTCAAGCGTTCAGTAATGGAACAGAACCCATCAGAAAGGCCAGTAATCTTCAGACAACACAAACTAAACAAAATACAGTATATAGGTCAATTAAAAGAACTTACACCAAAAGCAACGATAGCAGATGAAAGGGCAAGAAACCCATACTTAGCCATTCCTTCCGAAAGCCCAATGAAGGTGTTTGCAATCCCAAACATGACCCTCCAGAGCAGAGCACAAACCATAACTCCTGCAGCCCCTAATAGAAACAGGTAATTCCTCTTAAAGAATGCCTCAATTTGCAAACCAATAGCCTCACTGTAGCGAGAGAAAGCAGAGCGCAGTGCAGTTGCTGGTTTATCAATGACCTTTTTCGCAAAACCTCCATTGACTCTACTGAAATCTGACGATTTAAAGGAGAAGGAGCGGAACCCAGTATAGTTCTCGCCCTGTTTAGGAATTACGAGCCTCCTGGAAGAGAATGTCTGAGGAGTACGGCTAACAGAAGCGTAGTATTTCCGCGAAGCGCGAATCATAAAAGAAAGAGGATTTTGATCCGAAGAGAAAATTCGGGAGAAGGTCCCATTTGAGAACGCGGTTTTCGCAGCAAATGAGTGACAGGAGAAAAACCTCGATTGAGTCCGTAAGAACAAAGTGGAGACATGTGAAGGGTAGGGCAAACTTGAAGAAGAGAAAGTTGTTGCGAATGCATCCTGTGGAGCTGGCCTGCATACTGGGAACGGGGAACTCAACCGATGAAGATGGTGATTGATCCCGTCGCGTCGCCGGAGCAGACCATGGATAGCTCTTGACATTGGATTTGGAACTCCGCCACCAACCACCACTAAGACGTGAGAGAAGAGCGGTGGAAATATAATTTTGTCTTGTCCTTCACTTCAAGGACAGGTCCTTCACTTGATTCTTGAAGCATGAACAGCCCATGGTCTTCTATCGATTATTTGCTAATATTTATTATATTTCTTTATTCAAATTTCATTAGGCTGCAATAAAGTGAAAACAAGATGATCGATTCTGATTCCTCCCCTGGCAGTTTTAATAACGATAGGCCTAGGCCTCGCGTTCGATTTTACTCAACGTACATATTGCCAGAGAGAATCCGGGCCCAAAAATGATTTGGAAGAGCAATGGTAAGTTCAGACTCGTCACAATGCGAGGAAATATTTTTTTTCGGTGATAGAACTAAATGCGCTAGAAAGTCTGAACCAGGAGACTACGAGGTATACATCGTAATTATCTGCAAAAGGGCCTGGATTAAAGCTCATCATGAACTAATTTTGCCAATTCTATAAATGCTAAAAAGAAATTTGTACATTTAGCCCAAAGCCAGAAATTAGATTTTCTTATAATTTAAGAACCTTGCAGTTTCCAGCTACATTGTCAGATCAAGTGGCTTAACTCATACCATACGCCATGAATAAACAAGATCCGCCGGTGTATTCAATTGCACGATACTAGTTATTCGTTAAATAAATAAGCAGATAAAAATGCAACTTAGTAGAATAAATCGTCTAACAAGCACCCAACAAAACGATGAATACGATGTATCGGGACAAAATATAAATATTCATTCCACTAGAAGTTTCGCACAAACAAAAAAAACTCGACACAGTTTACTACAGTACGAAAAACAAAAAAGAAACTGAAATTCAGTCTTCAAAACTACTTGGGCCGAAGAAAAAGAATACTATTTCCACATTACTGACGGCCTAAGCAGTCGCAGCGGGCAGAAAGGCTCTTCCAGGCTGACGGTTAGCCAATGGTCCATGACATCCAAGAAGCTGTAAAATACGAACGAAGGACCCGGTTAGCAACAACATGCATCCCAATAAAGGAAGAGCAGAAAAAGAATGAAACTCAGTCGCCAAAGGAAAAATGTAGAATGAAACTCAATGGATAATGGGCTCCAATCTTGCTAGTTGCAGCTCAATTGACAATTTTTAAGCAACATGGACCGAAATCAAACTTAGCACTATTGTTGACCTATTCACCCCTATGGAAAAAAAAAATCCCCTAAGGCTTCAACTACAGTATAAAACATTTCACATTACCTTAGCATTTACACCGTCTGGCACAATCCTGTTCTCTGATTTGTACTTCAGATAGTCAGTACGGCTGAACTTGGTGAAGCCCCTGAGCAAACAGTTAAAACAATAATATCCCATGTCAAACCAAACGCCGAACGATTTCTCCGCATAGTAAGAATCACAAAGAAAGCAGACCTCATTCTTTCGACCCTTCAACTACCACCAAAACACCCAACCAAAAAACCAGACAATTCATGGATTAATAGAAACAAGTGCAAGGTATTATTCTTTATTTGTATTTCAAATCAAAATATTTTAAATTAACAGATACAAATATATATTCAACCCTCCAACTATCAGAAACCAACTAATCAAACAATTCATGATTTAGGTAAAAGGTGTATTATTCCTCATTTGTATCTAAAATCAAAATAATCTTCAAACAAATAAACTGCTAGAATTTCATCTGAACAGTGAACTAGAGTAAATAAATTCCACATTCCAAGCAACTTAGAAATGCAAAATGCAATACAAGACAAGCAAGACTGTTGTCAAATTGAATTTATCATCTTACACATTCAAGTCCAATGCAAAATGTCAATAAAACAAACATACCATTTCCTGCTAACGATGATCTTTTGGCGGCCAGGGAACTTAAACTTAGCACGGCGGAGGGCTTCCTGAGCATGATGGCTGTTGCTGTCCTTGCAGCGGACAGAAAGAAGGACCTGACCAATGGCCACTCTAGCACATGTTCCCTGTGGCTTACCAAATGCACCTCTCATCCCTGTCTGAAGCCTATCAGCTCCAGCACATGAAAGCATTTTGTTAATCCTAAGAACATGGAAGGGATGTACCCGGACTCTCAAGTGGAATGCATCCTTTCCAGCAAATTTGGCCATGTATTTGTTGCAAGCAATCCTAGCAGCTTCCAGTGCCTCACTTGAGACATTTTCCTTCTCCCAGCTAACAAGATGGACGCAGAAAGGGAATTCATCAACACCTTTCCTCTTCATTCCAACATCATAAATTCTGATCTTAGGATCAGGAACACCGCGGCAGAAACGTGATTTTGGGTATGGTTTGTTTTTAATTTGCCTGTAGCACCTTGCAGGTCCTACATCATTTATCATTACAATCAAATATTTAGTTTCAATTCAAATCATCTCCATTTGACAACACAGCCACAGAGGACATGGCATTCCCAAGTAATTAGACCATTACAAACATCATAAAAAAACTATGAGAATGTTATTCAGACGGAATAATAACATCTAAAAAAGGACAACTGAAATTTATATTGACACAACAAAGTTCAAAACATAAGACTTGAGCGATAAAATGTAATGATTCAAACACAGGTAAAATGTAAAATAAAACAACAATGCTCAAAGAAAAAACCCCCAAAGCATATAATTCACTGGTGCATTTTCATGGGCAACGTAAATAGCCGACTTAAGCATCATCCAAAACCTCGTCACATCAGCTCAGAAATTTTACAGACAACCTTGCAATAATGAGATACAATCATTTATAATTAATGAAACTCGCCTAGGATTGACCTCGATAATTTCAACCACGATCACCAGCAATGACCAAAAAATATGACTGGTAAAGGAATTCTGAAGCACCTAAAAACCATTTGAAACGTTGAGGGAGAAGAATGCAATAGAAATATGGATATATCCATTTTTATATGAAGTAACTGCAGCTGATACAATGTTCAAAATAATTCATGCGCTGTCTATCTCATTGAATCAAGACTTGGCAAAACAAAAATAAGAAAGCTAATATTTCTACCAAACCGATTGAAACAACTAAGATAATGACTGATCAACCCCAAGCTAAGATTTGTACAAAATCAATGACCCTGTTATTTTCGATGACGTCTGACCAAAATATTAAACGACTCCAGATAAATAATTCAATAAGCAACTTATCTAGGTGACATTTAAAAATTTTGCAGTATTTAAAAGCCATAAACTAACATCTTATACATCGATAATTGTTCTCACTTCATATAAAACCTCGCAATATATAGCTTTTCAAAAACTTATTACAGTAGAAAACATCCCAGAAAAGATACCAATTCGGGACACCTTCATCACGTCCACAGATCTAATTGCAGGAATAGCAAAGAAACACACAACAACAGCAAAATCCGAAACGCAAGTAAAGCCACGCACGATGATGTGTACATTCCAACCATTTCTACCGAAACAGCAATAAATGAATCATAAGGAGAAATAATTAATGGAAACCCATATAGCAAAATGAAGTCAAAGATAAAACTCCCAGAAATATCAATTCTTCCAGAGAGATTGATGCATACTCCTCCCCATGGCGACAACTCTCTTCGGACGTCTCGCTTCGCTATAGGCGGAGAAGATAAAGCCCTAAATGCATCGTATATATATACGGGGCTACCGGCTAGGGCTCACCAATTATCAGAAACGTTGCTGTATGGTATCAATAAGGACGGGCTTATTTAGGCCCAAGCCCGAAAAGTGGCCCCTTTTTGTAAGGTTTTTGGTTGGAACTATGGCGGTTAAACATAACCTTGGCAATACATGTTATGCATTTCTCGCATTACCATGGGCTGGGTTGACTTCGACTGGCTGGGCCTTCATAGGCTCACTTGAACCCATTCTACACCTACACTACCCCTAAGCCCTGATAGACAAATATTTATTTTGCCAAAAACTTCTATGAAATTTCCTGTAATTTTGTTATATTGTTCTTTAATTAAAACATGATATGTATATAATTTTTCAATAATACTACAGCATGTATGATTATTGTTGATAATTATATGATTTTTAAATTAAATTATACACATTTTATGTTATGATTTGTTAATGATGCACTTGTTATGTGTTAATAAGAAAACAAGATAGCAAATATATAAAAACTTATTTCTCAACCCAATTCAAATTTTTAAACCCACTTTACTTTAAAAGGCATCAACTTTTTAAAATAGATCCTATTCACTTTTTTAATAATTTATACTATTAATTTTAAATAGAAATGGACAAAATATATGACAGACAGTCAAGACTTGAACCTCATAATCATAAAAGTGCTGTGATTTCACACGCGATATGTTGTGGGGCGATCACTGTCGTTCCTTTGATGCAATGTCTGCACTCTCACCACGTGGCAATAATACCCCAAATCGATGGATATTAACGACATGTCGTTTTGGGGTTCCTTAGTTCGCGATTTCTCTAGCCAAGCAATTTGTAGTTTTGAGCTCCCTATGGCGCGCCATCTTCTTCTCCCACAATACGTCCTTTGGGGAAGCAGAGAATCGGATGAACTCATGCAAAAACACAAGACCTCCATCTTATTTCTTCGAGTTTGACATAGCAGCAGGGCGTGCTGTATAATAGCAATAGTAGGGGATATTTACCCGATTTCACACGCTCAATGTTCATATTTCTCTAACACCAATATTGTAAAATTGAAGAGAAAAATGTAAATGAAAAACTCAAAACCCAGATCTGGTTAAAATTTAGAAAAAGATAATAAATTACAACCATGATTTGATGGGAGAACTTTTCAATAATATTATAAAAGTAGTATGTTATAGTTATTAAGTACAAATCCTACATACTTTTTCATATTTGGAAAGGAAATAATGTAAAAAAAATTAGTTGTGTGAGATATTTTTTTTGTTTAATGTGAACCATTTAAGGAGGTGAGTTGGACGTTCATACAGATAGTGAGGCACAAACTCCATAGCTGCAACTCAAGCATCCATTCCTAATTCTGTCCTTCAAAGAAGAAGACGTTTGTGTATCATCATGTGACAATGTTTCGTGATGGATGCTGATTCTCTCTCATTCCAGTTGGTGCAGTTGGTAATCCTTATCATTCATTTATTTTTTTAATATTTTAAAGTACTAAATTTTTTGAAAGAAAACATATGATGTGGTGCATTTGAAGTCAACTGTACATTGCCCAATTGGCTTCAAATGCAGACAATCTGCATTCGTGACGCTGAAATCGCAGCCTCGGATGCTTGTCGTGTTACACGCTAGTTAGTCTAAAGAATGTAATGTTCCATTTCATTTTGAACGACATCAATCCATCGGTTTTCCTATCTATTTATAATAAAAAAATATTTAAAAATATCAAAATCCCCTATCATAAAAAGTATTACATGCAGATGCTATAAATTTAAAAGAATCGAAATAAATCACTTCGAGTCCTCATTATTTTGGGTCAGAAAGTACCCACAATTTTAAAAAAATAAAAAAATAAATAAAAGAATTTGGAATACTACTTTTTGAATTCCAATCAGAAAAGCTGCAAGAGAAAAAGGGCGAGAGAGAGGGACGGAGGTATGATGGTGGGAGGGGGGAGTATAATAAATTGTTTTTGAAAAATAATAATTTTGGTCCAAATATTTTTACTTAATTTTTAATTTAGTCTATTTATTTGAAAAATTTTTATTAAAGCTTTGTAGTTTGAAAAAATTTTAAATTAATCTCTGTAATTATATTTTTACTAATATTTTATTATATATATGAGTTAATTTTACTAGTAAACATTTCAACACAAACTTTTATATTATAAAGACTAAATTAAAAATTGCATTATGAGTATTAAAATTATATTTTTTTTTATTGTTAATAGAATAAGGAGGTGAAATGCGAAGGTGTGGAAAGAAAATAAAATAAATAATAAAAATCTATATTTTTTTATTTTTATTTTATTTTATTTTTAATATAATTTTTCTTTTCTTTTCATTTATCTAAACATGTCATTTGACCTCCTTATTTTCATCATTATATTATAAAGATCAAATTAAGAATTACATAATTAATTTTTAATTTGGTTTAGGATTTAAGGTTTAGAATTTAGTTTGATTATATCATACAATTTCAATTCCAAATTAAGAATTTCTTTTCTTTGCTTTCCACACCTTCGCATTTCACCTCCTTATTCCATTAACAATAAAAAAATTATAATTTTAGTCCTCATAATTTCATGCAATTTTTAATTTAGTCTTTATAATTTAAAAATTTGTGTTGAAATCTTTACTAGTAAAATTAACTCAATATACAAAATAAAATATTAGTAAAAATATGATTACAGAGATTAATTTAAGATATTTGTCAATTACAAAGATTTAATAAAAAATTTTAAATATAGGGACTACATTGACAATTAAGTTAAAATATTGAACCAAAATTATTATTTTTCCAAAAAAATTTATTTCACTCCTCCCTCCCACCATTGGACCTCCCCCCTTTCTCTTTCTTTATCTCTCTTAGCTTTTTTTTAATTGGCATTCGGAGAGTACTATTCCGAATCCCATATTTACCTTTTTTCTAAACAAATTTTTAGAAACTTTCTGACACAAAATAGTGAAGATTCGAAATGGTTTATTCAGATTCTTCAAATTTATAACATTTACATATAATATTTTTTATGATATAGAATTTTGATATTTTAATATTTTTTATTGTAAATGGATCACAAAGCCTCAATCCATCTCTTTAATATCTTATTTTATTTGTTGTTTTAACATAACAACTATGGCAATACATTGTCTATTAATCTAATTAAATGAATTTAAATATTATTGTGAAACGTACAATGTATTACTATGTTATAAATATTATTCAAATTTCTTTTAGTACAACATGACAACAAAATTATAAATTATTGTAAATTATCTAAACATTTTGATTTAGCAAAAATGACTGGAATAAACAGAAATTAAAGCTCGAAGATAAAATTTTAAAGATCTTAGAGAATACACATAAGTTCACAAGAACCTACTAAGACACTAAAAAAATGAGTTATCTCAAGCTTGTAGAAGTTTGTTTCTTGATCTAGTGTGTTTGATTAATTTAGTAAATATCCATTTATATCGGTTCATATATATTTGTAATTCATAATAATAAATAAACAAGTGTTATCTCAAGGATAATTATATAATTAGTTACACTAATATAATTACAACGTAACATATTAAGAAAAGACATATGACAATAACATATCAAAATAATTCATGTGAATTTATAAATTGGTTCTTAGACTTTTTTTTTTTAAATTACTCCTTATAGTTTCAATTTATTACCATTTGGTCCCTACTGTTAAATTTATCTGTCACACCGTTAGTTTTTAATTGAGATATTTGGCTAACTTCAAGAAAGAAAAGGTTATATGATGTGGTTGACTCCTTCACTCTTGCCAGATAGTTTCATGACACTCACAGCCCCAAAAAACATGAAAATCTTGCTAGTTTTTTCCTTTGTAACTCTTGGAATTTTTGCTTCTATTTTGTCATCCCTTTTGTGATGAATTTGGCTTCCCATATAGAGGAATGTTTACGTTCTTGAAATGTAGAAAAGACAAGCCCAGTGCTCTATAATTCATTTTTCTTCCATCTGTGTAGATTCCTCTTTAGCTCTTCTCCTCTTCATTCTCTTGGATTTCCTTCTACTCTTTATATCTCTTTTATTTTCTTTCATTTTTCTTCACACCTTCCATAATTACATTCACTTCACGACACCCTATCCATCTATCAGTTCTATTTTTCTCTTCACTTCCAATGCTCTCTATTTCTCAGTTTCTCTCTTTATCTTTTATTTTCTTCGTCCTTTTCATCCTTCTTTCACGGGTGTCGTGCTTCCCCCTGTCTCTCTTTCGCTATTTTTAGCTCATTGGATTTCTCACACCTACCTCACTCTCTGACTCAAGCTTTTCTTCCCCTCTCCATCAGTTTCCTCTCTGTGTTCTTTAAATTTGTTCTTCTTCACCATGCTTTACTCTCTCTATGTATATCTGCCTCAGAACTCTCACTCTACATCACTTTGAATGCCCGTGTTATTACATACCGAAAACATTTAAGGACAACGAAACTACCTGGCAAGGTTTGGGTATTCCATTGACGTACAAGTACATAAACAAAAAGACCAAAAAGGAGGAAAGCAAAAGGAGCTCTACGTGAAAAAAGAACAAGAGTAATGCATCATGTGATATGTTCGATCGCCGACCAAGGCTATAGTATTATTAAGAATCCCAAGTTTTGTTTTATCTACATTCTATACAGATGGTTTTTTGTTCTAAATAGGAAGAAGAAACATGTTGACAAAGAAGAAGGATTACTTTGTTTCTCTAGTGATAAGAAGAAGAATAAGAAGTGGGAAACAAAAGTGAAGGAGCTGGCCACATCAAATCACTTTTCCCTTCTCGAAGTCAACCAAAGTACCTTAATCAAAAACTAACAGTGTGATGGATGGATTTAACGATAGGGACCAAATGGTAATAAATTGAAACTATAATGAGTTATTTGCAAAAAAATAAAGTGTAAGGACTAATTTACAAATTAATGTAAACTATAGGGAGTAATTGATTAATTTTCCCTATCCATTTATATTGGTTCATATATATATTTGTAATTCATAATAATAAATAATAGGTGTTATTTTTGGGGTAATTATAGAATTAGTTATACTAATACAATTACAATATGACATATTAAGAAAACACATGTGCTAATAATATATTAAAATATGCTAATTGTATGACAACATAAAATAATTTGTTATACTTATATTTTGACCACAATATTTTTAAATTTTATTTAAAATCCAAAATATTTTTGAAAATGTCCAATTTGCCTCCACTACTCAAAATAAAAAATAAAGGGAGAAAGTTGAAAAATTAAAAAAGAATTTTGGGTTCATAAATAAAATTAAAAAAATAATAGGGGTCAAAATATAAAAACAATAAGTTATATTTATTGTCATGTCAAAATATATGGATTATATGTCAACTTAAAATAACTTATTGTATTTATATTTTAACTTTAGTACTTTTATATTTTGTTTATGAACCCAAAACATTTTATGTAATTTTTAATTTACCCCTGCACTTTTTGTTTTTTTAGTAACTCCACAAAATTAACCATTACTTCAAAAATAAGAATAAAATTAGGAAGTATAGGATTATTCAAAAAATTAAAAAGAAGTATAAAAATGAGTCACTAAAATTATAAACTAATATTTTTGTATAGTTACTAAAAAATGAAATAAATTAAAAAATTGAAAAAAAATTTGAATTTATAAATAAAATTTAAAAATAATTAAATTAAAATATAAATACAATAAATTAATTATAGTCAATATAATATGACTTATCATTGACATACATTTTTTTTTAATGCAACATTTGATGATTATCTCAGTGTAACTAATTTTATAGTTGTATCAAAAAATTTACCTTAATAATAATATATGTTTTCTTATCTTAGTTTGAATTTTTAAAATTTCGTTTAATTTCTATAAAAAATCTTAATAAATTTTTCAGGTTTTGATAAGACGAAAATTTAAAAAAGAAGGAAAAAAACCAAGATAGCGCGACAAGAACGAAAATGGGAGAAGCCTTCGCCCCCACTCGGCAGCCATCTTCAAAGGATACAAGTAATAATAAATAATGTAATTAGATGTACTAATATATTTAATTATAATATAATGATATAATTATAATAATATTATTATATTATAACTTAATACTATTTAAAAAAATTGTGAGACAGTATATACGTTATTTTAATAATATTTACTCTACCTAATCCGTGATTACACTTTTTTATTATAGAATTATTCTTCGTTACAGTTAATCAATTGTTACTCTGTTATGGATGTTTGAATAATCTAAACGTAACAACCAAGGCAACAAATACAAAAAAAATTGCAATAAAGAAAGAAACTTTAAAGGTAGGAGGCAATGGGCCTTTCATCCGCTGGAATGGCGAAGCGAAGAAAAGCACCTATGAAAATGTCTGTGTAAACGCGTTTCCGTATCGTCCACCTTGGGACGGGCATTGATTATTTTCTCCGTTCGTCGTCGTCTTCTTCTTCTTCTTCTCTCTCTCACGCGCAGAAACACGCACCCCCAAACATATTAAAGAAAAGAAAAGGAAAGGGAAGGTTTCGGCTCCGACTTTGACTTTTCTCCTCCTTCTCCATTTTCTTCTTCTTCGGCCACTTTCGCCGGTTCACCTCAAAATCTAACTCCGCTTTACAGTTTCAGTACGTCACGGCTGCTTTGTATTCTTTAATTCGTTTGCTTATTCCATCAGGTAATGTGTCCCCATTCATTAATTGCTTGTGTTATCGGTTTCGTTTTTCTTTATGTTTTTTTGAGTTTCCGTTTTCTATGTCTCTCACAATAAATTTTACTCTCCTTTCAGAGTTAAAAAAAATAGAAAAATCCAAAAATACGATTTAGTGGAAAATTAAGAAAGACCGTTCACGAAGTAAAGTGAAGATTAGGTTTTTGATTTTGGGTCTAAGATGGAAACTTCAGGGCCTAATACTGATGAATACGGCATTTCTTCGCCATCCTCATCTCCCGGAGGAGTAAATACCGCTGACAGTAACAGCAGCGCCAGTACTGTAACGTGGTATGGGGTGCGGTTGCCCTCTATCAGCGCCTTCCGTTCTCCACTCTCTTTTTTTCTGGATTACTCGGGCATTCTCCGTTCAAGCTCGTCAATCCACGACTCTGAGGCTGTGATTGACAACAACGAAGTTGCCGCTTCTGAATTACGCCCTCACCTTCGTATTCCATCATTTGATTCAACTGCTGTAACCGACTGCAGGGGTAGCAGCGACAGTAGTGCAGGGGAAGTTGCGATACGGATTATTGGAGCTGGAGAGCAGGATCACAATGTGGGGTTGGGTTCTGTTTCTTCAGCGTCTCAAAATCAAGTTGGAGATGATGATTTGATGGGAAGTAGAAGTGGAATGCCCGCACTGGATGAGGATGCAGAGGGTAGCAGTGGAATTATGGTTGGTGAGAGAGTTCCTCTGGTGTCTTCATCATCCTCTCTGGCCGGTAGTAGTAGTGGGCAGGTTGATGTCGATGCTGGGAATGGCTTGGAAAGTAACAGTAGGGATTCATCGTCTCACCAGAGGTATGATATTCAGCTGGTTGCAAAATGGATTGAGCAGATTCTTCCTTTCTCGCTGTTGTTGTTGGTTGTGTTTATTCGTCAGCATTTGCAAGGTGATACTTCTAGTCCCTACTTTATATCTCTCTGATGTTAATTTGGGCTTTAAAATCTGTTGAATGCCCCAATGAAATTATAAACAATGTGAACATGTCCTGCAGGAACAGGCACCGTAAGATCCAGTAAAATAAGTGATGTGGCATAATCCAGCTTATGTCTAATCTATTTCACTTAATAGTATGGAAATGCATTCATTTCCTCTGCATTGACTTGATTTCCTTGTTTTTGTCTGACTTGTAACTAGAATTTGCCTTGTCCAATTATATACAAATAGCTACTGACAGATAGTATATGTTAAATTCGATGATATAGCTGAACAGAGATCTTAGCTAATTCAGTATCGGTATTTGGCACGGGGTTCTTAATAATTAGGCCTACTTGGCTGCCCGATGTGTGGAAGCTATGAAATCTTTGTTCTTAATTCTTATGTGATGTGCTGGGTGGAATAGTGGTAGGAAAAAGAGAGTTTTGCATGGCCTCTCTAAAGTGATGGAAGCTATAAAACTAGTGTGACTAATATCTGCATTGCCCATCATATTTAGATTTATTTTTGGTTTTCTTACCTTGTTTAATTTCTTGTGCTTGTACTTAGTTGCATTTGCATCAAAACAAGGTTGTTTTGGCTTACAACGCTAATTTTATTATTGAAGGAAAGTGGGAAAGGGGACAAAGAGCATACAGCACTACATGTTTATTGTTTCTTCCACTTGGATGTGTCCCGCCTTAATGAGGCAATTGCGGCTTTTCTAAAGGCAAAGTAGAGAAGTTTGTAGATATAACTGAACGAAATTTTCATGTTTTATATTTCTTTATTAATCCTTAGCGGAATGAAATTATCCTTACTGAATGAAGATCAATATGCTGTCCTCTTCATTCCTTGTGAGGTTGTCTTTTCTTCTATTTGCATCCTATTATTCCCTTCTGAGTAGGAAAATAAACAATGTGGTTGGATTTTACTGTTTTCCTCTGACTATGTACTTTTAATGCTTTCTACATAGTTTGGTAATTTTGATTTATGAACTTGCAGGTTTCTTTGTCACAATTTGGATTTCAGCTGTGATGTTCAAGTCAAATGAAATTGTTAAGAAGCAGACAGCTCTAAAGGTCCTACACTCAGATATTTGCAAGTCATTTACCATCTAAACCAATTTACTACTTGTAATATAGAAAAGAGGCTCAATACTTTTTTTTTTGTTACAGGGAGATAGGAAAGTCTCCATTCTTGTCGGTATCTCTTTTGCCTTCATTCTTCATGTGATATGCATTTACTGGTGGTATCAGAATGATGACCTTTTATACCCACTGATCATGCTTCCTCCAAAAGCAACACCTCGTTTCTGGCATGCAGTATTCATCATTTTGGTTAATGGTATGAATATCTATAATCTATAATATAATATGAAGTTATTACATTGGTTTCGTGGATTTGTGTTAGACATTATTATTTGCCGGAACCTACATGTTGCCATGAAATATATGTTCATTGTACGTGTGATTGTAATTCAGCGCTCTAGTGTTTTTGGAGGTTTCATGTGGTTCCTGTATGCCATGCAGAGAACCTTTGTGGTATATGAATAAATTTATTACAATGATATATCTGTGTTTACAATGTGATCTGCGGGTCTTACAGCTTATGCAGATGTTGAACTGTCTATATTTCATGAACTTGTCAAAGTTTACTCCACTATAGGCTAGTATAGCGTCTTTTTCATCTTGGCCAAAATAAAAGCATCATTTTTCAGTTTTTTTTTTATTTTATGATTATTAAAAGATGATTTTATTCAGCCACTAGCTCCAATGTGTGAAATTTTGTTCAAGTTTGTGATAATGAGTAACATATTTTTGAATCTCTTCGGATATTAATATGCTTTATTTTTATCTTAGTTGTTTCCCATTTCTTTGTGTTATGTCTACCAATTATTATTAGTATCATTTTGGTCTTATTATAATTTTTGTTGGTATTCATGTTATGAACTCATAGATATAATGACTTTTAGATACACTTGCGCGGCAAGCAGCAATGTCTTTCAAGTGTTTGCTACTTATATATTTCAAAAATGACAGAGGTCACAGCTTCCGTTGGCAGGTGATTATAAGCATCCTTACTATTTTTATTAAAATTTTGTTTCCTCTCCAACAATGTTCTGAAAGTCAGCTACTTATTTGAAGGGTCAAATATTAACTCTGGTTGAATACACACTATTGTTGTATCGTGCCTTGTTGCCAACACCAGTTTGGTACCGGTTTTTCTTAAACAAGGATTATGGAAGTCTCTTTTCATCACTGACCACGGGGTTGTACTTAACTTTCAAGCTAACATCTGTTGTTGAGAAGGTATTTTTTCATTTATTGAGATTTGGGTTTCCAGTTCTATGTCTGAAGATATTTCTGTTTGATGCTAATGTATGTAATCTATTTTCTTAATAGGTCCAATGCTTTTTTGCTGCCTTAAAAGCATTATCAAGAAAGGATGTTCATTATGGGGTTTACGCTACAAAGGAGCAGGTGAATATCCAATTTCTGTAAATTATTGTTGTTAATTAAGTTTAAAGCTGAATAGCTACAATCATAAGTAGCGCCTATCTCTCCTTTGCTGCAATGTTTAGATTTGTTAATTCATCCATTAGGGGAGGCGCTAGAAATTGCAGAACCTCTGTTATGCCATTAAGTTTGGAAATTGTAGTTCTCTAAATTCTTAACTGGAAGTTGTGTATGCAAATGTTAGATACATGAGAAAATGACTTGCTGTACCCCTCTTTTTTATTTTAAATAAATTTAATAAATCAATTTTGATAGTTAGCTATTCTCCCCTCCAAATGATATGCTGCATTCGTCCAACAATAAAACTATATTAGTTGATGCAACTATTATCTATAATATTACTTGAAATACTAGCTATAGTTACGGTTCATGCATTTTAAAACAAGCATGTCCATATCAACATGAAGTATTAAACAGAATGACTAATCTATTTACTTATGTATTATGAAATTAAAAAGTGCAGATGGAAATAGATAAAGTTGACAGTGGGATGAGTGCAGTTAGTTCAAATCTAATCCAATGGTGACCTTTTGGTATTTGTGCAGATGAAAAATGCTTCATTTCTTTGATAATTTAGTTCAATTTAAAGATTTTTTACAAATATATTGTCAAAGTAGGCCAAGGAAGATTTCCCTAGGGGGATATTATTATTGTTATTGAAATCAAATTCTGGGTTGTATGATTATACAACCATAGCAAAATCATTTAACATGCATATGAAATTGTTTTTATTTAGGATTGTACAGAATGGTTGTAGGGTTTTTAGGATCTGTAGAATCATTGGTTCTATTGGATCCTACCAATTCTGCCAGTGGACGTGATTTCAATTGGGTCCAGTCCTTTTCCATTTAATGGGTTATATTCAATCCCAAAGGAAGGCCCAATAACTGAGACTTTCCTGTGAAAATCATTGATTCTATGGGAACCCACCGATTCTGCTTCTTCTCATAATTCTTCTATAGTCTAAACACACTTCCAAGAAAAGCAGGGGGCGAAATTACATGAAATTACACATTATATATTAATCTTCTCTGGGTCCCAAAAGATATTTTGACAATGAATTTATTCATGTGCTTAGTTTCCCCCCTCTCTCTTTATGGAGGGAGAGTATTAGGGAGATTGAATATAACTATTGTATGCAAAGCCTTTTTATCTTCAACTCTAAATTATATGCATTTGAATGCAGGTAAATGCTGCAGGTGACCTATGTGCTATATGCCAGGAAAAGATGCATGCTCCTATCCTGTTGCGCTGTAAACACATTTTCTGTGAAGAGTGTGTGTCAGAATGGTCAGTTTCATAACCTTATTGTCATCTGGAAATTTTAAATGGAAAGTTCTTGAGATATTAAAGAAATTTCAAGCCATAACTTTTTACAGCCAATTTTCAAAATCGAACTGTTCAGCATAGGCAAGAAATGAGCTTGAGGGTATTTCACATAAGTTCCCACTGTTACAGTTCAGACTTGTTGATCTTGGGTTATGGTTTGTAGAATTTTTGGTTACCTGTTTTGCTTAAGGAAAAACACATATATTTGCTAATCTTTTTCAGTAGTATATCATTATTTTCCATGGAAATCCTGGCTTGTTATGCATTTGCATAATTATGTTGATCTTCCATGCCAAGTTTTATAAAAATTGAATAACCATAAGTATGCAATCAAACAATTAATATGTATAGTTGCCAAAAAAAAAATCCTTTCTTCTTGGTTTCCTACTTTATGCTTTTATAAATCATGAGTAGTACACTACTATATTGGTAATTTTGGCAGATAATTGCATGGAATTTGTGAATGGGTATTAGGAAAGAAAGGTTCGCCCTTGAATAGTGAAGGAGGAAAGTAATATTGTTCGAATAAATGGTTTATGGCAAGTGCGTTATATGAAACTTGAAGATGGCTTCTTAACATCATTTAAAAAAACAATTGAAAGCATTTGGGTTGTTATGCATCCAAATACTGGTATTGTTCACCTAACGCCTAGAAGGACTGGTTTGTTTAAATCGGAAGTCTAACTCGACAATAATAAGGAAAATGAAGCGTTTGTTTACTATATTTGACTTAATCAAGAGACATACATATTTGAATTCTGTTTTGCTCATATTACTTCTCTTCTGACCAGCAAGAGGACGCTTGTTTTTTCAGGTTTGAGAGAGAACGAACTTGTCCGCTATGCAGGGCATTGGTGAAACCTGCTGATATTCGGACCTTCGGGGATGGATCCACAAGTCTGTTTTTCCAGTTATTTTAAACTCAAGTTCCTTGGGTTGGATCAAACACTTTGAACCAACATTTACACGGATTCTTCATGAATAGTACTCTATTTGGTTGACTTACCTGTAAAACTCCTAGGAAAGCATCATACAGCTTTGGCTTAATCACACAAGCCTAGGTTGTCTCCTCAGACGTGGGCTTTACTCGGCTCCCAGATGCTATATGGGATCCATTAACCTTATATTCCTCAAATGTCAAACAGTGTGGTGAAATTGAATCCTGTTCATAATGTTAGATGCTTCTTAAATTCATCTCCTCTCCCTTCCTTTTTGTCTTTTATATTACTGTTTAATTTTGTTCACAAGTTTGTGCAGTTGTGTCAACCGAGTCGTTTTTGCACTTTTTCTAAATTAAATTTGGATGGTTTTTGTGGTAGGTATCCTATTAATGCCCTCCATTCTAATTTTTTTTTTTTTTTTTGTCTCTTTTGGTTTTGGTTGGGTGAGTGAAGTCTCAAAACGGCATTCCATGCCCAATTGTACATGTACGTGTGTTTCATTATTATTAATTTTCTTTTCTGGGCTTAATTAAAGCAAGTCTTTTTTATTGATAAAAAGTTTAGCTTTTCTTACGGTGATATTTTATTTTCTATTAAAATTTTTTTAAAGCATATAAATTGTTAATTTGTTATTTGTAATTAATGAAATAAATAATCAATAAATTAGTTAACTATATTTTAAATAAAAACTTATTTGAATTATGAAAATTTTTTAGAATATACATAAAAGTTAATAAATTATTTGTCGAAGTTTAGTAATTTTTTTAAAGTGAATGAAGAGAATTAATAAATAAATTAATTATTTTTTAAATTATAAATTTTTTAAAGTTTGAATATTTTTTAAAGTTAATAAAAAATAAATAAATAAATAATTATTTTTTAAATTTTTAATAAAAAATTATAAATATAATTTGATATTATTTAAAATTAAAATAAAATTTATATAGTTAAATAGTTTATGATTGTTTGTTTTTGATGAGTTCATTATTATTATTTTTATTAATTTTACATAATTAATATTTACAAATACAATTTATTTAACATATATTGACAAATAAATTAATGTTTTCTAAAATTCATGAAACGTGCGAGCAGATGAATTAAGTTACATTAAATTCTAAGAAAGCATATTAATATAGAGTAGCACTTAGATTTTTCATGAGCAATGTAATACAGAATTGAAATGAAGCATAGTTAGGTAGGGATGAAATATGATATTTTATTTATGATTTTAAATTATCTTTTAACAATATTTTAATGCAAACTATAAACAATGTTAGTAACAGTAGAAGTATATTTTTTTTAATTTCTTTTTGAACTTATGAGGTTCTCATGTACAAATATAAGTTGAAGATATAAATTAGAGCAAAATGAGTCCATAGGAAAAAACTATACATTTTCCAATTTTGGGTCATTTTTACTATATCTTGGGCAATATGATTTTTTTCCTATATTAGACCATTTAGTATATATTTGGATTGTGATTAGATAAAAATAATTTTATATTAACTTGATTTTTAAAATTAATTTTAGTCAAATAAGATTTTGTACAACTTTATATTATGTTTCGAAATTTTTATCTCAAAATCAAATTTTGCTACCAATATATAATTCATCTAACATAAAAATAATTTTTTTTATGCAAACTAAAGTTTAGAAGCTAAATGTGATTTTTTTAAAAATTAAATATTAAATTAAATAAAAATATTTATAAATTAAAATTTCATTTTAGTGCGTAAACAAATTTTTAAGATTTTCAAACATCAAATCAAATATAATTTTAGTCAGTTAACTTAAATTTAAAAAATAATAGTTAATCAGTAAAAAATAGGAAATAATATAGGGAGATATATGCAGATTTTTTTTAATGAAAAAGATAACGGCCAAACAAAAGGGAGCCAGCAAATAAAATAAAACAACAAATGCAAAATCAATTGCCAAAAACCAAAAAGTTAAGTCGTTGATTCAAAAAACAAATGAATAAAACAACAAATGCAAAAACCAAAAATAAAAATACAGGAAGACGTCTCCTTCACGTCTGCCGATGGTGCAGTCAGATCTCATAAATTGTAGCCCTCAAAAAACCATTGCAATCTGAAGTACTACGTCGTCGGCAAGAGGTCAAAGACGATTCGTAAAGGTTTGTTCTTGTTACTATTCATGAAGTTTTCTACAATACAGCTCTCTTTCATTGATTTTTACGCTGTCCATTCTCTGACACCCAAAAGGTGAATTTTTCATATCCTGGGTTTTCTTCTCAATTTTCTCATGCGAAATAAATTCTTTTGTTTCATATTTCACTAGTCATCTCAGTCTCTGCTTAGGCTTCTGTCTTCAAACTGTATTTTTTTTTTTTTTTTGGGGAAACTTCTAATGAGATTGACGCAGACATGATAGATCGAAAATTCGTTGCTGAGAGGACTGAGAATTTGTTACTTTGTGATCAGAGTTGCTCTGACTAATAGCTTCAACCCAAAAACCCTCCACCCTGGAAACCATTCAGCATATAATTTCATCTGTTACTTGTTTTCCACGGTTGCAGATATAACAAATATGCACGTATGGTACCTTTTGTTGACAGACACTTGTTTTATTGGTATCACTTTCATGTTGGAATAATTACCGCTTGACTACATTAGCTTTAGCCATTTCGAAAATACTTGAGTGCTTCTTTCCTACAAACCCTGTATCAATCGGAAACGAGGAGTAAGCTTAAACACATGATAAGAATAAAATCTACATTATTATTGAAGTAACGTTCTAGTTTTCTTCATAATAAGGTCGTTTACATTGATACATTATATGGGCTCGTTGACTACAGAACTTTGGATACAGCAGCTAAATCTCCGTCAGCTGGTTTTTGGGATATCACAGACATAATTACCCAGAAAATTCAGTTGAGTTTGGAATCTTTAGCTTGTCAATTTAGGTATGAGTCTCTGTATGTGTTATACACAAATTCGAATTGTGGCGGTGATCAAGCTGAAATCAGCAGGAATTTACAATAAATGATACAACCAAGAAGATGAGACTGAAAAGGACAAAGCTGCAGAAGGAGTAGTAAGACGGCATATGGTTCTTATCACATAAGTTTCTGATTGAAACAGAATATTTTCCAGGAATACAAGTTGATGATTCTTCCAGGTTGAAGAATTGTGTCAAGTTTCAACACTGGGTTTGGCTGCCTGATAGACAGTTAATATTTTGTGTCACATAGATCTTAGTAATTTCAATACTTCAAGTTTGCAGTTTCTTCAGACATTAATTATACTTTTGTCTGTTGATTGTAAATGTTACTCTTAGCCATGCCTAGAAGCTCAGTGCTTTTTTTCCCCCTTGTAATGTGGTTCTTCTTAGTGTTTCACTTATCATCTAACTCCCTTGCTATCCCATCACCTCACAGTCCTTATCCATAGATTAGGATCTTTTACCCTTTGCGAAAATTTGGTTTGCTTTTCCAAATTTTAAGCTCTTCACTAGCTATCTGACCTTAAGGAGATGATTATTCTGAATCTTCTTTATATGAGTATATACATAGATACATGGCAGCATTAGAAGGATGTAGGAATTGTGGACTTAATAACAGCACTGAGGAGAATGCTTAAGTACAATTGAAATGTTTTTGTTTCAGCTTTTAGGTTGCATTTCATATCTTCTGAATTAAGTACTTAGGCACCATATTCAAACATTAGATTGTGAGAATACTATATGTCTGTCATGTCATGTCCAGCATCATATTCCACCTTCTTGCATATCCTATATCCAAGGCAGTCAAAGGTGAAAGGTGTCAGTCATTTGAAACGCCTTAAGCAAGATGTGCCAAAAAAGTGCTTGCATGAGTAAAGTGCGGCACTAAAACTGAAAAATGCTAAAAATATCTATATAGAAAGAGATAAATATATTATTGTAATTTGGTTACAATACTTGACATATAAATTAACTATTCAAGGATAATATCGAGTCAAGAGACATAATAATCATCAAATGCACTAAATTTAGGTCACTACTATCATCATTTAAGCATAATAATCATTAAGTCATAACTTATAATAATATTAAGTGCTCTTATAAGTCATTGAAACATTTTGGCTCAGCGTCTTAAGCTAACCCTAAGTTTTAAAAAAAAAAAAAACCCTAATAGGCATCCTAACTTAACTAAGGTGCCTAAAGGCGCTTGCCTGGATTGCCTAGAAGACACCAAAGGTGCTGCCAGGCTAGCGCTGGCCCCAAATAGCTCCTTGCCTTAGGCTCTGAGGCCAGGGGCCTTTGATAACACTGCCTATATCTCTCAATATACACGAGGACCCAAGATAGCGGAAAATGCGTCTAGATACACTCTAATAGGAAGTGTATATATATATATGAGTATGGAAGATTTTTGTGTAACACAGCCTCAGGCACTGCTCTTTCTAGAGAATTATCAATACCTTCTGTGTCATACCAAAGACGGAGAACTTGAATTAAAAACATTAGATATCTTATTCCTAGACATTTAAAAATCCTGAAGATTTAGGATTTCACATGCCAGGTGGCTCTTATATGACTACTTTAGCTTGTCTTCTGTTTGAGTGACCAGTAATAGATCATCTGCTCTTGAATATAAACAATTATGTAGCCACTAGTAATATGAATATGTCACGTTTGTAGTATCTGATTAATGAAAAGAAGTTGAAGCATGGCTGCATACCCAAATTGTTTGCTTTGACTGGTCACCACTGATAATTGCTGCTTCTGATTTCCTTGCTTTTCATATCTTTCATCAACTTTTTTATTATAATTTGTTTCATGCTATATGAATATTAAGTGTCTTGTCTATTATGACAGAAATTAACGTGGGGGACATTTTACTTTCCATATTTTGGTCATCCATAGTTATCAAATGCAGCAAGTGCTCACAGCTAGTCCTTCATCTCATACAAGCTCATCTGTTTCGACACCTCGAGGAATAAGTCCAACTTCATGGATAGGCAACCTTGAACCCCCCAATGTTGGGCCCTCTGCTCATTTTCCTCAGCAAAACGCTGATATTAATGTAAAAGATGAAACAGAGTTACTCTCTGTATCTTGGAATCAGGACTATGGTTGCTTTGCTGCAGGGACAAGCCATGGCTTTCGAATTTATAATTGTGTGCCTTTCAAGGAAACTTTTAGACGAGACTTAAAAAGTGGTGGTTTTAAAATTATAGAAATGTTGTTCCGCTGCAACATTCTAGCACTTGTTGGTGCTGTAACTAATCCTCATTACCCACCTAATAAAGTTTTGATTTGGGATGATCATCAGAGCAGATGCATTGGTGAATTTACATTTAGGTCTGAGGTTCGTGCGGTGAAATTAAGACGTGATCGAATTGTAGTAGTTCTTGAGCACAAGATTTATGTTTATAACTTCATGGATTTGAAGCTTCTTCATCAGATTGAGACTATGGCTAACGCTAGGGGATTGTGCTGTCTTTCATATCTTCCAAATACATTTGTTTTGGCTTGTCCAGGTCTTCACAGAGGACAAGTCCGGGTTGAACACTTTGGTCTGAACATGACAAAGTATATCAATGCTCATGATTCTCAAATTGCATGCATTACTTTGACAATGGATGGGCTCCTTCTTGCAACTGCTAGTGCAAAGGGTACTTTGATTAGAATCTTCAACACAATGGATGGCACTAGGTTACAAGAAGTAGGTTGCTGGACTTTTGATTTTAATTATTGTGATAAATGATAGTCACTATAACCTAACTTATGTAGTGTGAAATTATTGTGAAATTCCACAAGTTGTTTTTCAAATTTTCTTGAATAAGATGGATTGGCCGGAAAACCTTATTTTTGGTACATTTTGCCTTTATTTTATCTCTTTTTTTTTTTTTTTTAATGTTTTCGTTAGAATTGATTAACTTCATGCAAAAAAACTGCAAACTCTACTCAGGCAGTTAACAAACTAACAAACTTTACGTGGTTAAGTTTCCAGTAGTGTTTTCTAAGAAGGAAAAATATGACTGTATTATCTTCTACAATTTTATAACAGATTTCAGATTGAAAATCCATGAAATAGTTGTCATTTCAAGCGTTTTTTCTTATGATTTTCCTGCAAGTCTTGTGGTTGTGCTTTCGACATCTCTTTTGTAAAGAGAGAAGGCTTTTACACCTCAAGAATCATCGTTTGACTATATTACTTCTGAAAGTAATAATTCTTTATTCAATAGACTCTAGTTTGTTCTACGTTTGTTAGTTTTGTTTAAATTTTTGTGTGACAATATTCAATACAGGTAAGAAGAGGGGTGGATAGAGCTGAAATCTTTAGTATTGCATTATCGCCAAATGTCCAGTGGTTGGCAGCATCAAGTGACAAAGGTACTGTTCATATATTCAGCCTGAGAGTCAGAGTAGTTGGGGAGGAGACGTTAGCTCTTCCAAATACCCCTCAAGGGCCTACGCTGCTTCATCAGAACTCTTCAACCTCTTTAGATGCATTGCTTTCTCCAAATACTGGTGCCAACCCCAGTTCGTCATTGTTTTTCATGAGAGGTAGAAGAGATTTTCTTAAATATAATGATAACTTGCTAAGCACTTTTTAACATAATTTGGAGATTTAAGAATTTTGTTCAGTTTACCTGTCTGAATATTTATTTAGGGCTATATTTTGTGTTGTTTAAGATGTCAATTTGTTGACCTGCATATACTTGAACTCCTGTAAGTTTAGAAAACATGATAGCATCACTTTATTTACATCTAATCAACTGTCTGAAGTCTCTCCAAATCTTTTTTGATGAGTGGTTCTGTCCCCACTGTTTTCTTTTCAAACCAAGCCATTTCAAGCCTATAACATCATCTTCTCTGTCAGAACTCATGCTTATGAATTTCCCTATTACTTTAAAACTTATTATTGAGTAGTGTGGATTTTGCTTTTTCAATATCTGCTCATGCTGCTATTAAGCTAAGCAATTGCATATGCTACTGTTGACATTGGTTTGTTTTGATTTTTCCAGTTACTTAATCTCTCTGACTGCAATGCAGGGGTTTTACCAAAATATTTCAGCTCGGAGTGGTCATTTGCACAGTTCCACCTGCCAGAAAACACACAATTTATTGTGGCATTTGGATCTCAGAACACTGTAATAATTGTTGGCTTGGATGGGAGGTATGTATATCTTACTGTTTTGTGCACTTTTGAGTTTCACCGTAATTTCCCCACACCCGCCCACCTTCCCCCCATGCCCCCTTAAAGGAATCCTTCATTTCTTAAAACTTTCCTATGAAGTTGAGGTGTCCATATGAAAATAATGGCTACTCTTAGAGGCAGATATAGTTTCAATATCTTATTCATACAATTATTGGAGGTGTAAAATATGTTCTTCTAAATTTGTGTACTCCTTCCCCCTTTCTGTACTTTGTTCCTATGTTCTTACCATTTCCCATTTCAATTAGCCACAAAGGAACATTTAAAAATATTTTTTTTATCAACTTTAAAAATCAGAATCAGCCCCTGAGATTTCACACTTCTACATTTAAAACACCAGTCTATTTTGGTTAAGGGATAGGCCATGTCACAACTTTTTCCCTTGACATGGCGCGCAACCAATTTGTTCACTTAATTACTTTTGTGCCTATAGAAGTGTTCCATGTGGTAGGAAAAGAATGTGAAGTTGCATCTGCATTAGCAAGAAATGGACCAAAGTTTTTGAATATCGAAGTGTGAAAGTGTACAAGGGTAATTTCTAGTTTTTAAAGTTAAGGGATTGATTGCAGACGACATATGCATTTTAACCTTACTGATGTTTTTACTTCTCTTGCCTCTTCCAAGATCACTCTTAAGGACCTTATAGTTCTAATGATTGTCCTCATTCTCACATGGTGCCCTCTCTTTCCAATGGTATCAGTTTCTACAGGTGCAGCTTTGATCCAGTGCATGGGGGAGAGATGTTGCAGCAGGAGTATCTTCGTTTTCTAAAATTTGAAAGTAGGCCCACATGAACAATTCTTCTACATCCTCACCGGTGAAAAATTTGTAGGTACAATATGGTATAGTACATTCGATGGCTAGAATTCAATTTGCACAGGTAGAGCCCTCGTATCAAATTGTTGAAATAAAATCCTGGCTATTATTGCATGTACAATGACTACATTGTACCTAAGAATTTCTCAGTCGCGAGGCAGGCAAGAAGCTTCTTATTTTGTGTAAATATGAAGGCAATAAACTTTTCTTATCCTCTGTAAATATGATGGCCCCCCAGATTGTAAGATCTTGAGAATTTGAGGATTCATGCTGTATATGGTGTACATGGTGAAAAAAATGTCGATATAATTAAAAAGAAGAAAGCAATACTGGTAGCAACAGTTGCAATTTCACAAACAAGTCAGTGGTTGAATATCTGTATTGTGTCACCAATACTATCTCAGTGGAAAATTAGCTGGACTATTCGATCATGCATCAGTAGAAAAGTGCAATCACACGAGAAGAGCAATCAGAGGAATTTTTTTTAAAGAATAATTGAATCTCTTGTATGTTTTTAGGACACTTTCAGGATTTTGACACTTTCGCAGTCAACTTCTTGACATTTCACGTCATCTCCAACCTGCAAGGCAGCAAAACCCTGTAAATGCATCAAGCTGCAGAATAATAGCACGCAATTTGTTAGATTCAGGGTGGCTTTCCTCATGAATAATAAGCCTTGGAATCGATTTTTAACCAGAAGAAAGGAAAAGAATGAACAGGGATAATTTAAAATATTTCTTACATGCGATGTGCCAATTTTTTGATAATTAAAATTAGTAATTAATAATAAGTGCATATGAAAGAGCCAAAAGCCATGTAATTTATCAATACATGAAAGACTAGGCTAACTTGTAATTTTTTCTCTATAATGTATAAAAAGTTTTTAAAAGATTTAATTATATGACGTTGACTTCTAAATATTATATGTCTATGTTTAAAAATCCTATATTTGTTATGTTATTATTAAAAATTTATAATTTGTAACATTCTGATTGAAAACAGATACTGTACATATAATCATGTATTTACATTTGTTTTATATATGAAAAGAGAAATGTTCAAGTACTTTGTTAACATATTTATATAAAATCCAGGGAAGATTCTTAGCAGTCATTTAATCGACTATATGATATGCAGTTATACAAAAGTAGAGGGACGAGAAAATAGTGACGAAAAAATAGTAAGCGTCACACACACACACACACACACACACACACACACACATATATATATATATATATATATATATATTCTCATCTCTCTTATATATTTCTCTTACTGTATGGCACAATCGACTCACGTCAACTGTGTGACTCATGCATTATTTTTGGGTCCGCCCTGTAAGAGTGAGGTGGCTCCATTTTTGCTGATCTAGTGCCACTGCATTATGTAGATTGATATTTAAACTTAAATGATTTTGATTTTGAAATTCAACTAAACTATTTCTTAATTTTTGTAATTAGGAGGATAGAAAAAACTTGGTAGGGTGATATGTTTGAGATGAACTCAAAATACTTTGGGAAGAAACTTATTATAAGCTTTGTCAAACACTAATGCATTTTATAACTATTAATTGGTGAGAATTTTATAGTAATCTCAACGTCATGCTTTTTTAATATGTAATTGGAATCTATGCATCGTCATTAAAAGATTTTCTTTAAGTGATAATTTTCAATTGTTTGCAACTAAAAGATTTTATTATTCATCTAAAAATTATCAAATACTGGCCAAAAGATTAAAAAGATATGAAAAAAATATATATGAAGAAATGTTTGCTTATATAATATTTTATAAGTTAAAATTCTCTTACTTTTATAGGAAAAGAACAAAAATATTATTTTACTCCTCAACTTATTACTAAATTGTCAAATAGCTTTGACTTTTTAACCATTGTAGCAGCTCACCCATATATATTTTATGCCTTCTTATTTGTATATAGCTATTGATTATGGTACACAAGTATGATTCTTCATACATCACATGTGAATTAGTAGATTTTCATAATTGGTATTGTTTTGCATGCAAATATTTTTATGGTAAGAGAGTATGATCCAACAACTAGATACAACAATCTATTAGATCATGGCCTTAGGCATTGTGATGCAATGACATGCCATCTCAATTAGGTATGTATATTTTTAGGCATTCGAAATTTTGGTTTGTATATTCATAATGATACGATGAGTATCCCAAGATGCTTCCCAAAATATATATTTATATATTATTATGCAATTACAACTCGTTTTTGCTCAATAGATACAAAATATTCATGTTCCTTACTTACTTTATTTTTTAAAATGGTCTTTCAATTATTAAAAAATTATTACTTTTAGTTTCTTACAGTGAATTAATGTAGTTTAGCTTGAAAGACTACTAATGGTAATAAATGTGTTGGAATCAAAAATAGCCTTTGAAGTAACAATCACGGTATTGCACCGACCATAGCTTCAGTCTCCCACCAAAACAATGGTTATCTCATCACCAGCAAGCTGCAAGCTATGATGCTGAGAAACACAAACTCCTAGCAATGACTTCCTTGTTCAGATTATACCCACTAGATAGTGGTAATGAAAAGAATCAGATTTTCAGAACACTGATCACAGCCATAGACACCATTGTATCAAAGCTATATTTTGATCTGAAGTATGTGCCTCTCTCACTTTCTCTTTATGAAAGATATGAGAGAAAAAGTGAACGGTATGAAACATTGGTAAGAATGCGTCTTGTTTGATTTCCATTTTATTCCTATATAAATAACAATATTTATAGAACTAGTTTATGTGATGGAGACTGGAGATACAATTTTGGTTTGCATTGCACAATTTTTTGTTTTGACAAGAAATGGGCAAAACACCAAATAAAATTAGCCACGTCAGATCAACAGCTCATCAATTATAGTGCTATGAGTAATTCAGCTCTAATTAAGTTTGCTTTAAAAGGTTTTACAAACATCCGAGGAGGTTGGAAGAGTCTTCAAGGTGTTTAGAGATCCCAGAAAATGAAAAGTGAAGCAAAAAGTGGAAGATATTGAAGTGCACCTCTCTTAAGGCACCTAATTAGGGCCTTTAGAAACATTTTGAGCACCTAGACACCTAGACTTACGCAAAGTGCAAAACTCTCTCAGGTATAAAAAGGACTTTTGTAAATTTTAGGTTATTATGCATCGAAGAGAAAGGTGGATATCAATTCTCTCATAGAAGAGCAAGGGTTTCAAGGAAAATGACATCTTTTCTTGCTTCAAAGTTCTTTTTTGGAAGGAGTGGCCTTTTGATTTGTGTTGTAACTAGATCAAAGTCTTCATTTAGTTGTTTTATGGGACGATAGAGAACTACTAAGTTAAGATTTGTTCAAATTGTATCTACATATGGCTATGGAGGTTGCAATCCATTACTCTTGTAATTGTTGTTGATTAATGCATCTTTGTTGCTTGTTAATTGGGGCTTTTGTGTTGTTCAGCTGATTAAAATGATTGCAAGTGGAATGAATGATTGATCTTGGAGTTTCTTATAATTTCATTCCATGAAATTGAATGCTTACAAGTTTTTTATGAAATGTTTGATTGTAAAAATGAGTTTGAATTGCGTGACTTTTAGGAAGGATAAGTACTTGAATTCTCAACGGTGTCCATGAGCTTAATTCACCTTAGGATTACTTTTGCTTAATTAATCGGGTTTAACTCGTAAGGAAGATTAATGTTTAAAGTAATGCAATGTTACTTAATTGTCTACGGTTGGCTTTTAGGAAGTTTTATGTGATTATTTAGCTACATTTCTTAATGCATTATAGGAAAAATTCAAATTAGATAATTGGCTTAAACTTTTAAGTAGAATTGAAACTATAATTAAAATAATCACTATGGTTGGATTATCTTTTTAGTGAGCTAAATAATTAAGAAATGGAATTGAACCATAGTGGTACAAGGTGAATAATGAACTTAATAACTCTATTTATTCTTATTTCAATTACTAATTATCTTAATCTAGTGTTATGTATTGTGTCTTTTTATTTTTAGTTATTGAGCCTTAGTGGGTTTTGATGAATCATAGGATAATTTAAGTAAATTAGCTCTTGTTTATATTCATTTAATTGGATCCCAGTGAATAAATCGTCACTTGTGTACGCAACGTAAATGATTTACATTGTAATGTCTAACTCATTAACCATTCTTTTGCAGAAATTTTTAGGTTTTTAGCAAAAGTCATGAACAATTAAGGCAAGCTCTTATTCTTGTGAGAATAATATTGAATAATTAAATCTTTTTACTACTATTTCATCTATATATTTGTGAGATTACTTCTATTTTCAAAGTAGAGCGTGATACATTTAGATCTTTGGCACCGTTACAAAGGATGATGGTGTATCTTTGTTCTATATTAATAATTTTGCTTCATTTTCACGTTTTAGTTTTTATTGGATTTGAATATGTTTGATTTGAGTGTTAGTGGTATTTTTTAAGTGGTACATATATGTGCAAAACTTTCTCCCAATGCATAAAATTTTGCAAAAAATTGCAAATGTTTTGATGCTGCCTGTGAGGTTACTTTGCCATGAATTTTAATGTCAAAGTTGCCTCAAATATATAGATTTTCGATAAATTTTCTACTCATTATTTTGTGATGATTGATCCCGAAAAAGTGATGAGATTTTAGCCACATTTAAAATAAATGGTTGCTTTTGGTGAATAAGACTTTTTCTTTAAGTGATATAATTAAAACCTAGTCAAATTCTGCACCATCCACTTTCATCCCCATATCGAATACAATGGTAGAAAAATTCCTAACTAATTATTTTCCTCATGGAAAAACTGTTAGGCTGAGAAATAAAATTTCTTCTTTTGTAAGAGTGAAAAAACGAACCTTGAGACACACTATAGATATAAAGATTTGTTAAGGCGTTGTCCACACACCATAGGTTGCTGCTCAATTAGTTGCAAGTTGTTTCATTCTATAATGATTTCACCATTAACTCACACTACAATTACAAATGCTGGCTAATGCTTGTTCAGAAAAGAGGATCAGTAGCTATGGCAACATGAGCATCCCCAAGCCCTGGAGGAACATTAAATCCTGACATTAAGTCATCACCAAACATAACAGCACCAGCTGCTAATGCTCCAGCACCTGCTCCCACTGCAAAACCCGCAGGTACTCCTCCTCTTTGAGCAGCAGAAGCTGCCCCAGATGATGGCACATTGATGTAATCAGTTCTTGGAAGAAATGGAGGAGCATAGCCAACATGTGGAGGTGGAGGTGGTTGATAGCTTGGTCCAGCTGCTGCAGAGTAGCTTGGTCCTCCTGCATATGGGTTTGAATAGTTTGTAGGAAATGGCTTTGGATGGGAGTAGGGCATGTTTGGCTGCTGATGAATTTCTGGCCGATGGAATGAAGCTAGAGGCGCTTGCTGCTGCTGATGATGGGGTTCCCCAAATCCACCCTCTGTGGTCACGCGAGGGTTACTTCCAGGATCCAGAAGCAAAATACCTCCTTCATCGCCTGCAAAATCAAGCTTGCCTTCAAATCACATTTTAAAACTCGTTTAACAAACTTCAGTCAATTGTGTGAAGAAGAAAGAAACAAAAGATGCTAAATATGCTAGAAGGGCAATACCCTTTTTGTCTACTAAAGAAAATAGCATTAAAAGTATACTACTCTAACATTTTCATCTGGGTAAGAACTATTTTAGCTCTACATTCACATATGCCAAACTCAGTTGTGTTCTTGATACTTTGACACATAGCATAGGCGCAGGGCAAGGCCTGGCCAAAGCATTGAATGTCAAGGAATTTATCTTTGGATATTTCTGCTTTACCACCAACATTTGACAAAACATGATGGATTTTCTAGTCATAAGCTCTGTGAAATATTGATATACCTTGGAACATATTTGGCTCTTCCTTTTGCTCGGAGATACGGATTGAAATGTCAATGAATCCTCGTGGCTTGTTGGATTTTTTCTTCCGTAATTGGTAGCTCCCAACTTCCTCATTTCCAGCAGGCCTTGAAGCCTCAGAGTTCTTGAGATGCTTGGCGAGAAACTCTTTGAGGATAATAGTTGCAGAACCTTGATGCTTTTCTGTGAGGAATATGGGGTCTCTGCTGAAAACTTGAACGTTTAGTGCCAGATCTTGGAGGCTCTGCTCCGAGTCATCATCAAGCAGAATGGAAAACTTGGTTCTCCAAACAGGATTTGCATTCCCAGAAGAATCAACTTTGGTGCAGTACTTGGCGTTAGGATCAACCCACCCAACGGCATACCATTGACGCTTCCAAAGAGAGACTGAACGTTGCAGCCCTCTAGCAGAGATCAAGCACACCTCAACCCAGAATTTCCCCATAGAGGGCTCAGAGAAGAAACAGGAGCATAAGGTTCTTGCTTCGATGAGGTGTGAACCGGAAAGGAGAAAAAAGTGAACGAGTTTTGTATTCGTGCCATCCCAAAAGGGCATAGAACCTTGGAAAATTTGAGAGGTTAATTTGTAAATGAATTGGAAAAAAAAAAATTTTAAGTATGAGATGTATAATTTATTCCTATTTCAAATATTAGTAGTTTACTTCAAGGAAATCCTTATCCCAAAGCGCCAATAGGGCCACCTCTAACCCGTCTTTTTTGCTGTCAAGTGCATTACAGACCAGCAAGGGTTATACTGTTGTTGACAATATATCATATATAATTGGATCTTCATAGTACAAATTACAAAGAAAAAAGTGTTGCTCACGACCTCTAGAACGTGATTTGACAAATAAATAAAATAATTATATATATATATATATTAATATTATACGATCGAATATAATTAATATTTTATTTAATTTAAATATTTTAATAATAAAAAATATACTTTTAATTTTTTACCTATATGTATCACAAATTATCATTCTTTACTTATAGAAATATTTAAAATATTTTTTTTGTTAACAAATATTTTATTTAATCTCTCACTTTTAAAAAAATTATCAAATTTAATTTTTATATTAAATTTTAAATTTAAAAGATTAAATTTAGTATTTTTAAAAAAAATTTGTGAAAAATATATTTTAATAAGTAAAAATTTATTTTAAATATTTTAACAAATAAAGTACTAAAATGATAATTTTATTATACGTGAAAGATAAAAATATATTTTACTCTTTTAATAATTTATATTCAATTACTTGATGACCATACAAATAAATTTAACATTAAGTAAATTGATCCCCCTCTGTTTATAAAGCAATAACTGGTCGAAAAATACACGTTATGAAAGTTAAAAAGGTTTTTCATCAATAAAAAAAATTGGTGTACTGATCGATTGTCACTCAACTATAATTTCCTACATCAATCAAATGTAGAATTCATGGTACAAAAATTTCCACATATCCCAAATTAAAGCAACTACAACTTAACCCATCAAAAATTAAGTGAGATTCCACGTTTCCTCCTTGTCATAACTTGATAATGTGAGTAGCATTCAAGGTAAGAATAAATCCTTGTAATATTTATTCTACATTCATGTGCTAATTATTTTAAATATATATATATATATATAAGATTTTACAAATTTTGAAATAGCACCTAAATTGTAGGAAAAATGGATTTCTTACCTCAAATGGAACACCCACACCAAATGAATGCTAAAAGAGGAGAGAAAACCTCAAAATAAGCTCCAAAAATACTTAAAATTAAGCAATTTCAGATGTTATTATTCACTCACTCAAAAGGGTATGAAGAAGTTGGGAATATGAAGACATATGGTGGAAAAGTAGTGTGAAATTGGTTGGGTATGTGAGAATTAGCAAGAAACTAGAAGAAAAATTATGTAGAGTGGTAGAAAGGCATCGTTATGGGGAGGAGTGGAGGGCTAAAGAAGAAGAGATGTGAAGAATAAACCCCGTCCCAGAACCACACCGTTATGGGGGCAAAAGGCAAAGTTTTGCAAAAGTAATATTCGTGTTATATATTAAGGGCAATGCTTTGCAGAGTATTAATATACAAAACAATAGATAACTATTTAACCACTGAACAATGCAGTAAATAATTCTGAAGGAAAGAGTCGTCTATACATAAATGACTAACTTGACTAACGAGGAAGCAAGTAACAACGGACAGCAAGGAAATGATAAAAATTATGAATAAAAAATTTTAGAAAAAGGAGGAGACAAGGTAGATGGGTTGAGAAGCGAGGAAAAATTATTGATTAGTCTTCAAACAATTGACTTAACGTATTAATTTAAATGAAATTATTAAGAGAAAAGAATAATAATTATTAAAAAAATAATTTTATTAAAATTAATATATTAAATCAATTATCATAATAAATATGGTAAGCTTAATATTTTTTTAAAATTATCTATGGACGAATTTGAATGATAAAAAAGTACACCAATTATAAATTATTTTCTAATTTATTATAATTAACTTTTGGCTGATTTTTTTATTCATGTGCATTAAAATTTATTTTTTAAAATTTTACTGTACATAAAATATTATATTTTTAAAATTTGAACTAAATCAATCTAAGTCTTAATATATTTTTTCAAAATTTAAATTAATTTGAGTCAAAATATATATCATACTTATTTAAAAAAAGACGTTTAAGCCATCTAAAGTAACGCGACAGGTGCGACTCCCTCAATCAATACTTAGATTTAAATATAATTTAAGAATATTTTATTAAGAAATCCAAGTTCTAGAATAGCACCGAAAGATTCCAGTCGAAATGGGCCCTACTTTTTTCAAAATCTCACACTTTGAAAATTATATTACGAATATTCAGACAAAAAAAGAAAATTATATTAAGAATAAATATGTAATATCATATTATATTAAAAATTAATTTTTTTGGGTAAATAGCAAATTCAGTAGAAACTCTTGTTTTATACGTCAAAGGTAAAATTTTTTTTTAATACAATCATAATTTTAAGTATATTAATGTATCTAATTATAATATAAAAATATAATTGTGATATTATTATTATTATATTTTTATATTATAACTGAGTATATTAATATATTTAAAATTATGAATATATAAACACCAAAAAAATAATTATATTTTTTTAAATATAAAAATAATTTAACCCGAAATATTATTGCAGCTTACTTTCATTTAAATACAGTATCTAAGATTCCGAAGAAAACAAATGTATATATTAAAGGTATAAAATGTTAAAATTCGGGCATTAGTTGGTCATCTAGAACCCCCCGCTGAAAAATCTTTATTATCAATACAGAACGAGACAAATGATTACGGGTCTCACAATATCAAAGCCATGATGTCACTTGTCAGCCAGATTATCCGTATAACAATCTCACTCACTTCCCCGGACACAAACCGGATTCATTATTCCATTACGTATCTATGCGTCCTTCCTCACCACGATGAAGAAATCGCGTCTAGTGTTCGTGCCTTCTCCTGGCATGGGTCACCTGGTGTCCACCGTGGAGTTCGCGAAGCTCATGATCAGCCACGACGACCGCCTCTCCATCACCCTCATCATCATCAAGCCACCGTCAGCTTCCACCGTCGATGCCTACACCGACTCTCTCGCCTCCTCCCCTAATTTCCCCGAGCGTCTGCATTTGATTCACCTCCCAAACTCTGAACCTCATCCTGGTGCTTATTTACACAACCTCGTCGAAAGCCAGATACCCCAAGTCAAACAAGCTGTGTTCAACCTCATCGAAGAGTCCAACTCGGCCCCTGACTCGCCCCTACTCGCCGGGTTCGTTGTCGATATGTTCTGTACCGCCTTGATCGACGTGGCCAACGAGTTAGGGATTCCAGCCATGGTCTTCTACACTTCCGGTCTTGCCTTTCTTGGTATGATGTTTCATCTTTACTCGCTCAAGGAACAGGGCATTGTCGATACAACGGCGTGTAACTTCAAGGACTCGGGCACTGAGTTGGCCATCCCGAGTTTTGCTAACCCGGTTCCTGCTAATGTTCTGCCTTCCGTTTTGCTCGATAAGCAGTGGGACTCATTCGTCCAAAATTATGTCACTGGGCTTAAGAAAGCAAAGGGCATTATAGTCAATACGTTCGAGGAACTTGAACCCCATGCGGTCCACTCATTCTCCAACAATGACATCACGGTTTATCCAATAGGACCCATTTTAAACGTAGTGAATGATAACGCCGTTCAACAGGGATCCGACGTCATCGAGTGGCTCGACGATCAACCTCCGTCGTCGGTTTTATTCCTCTGCTTCGGGAGCAGGGGTTGTTTTGACGAGGATCAAGTGAGAGAAATCGCACGCGCTCTTGAGAACAGTGGGGTCCGCTTCTTGTGGTCCCTACGTAAGCGATCGCCAGAAGGTTCAGGGCCGTTGAGTGATTACTCTAATCCATCAGAGGTTTTACCGGAAGGATTCTTAGATCGGACGGCTGAGATTGGAAAAATTATCGGGTGGGCTCCACAGACCCGAATCCTGGCCCACGAAGCTATAGGAGGGTTCGTGTCACACTGTGGTTGGAACTCTACTTTGGAAAGTGTATATTTCGGCGTGCCCATTGCCACGTGGCCACTTTATGCAGAGCAACAATGCAACGCGTTTGAGCTGGTGCGTGAGTTGAAGATGGCTGCTGAGATTTCTTTAGATTATAGGGGCGAGCCCAAGAGTGAAAGCAAGACGGTAAGTGCAGAGAAAATAGAGAAAGGAATAAAGCAAGTGATGGAGAGAGAGTGTGAGATAAGGAAGAAGGTGAAGGAAATGAGTGAGAAGAGTAGGAAGGCATTGAAAGAAGGTGGATCTTCCTACTCCTATTTGGGCCGTTTGATTGATGATATCATGAATTTGGCGTGAAACTATCAAGATGGATGAAGACAGGTCTTCCTTTTAGACAAAATGTTATGTTTTTTTGTCACTAGTTGCATTGCGTGTTTAATTTCGTTTCAATTAATCTTTTATAATTCCAAATTATATTACTGAATGAATGAAAAAAAAAAAAAAACAATATAGTGAAAGGAAATAGTAAATCCATATAAACTACATAATTCTAAGGAGCTAAAATAAAACTATATAGCTGGGCTACTCAAATATTTTGGGTTCAATTAAGTTTAATTTCTTCGGACCTTGTAATTTTATTTATCTTTTCATTTGGTTATTGTAATTCAAAAGTTATATTTATAGTTTTAAAATGTTTTATTTAATTCTCGCTATTAAACTTTTTTAAGTGTTTTATTAAATTTTATTAGCACGGTCATCATGTACCATCTCAATATTTTGTATGTGTATAAAAAAAATTATAGTTATTATATGAGTGATTTGAATGAATTAGTTTAAATTAAACATGTTTAGAGTTATTTTTGTTTAACAAGTTTATTGGCAATGGTTATATATAATTTAATATATATAAATTTTTGAATGATAACATTTTAATTAAAAATATAAAAAACCAAAAATAAATCTGAAGTCACTTTATTTTTGAGCCGACGACAAGGTGTGTTTTTTTCCTTTGAAGTTGACGAATGCCTCATCGTAGGTAGAAAATTTGCTTGCCAGCAAAAAGATGACTCCGTAGTCATTATTAGATAAATTTTGTTCTCCTCTTTTAATGAATTATTTAGGGAGGTCAAAAGGTTGTAAATTTGGGGATTCCGTGTGGTTTGTTCGATTGAATTTTTTTTTTTTTGTGAGAAATGCAACATGAATGAGAAGAAAATTTTTTTCGAAGGAACTTTAAGATGGAAACCGGAATTATATCATCAGGTTTTCATTAATTTTATATAAATATTTTAAAAATAATATATATATATATATATATAATATTAATTTTTATATCTTTTTATTTCATGTGTTATTTATAATTATAATAATTAGAAGTTAAAAAATTCAATTTAACTTAAAAACAATTCAACTAATTATATATCAACTTTTTACTTCTTCAAGTCTTGGACGATATAATAAGATTACTTTAAAAATACTTTAAAGTTGCAATTATATTATAACAAAGAATAGGAAGCGAATATTAGGAAAAAAATAATATTAAATAATTTTTAAATTAAGATTAAAGCTAAACATAGAAATTAAAATTATTTAAATGGTTTTATTTTAAATATAATTATTTTTTGTTAATTTTTTTTCATAATTAACGCATCCTCATGGGGAATGATCTCCTCAAAGTAGAAAATGAAAATAAAAATGGAGATGTTTAAACAAGGCAACCAACACGCAAGAATGGAGTGAATTAGATGTTTATAAATATTTCAGTTCTTTTCTTAATTTTTTTATAAAATACTTGTTATGAAGATTACTATAAAGTTATATGAAATAAAACTATAATTATATGAACCAAGGAAAAATTTATATTAATGCTTGGAGTAAGCGTATATATATATATATATATATATATATATCAACATTTGAAAATATCAATAACATAAATATGATAATTCAGAATATAAAAAGTATAATGATACATAATGCAAACTCAAAGATTTATCTTAGTTATACTCAACCTAAGTTTATATCTAGTCCCTAAGCAACCCCTTGGGATTTTTTATTATTTGAATGATTAATTACAACAACCTAGAAAAACCTCTCCCTTAATTACAAATCTTATGAAGAACTTCTTCCTAATTCCAAACACTCATTGCTTGACTCCTTCAAGGAACCTCTTTGAATATAACTACAAGAACTTCCCCCTCAACCCAAACACTCTTTGCTTGACACCCTCGAGGAACCTCATTTAGGTTCTCTTTCTCAAAGAAGAAAGAAATACAAATGAAAAAACTCCCTCAAAGAAGTAGATATACAAAATAAAACACTAAGAACTCAAATGATAAAGAATATGCAAGTTTTGACTCAATGATGATTATTTCTCTCTCAAATATGATATAACAAGCTAAAGATCATATTATAACATTTGGTTCTTATATTTTCTGAGCTCTTGAGACATGTATTTATAGCCCAAAAAAGAAATAGGACTGTTTGGACCCAAGGAGAAATTCAAACTTGTAGAACTTGATTGTTGTAAATAAGTAGTTTCATTTGTTGACTTTATGACCATAATCTATTCCATAGCTTAACTTTATATATTCATAGCTATTGCATTTTAACTTTATTTTGAACAAATTATATATTATCGAAAAGTTTTGTAAGTTTATTTTCTATCATGATAAGCTCCATTGCAAAATTCATCTAGTTGTTGAGATATTATTGAAAGAGTGACAAAATGTTTGATAACATAGCCTCAAATTGGAATATTCATAACTCCGTTATTTTAAATCAATTTTAAACATTTAATATACAATTGGAATTCTATGTGAATTTAGTTTCATATAAAATAAACCTCATTTTAAAAATTCTTATCGGTTGGTGAGATATTGTTGAAAATATGACTAAATGTGTGTAATGTCCATACTAATTTGACAATCATAACCTTTTAAATTTAACTCTATTTTAAACATGTGATATTTAACTAGAAAGATATTTAAATTTATTTTCAAATGCAATTGGTTCATTTTGAAATTCTCTCTAATTTGTGAGATGTGATAAAAAAATAGTGATTCAAAGTCTAAAAATAATTCTATTAAAATTCATATATCTGTTATCTTTTCAGCTCAAACTTATATTTTGAAGATTAAAATGTATTGGGTCAAAGTCCAATTGAATTTAATAAAATAATAATAAACCCATGATAGTTAGTCTAACTTACAAACTCAATACTTGGTCAAATTCATATATCCCAATATGTATATTTTAATAATAATTTGTATAATATAAAATTTTTTTTACCAATTCTATAAATATATATAAATATATAATTTTGATTTTCTATAATATTAGATCCTATTAGATATAATATGAACAATTATATATCATATATGGGATGATTTAAGTATAAAGTATTACATGCTAATAATCAATTGATTAAGCACGTGTTGATACTATATATTTAACTTATTTATTACATATTTATCATAATAGAAAATTATAACATTAAATTTTAGGGTTAATAAAAAATTTAATTGATGTTGGAGATGAGTAGTACGAAGATACTTCCCAGAATTGCCATACTTTTTAGTGAGTTAATCAATGGCAAATTTCAAGTTGAACTAACTTCTCTACATGGTTTTCTCAACCAAAAGAATATTCGTTACAATGAATCAAACGATGAAAGCAAATTTCTCGGACATTTGTTGTCCATATGAGTAAATATGTAAATTATAATATTTTTTATTTTATTAAATTATGAGTTTTTTCAAAAAATATACAAATATAATTTAAATCGAAACATTAATTTACATTTAGTTCAATGTAAAATGTTTTGACTAAAATATTCTTTATGAATCTAAATACATTTTTTTAATTTAAAATATTCAAAATAAAGTGTTTTAGTAAAAAAAATCTTAAATTGGACTAAAGTGTAAAATATTTTTATTAAAAATTTATATATAATTTACTTTATTATATTTAAGCATTATTTTCCCTCCCGAATAATCATTCTGTGAAATTGTGCTCTTTAATTTGCTGTCACAATCAGTTTGCCTTCATCATCGGTCGTTACTTCACTCACGAGCATATGACAGTTCAGTGTCGGATCGAAGAAGGAATATTCAAGCTCCTTGACATATTTACTATAATACCCTTTGCTCCACAACTCTTCCATATAATTAAAGATTGGATCAATTAGAGTTTCAAAAAAATAATTTCTAATTATTAGAGAGCAGAACTGCTTATAATTTATAATTATTATTTTATCCCAAATTGCGAAAAGAGAACTCAAAAGAAAGAGTCCAAGAAAGGTACGTGATTGATTTTTCTACCCCCAATTATCTGTATCTTTCTTCATCAAAGAATTTGGATGCGTTTCTCCATCTAATGAAAAATACTCTTCATATTTATTAACACGACAGAAATAAAAAATCATCTAATTAAATATTTAAATTAAAAAAGATAAATTAAGAATATAAAATAAATAAATATATACAAATTAAAATTTTAAAAATTTAAGAGTACGACGACTTTGTGCCCTCTTGAATTACTAACATAATAATTTTGTGGTCATCCAAAAATGTCCATATAAAAATCTTGTAAGTGTTTATATAGCATCAGATTTATGGCTGTAAGCAGATAAAATGTTTTCCCTTCTCATGAGTATCTTTGCGTGTTTTACTTCGTCAGATTCAAATATCAATTGATCCTTTATATGTCTAGATTAAACTGTTGAACAGTATAGTGAAAGAGAGTAATAAATAAATTAAAGCTATATGGCATATTCTTCTGCTATTGTTGAATTACCTTTTAAGTTCGTATAATTTTATTCAACATTATTTATTTCTTATAGTTTAAAGATATGTGAGTAAGTTTATACTTCGAAAATTTTTAATTTAGTATTAACTGCTATATATTTTTAGCTTTTAAATTTAGCATCTATTGCTAAATTTTTTATAAATATATTATTAAATTTTATATTATTTTAATATATATATATGTAATAAAAAATGTTAAAACATTATATGGTTATTCACATGCTAATAATATATTTATTATAAAATATTTTAAATAGTAAGAGCTAAACTATTATTTTTTTAATTAAAAAGTTTAAATGATAAAATCAGATAAAAATATGAAGACAAAAAATAATTGAACCAATAATTTACGACGACTTTTGTGCCTCACACTAATAATAATTTTCTTGGCCGACAAGCAACGGAAACCTACTGGTTGTGACTTTTGATTCATGTGATGCACTCCTTCTGAAGCGGACAGCAAAGTTTGCCTCCCCTTTGATATTGACCCGTCGTGTACTTTGGTTATGGCTCCTACGTCGAAGGCACGAAATCGCAAGCGACCTTCGGTTTGGGCACGATCGGGAGATAACTTTGCTACAGGACGGTATGATTGGGAGGTCATGCTTTGCTGTTCAGATTTCGGGCCGGAGGTCACATAGCGAGTGCTCGTTACCGCGAATTTAAGTAAATTTATTTGTGTCGAATAATAAATAATTATTAAAATATATAATTTTATAATTTAAATATTATATATATTAAAAAATTATTTAAATATAATTTAAATTATACTTAATTAAATAAAAATTATTTATATTTCATAATTTATAATACTAAATATGAATATTTTAAGATGATCATATATAAATAATTATTCAATATAACTAATTAAATAATATCTATTTTATTTTATTTAATAAGTACATATTAAATATAATTTTATTATTTTTTTATGTATATTCAAACTTATAATAAAATAAATTGTAAAAATTTTTTATGATAAAATATTATTTTTGAAGGAACTTTAAGATGGAAATAGGGATTATATCGTTCAGTCTCTATTAATTTTGTATAAATATTTTTAAAATGATATATATATATATATACAATAATTTTTTTATTTCATTTATTATTTATAATTATAATAATAAAAAGTTAAAAATTCAATTTAACTTTAGAGCAATTCAATTAATTATATATTAATATTTTATTTCTTCAAAATTTTGACAACGTAATAGGATACCCCTATCTCATAGGACTCTATTGATATTAATTTTATATAAATATTTTAAAAATAATATATATATTAACTTTAATATTTTTTTATATTTCGCTTATTATTTATAATTATAATAATTAGAAGTTAAAAAAATTCAATTTAACTTTAAAATAATTCAACTAATTATATATAAGTTTTTTACTTATTCAAGACTTGGATGATATAATAAGATTATTTTAAAATATCTCAAAATTGTAATCACATTGTAACAAAGAAGAAGAAGCGAATATTTAAAAAATAATATTAAATAATTTGTAAATTAGGATTAAAGGTAAACATAGAAATTAAAATTATTTGAATGGTTTTACTTTAAATATAATTATTTTTTGTTAATTTTTTTTATAATTAATGCATACCTAAATGATCTCCCCCAAAGTAGAAAATAAAAATGAAAATGGGAGATGTTAGACAAGGCAACCAATACTCAAGAATGGGGTGAATTATGTGTTTACAAATATTTTAATTTTTTTCAAAATTTTTTTACAAAATACTTATTATGAAGATTATTAAGAAGTATATAAAATAAAACTACAATTATATCAACCAAGAAATAATTTATATTGGTGCTTCGAGTATATATATGTATATCAACACTTCAAATATCATTAATACGTAAATATGATAATTTAAAATATAAAAAATATAAAATAGAAAATACAAACTGGTTTGCCTCCAACCAAACTTATATCAAAGAAAATCCTTATCCTAAAGCGCCATTAGGGCCAACTTTATCCCGTCTTTTTTGCTGTCAAGTGCATTACAGACCAGCAAGGGTTGTACTGTTGTTGACAATATGGCATGTATAATTGGATCTTCACAGTACAAATTCCGGAGATAAAAGTGTTGCTCAAGACCACTGGTGATTTGATAAATAAATAAATATATGTATATATATATATATTAATATTATATAATCGAATATAATTAATATTTTATTTAATTTAAATATTTTATTAATGAAAAAAAAAACTTTAAGTTCCTTACTTATATTTATTACAAATTGTTATCTTAGTTCTTTATTTATAGAAATATTTAAAATAATTTTTTATTTGTTGAAAAATATTATATTTAATTTTTTATTTTTAAAAAATTATCAAATTTAATTTTTTTATCAAATTATAAAATTTAAATTTGAAGGATTAAATTTAGTATTTTTTTAAAAATGTGTGAAACCAAATGTGATATTTTCAATAAGTAAAAAAATTATTTTAAATATTTTAATGAGCAAGGGATTAAAATAATAATTTTATAATAAGTGAACGACTAAAATAATTTTACTCTTTTGATCATTTATATTCAAATCCTTGATGAACGTACAAATAAATTTAACATTAATTAAATTGATAACCCCTCTGTAAATCAAGCAATAATTGCTTGAAAAATACACGTTATGAAAGTCGAAAGGTTTTTCATGAAATAAGAAAATTGGTGTATTGATCGATTGTCACTCACCTATAATTTCCCAAATCAATCAAATGTAGAATTCATGATTTAAAAATTTCCACATATCCCAAATTAAAGCAACTATAACTTAACCCATAAAAAATTTAGTGAGATTCTGCATTCCCTTCTTATCATAATTTGATAATGTGAGTAGCATTCGAGGTAAGAATAAATCCATGCAATATTCATTCTACATTCATGTGCTAATTATTTAAAAATATATACATAAAAGATTTTACAAATTCGAAAACCTCAAATGAATGCTAAGAGAGCAGAGAGAACCTCAAAACAAGCTTTAAAAATACTTAAAATTAAGCAATTTCAGATGTTATTATTCACTCACTCAAAAGGGTATGAAGAAACTCACTCAACAGGGTATGAAGAAGTTGGGAACATAAAGGAATAAGGTGGAAAAGTAGTGTGAAATTGGCTGGGTATGTTATCATTAGCACGAAAGTAGAAGAAAAATTATGTAAAGTGGAAGAAAGGCAAAGTTATGGGGAGGAGTGGAGGTCTAAAGAAGAAATGTGACGAATAAACCTCATCCCTGAACGACGCTGTGGTGGGGGCAAAAGGCAAAGTTATGCAAAAGTAATATTCATGTTAAATATTAAGGGCAATGCTTTACAGAGTATTAAAATACAAAACAATAGATAATTATTTAACCGTGGAACAATAGAGTAAATAATTCTAAAGGAAAGAGACTTCTTGATGTGTTTTAAGAAAATTCAAATTGAATAATTTCAAAATAAAGAGACTTCTTGATGTATTAAGGGCAATGCTTTACAGAGTATTAAAATATAGAACTAGCAATTTTGAATGATAAGTTTGCACATCACACTAAAGAATATTAGATTTGATTCGCCACACTTTAGAACAGAAGAATGAGAGTGATAAGAATTAGGGATAATTTTGCCACTAAGTTTAGAAAATTTAGATGAGAAATTTGCATATAAAAGGTTGAGCCAAATTTCAGAACATTCAAGGTTGCATTTTTCATTGATAAGTTCAGTATTTATAGCCAAGAACAACACTTATGATATAAGTCCAAGATTCTCCTAATTTAAAAAAATATGCATAGAAATACACCTATTATAGACTTAAATTTAATTTAGCTTACCTAACTTATCTTAGACTTTCAAGGAAATATAACAACCCTAACTTAGACTTTAACCAATAATCATAATACTTATTTCAACTTTCATCACATGTATGGTTGACTTCCCATAATCCACCCATTATAGCATATGATCATATTGCCCTAGTTAAACTTGGACTCCATACAGAAGTTGGGCTTGGACCCTAAATGGTCTGATTTTACTTTGAGTTGCTGGATAACCATGACTTGAATCTTCTTAGCCATAAAACTGGTAATCGGCCCAGATGAAACTCCTTGGCCCAAGCTAGCCTCATGTTCAACTTGATGCTCATCATTGATCGACCCATATGAAACTCCTTGGCTCAAGCTAGCTTTTTGTTCAACTTGATGCTCATCATTAATCAGCCCAAATAAAACTCCTTAGCTTAAAGCCAGCCTCTTGTTCAATCTTTCAGTAAATCTACCTTGGAAGCTTTGTCATTTATTTTCTCCAGAATCTTAAATGGACCTTCTGCCCTGGGAATTAGTTTTAACTTCTATTTGTTGGGAAACCTCTTTTTCTAAAGGTGAATCTCGACATGATCATCGAGCATGAACTGAACTTGCTTCCTTCCTTTGTTTATTGCTTTTTCATAAGTTGCATTCCTTTTTTCAATTTGCAACTTCACATTTTCATGTAAAGCTTTAATCATTTCAGCCTTTTTCTTTCCATTAATGTATAATCTGTCACTTAAGAGTAGCGGTACTAGATTAAGCGGTATGATAGGATTAAACCCATAAACCACTTCAAAAGGAGAATGGTTAGTAGTACCATGAATACTTTTCTTGTATACAAACTCAACAAATGGCAAGCATTTATACCATTTCTTCATATGCTTACTAGCAATAGCTCTAAGTAACAAAGAAAGTGTTCTATTAACTACCTCAGTTTGTCCATCAATTTAAAGATAACAAGTTGTGTTGAAAAGTAATCTTGTCTGAAGCTTATTTCATAATGTTTTTTAAAAATTACTCAAAAACTTGGCATCTCGGTCGAACACAATGCTCTTTGGAATGTTGTGTAATCTCACAATTTTTTGGAAGAACAAATTTTCTTATGAGAAGCACCATCAATTTTGTGACAGGGAATAAAACGTGACATCTTCAAAAATCGATCCAACACCACCATAACTAAATATTTGCCCCTTTGAGTCCATGTAAACCAAGCATAAAATCTATGCTCAAGTTAACCCATGGTTGATCAGGAATTGGTAATAACATATACAAATCATGTGTAGCCTCCTTGCTCTTTGCTTTCTTGCAAGTTGCACATCTCTCCACCACTTTATGCATGTCTTTGATCATCGGCTAATAGAAGTGTTTTTTGATCATCTCTAATGTCTTTTTTTGTTTTTTTTGGCCAAAGTATCCTGATAACCTCCCCCATTAACTTCTCTTACCAATAACTCTCTGATTCAACAATTTGGAATACAAAGTTTGGAACCTTTGAACAAGAATTCCCTCATGCTTATAGAAACCATCAATAGTACTCTTTTCACATGCCAAGCATATATAAGAAAAATTAGGATATTCTGTATATTGACCCTTTATTAATTCGAATCCTATCAACTTAGCATTCATTAATGAGAGATTAAAGCATGCCTTCAAGACAAGGCATCTGTAACCACATTAGCTGCCTTGTTTTTATATTTGTTCACATAGGAAAAAGCCTCTAGAAACTCCATCCATTTAGCATGCCTCTTGCTTAGTTTGGTCTGTCCCTTCAAATACATCAATTGCTTATAGTCTGTGTGAATAACAAAATCCTTAGGTAATAAGTAGTGTTCCCAATTCTATAAGCCTCTAACCAATGCAAAAAACTCTTTTTCATAAGTTGAATAATTTATAGTTGCTCTATTCAACTTCTCACTGAAATAGGCAATGAGATGCTTCTCTTGCATATGAACCGCTACAATTCCTACACCTGATGCATCACACTTAATCTCAAAAGTTTTAAAGAAATTAGGGAGTGCGAGAATTGGTGCTGAACATAACTTCTCTTTAGTGATTTCAAAACTTCATTAGGCCACTTCACTCCATTTAAAGTCAGCACCCTTTTTAATGCAATTAGTCAAGACACTAGACTAGTACTAAAATTTTGCATAAATCTTCTATAAAATGATGCTAATCCGTGTAAACTTCTTACCTCATAAATGTTTGTAGGAATAGGCCACTCCTTGATAGCTCTAACTTTCTCTGGATCAACTTCAACTCCATGTCAACTAATCCTAAACCCAAGAAAAACAACTCAGTCTTGGCTGAATTAGCACTTTTTGAGATTGTCAATTAATTTTTTTATAGTACTTTAAAGACCATCTTCTTCTGCTTTACATATTTTTCCTAACCCTGGATATAAATTAGAATGTCATAAAAATAAACTACAACAAAATCTTGAATAAAATTATGTAGGACATGATTCATCACACGTATAAAGGTGCTTGGGCATTTGACAAACCAAATGGCATAACCATCCATTCATACAATCCAGGCTTTATTTTGAAAGCTATCTTCCACTTGTCCCCTACCTTCATTTGAATATGATGATACCCACTCTTGAAATCAATTTTCGAGAAGATTATAGAGCCATATAGCTCATCAAGCATGTCATCAAGTTAGGGATAAGATACCAATACTTCACTTCGATTTTATTTATGGCCCGACTATCTATACACATCCTTATAGTTCTATACATCTTTGGCACTAACAATGTTAGTACTAAACAAGGGCTCATTGACTTTCTCACAAAACTTTTATCTAGTAACTCATTTACTTGATATTGTAACTCTTTGGCTTCCTCTAGATTACATTGGTAGGCTAGTCTATTAGGTAAAGCAACACTTAGAATGAGATCAATTTGATGGTTAATCCTTATAATTGGTAGTAATTCATTCGGCATCTCATCTAGAAACAAGTCAATAAATTTTTTTACTAACTTTTCAATCAGTAAAGGTATAGATACTACCTCTATTGGCATAGCTTCCTTAACCATTATCATCAATATTGGATTAGTTGAGTGCAAAGCTCTTTCAACTTCTTCTTTAGTTGCAAATAAGTTCTTCTTTTTCTTTTCCTTATTCGCTAGCTGATCTTTTAAAACTTGTTGAGAACTAAGAGGTGCTGAGACAATCTTCTTCCTATCCTTGGTAACAAAATAGGTGTTTTTGAACCCATCATGTATGACTCTACTATTATATTGCCAAAGTCTTCCCAGAAGCAAATGACCGGCATTCATTGTGACCACATCACATACTACTACATCTTTGTATGACTTTTCAATAGAAAATAGTGCCTTAACTTGCTTAGTGACTTGAATTTCTCCTTGGTCATTCAACCATTATAACTTGTACGAATGAAGGTGCTTTGTGGTTTTTAAGTTTAATTTCTCCAGTAATATTTTTGAAGCAACATTAGTACAACTACTTCCATCAATAATGACATCGCAAACATTTCCACAAACTGTACACTTATTATGGAATATGTTCTCACGTTGGTCATCTTTTACCTTAGCTTGTGAGTTTAAAATTCGTCGAATTATAAGTAACTCCCCTTCATTTGGGTACTCTATAGTGAGCTTGTCTTTTTCCTGTTGAATTTCTACTTTATCTTCACTTTCAAATCAAATAATCATCACTCTTTAATTTAGACATTCAAAAGCAATGTGATCAAAACCAAGACATTTAAAGCACTTAATTTCTTTGCTTCTTTTTAAGTTTTTTGCATCATCAACCTTGTTCTTTCCTCTAGATGAATCAACATGGTTACTAAAGCTTGTCTTCTCTTTTCATCGTTCATCCTACTTTGAGACATCATTTGGTGTTAAAGAGATTAAGTTTATTGCCTTAAAACTAGTAGACCATGAAGTTCCTGGTTTATTTATGCCTCTTTTACGTTGCCTTTCCACCCTAACAGCAAGCTTAATTACATCCTCAAGTGTTACATAAGGTTGTAATTCCACTGCATCATAAACTTCCTTATTCAAGCCTCCTGAAAAAACCTTGCGATAAATTGTTCGTGTGACTCTTGTATCTCACATCTCATCATCAATATTTCAAACTCATTAACATAATCTTCAACACACATCACCCTTTGTTTGAGAGTTTTCAACTAGATGCACAGCTCTTGCTTGTAATAGTCAGGAACAAAGTGCTTTTGCATGAGTCTCATCATAAGCTTTCAACTCCTGATCTCCTCTTCTCCATCTCTCATTCGTTATACTTTCAAATTCTCCCATCATAGATCTATATAATCAGTAAATTTAAGGGCAGCTAGTTTACATTTTTTGAATTTCAGAATAGTCGTGGCACTCAAACCCTTTCTCCACTTGTTGCACCCATTTTAAGTGCTTCTTTGGACAACTAGCTTCCTTTGTCTATGTGCATCAACCTCATCTTTTGTTTCTTCACCATGATTAGAATCAATGGAATTTTGATAATTACATCGTTACGGATGTTGTTGAACACTAAATCTTGCGATTACTTGCTGATGACAAATCAATTGCTCTTTCATTTCTTGTTGACTTTGTTGTATGCCCATAATCTGAGCTTGTTCTAAAGAAAGCCCTCTTGGAACACTTGTAGGGTTATTTTCAGCCACATCTCACTCTAACCACTTTTCTTACGTGTCTCTTTTACCAGTAAGTGTTTCTCTCTTTACCCACTTTGAACCGGAGCTTTGATACCAAAAATGATGTGCATTGAGGAAGTTCAGATTGAACAATCCCAAAACATAATTAAATGAAAAAAGAAAGATAAAACAACTAGTAATATCGAATGATAAGTTTGCACGTTACACTCAAGAATACTAAGTTTGATTCATGACACTTTAAAATAGAATAAGGAGAGAGATAGAAATTGGGGATAATTTCAACACTAAGTTTAGAAAACTTAAATTAAAAATTCGCATATAAGAGGCTAGGCTAAATTTCAGAGCATTCAAGGTTGTATTTCTGATTGATAAGTTCAATAGTTAAAGCCAATAACAACCTTTATGATATAAGTCCAAGATTCACATAATTCTCACATAATTTGAAAAATCATGCACAGAAATACACCTAACATACACTTCAATTTCAATGTAAGTTACCTAACTTATCTAACTTTGACTTTTAAGAATAATATAGCTCACCTAACTTAGACTTTAATCAATAATCATAATATTTATTTCAACTTTCATTACATGCATGGTTGACTCTCGACAATGACTTTAACCAATAATCATAATACTTATTTTAACTATCATCACATGCATGGTTGACTTTCCACATTGCCCTATTTAAACTTAAATTTCATATAGAATTGGGCTTAGACCTTAAATAGTTTGATTCCACTTTGAGTTGCTGGACAACTATGACTTGAATCTTTTTGGCCATAGAATAGGTAATCGGCCCAGATGAAAGTCCTTAGCCTAAACCAACCTCTTGTTCAACTTGAAGCTCATCATTGATCAGGCCAAATGAAACTCCTTGGCCCAAGTTAGCCTCTTTTTCGACTTGATTTTCATAACTTCTATGCATAAATGACTAACGTGGAAGCAAATAACAAAAAAGAGCAAGGTAATGATAAATATTATGAATAAAAAATTTTAGAATAACAAGAAGAAATGGTAGATGGGTAGAGAAGTGAGTAAAAATTATTGACTAGTCATAGTACATTTATGTGATAATTAATTTAGTGTATCAATTTCAATGAAATTATTAAGAAAGAAGAGTATAGACCATTAAATAAATAATTTTATTAGAACTGATACATTAAATTAGTTACCAAATAAGTGTGTTAGGCCTAATATTTTTTCAAAGTTATCCATGGATGAGTTTGAATGATAAAAGAATACACCAATTTGAAATTAATTATTTTATTTATTAAAAGAAATAAAGGCATTATGATTAACTTTTGGCTTCTCATTTACTCTTTCCAAATTTGGCTTTCGTATTTTATTGCTACAGTAAAAAAATTAACTAGTTTCTACCTTCACGAAAAACAATGCACCAATATACGATAAATATTTTTTTTGTATTAAAAAATTCAAACGGGATCAACTACCATGTAATCTTCAGAAATTTTTTTTTTTTAAAAAAGATTATGTGGTCAACCCTTTCCATATAGTTGGCCCATTTCCCAAAGGCAATAGCTGCGTGTTTCTGGAAGCTCAAAATTTGTCCATTGGTTGCTTTCAAATAGTCATAATCATAATTTAAAAAATTTGTTTAATATAATAAGTTTGATCTAAAAAAAATAAAGTCTAAATTAAACAAATCTAATTTAAAAAGCCCAATTAATAAAATGGGTTGGACTTGAACTTTTTTAAAGCTCATCTTGAACTTAAAAAATTTGAATGAATATTTTTTTAATAAGTAAAAAATTATTATTTAAAAAAAAACTTTGTGTAATGTAACATTTTGATAAAGACATAAAAACTAATACCTCTTCCTTAAGTTTGGTGCACTCATAAGAGGTATTTATTTGTATTTACAACTTCTATATATATTATCTTATATGTAACAATAATAATTATTTATGTTATTTATCTCAAGTGTTAAGTCACAAATTAATTTAACCATACTTTGAAAAGCCTGATAAGTTCAATCTAAAAAATATAAATAAAAGTCTAAATGAAAAAATTAATTAATATACGGCCCCAAACAATTTTTTAAACTTAATTTTTAAAAGTTTAACCTGATCAGGTCTACTCCAAAACTTAAGTGTATTGGTTACAAATGATGCTTCACGCTTCTCTTAGATTTAGTTAACACATTCATTTTTTCATTAATATTAACATAACTTTAAATAATTATTAATAATTAATGTATGGGTTTTATTAAAGTGAAAAAAAATTCGTTACATATAGATAAAAAAATCCTTACATATTGATAAAAATTCCTTACTTTAATTACTTATAACTAAAGTATTTCTCAATTTGATTCCTCCTAAATTTATTTTTTCATTTTTGTCTCTTACATATAGATTTCTTTTTAATTTGATCCTTCACAAATAAATTATTATTAATAATATCCTTCATATTTTTTAAAATAATATTTTCTTGATCACGTTATTAATAATAATTTTAGTTGTGAAAAAATAAATTAAAAATGTCTATATATAAAAGATTAAGTGGATAAAAAATTTATAAAAAATCAACTTAAGAAATACTATATATATAAGGAACCAAAATAAAATATCACTCCTCCTCAGTAAAAAGCATAAACACTACATATGATCAATAGATACGCTGCAACATAACAAACCACACGAGTATTTTTATATAATATTTATTGTAAATGTTTGATGCATGTCGAACACAAATAAACTAATTTTTAAAATCATCTGTGCTTTATTAATATTTTGACATTAATTAGGCTAAATAATATTTTATTTCTCCAGTAATATGTATCTGGCATGTTGCCTACGTCAAAATATTAATAAATGCCATAATGTATCTCATATGTTTGAAAATTCAAAAAGTACGAATATTTTTCTTTTCACTCATTAGCCCGGCCATTCTTACCATGCTCATGAATATTAATTAATATGTTAATGATTTTACAAGTGTTACACTGGTTAAAAATAATTTATTATACTTACTAATAATTATGATAAATATTTATTAATTAATTTTAAGTGACATCTTTGATGCACACACAATTTTGAGTGTACAAATACACTCACGATGTGACAGAATAAAATTTTGTGACATGTTATTGATATATAAATTTGTTAATTATTAAATATTAACTGTATATAAGTTTTTGAATTTACATGTTAATTTATATAGTTTTTATTATTTTAAATATTAACCCAAAAAATAATAATTTTAAAACTATGTAACTACATTATAATTAGGTACACCAGTACACTCAAAATTATGAGTGCAGCAAAGATTTTACCTTAATTTTATTGTATTTCTTTACTAATTTTTGTTGTTATTACGTGTAACAAATTATTCTTAATTAATGAAACTAGTTCATCAGTATTTATTATTATTAGTTAGTAGAATAAATAATTTTTAACTAATAAAATTAATCAATAAATAACGTATTCATTATAAAACCCATATGTTAATTATTAATAATTATTTAAAGTTATGTTAATATTGGTGAAGAAACTAATGTGTTAACTAATACTTTCTATTTAATGGTATAAACTATAAAGAAATGAATACTAATTAACAAATTAACAAGTGAAGGAACCAAAAGGTGTTAAAAAAAGAATGAAGCATCATATGTGACCAATACAATTGAGTCTTGGTGCAACCAACTGAGACATTTCAAGCTTTCAGAACCATATACCTTCGATCTTTGGGCTGGCCTCAAGGAGATTTCTGGTCAAACTATGGGTTGCTTATGTGTAGGAGGTGATTTTAATTCTGTTTTGTCTATTGATGATACTAGTGGTTCTTCCAATATGTCATGTGACTCAACTATTTTTCCAGACACTCTGCTTGACTATGGCCTTCATGACATAGGTTTCCATGGACAACCTTTCACTTAGCAACGCAATAATATTAGAAGAAGAATTGATCGTTTTGTTGCTAATAGTCCATGGTTTACTATCTTTGATAATGTTGTGGTCAAGCACCTCCCTTAGCTCAAGTCAAATCATATTCTGATTCTCGTAGACTTTATGGGCAATGGCTTGAATAATCTTATTGGAAAGCCTTTTTCGGTTTTTAGGTTCTTGGTTGACTTATGATACTTTCCAGGATCTTCTGCAAAGTTTGTGGTTGAAGAAAAGGGACCTAGAGTCTAATATTAACTCTTTTATAGAGGCGGCTAAAGACTAGAATAAATATGTTTTCAGTAATATAATCAGGGAAAAGAGTATAATCTTGTTAAGATTAGAAGGTATAAGTTGTTCTATGGGTTTTTAGAGTAATATTTTTCTAGAAAATCTCTGGGTTTAGTTTTAAAAGGAGTATGAAGCGTTGGCTATCCAAGATGAAATTTATTGGAAGCAACTTTCAAGATGTAAATGGCTTTCATACAGAGATTGTAACACTACTTATTTTCATGGTATGACTTCAGCTCGAAAAAGGAAACATAAAAGCCTTATGTTAAGAGATGAAAACAATTATTGGATTGAAGAGCAAAATACCTTGCAAGAGATGAAGATTTCCACGATCAATTCCCTATTACTGATATGTTCCCTAATCTAATAGATACTGAGTTTTCTTCCCTAACTAAATAGGTTATAGAAGAGGAAGTTAAGAATGCTCTTCTTAATATAGGTGCTTGGAAAGCCCCTGGCCCTGACGGTATTCCTACGATGTTCTACTGTGAAGGACTCTATAGTTGATTGGGTGATTAAGGTATTTTCTAAGCCAACAACTATTTAATCTGTAAACCATACCTTTATTTCTCTTATTCTGAAAGTTCATACTCCTGAGATGATGAAGCATTATAGACCTATTAGGTTGTGTAATGTGGTGTAGAAGTTGGTTACTAAAATTCTTGTCACTAAACTCAAAGAGGTTATGCCCAATCTTATTAGGCCAAATCAATGTAGCTTGGTGCCAAGGAGATAGAGCACTGATAACATCATTATTGCCCAAGAAGTTATTCATTCTATATGGACCAAGAAGGGTAATGTTGGTTTTATTACCCTTAAAATGGATCTGGAGAAAGCCTATGATAGGTTTTCATGAGATTTTATAAAAGACACCCTGGGTGATATTGGCATTCCAGAAAATACTATCAATTTAATTTGGTGGAGTGTTACTTTCACAGACATGTAATTGCTCTAGAATAGTCATGCTATGAACCCTTTCTTTCCATTAAAGGGGATCTATCAAGGGGATCATATCTCTCCTTATCTTTTTGTTCTTTGTACTGAGAGACTTTTACAATCCATCTCGATAGCTGTTGAGCAAAAACGTTGGGATCCTATTTCTTTAAATAGGAAAGGGCCTATCCTTTCTCACCTTTTTCTTTGTTGATGGCTTAATTTTGTTCAATACTACTTCTATTTAGCAAGTGCACGTTATTAAGGAGACTTTTGAGGTTTTCTATAAAAGTTTGAGTAAGAAAGTTAATAATTCAAAATATGGCATTTATTTTTCAGCTAATGTCTTTTGGGATAATAAAAATGAGATTAGTAAGTTTTTTGGCATGAATAAAACTAATAATCTGGAAAAAATATTTAACTGTTTCCCTTTTTCACAATAGATGTTCTTATAGAGATTTCCAATATCTTATTGATAGAATGATAAATCATTTGAATGGTTGGAAGGCTAACACCCTTTTGCTTGCTAGGAGAATCACTCTGACTCACTCAACCCTTGCTTCCATCCCCACTTATGTGATACAAACTACTAAATTTCCTCTTCAGGTATGTGATCGTATGTTATCTAGAACGGTTTTGCAAACCCAAAAATTTTGGTCGCTTGGGTTTCCAAAGAGCTCGGAATTTCAACCAAACTTTTGTCATGAAGCAACCTTGGAACCTTATTCATAAGAGAGAAGGTCTTCGGATGAAGGTGGTTTGTAGTAAATATAGTTGTTCTGATGTAATTATTCTGATTGTTTAGCAACGTAGTTCTACATCTAATGTTTGACATGGAATCATTTAGATCTGAGTGTCTTTTTATCTTAACCTTCTTTGGCGGCTTGGGAATGGTAATTCAATCCATTTTTGGACTGATTGTTAGGTGTCGGGAGTTCATAATTTTGAAGATTTTGCTATCATTGATATCGTAACCGACCTTTCGGTGGAATAGAATAAAAAGTGTTTAAATTGATTCCTAAAAATGAATCTTGAAAATCAATTTATTTGGAGTCGCCACCAAAATTTTTAACAAAAAACTTTAGAAAATCAATTTAAAACAAAAAAAAAAAAGAGGGAAAATGGTCTGCGAAACTAGGGATGGGTTCAGGAGTCTATTTAAGTGTGAGGAATGTGTTAGACACCCCACAATATCCGTCCATAGGAACTGTTACCTTAAACTAGTCAATTGAAATAGAATATGACCTAAACTTTATTTCAACTATCCTTTATTGACATGTGTGCCTGTTAAATAGATAAGACAAAAATGACAATAATAGAAACAAATGGATAGATATTTACAAAGGGCGAATTTAACTTAGGATGAAAGCCTAAGACTTATATATCATGTAATAAGGATCAAAATCCACATAGTTTGACTATAAAGGCGTGTCTTGTTAGTTAGAAAATTATATTTTTTTGTGATGAGAACAGGAGGGTTTAAATTAAACAGATTTTTGTAAACAAAATAGGATTGGAATTTGGTTTGTGTGTTTTAATTTATGACAACTTGATTAATCTAGCTCTTTCGATCTCTTCATTTTCTCTCTTTCAGTTTTTCTTTGTTTAGTTTTGGAATATTAACCTTTATTTTGAAATTTAAGTGAAATGATTATGGGATAAGATTTTTAGGATTTTTAGGAATTTATATATTTTTTGGAATTAAAATGTAATTATAATGAAAGGAGTATTTTTGAATTTTTGAATTTATTTATGTTTGGATTTTTAAGATTAGAATCCATTGTTAAAATTGGAATCAAATTATAATGAAAAGCCATTTTTTGGGATTTTTGAACTTATATATTTTTTTTGGGTTTTTGGATTTTTCTAATCTTGAAGGTGAGATTATGATTAACAAGAATTTTTTAATTAATAATTAAATTTTTTATTATATATATATATATATATATATTTTTTTTTTTTCTATTAGAATTTATTTTGAACTTTAAACTATAATGGAAAAATATTCCTATGATTTTTGAATTTATGATTTTTGTATATATATATATATATATATATATATATATATATATATTAAATTAGAATTTATTTGAAACGTAAAGTAAAACTAAAATGAAAAATATTCTTAGGATTTTTAGTTACATAGTAAGTAGGACAAACATTCTTATTGTTTTTAATTAATTCATCATAATAATTTAAAGGTTAATTTTTTGAAATATGAGGAAATTTAAGGTCTTACACGGTCTTTACTAATTAACCTTTGGGTGTCTAAGGAAACGAGCGATCTCATGCAAGTACCCAAAATATGGAATAAAATATTTAGGGATTCTTGGAATTCTGTCTTCACTTTTTTTTACAAAAAAATTGAAATTAAAAATTTTTTAGTCTTATTTTAATAGGATCGACTCCCGGGAGCCTATGAAGACCTAAGTGCCAATGGCACTTTGAATTAGTTAAATTTTATAAAACTCTGACCTAATCATTTTGTAAATAATTTAATTAAAACATTTGTTTTTGCATTACTATTATTTAGGAATTTATCATTATTATTATTATATTAAAACAAGTATGTACTAATTTTTAGGATTTATGGAGATTAAAATCTCACACAACCCAAAGTGTTCGAGAAGAATAATATTCTCCCACGATAATGACAAGGTTTTATTTTTATGTATTTTTAAGAATTCTGAAATTGGAATTATTTTAGCCTTATTTTTAACAAGATCAATTCCCCTAAGCCTACGGAGACCCAAGTCTCACATGACACTTTTAATTGATTAAATTTCATAAGATACTAGCTTAATCCTTTTGTAAATGATAGAAAATATTTAATTAAAATATTTATTTTGCATTATTATTATTATGTATTATAATTATTATATTTTTTTTTACAAATATGTACTGGTCTAAGGAGATTAAAATCTCACACAACCCTAAGTATAATATTCCCACATGATATCTTTTTCTTGCAATACCAAAGCAACATCATGCTTTTTTAATATGTAATTGGAATCTATGCATCGTCATTAAAAGATTTTCTTTAAGTGATAATTTTCAATTGTTTGCAACTAAAAGATTTTATTATTCATCTAAAAATTATCAAATACTGGCCAAAAGATTAAAATGATATGAAAAAAAAAAAAAATATATATATATATATATATATGAAGAAATGTTTGCTCATATAATATTTTATAAGTTAAAATTCTTTTACTTTTATGGGAAAAGAAAAAAAATATTGTTTTACTCCTCAACTTATTACTAAATTGTCAAATAGCTTTGACTTTTTAACCATTGTAGCAACTCACCCATATATATTTTATGCCTTCTTATTTGTATATAGCTATTGATTATGGTACACAAGTATGATTCTTCATACATCACATGTGAATTAGTGGATTTTCATAATTGGTATTGTTTTGCATGCAAATATTTTTATGGTAAGAGAGTATGATCCAACTACTAGATACAACAATCTATTAGATCATGGCCTTAGGTATTGTGATGCAATCACATCCCATCTCAATTAGGTATGTATATTTTTAGGCATTTGAAATTTTAGTTTGCATATTCATAATGATACGAGGAGTATCCTAGGATGCTCCCAAAATATGTATTCATATATTGTTATGCAATTACAACTCGTCTTTGTTCAATAGATACAAAATATTCATATTCCTCACTCATTTTATTTTTTAAAATGATCTTTCAATCATTAAAAAATTATTACTTTTAATTTCTTATTGTGAGTTAATGTGGTTTAACTTGAAAGACTACAAATGGTAATAATGTGTTGGAATCAAAAATAGCCTTTGAAGTAACAATCACGGTATTGCATCGACCATAGCTTCAGTCTCCCACCAAAACAATGGTTATCTCATCACCAGCAAGCTGCAAGCTATGATGCTGAGAAACACAAACTCCTAGCAATGACTTCCTTGTTCAGATTATACCCACTAGATAGTGGTATTGAAAAAGAATTAGATTTTCAGAACACTGATCACAGCCATAGACACCATTGTATCAAAGCTATATTTTGATCTGAAGTATGTGCCTCTCTCACTTTCTCTTTATGAAAGATATGAGAGAAAAAGTGAACGGTATGAAACATTGGTAAGAATGCGTCTTGTTTGATTTCCATTTTATTCCTATATAAATAACAATATTTATAGAACTAGTTTATGTGATGGAGACTGGAGATACAATTTTGGTTTGCATTGTACAATTTTTGTTTTGTCAAGAAATGGGCAAAACACCAAATAAAATTAGCCAAGCCAGATCAACAGCTCATCAATTATAGTGCTATGAATAACTCAGCTCTAATTAAGTTTGCTTTAAAAGGTTTTACAAACTTCCGAGGAGGTTGGAAGAGTCTTCAAGGTGTTTAGAGATTCCAGAAAATGAAAAGTGAAGCATAAAGTGGAAGATATTGTAGTGCACCTCTCTTAAGGCACCTAATTAGGGCCTTTAGAAACATTTTGAGCACCTAGACACCTAGACTTACGCAAAGTGCAAAACTCTCTCAGGTATAAAAAGGACTTCTGTAAATTTTAGGTTATTATGTATCGAAGAGAAAGGTGTATATCAATTCTCTCATAGAAGAGCAAGGGTTTCAAGGAAAATGACATCTTTTCTTGCTTCTCTAAAGTTCTTTTTTGGAAGGAGTGGCCAAGGTTTTAGATCCAAATCTTTATAGATTCTTTCATAGAGGACTACTTTTTCCCTTCTCCTTTAGTTTCCATTTTTCTTCTGATTTGTGTTGTAACTAGATCAAAGTCTTCATTTAGTTGTTTCTGGGACGATAGAGAACTACTAAGTTAGGATTTGTTCAAATTGTATCTACATATGGCCGTGGAGGTTGCAATCCATTACTCTTGTAATTGTTGTTGATTAATGCATCTTTGTTGTTTGTTAATTAGGGCTTTTGTGTTGCTTGGCTGATTAAAATGATTGCAAGTGGAATGAATGATTGATCTTGGAATTTCTCATAATTTCATGCTATGGAATTGAATGCTTACAAGTTTTTTAGGAAATGCCTGATTGTAAAAATGAGTTTGAATTGTGTGGCTTTTAGGAAGGATAAATACTTGAATTCTCAACAGTGTCCATGACCTTAATTCACCTTAGGATTACTTTTGCTTAATTAATTGGGTTTAACTTGTAAGGAAGATTAATGTTTAAAGTAATGCAATTTTACTTAATTGACTACGGTTGGCTTTCGGGAAGTATTAAGTGATAATTTAGCTACATTTCTTAGTGCATTATAGGAAAAATTCAAATTAGATGATTGGCTTAAACTTTCAAGTAGAATTGAAACAATAACTAAAATAATTACTAGGGTTGGATTTATCTTTTTAGTGAGCTAAATAATTAAGAAATGGAATTGACCCATAGTGGTACAAGGTGAATAATGAACTTAATAATTCTCTTTATTCTTATTTCAACTACTAATTATCTTAATATAGTGTAATGTCTTGTGTTTTTTTATTTTTAGTTATTGAGCCTTAGTGAGTTTTGATGAGTCATAGGATAATTTAAGTAAATTAACTCTTGTTTATATTCATTTAATTGGATCCCAGTGAATAAATCTATTAGGGTCACTTGTGTATGTAAGGTAAATGATTTACATTGTAATGTCTAATTCATTAACCAATTCTTTTGTAGAAATTTTTAGGTTTTTAGCAAAAGTCATAAACAATTAAGACAAGCTCTTATTCTTGTGAGAACAATATTATATAATTAAATCCTTTTACTACTATTTCATTCATATATTTGTGAGATTGCTTCTATTTATAAAAGTAGAGCATGATACATTTAGATCTTTGGCACCGTTACAAAGGATGATGGTGTATCTTTGTTCTATATTAATAATTTTGCTTCATTTTCACGTTTTAGTTTTTATTGGATTTGAATATGTTTGATTTGAGTGTTAGTGGAATTTTTTAAATGGTACACATATGTGCAAAACTTTCTCCCAATGCATAGAATTTTGCAAAAAATTGAAAATGTTTTGATACTACCTGTGAGGTTACTTTGACATGAATTTTAATGTCAATGTTGCCTCATATGTATATATTTTCAATAAATTTTCTACTCATTATTTTGTGATGATTGATCCCGAAAAAGTGATGAGATTTTAGCCACATTTAAAATAAATGGTGCTTATGGTGAATAAGACTTTTTCTTTAAGTGATATAATTAAAACCAAGTCAAATTCTGCACCATCCACTGTCATCCCCATATCGAATACAATGGTAGAAAAATTCCTAACTAATTATTTTCCTCATGGAAAAACTGTTAAGCTGAGAAATAAAATTTCTTCTTTTGTACGAGTGAAAAAATGAACCTTGAGACATACTATAGATATAAGGATTTGTTAAGGCGTTGTCCACACACCATAGGTTGTTGCTCATTTATTTGCAAGTTGTTTCATTCTATAATGATTTCACCATTAACTCACACTACAATTACAAATGCTGGCTAATGCTTGTTCAGAAAAGAGGATCAGTAGCTATGGCAACATGAGCATCCCCAAGCCCTGGAGGAACATTAAATCCTGACATTAAGTCATCACCAAACATAACAGCACCAGCTGCTAATGCTCCAGCACCTGCTCCCACTGCAAAACCCGCAGGTACTCCTCCTCTTTGAGCAGCAGAAGCAGCCCCAGATGATGGCACATTGATGTAATCAGTTCTTGGAAGAAATGGAGGAGCATAGCCAACATGTGGAGGTGGAGGTGGTTGATAGCTTGGTCCAGCTGCTGCAGAGTAGCTTGGTCCTCCTGCATATGGGTTTGAATAGTTTGTAGGAAATGGCTTTGGATGGGAGTAGGGCATGTTTGGCTGCTGATGAATTTCTGGCCGATAGAATGAAGCTTGAGGCACTTGCTGCTGCTGATGATGGGGTTTTCCAAATCCACCCTCTGTGGTCACGTGAGGGTTACTTCCAGGACCCAGAAGCAAAATACCTCCTTCATCGCCTGCCAAATCAAGCTTGCCTTCAAATCACATTTTAAAACTCGTTTAACAAACTTCAGTCAATTGTGTGAAGAAGAAAGAAACAAAAGATGCTAAATATGCTAGAAGGGCAATACCCTTTTTGTCTACTAAAGAAAATAGCATTAAAAGTATACTACTCTAACATTTTCATCTGGGTAAGAACTATTTTAGCTCTACATTCACATATGCCAAACTCAGTTGTGTTCTTGATACTTTGACACATAGCATAGGCGCAGGGCAAGGCCTGGCCAAAGCATTGAATGTCAAGGAATTTATCTTTGGATATTTCTGCTTTACCACCAACATTTGACAAAACATGATGGATTTTCTAGTCATAAGCTCTGTGAAATATTGATATACCTTGGAACATATTTGGCTCTTCCTTTTGCTCGGAGATACGGATTGAAATGTCAATGAATCCTCGTGGCTTGTTGGATTTTTTCTTCCGTAATTGGTAGCTCCCAACTTCCTCATTTCCAGCAGGCCTTGAAGCCTCAGAGTTCTTGAGATGCTTGGCGAGAAACTCTTTGAGGATAATAGTTGCAGAACCTTGATGCTTTTCTGTGAGGAATATGGGGTCTCTGCTGAAAACTTGAACGTTTAGTGCCAGATCTTGGAGGCTCTGCTCCGAGTCATCATCAAGCAGAATGGAAAACTTGGTTCTCCAAACAGGATTTGCATTCCCAGAAGAATCAACTTTGGTGCAGTACTTGGCGTTAGGATCAACCCACCCAACGGCATACCATTGACGCTTCCAAAGAGAGACTGAACGTTGCAGCCCTCTAGCAGAGATCAAGCACACCTCAACCCAGAATTTCCCCATAGAGGGCTCAGAGAAGAAACAGGAGCATAAGGTTCTTGCTTCGATGAGGTGTGAACCGGAAAGGAGAAAAAAGTGAACGAGTTTTGTATTCGTGCCATCCCAAAAGGGCATAGAACCTTGGAAAATTTGAGAGGTTAATTTGTAAATGAATTGGAAAAAAAAAAATTTTAAGTATGAGATGTATAATTTATTCCTATTTCAAATATTAGTAGTTTACTTCAAGGAAATCCTTATCCCAAAGCGCCAATAGGGCCACCTCTAACCCGTCTTTTTTGCTGTCAAGTGCATTACAGACCAGCAAGGGTTATACTGTTGTTGACAATATATCATATATAATTGGATCTTCATAGTACAAATTACAAAGAAAAAAGTGTTGCTCACGACCTCTAGAACGTGATTTGACAAATAAATAAAATAATTATATATATATATATATTAATATTATACGATCGAATATAATTAATATTTTATTTAATTTAAATATTTTAATAATAAAAAATATACTTTTAATTTTTTACCTATATGTATCACAAATTATCATTCTTTACTTATAGAAATATTTAAAATATTTTTTTTGTTAACAAATATTTTATTTAATCTCTCACTTTTAAAAAAATTATCAAATTTAATTTTTATATTAAATTTTAAATTTAAAAGATTAAATTTAGTATTTTTAAAAAAAATTTGTGAAAAATATATTTTAATAAGTAAAAATTTATTTTAAATATTTTAACAAATAAAGTACTAAAATGATAATTTTATTATACGTGAAAGATAAAAATATATTTTACTCTTTTAATAATTTATATTCAATTACTTGATGACCATACAAATAAATTTAACATTAAGTAAATTGATCCCCCTCTGTTTATAAAGCAATAACTGGTCGAAAAATACACGTTATGAAAGTTAAAAAGGTTTTTCATCAATAAAAAAAATTGGTGTACTGATCGATTGTCACTCAACTATAATTTCCTACATCAATCAAATGTAGAATTCATGGTACAAAAATTTCCACATATCCCAAATTAAAGCAACTACAACTTAACCCATCAAAAATTAAGTGAGATTCCACGTTTCCTCCTTGTCATAACTTGATAATGTGAGTAGCATTCAAGGTAAGAATAAATCCTTGTAATATTTATTCTACATTCATGTGCTAATTATTTTAAATATATATATATATATATAAGATTTTACAAATTTTGAAATAGCACCTAAATTGTAGGAAAAATGGATTTCTTACCTCAAATGGAACACCCACACCAAATGAATGCTAAAAGAGGAGAGAAAACCTCAAAATAAGCTCCAAAAATACTTAAAATTAAGCAATTTCAGATGTTATTATTCACTCACTCAAAAGGGTATGAAGAAGTTGGGAATATGAAGACATATGGTGGAAAAGTAGTGTGAAATTGGTTGGGTATGTGAGAATTAGCAAGAAACTAGAAGAAAAATTATGTAGAGTGGTAGAAAGGCATCGTTATGGGGAGGAGTGGAGGGCTAAAGAAGAAGAGATGTGAAGAATAAACCCCGTCCCAGAACCACACCGTTATGGGGGCAAAAGGCAAAGTTTTGCAAAAGTAATATTCGTGTTATATATTAAGGGCAATGCTTTGCAGAGTATTAATATACAAAACAATAGATAACTATTTAACCACTGAACAATGCAGTAAATAATTCTGAAGGAAAGAGTCGTCTATACATAAATGACTAACTTGACTAACGAGGAAGCAAGTAACAACGGACAGCAAGGAAATGATAAAAATTATGAATAAAAAATTTTAGAAAAAGGAGGAGACAAGGTAGATGGGTTGAGAAGCGAGGAAAAATTATTGATTAGTCTTCAAACAATTGACTTAACGTATTAATTTAAATGAAATTATTAAGAGAAAAGAATAATAATTATTAAAAAAATAATTTTATTAAAATTAATATATTAAATCAATTATCATAATAAATATGGTAAGCTTAATATTTTTTTAAAATTATCTATGGACGAATTTGAATGATAAAAAAGTACACCAATTATAAATTATTTTCTAATTTATTATAATTAACTTTTGGCTGATTTTTTTATTCATGTGCATTAAAATTTATTTTTTAAAATTTTACTGTACATAAAATATTATATTTTTAAAATTTGAACTAAATCAATCTAAGTCTTAATATATTTTTTCAAAATTTAAATTAATTTGAGTCAAAATATATATCATACTTATTTAAAAAAAGACGTTTAAGCCATCTAAAGTAACGCGACAGGTGCGACTCCCTCAATCAATACTTAGATTTAAATATAATTTAAGAATATTTTATTAAGAAATCCAAGTTCTAGAATAGCACCGAAAGATTCCAGTCGAAATGGGCCCTACTTTTTTCAAAATCTCACACTTTGAAAATTATATTACGAATATTCAGACAAAAAAAGAAAATTATATTAAGAATAAATATGTAATATCATATTATATTAAAAATTAATTTTTTTGGGTAAATAGCAAATTCAGTAGAAACTCTTGTTTTATACGTCAAAGGTAAAATTTTTTTTTAATACAATCATAATTTTAAGTATATTAATGTATCTAATTATAATATAAAAATATAATTGTGATATTATTATTATTATATTTTTATATTATAACTGAGTATATTAATATATTTAAAATTATGAATATATAAACACCAAAAAAATAATTATATTTTTTTAAATATAAAAATAATTTAACCCGAAATATTATTGCAGCTTACTTTCATTTAAATACAGTATCTAAGATTCCGAAGAAAACAAATGTATATATTAAAGGTATAAAATGTTAAAATTCGGGCATTAGTTGGTCATCTAGAACCCCCCGCTGAAAAATCTTTATTATCAATACAGAACGAGACAAATGATTACGGGTCTCACAATATCAAAGCCATGATGTCACTTGTCAGCCAGATTATCCGTATAACAATCTCACTCACTTCCCCGGACACAAACCGGATTCATTATTCCATTACGTATCTATGCGTCCTTCCTCACCACGATGAAGAAATCGCGTCTAGTGTTCGTGCCTTCTCCTGGCATGGGTCACCTGGTGTCCACCGTGGAGTTCGCGAAGCTCATGATCAGCCACGACGACCGCCTCTCCATCACCCTCATCATCATCAAGCCACCGTCAGCTTCCACCGTCGATGCCTACACCGACTCTCTCGCCTCCTCCCCTAATTTCCCCGAGCGTCTGCATTTGATTCACCTCCCAAACTCTGAACCTCATCCTGGTGCTTATTTACACAACCTCGTCGAAAGCCAGATACCCCAAGTCAAACAAGCTGTGTTCAACCTCATCGAAGAGTCCAACTCGGCCCCTGACTCGCCCCTACTCGCCGGGTTCGTTGTCGATATGTTCTGTACCGCCTTGATCGACGTGGCCAACGAGTTAGGGATTCCAGCCATGGTCTTCTACACTTCCGGTCTTGCCTTTCTTGGTATGATGTTTCATCTTTACTCGCTCAAGGAACAGGGCATTGTCGATACAACGGCGTGTAACTTCAAGGACTCGGGCACTGAGTTGGCCATCCCGAGTTTTGCTAACCCGGTTCCTGCTAATGTTCTGCCTTCCGTTTTGCTCGATAAGCAGTGGGACTCATTCGTCCAAAATTATGTCACTGGGCTTAAGAAAGCAAAGGGCATTATAGTCAATACGTTCGAGGAACTTGAACCCCATGCGGTCCACTCATTCTCCAACAATGACATCACGGTTTATCCAATAGGACCCATTTTAAACGTAGTGAATGATAACGCCGTTCAACAGGGATCCGACGTCATCGAGTGGCTCGACGATCAACCTCCGTCGTCGGTTTTATTCCTCTGCTTCGGGAGCAGGGGTTGTTTTGACGAGGATCAAGTGAGAGAAATCGCACGCGCTCTTGAGAACAGTGGGGTCCGCTTCTTGTGGTCCCTACGTAAGCGATCGCCAGAAGGTTCAGGGCCGTTGAGTGATTACTCTAATCCATCAGAGGTTTTACCGGAAGGATTCTTAGATCGGACGGCTGAGATTGGAAAAATTATCGGGTGGGCTCCACAGACCCGAATCCTGGCCCACGAAGCTATAGGAGGGTTCGTGTCACACTGTGGTTGGAACTCTACTTTGGAAAGTGTATATTTCGGCGTGCCCATTGCCACGTGGCCACTTTATGCAGAGCAACAATGCAACGCGTTTGAGCTGGTGCGTGAGTTGAAGATGGCTGCTGAGATTTCTTTAGATTATAGGGGCGAGCCCAAGAGTGAAAGCAAGACGGTAAGTGCAGAGAAAATAGAGAAAGGAATAAAGCAAGTGATGGAGAGAGAGTGTGAGATAAGGAAGAAGGTGAAGGAAATGAGTGAGAAGAGTAGGAAGGCATTGAAAGAAGGTGGATCTTCCTACTCCTATTTGGGCCGTTTGATTGATGATGAATTTGGCGTGCAGTTATCAAGATGGATGGAGACAAGTCTCTCTTTTAGACAAAATGTTATGTTTTTTTCTAACTAGTTGCATTGCGTGTTTAATTTCGTTTCAATTAATCTTTTATAATTCCAAATTATATTACTGAATGAATGAAAAAAAAAAAACACAATATAGTGAAAGGAAATAGTAAATCCATATAAGCTACATAATTCTAAGGAGCTAAAATAAAACTATATCGCTGGGCTACTCAAATATTTTGGGTTCAATTAAGTTTAATTTCTTTGGACCTTGTAATTTCATTTGTCTTTTCATTTGGTTATTTTAATTGAAAAGTTATATTTATAGTTTTAAAATTTTTTATTTAATTCTCGCTATTAAATTTTTTTTTAAGTGTTTTATTAAATTTTACTAGCACGGTGATCATGTTCCATCTCAATATTTTGTGTGTATAAAAAAAATTATAGTTATTATATGAGTGATTTGAATGAATTAGTTTAAATCAAACATGTTTAGAGTTATTTTTGTTTAACAAGTTTAATGGCAATGGTTATATATAATTTAACACATTTAAATCTTTGAATGATAAAATTTTAATTAAAAACATAAAAAACCAAAAATAAATCCATAGTCACTTTACATCTTTTACTTATAGTCATTTCTGAGCCGACGACAAGGTTTGCTTTTTCTTTGAAGTTGACCAATGCCTCATCATAGGTAGAAAATTTGCTTTGCCAGCTAAAGATGACTCCGTAGTCATCACCAGAACGAAAGAGAGACTTGTAACCATTAGATTAAATTTTGTTCTCCTCTGTTAATGAATTATTTAGGGATGTCAAAAAGTTGTAAATTTGGGGATTCCGTGTGGTTTGTTCGACTGGAAATTTTTTTTTTTGTGTGAGAAATGCAACAGGAATGAGAAGAAAATGTTTTTTCGAAGGAACTTTAAGATGGAAATAGGTTCGGTCTCTATTAATTTTATATAAATATTTAATAAATAATATATATATACATTAATTTTTTATTTTTTATTTTACTTGTTATTTATAATTATAATAATAAAATATTAAAAATTCAATTTAACTTAAAAACAATTCAACTAATTATATATTAATCTTTTATTTTTTTTGAGATTTAGACGAGGTAATAGGATACCCCATTTGATGGGACCATATCTTTACTAATTTTATATAAATATTTTAAAATAATATATATATATATATTTTATTTTTTTGTATTTCACTTGTTATTTATAATTATAATAATTAAAAGTTAAAAAAATTAATTTAACTTAAAAACGATTCAACTAATTATATATCAGTCTTTTACTTCTTTAAATCTTGGATGATTTAATATAATTACTTTAAAAATACCTCAAAGTTGCAATCATATTGTAACAAAAAATAGGAAACAAATATTAGGAAAAATAATATTAAATAATTTTCAAATTAAGATTAAAGATAAACATATAAATTAGAATTATTTGAACGGTTTTATTTTAAATATAATTATTTTTTGTTTTTTTTTCATAATTAACGCATCCCCACGGGGAATGATCTCCCAAAGGTAGAAAATGAAAATGAAAATGGAGATGTTAGAACATGGCAACCAACACCCAAGAATGAGGTGAATTAGGTATTTACAAATATTTCCGTTATTTTCTAAATTTCTTTACAAAATACTTGTTATGAAAATTATTAGGAAATGTATGAAGCAAAACTATAATTATATCAATAAGGGAAAGATTTATATTGATGCTTGGAGTACGTGTATATATATATATATATATATATATCAACACTTCAAATATCAATAACATATAAATATGATAATTTAGAATATAAAAAGTATAGGAATAGAGAATGTAATCTCAGATATTTACCCTGGTTCTGCTCCAACCTAAGCTTACGTCCAGTACCCAAGCAACCCCTTAGGATTTTGAACTATCTAAATGATCAATTACAACAATCCAAAAAAAACCTTTCCCCTAATTACAAATCTCATGAAAAACCTCTTCTTAATATCAAGTATTCATTGTTTGAGTCCTTCAAGGAATCTTTCCCTCAACCCAAACACTTTTTGGCTGACACCATCGAGGAACCTCATTGAGATTCTCTCTTAAAGAAGAAAGAAATACAAATGAACAAACTTCATCAAATAAGTAGATATACAAAATAAAGCATTAAGAACTCAAATGATAAAGAATATACAAGTTTTGACTCAATGATGATTGTTTCTCTCTCAAATATGATATAACAAGCTAAAGATCACATTACAACATTTGGTTCTTGTGCTTTTTGAGCTCTTAAGACATATATTTATAGCCCAAAAAGGCAAGAGAATTGTTTGGAGCTAAGGAGAAATTCAAACTTGTGCAACTTGATTGTTGTAAATAAGTAGCTTTATTTGTTGACTTTATGACCATCATCTATTCCATAGCCTTAACTTTATATATTCATAGCTTTTGCATTTTAACTTTATTTTAAAAAAATTAGATATCACCAAAAAGTTATGTAAGTCTTTTTTCTATCCTGATAAGCTTCATTGTAGAATTCATCTAATTGTTGAGATATTATTGAAAGAGTGACAAAACGTCAGATAACAAATAGATATACAAAGTCTTAAATTGGGATATTCATAACTCATTTATTTTAAATTAATTTTAAGCATGTGATATACAACTGGAACTCTGTGTGAGTCTAGTTTTATATGCAATAAACCTCATTTAAAAATTCCTATTAAATGGTGAGATATTGTTGAAAATATAACTAAAGGTCAAGAAAAAGTGTAATATTCATACTAATAACTTTGATAATCATAACTTTTTAAATTTAATTCTATTTTAAACATATGATATTTAACTAGATAGATATTTAAGTCTATTTTAAGATACAATATGTTCATTTCGAAATTCCCTCTGATTTGTGAGATATGATAAAAAATAGTGATTTAAGGTCCAAAAATAATTCTATTAAAATCCATATTTTTTTTTTATCTTTTTAGCTTAAACTTATATTTTGAGGATCAAAATATATTAGGTCAATAAATGTAAGTCCAACTGAATTTAACAAAATAATAATAAGCCCATGATAATTAGTCCAACTTACAAACTAAATACTTGGTCAAATTTATATATCCCAATATGTATATTTTAATAACAATTAATAGAATATAAACATTTTTTACCAATTCTATAAATATATATAATTTTAATTGTCTATAATATTAGAGCCTATTAGATATAATATAAATAAGCATATTTTATATAAGGGATGATTTAAGTATAAAATATTACATGTTAATAATTAATTGATTAAACAAATATTGATACTATATATCTTACTCATTTGTTACGTATTTGTCGAAATAAAAAAAATTATAACATTAAATTTTAGGGTTAATAAAAAATTTAATTATGATGCAGATGAGGAGTAAGAAAATACTTCCCGGGCCTGCAAAATTGCCATATCTTGAATTGGTGAGTTAATCAATGGCAAATTTCAATTTGAACAAACTTCTCTACATGGTTTTCTCAACCAAAAGAATATTCGTTACAAATGAATCAAACGATGAAAGCAAATTTCTCGGACATTTGTTGTCCAATATGAGTAAATATCAAGTTGAGTAAATTATAATATTTTTTATTTTATTAAATTATGAGTTTTTTAAAAAATATACAAATATAATTTAAATCGAAACATTAATTTACATTTAGTTCAATGTAAAATGTTTTGACTAAAATATTTTTTATGAATCTAAATACATTTTTTAAATTTAAAATATTCAAAATAAATTTTTTTAGTAAAAAAAATCTTAAATTGGACTAAAGTATAAAATATTTTTATTAAAAATTTATATATAATTTACTTTATTATATTTAAGCATTATTTTCCCCCTCGAATAATCATTCTATGAAATTATGCTCTTTAATTTTGTCACAATCACGTTGCCTTTATCATCGGTCGTTACTTTACTCAAGTGCACATGACATGATGGGGTGTTGCTTTTCCCTGTCGGATCGATTTCGGTATCGCAGAAGGAATATTCAAGCTCGTTGACATATTTACTATAATACCCTTTGCTCCACTACTCTTCCATATAATTAAAGATTGGATTAATTAGAGTTTCAAAACAATAATTTATATTTATTAGAGAGCAGAACTGCATATAATATATAATTATAATTTTATCCCAAATTGCAAAAAGAGAACTCAAAAGAAAGAGTCCAAGAAAGGTACGTGATTGATTTTTCTCCCCCCAATTACCTGTATCTTTCTTCATCAAAGAATTTGGATGCGTTTCTCCATCTAATGAAAAATACTCTTCATATTTATTAACATGATAGAGGTAAAAAATCATCGAATTAAATATTTAAATTAAAAAATATAAATTTTTATAAATTAAAAAAATTAAATTAAGAATATAAAATATATATATATATATATATATATATATATATACAAATTAAAATTTTAAAAATTTAAGAGTACGACGACTTTCTGCCCCCTTGAATTACTAACATAATAATTTTGTGGTCATCCAAAAATGTCCATATAAAAATCTTGCAAGTGTTTATATAGCATCAGATTTATGGCTGTAAGCAGATAAAATGTTTTCCCTTCTCATGAGTATCTTTACGTGTTTTACTTCATCAGATTCAAATATCAATTGATCTCTTATATTTCTAGATAAAATTGTTGAACAGTATAGTGAAAGAGAGTAATAAATAAATTAAAGCTATATGGCATATTCTTCTGCTACTGTTGAATTACCTTTTAAGTTCGTATAATTTTTATTCAACATTATTTATTTCTTATAGTTTAAAGATATGTGAGTAAGTTTATACTTTGAAAATTTTTAATTTAGTATTAACTGCTATATATTTTTAGCTTTTAAATTTAGCATCTATTGTTAAATTTTTTATAAATATATTATTACATTTTATATTATTTTAATATCCTGAATATATATATATATATTAAATAAAAAATGTTAAAACATTATATGGTTATTCACATGCTAATAATATATTTATTATAAAATATTTTAAATAGTAAGAGCTAAACTATTATTTTTTTAATTAAAAAGTTTAAATGATAAAATCAAATAAAAATATGAAGACAAAAAATAATTGAACCAATAATTTACGACGACTTTTATGCCTCACACTAATAATAATTTTCTTGGCCGACAAGCAACGGAAACCTACTGGTTGTGATTTTTCATTCATGTGATGCACTCCTTCTGAAGCCGACAACAAAGTTTGCCCACCCTTTTATATTGACCCATCGTGTACTTTGGTTTTGGCTCCTACGTCGAAGGCACGAAATCGCAAGCGACATTCGATTTGGCCACGATTAGGAGATAACTTTGCTACAGTACGGTATGATTGGAATGTCGTGCTTTGCTGTTCAGATTCGGACCGGAGGTCACATAGTGAGTGCACGTCACTAAGGTTAGACTCGCGAATTTAAATAAATTTGTGAGAAATAGATAAATTTATAATGTAAATTTGTAAAAATTTATCTCAATTAATAAATAGTTATCAAAATATATAATTTTATAATTTAAATACTATATATATTAAAAAATTATTTAAATATAATTTAAATTATACTTAATTAAACAAAAGCTATTCATATTTCATAATTTATAATACTTAATATGAATATTTTAAGATGATCATACATAAATAATTATTCAATATAATTAATTAAATAATATTTATTTTATTTTATTTAATAAGTACATATTAAATGTAATTTTATTATTTTTATACATATTCAAACTTGCAATAAAATAAATTGTAAAAGTTTCATTGAAAAAAAGTTATCTATATCTTATTTAGTTTTGAGTTTAAATTATTATATTACTGACTTTACAAGTTAGTTGATACGTTAAAATTGTAAACTTAATAGACTCGGTAAGTCAACTCATAAATTTACCTAAGTTTGTATTTAGTTCGAGTTTACAATGAGTTGACTCATTTTCTTTATATACAATTGTAAACTTGGATAATAAACTAACGAGTTTGACAACTATGTTGGTGACTAGTGCTCAGATTGGGCCACAAATCATGCTTTGCTGGATTCAAGGGCAATTTTGGAAAAAAATATTTACTTTCCCAAGGATGTTGCTCATTTTCATTAGTCCCTTGGCAAAAAGTTATCTCCTAGGTTTCTTTGTAAACATCTCTCGGAATCTGGATCCCCTCTAGTAATACTGGAGGGGACTATTTTCTCCAATAGAATGACCATTAGTCCTTAATTTTTGTATAAAATATATTTTTAAAAAATAAAATATAATTTTTTTATATATTTATATTTTAAATTTTTTATAAGAAATAATATATAATTGAAAAATAAAAAAATTAAATTGTTTTTAACATTTCACATTTTATTTTGTATATTTTAGTGTCTATTTTTTTAATTAGATATCATTATGTATGAAAAAATAATTTAAAATATTAAAAAAAATATATATTTGTTTATAAAAATAATTATTTTTTGAATTTTAAAATTATATTTTATATAAAAATTTAAGGCCATTCATACATTAATGCAGAAAATGGTCCACTCCAATCATTGGAGGGGATCTACGTGCCATCTCTCCCATGACATTGTTTTGCTTTGTACCAAACAGTATTTCAGTTCTGTTCTTCATCCTCTTTCTTAGCCTCTTTTCTGCCTATCAAACATGCTTTCAGTCCTAGTCTAATGGTGTAATAAAGACATCAACCACAATTGTAAGTTTATCCGAAAATTAATGAGCATAATTTCATAAATTGATTGTTCAAAACGAAAGTTCCATGCACTAAAAAGTGATTTAAAAAAAAATAAATAAATCTCGTATTGTTATAAATCATATAGTTAGGTGGGTATCCATAACTCCCAAAGTAACTCTTTAGGTTCATATGCCCTTTAATCCCTAAATAATTCATATTGTACAATAATGTAGATTAAATTCATTATAATATATTGGTCTACCTTTATGAACTTAAAATTTATAAGTAGAACTATGTAAGGAAGAAAATAAAAAGTGAATGAGAATGTTTCTCCCATTTCTTCTTTCAATTTTCTCTCTTAATTTCTTTTCTATTTTTCGTTGATTTTATAACACATTATCATTACAATCTTGCTCCAAGTTCTCAATTCAAATCAAATTTAGACTTTCTCATTTGATTTCAAGTTATCTTTCCACCCCACTATTTTATTATGATATCATATTATTGTAATGATCTTATGATAATTGATTTATGCATTTGATAATTTAGCAGATTTGTTCATTGAAACATCACCAACAAGCACAATTGAGAAATTAGGAAGTGACGATTCAAAGACATTAAATGATGTTTTCATTAGAGGGAGTGAAAGACGTGTTGCACTCTTTTTTCTTAACCAAGTTTTTGTCCTACTAGGTTTGGTAAAATTTTTTAACAAGACAACTTTCAATAAATGTCATAAATATTGTGTACTCTTGTTTTTTTATTAGGTTTTTATCTCGTTGTGTTTTTCCTAGTAAAGCTTTAATAAGGTATATTATTTGTTAATGGATATCTAAGGAGGAGTGTTATAAATAATATAATTGTGTGAATTTCCATAACCCCTAAAGTGACTATTTAGATTCATATACCCTATAACTTTTAAAATAATTTCTATTATACAATAATAGAGATTAAATTCATTGTAATTTATAGGTCTGCCTTTATAAACTTAAAGTCTATAAATAGGATAATATACTAAGGAAGAAAGTAAAAAAATTGTTCCTCTTATTTCTTCTCCCAATTTTATTTTTTATTTTCTATTAGTTTTATAACATTATACATTTTTATTTCTCTCATCCATAGTACATTGATTAGATTAAAAAAAGTCTTTCAAAAAGGCTCTTTTTTCTTGGCTATTGAATACAAAAGTCAACCACTTTTAAAACAAATATAGATCTCTTATTACCATTGAATCAAAAGGTCAAGGGATGACCATGGCCCTCACCTATCCTTTACTAACTCTACCCTTGGTAATTGCTTAATGGTAGGCTGTTCATCTTTCTTGTTATATCCAAATAATAGATAAAAGCATAAATTAAAACATTCTAGAGTTATAAAGACAGTTATTAAATCATTAGCACCACATAAAAACATTCCTCCTAGAGTAGTTGTTGAGTAAGGGCCTCCTTTTCTTCTCGAAGTAAGCTAATTGCATGTAGAGATCTACAAGGGCTTATAGTTTAATTGGTTGAAATTTATTGCTCATAATGGGAATATTGTAGGTTTGAGTTCTACTAAGCCTGTCACCATGTTCTCTTCACCCTATACAAGAAGGTAATTGAAGACCCCTCCATTCTTCATCAATGCTTTAAATAGTAAACAATGATAAGAAGAAAGTCATTGGTGAACGATACATAGCAAAACCACTTGATACTCAGTCTCATCTTGATTTTGAGCCTTAGCATCTAGTGGAAACTCAATCTCGTCCCAGTTTTTGAATTTTAAAACTTTACCTGATACTTGATGAAGGTTAATGCAACCCTCGTCTTTAGTCTTTATTTTGCACCCCAACATCAAGTGAAAGCTCATTCTCATCCTATTTTTGGAATATTATAGCTTTATATAATACTCGATGGAAGCTTAAATTGCAAACTTCGTCCTCAATCTTGATTTTGAGCCTTAACTTTAGTGACAAGTAGTCCCTGTATGCTCAAAAAGAAAATTTTAATGTAGTTTACAAAAAAAACTATTTTAAATAATTGGCAGCATATATGGCATAGGTCTTCCACCTTGTAGGGCTAAACAAAAACCTAATGTCTTAGTGAACCTAGCCTAGCCTGGCTTAATCAGGTCGGTCCAGGCCGAGTTTAAGGGACACCGGGTTTGATATTGTGAAGAAGAGAGGCTGAAAAAGGCACAGGGTCGGGCTGGGTCTAGGGAAGGGGAAAATCAAGGTTTGCCCGGGTCGGCCCGGCCCGGAGGCTAATTTTTTATTAATATTTTATATTTTATTTATATTATTTAATTAATTTTTTTTTTTGTTTCCTACTGAAGGAGTGAAGGTGAAGTCTTACCATGAACTCTTATTCTCACATCTCAGTTCGCACTTCGCTGACTCTCTCAGTCTCTCTCTTGTACCAATCTCTCTGTCTCTATGAGCCGTCGACTCTCTCACTGTCTCAACCCTCATACCGACACTCGCATCGCAGTCGTCCACCATCGTCTTGTCTTTCGTTACTTAAACTAGAAGGTGAGTCCACCTAAGGTCATGAAGCGTAAGTCATTTCCCAGAGCCAGAGTATATTTGTTGCTGTTGCTAGTCGTCATCGTGGCCACCCTCCAAGCTCCGTTTTGTGTGTAACCGCCTAGGAAGTTGCTGAAGTTGCCCAATTGCCGTGGAAATTGATCATCGTGAGTTGGTTTAGCCTTAGCCCTAACTCTGTGCTCACTGTTGTGCTATTATTCCTCATTGTGGATCAATTTGAGGTAAGTCAAGGTATTATTTTGTTCTTCTTGCGTCCTGGCATCCTTCACACTCACTGTGGATATCAAAATCTTGTGTTAGATAGGTTTGCCTAAATTTGTGATTAAAAATGCTTGGGAATTTTGGATAATATTGATGATAATTTCAAGTTATGCATTGTTAAGAGTAGATTAGGTCTTGCAAATGCTTGTACTATGATAGTTAGATCTTTATTTTTGATGAACAGGAAATGCATTATAGTTTATAAGAGTTTACAAGCCTCAATTGAAATGAGTTTTTGTCTCAAATCTATTATTAGTGATTGTTTTATACCATGTTGACATATGCGGCATTGAAGGTGTAATATCCATCCTTTCTCCAGCCTTTGTAGGAATTCTGTGTTTTCAATTTCATCTTAGTACATCAAAGATAAAATTCAATTTTGACCTATGTGTCTTTTGGTGATTACTTGTTTAAGAAAATTATTAGGTATTAGATGAAAGGGCTAAATAATAATGAAAATTAGTTGTACACTTATGGTAGTTGTTAGGACTTTTAGAGTCACTTCTTTTATATATGAAGCTATGAAGCAAAGGAATTTGGATTCAATACATTTTTTTGGGCCAAATGTATGTGCATTTGGCTTGATCCAGTAATTATTTTAAAAAAATTAATTAAAAAATAGAAGTAAACAAAAGTTGGATAGGATCTAGTCAAATGTAGGTATATTTGGTGCCTAGAAACACATTGGATCTAAGAGTGCAAATTCCCTATAGATAGAGATAGGGCTAAATATATGCTATGTAGATTTATAAGAATAGCATATAGGGAAAAGAAAAATTACTATACCTCTATTTTTCTTTTTATCTCTTTCCTATAACATATCGTTACCATTTAGTGCTATAGCCTATAGTATATAGTACTGTAAGGTATTGATTGACCACAAATTTCATTGTTTATAGAAATTTATTTGAACTTCTCTTATTGAGATTGAAAGCATTTTATTTTTTTTAGAACTACTATATTATATTTTATTATAACTACTAAAATGGTGTAAGCTACAACTTCGGGTGCACTATACTGGGGAATGACTTTCTTGGCAAGAAAAAAAAAGCATTTTTCTTGAAGGATTGGGAATGACTTAAAAATATTGTTTGTTGATGGTCTGTTGCTCATTTTATATTTTTTAATTAATTTCACATAGAGGTAATAGGTTTTATATATATATATATATATATATATATATATATATATATGTGACACAACATTTGCTCTAAATTAAATTTCTCTTCATCAAGTGTTCCTTGAGGTTGCATTTTTCTGTATTGGTGAATGCATTTTTATTTTACTTATTCCATTAATAATGTTTAAAGTTTTTGTTAAAGGCTAATTATCTTTTAATTATAAAAAAAATTCTTCTTTCCTTCTAAATAATAATAATATAACATTAAACATAAGCTGCTTGTATAGATGTAATGCTGATTACTGAGTCATTTGTGCAAACTTTCAGTTTAATATGCTGTTAAATGTTCCACTGTGTTAGTTGATGTTGGATAGATGGATTCCAGTAGTCAACAATCCCCAGGAGAAGGCCAATCTCAAGCCAGCAATGTGCCTTCTTCCAACTCGAACCCGATAGCCACAATACCTGATAACAATACCATAACTCTGACATCTACAACATCTGCATCTACATCTGCTGTGAAGTCTACTCCGGTAGGTGAGAAGAGGAAACTTCCTCCACAGAAGTTAGGTGTGTGGGAGCATTTTACAAAGCTCCCATTAGAAGAGACCAATAAGGAGGTTTAAGCTGCTTGTAATAACTGTGGGACTTCGTACACCTGTGACCCTAACAAACATGGCATGGACTCCTTAAAAAAACACTTAGGAAGATGTCAGAAGCATCACAATAGGGCCTAGGAGACATCCCAATCTATGTTAGCCTATCTGACCCCACCAGGTTCATCTCAACCAAGAATATTAGTCCCACATACATATAATGTAGATGCATGCCGCAAAGCTGTGGCTAAATATGTGATATGTGACGAGGAGCCATTTTGAGCCGTCGAGATGTATAGGTTCAAAAGTCTATTGAATCAATTAGAACCTAGATATCCTTTTTCTTCAATAATGACCGTTGTTAAAGATTGTTACAAAATCCATGTTGAGGAAGGTAGAGATCTCAAGGGTTTCTTGAAGAACTCATTTAATCGTGTTTGTTTGACAACTAATTATTGGACATCAGTGCAAAACTTCAACTATATGTGTCTCACAACTTATTTCATTGATGAGCACTGGAGGTTGCAAAAGAAGATAGTAAGTTTTTGTCCTATTGAAAATCATAGGGGTGACACCATAAGAAAAGCCATTGAGAAATGTTTGCTTAGGTGGGGGATTGAAAAGGTGTTTACAGAGACAGTTGATAATGCAAGCTCGAATGACACAACAGTTACTTATTTAAAGAAACGTTTGAGAAGTAGGAATGAGTTGGTATGTGGGGGAGATTTTTTACATGTAAGGTGTTGTGCTCATATTTTAAATTTAGTTGTAAACGATGGGTTGAAGGATTTGCACGATTTTATTGATGCCATTCGAAATGCAGTGAAATACGTTAGGTCTTTTCCTACGAGATTGTAAAGGTTTAAAAGTTATGTGGAAATTGAAAAATTCGAGTAAAAAAGTTTGGTGTGCTTGGATGTTCCAACCAGATGGAACTCCACTTACTTGATGTTTGAGCATGTCGTAAAGTTTCAGAGGGTATTTGATATAATGGAAGACGAAGATGAAGGGTTTAATGCTCACTTTAGAAAGGATACGTGTCAAAAAGGTCTGCCCAATGCTTTAGATTAGAGTAATGCAGTTGTATTTGTGAAGTTTTTGAAGGTGTTTTATGACATGACATTGAGGTTATCTGGATTGTTGCATGTGACAGCAAATACCTGCTTCCATGAAATTTCACATGTTCAACCTTGTTACTTGCAAGTTTTATGCATGATATTCCAATTATCGAGGAAATGGCTCGTAATATAAAAAGTAAGTATGAAAAATATTAGGGTCACTCAGAAAACCTTAACATGTTGCTTGTAATAGGGGTAGTATTGGACCTTAGGTACAAGCTTGCACATATGAATGCCACATTTGAAGACATGTACCTTGATCTTGAAGCATGTGAGAGCATGAAGAAGAGGGTCAAAGACAGTTTGTATCGCTTGTATGAACAATATTCGGATGCGGTTGTTCCAGGATTAGTTGAAACCCTTGGAGATTCAAGTGTGGCTTCAAGCACTTCAAAGTCTAGAGGTTTAAATAACCCAGACTTTTTCCCATTTAGTCTACGGGATAAATGATAGTCTTTAAAGAGGGTCAATGTTGGTGTAGACCAAAAATCAGAGTTAGAGAAGTATCTGGAAGCTGAAGTACTTGATGATGAATCTACATTTGATATCTAGGCATGGTTGAAAGAAAATTTACCAAAATATAAAGTACTCTCTTGGCTTGCACATGATGTCTTAGCCATGCCAGTGTTTACTGTTGCTTTTAAATTAGCATTTAGCATTGGTGGACAAGTGCTTAATGTGTTTAGGAGTTCATTGTCACCTAAGATGACTAAGACACTTGTGTGTGCCCAGGACTGGCTAACCCCTCGAGACTCCAAGTTTGATAATCATAACTTTAACCAGTTTAAAGAATTCGAAAGTCTTGCATCTGGTAAGCTCTTGGTAAGTTAATATCTAAAGTTCTCTTTTCATTATCAAGTTTTAAAAATTAATATAAATTTAAAAATTCTGGAGATTCAAGTGTTACAAATATGATGTTATGAATAGTTATTTAAGTTTAGTGTTTTTTTTATTTCCAGTTTATGAGTAACTAACTATCTTTGATGGACAATATATTTCTTAATGTATGTTATTTTTGGTTCATAGACAGAAATGTTATTGGTTTTATTGGTATGAAGTCAGTAATTTTTAAGGCCACATTTTGAGGTAACTTTTTAAGTCATTCCTATTGGTCACTGCTATGCTATCTTTATTTGCCCCATCATTATTTATTAGCAATGAAGTTGGTATATTAGCCAAAATTTAGAGTAAGTTAATATAATTTTCCTTTAAATATTTGGATTCACTTTGGCATAAACCCGATGACATTACATTAACTTAGGCTTGGTTTTCTTTGTGTGTGTGTGCCACTGCCCACTAGTGTCCATACTTTCTTTGTAAGGCCGCACATCTTGTGGACAACACTAACAATGTTGGTTACTTCCAAAAGGTATATCTTCATCAGTGATGCTCCTTTAATTTTGTTCAAGAATTATAATTTTATACTAAAACTTTTGGTTTTTCACTACTTTTGGTTATTAGGTGTTGACAGCCATTGAAAATCAGGGGCAGAATTTGGTTCTATGACTGTTTATGCTTTCTGTTTTGTTAACCACCAAATGAAACTACAAAAATCCAGCGGATGAAGAGCCTTCCACCATAGCACTCTTCTATATTTCCAGTATCATCTTTAAGACTTGCCACATTGCTGGGAAAAAAATCACCAACCATCAAATGGACAAAAATTTCTACTATACATTCACTGGAATTTTGTTTTATTTTACTTGTTTTACCATAGAATAACTTTTTCATTGTAAGTTAGAGGAATATATCTAAACCTTCCTTACAATAATGTTAGACATAATCATATGCTGAAAATTGTTTCTTTCGCCATTTATCAATTATCAAGTATGCATGTTTCGTCCAAATCCTTTTTGCTTTTACATTTGAATGGAAATTATAATTTTGCATCCTGAAATCTTTACTGTGCATGAACCTTTCTAGATAAAGCAGATAAGGACAACACTTGCGATTACTTCACTTTTGCACATAACACTTGTAAGAACTATTTTCTGGGAACATAAATGCTCATTACTGTTGTTTGTCAGCACCTCTTCCTCTATTTCTATGTGTTTGGAATGTTTCCGTTCCTTATTTTGCGTAGTAATTTAGTCAACGTTTGTTTTATTTTTTTTCTTATTTTGCAGATGCTAGATGGAACATGTTAGTAATTAATTTCCTCATTTGTTGGGACTTTCCTTGACTACGATGTAGCAATCTTTTCCTTTCATATATGTACTATTTTGCTGCAGAAAATAATAAAAAACACATAGCCAGTTGCTCTGCATTATTCATCAATTACTTGTTGATTTATAATTGTCTCTATCAATGCTCTTAACTTTTATCATTGTTATGAAGTCAAATGTTAATTTACCATTTCCTTTTAGCCTTGTGAAGGGATCAACCTTTAACAATTATGAGGGATGAATTTTTTTAGGTTCAATACTACTTAGACAAGGTTGACAATAAAGTAAAATCTTTAGTATTTAATTCAGAACTGACAAGTTACTTTATACCACTATGTACATGTGCAATGCAGTTGCATTGTTTGCTTAATATTAGCTAAAAGTATGTTAAAAGTACATTTCTATATTTGTAACAGAAGAGAACAAATTGGTTGGTTACACAATTAAATTTCTATTGGATTACTTGTTGAAAACAATTATTCTTTTTGCCTCAGAGGCCTTGTCTAACTCAAATGAGATTAGAAGTCAACTACCATTTGTAATAAATTGATCTTGGGGGGCATCCCTTTTATAATCTTTGAATAATTAACATTTTATTTAAAGCTGCCTAAAGGTTGTTATTGATGTATACAAAGAATGTATGAAATGCTCTTCCTCATGCCTATAGTTATTCGCAGTCCTAAAATTTAAAACATACTCAAATTTGATCTTGATTGCCTAATGAATTGCCAGCTTTGATACTTTGGTTTGATGCTCGGTTTTGGTTGCAATTCACACCTGTGGTAAGTGTAGTTGGCTGATTTGTTGGTGCCTAGTGACAAAGTTTGATTTTTTTAAAACTTAAATTTTGATATGAAACTGGCTTATTTTATTTTTAGGTTATGCCTCCACTGTGGTGCAGGTTAGATAGGCTTTGGTTTTCTCATCCTAGTGTTTTAAAAGGGTCTATGACTAAACAACCTTTTCTTTGTCCTTTGGACCAGATATTTGAGGTATTTTCAGTTTGTTCATGTGATTCCTTATGGTTGCTATTCATTAGTACATGTGGAAAATAAAATAATAGTCATAAGTCATTACTTATGGATGTTGGTACCTGCCAAAGATTTCACAACACTTGTTTTCATGCATTACTAGAAACGAACTAGTAACATATAAGACATAGGTAATGCAATGCTATAAGATTCGAGGAGTTATGTTCTTTATAGGACCTTAAACTAATTGTTCTTCTTGAATAAATTCAGCATGCTTCATAGCCAATTAATCAAGAGAAAATCCATAATGTTGATCTCACTGAGATAGCAAAGGTCAATAAGAAACAATAATTAAGTACATATATTTGTAAATTGCAGGTTTTTGTCATAATGTAGTTGTAATGATCAAACAAACATTAGAAAAACATTGGTGAGGTTCAAAGTTTATTATAGAAGTTACAACAAACAAGTATACATCTCACAAAATGTTTTATGTATTTTTTGGTCTGCAAGAAACAGTAAGTACAAGTAGCTTATAGAATCACCTTTTAAAAGCAACCCTCAAAAGCCCTAGTAGTTTTTCAGACTAAAAGTTCTTCTAATTTTATCTCTTACCCATCCTTTCTTTCTTTCTATCTCTCCTTTATTTGCATGCATAACTAAAGTACTCTCTCACTTAATGCCTTATACTGGTTGGATGTGCACTTTATTGCAAGTGAATGTCATGTTACAAGCACTCCTAGTGGAAGAGTTTGGTCCAGGCATAGATATTAAAGAGTACTCAATTCTTGATAATCCTTCTATGCCCTCGGAGGTAAATGAATGTCCCTTAATTAAATCTACTTCCAATTTATTAAGTCTTGTTTCTTGATTGATGTTACTCAATGGCAAGTTGCTTGTTGAGTTATTGAGTTCAGGTGAAAATGTCATGGCTTGATGTTTGTCTTTATAAAGAAGGGACTCAAGATTGTGATGCATCAAATGCTACCACTGTTAGGGGATTACTCAGATTTCCAAAGCATAGCAATGATGAAACGATATTCTCAAATTTGTTCAACCCTTACCACCAATTTATTTCTGCTCAAAATCTTCTAAAATCAACTAAGTAAATTGATGTGATTAATTTTTATGCCATATCTCCTTTAATAGATTTTGATAATTATATTAATGGTAGAAACATTAATATACTACTTTGAGAGTGTTTTAAGCTTATCTATCTATGTAGTTCTTTCTGGCACAAAATATGGCTTGAAGTAGACAAGAGGAAAGTTTGGTCTTGGTGCAAAGATGGTATTGGCAACATGCACAACTTTTAATCTCTCACTCTCTCTCCCTTTCTTTTTTGAGTAGTTGACATATCTGATTTGGCTTTATTAATCTATATTACTATATTATTCACATATGCAGGCTCTAATATGGTCTAAAATGAGCACCAGGCTTCCTATTGAAATCTTGTTATAAATGAGAAACCAAAATTATATTTCATTTTGCATGCTGGATATTGAAATTCATCAATATGTTTTTTAGTTATTGCAAGTCACTTGATATATCAACTCCTTTTCCACATAAAAGAAAATGCTTCAATTTTCAGGAACATTCCACATGTACATTTACATGAAAAACGGGAAAACAAAGATTGCTGGCATAGAGCTAAAATTCAAGTGGTCATAGAGGGAAATTGGACAACTTATTGTGTATGTAATACGTAGGAGGTAATTTAATTATTTAATTGCAGTTTCAGATATTATTTATTGCATATCCAAATTTTTATTGTTGTCATGCTAATTTATTTTACTTTTGGACCAATAATCGTATTAATTTGTAAATATAAGCTCCTTCGTTTTCATTTACAGTCAAAGATATTGCATTACATGAGACAAATGGCTGTTATCACTCCTTATGCACAGTTTCTATTTAAATTTGTGTCAAATGCACTTAAGTATGTCTTTCTCTATTGAGAATTTCTCCCCAGGGACAAATTATGCACAATTATCTCATACCAGATCTCTTTGGTAGCAAGAATGTCACTATAAGGTTTACTCGTAGAACGGATGTAATGCCACCAGTTCCTTTGGCGACAAAGCATCATCCATCCTCTGTTGATTTGTTGCTAATTAAATGACTAATTGCTGAAACATCAAAGTAGAACCTCTTGCAGTTTCTATAGCATGAATTAGTAAACATTAGCAAATCCTATGCGAAAAGATTGATAGGTAAGAAAAATTGGAATCTTAACCATAATTTGATAGAGCTTTTTAGTGCTTTTAATGGAATTGTTATTGTTGTTCTCTGTGAATGTAGTTTGCTGCTTCAAATGAACATCAAAGGCAGTTCCTTCATATACTAGAAGAAGTATTATAAATGGTTCTATCTCAAGTCTCTAATCAAAACTTGAGGCATACTTTACAATTTGGAATTGGGTTACATCTTATAGGCCTTAATGACAAAGACAGATCACTGGTTATGGAATTATTTACAAATAACAAGATTCAGTCATATATTTGTGACCTAGAAATTGGCAATCTTTAGTAGAATATCATGAAAAACACATTTATCTTTTGGCTCACACTTAGCTAATTAGGTATTGCATGATGTCAATGTAGGTATTGGTTTGTACAATACAAGCACTAGCATTAGTATTTCCATTTGATTTATTTATAGGAGGAGAGAGCATTTATTGTTATAGTTTTGCACACAATTTGAAGTATTAAATTGTTAATTACTTTCTTTAAAAGATTTTGAATGTTTTGGGTAGTGAACAGTAGGCGCAGACCCGGCCTGGCCTAATTGTCCCAACCCGGTCCGGTAATATCACTGGGTCCGTCAGGCTGGGTCATGGGCCCAGGGCTTGTTTTTTAACTTTGATATATTTTCAGGCCGGGTCTTGGGTCTAAGAGTGGCTCGGCCCTTATGTAGCCCTACCTCATTGGCATTCCACATCAACATAAAATTGTCATGTCAACCTATTCATTAACAGAGTTAGTGTTGGCAATAACTGCAAGGAGTGTTTTGAAAATTTTTGAAACTATAAAGAGAAAATTGAAAAAAATAAAGTATAGGGGTCAATTTGAAAACATAGTGGAAAGTATAGGGACCAAATGGTTAATTTTCCCTTTTATAAAATACAAACTCATATTAATTTTGTTCAATTTGATCCCTCACACACAAGATATTTTTCAATTTCATCCATCATAGAATTGTCTACTCAATTTAGTCTCTCACAAATGTACATTACTCCATCTGATCCCTTACAAATAAATGTTATCCTAATATCTTAAAAAAATCAGTTAATTTACAAAATATGATCTCATAGGAATTTTTCTCAATTTAGTCCCTCATAGATAATTATTTTTCAACTTGATCCTTCTTAGAATTGTCTTTTCATTTTAGTTCTTCACATAAATGTCTTCTTAATTTAGTCCTTCATATGTGGACATTCTTCCATTTTGTCCCTTGCAAATAACATTGTTATCAATAACATCCTTGAAAAAAAGTTGATTTAATGAATAAAAATGTTATTGATAATGATTTTATCTATGCATGACCAAATTGAAAAAAATAATATGTGAGACCAAATTGAGAAATATCTTATCTATGAGGAACCATATTGAAAAAAAAAACTATGATGGGCCAAATTAAGAAATACTACTCCATATGGGATGAATGTTAATTTTTTCAATTCCACCTTAAATGTATAATGATATCTTACTATTACTTTAAATGTATATAGGTACCAAGAAAACATTAAATTATTTTTCTTTGGGCATTTTGATAAATATAATTTTTTGTTGTAATAGATATTGTTGTCAAAATAGTTAATTTTTATTTTATATAGTGTTATATATACAATGTGTCACCAAAAATAGAATAATAGTATCTCATGCAATACATTATTATTTCACATTAGATATCGCATAGTATTATATTTCTATCAAGTTTTATTTTATTTGGTTTTATATTATCAGAAGTTATACGATGTGCCAAATGGAATTGAAATGTTATTATTGCACTTTTTGTAATACTCAGGTTGGATAAGATTTACCCACATAAATTTTTATCAATACTTACATGTACTTGTATGAATTTAATGTCCATAAAATTAATTCATTAAATTTTTATGTAACAATCCAAAATGGGTTTGGATTGAAGAATCGGGATAATTCTCTTTAGAATCGACACATATATAAGTTAATTTTTAATATATATATATATATATATATATATATAAATTCATAAAATTAAAATTCTATTTATTGCATAATAATATTTTAAAAATGTAATAGATAATATTGTATGATAACAAACATTAACAATAAATGTTGTTTTTTATTGCATAGCACAACGTCATCACATACTGTAAAAGGTCTACGTTCACAAATTGTTTTTTGTATGTAAAGGACAGTAATTTTTCTTTTCAAGTTTTGACGAGTTCTCAGTTGATGTTTAAATATTTTATTTTATAATTATCTCCATGTCAAATTCATTAATAAATAGTTGGTAGAAATGAATATTGTAACCAATTAAGAACTATAATATAGAGTTAAGTGACTAGTTGCAATTAAAACTTCCCATGACAGATTAGCAAAATAGTCTAATACTATAACTAGTTTGATTGGTATGGTGCTCATGTAGGTCTGCACATCTTCTACCCAACAATTTCGTGTTGTTCAATTAGTTTTTTGTCGTATTTTTATCTTTTAAGTAATTCCATACCGACATCAATCCTGCTATTTAGTATGGGATTAGTCGAGATAAAATTTGTTATTGTATATCATACATGTTGTGCAATATTTTTTTATTTTTCATCACTCTTTTTTTTTTTAATTATCTCGGAATCCTCGCACAAGATTAGTCTTCATGTTTTAGTGAAAATTGTGCCATTGACCGCCACATCCCGTCACATGCCATGCCGTATCCATAACAAAGAATAATATTAAAGACACAACATTTTAGAGGAAAATGCTTTTTTGGTTGTTCACGTTTTAAGTTAGTGATAATTTGATTTATACGAATTTAAAGTGCTAAAATAATATTTTGAAAACTCATAATAAAATCAAATTAGTTCTTCCGTCATCTTTGCTTTAAAAAATACTTAGGTAAACTATTTTTTGTTAATATAGAGGCTAGATGAACAAATGGTATAATTTTTTTTTCCTAACATCATCAACACATCACTAAGTGTGAAATATTTTCAAGGTTTCCTTGATCAAAGCTAAAATAAAAAAGCCATGAATATAGTGTAGAATTGATTGAAGAAATCCTAAAAACATTTCATATTTGGTGAGGTGTTAAAACTAAACAAGTCCCTTGATCATTTTTCATTAAAGAATGTTAAGGTGAACTATTTTTTATTGACGTAGAAGTTAGATATATATGTAAAATATTTCTTTTTTACTATTATCAACACCTTATTAAGTGTTAAGCATTTTTAAGGATTCTTCGATTGAAATCAAAATAAAAAAAGTCAAGAATATGATGTAGAATTGATCAAAGAAATCCTAAAATTGTTTCATACTTGGTGAGTGTTAGTGATGGTGGACAAAAAACTTATTTCCCACATTAGCTAAAAACGATTCAACTCAACATTTTTTTAACGAAAAGATAATAGAGGGACTTGTTTAATTTATTGATGACTTCTTAAGGGATTATTTTGTTATTTTAAATTTATAAATGACTAAATTATTGCTAAGTTAGATAATAGAAAATCAAAATGATAATTTGCTTTATGGAAGACAAGTTCATATGAAATAACAAGAGTAGCTTAAATGCAAGTCCGAATAGTAAGCAGACAAGAAATTGTGATAATTAATACAATGATATAAAGTATATTACGTACTGATATATGCAAAAATAAAATATAAAGTAAACAAAAAAGAATTAACTTATGTGCAGTATGTATATTGAGCAAATTTTATAGCAATATATATATATATATATATAAACTTTTTATTCATTTATAATAATTAATAAAATCATATATGAATATAACGTATATCAAACGAATAATATGTTATTATATTTGGGCGCATTGTGAACCTAACAAATGGATCATTCAATTTGACACACTCTAATTAAAGCAAACTATAATTTTGATAAATTCATCCACACATGTGTAAAGTCGCATTCAAACTTCTGGTAACAGAATTTGAGTAATTTAGAAATAGTTTTTGTCGGTGGCAATGCATGTTAAATTGAACAACCCCAATTTCACATTCTCGGGAAGCGCATCCTTTCAGATTAAACAACAGTAGTAGGTCCCGAGGAATCTTTTCTAATTACATGAAAACTGCAAAAAAGCAATGCTTCCAAAAGCAGTTATGAACCTGACACAGAATACTGTCCATATGTAAACGTATTACTTTTGTGGTCATCCAGAGTCTCGCCATTAAACACATCTCGAGGATTGATTTGCACATGAAAGCGAAATGTAACATGTACCACAGACAAATCGGTGAAGTTTCCACAGTCGCCGGCGTATGTCTTGCACTTTACCCACATAACTTTATCATACAAAATTTCTCTGATCACAGTCATTCATTCACACACGATGGCGAGATCGCAGCTAGTGTTCGTGCCTTGCCCTGGAATGGGTCACCTAGTGGCCACCGTCGAGTTCGCGAGGCTTCTGATCGACCACGATGACCGCCTTTCCATCACCATCCTCATCATCAAAGCACCATTTAATGCCACCATGGAAGCCTACACAAGCTCACTCACTTCCTCCCTTTCCTTTCTCAAACGTCTGCAACTCATTACCCTCCCCACCTACCACGACCCTACCAACTCTCAGTCTCTTCATCCATCGGACTTTATGTACACTCTCATCGAAAGCCAGAAACCCCACGTCAAAGAAGCCGTGTCCAACCTCATCTCCGACCCCGACTCGCCTCTGCTCGCTGGCTTTGTGGTGGACATGTTTACCACCACCATGATTGATGTGGCCGACGAGTTCGGGGTTCCCGCCATGGTATTCTTCACCTCCGGAGCTGCCTTTCTTGGCTTCATGCTTCATCTCCGCACGCTCCGGGAACGAGACAATATCGATACGACGGAGTTTAAGTTCAAGGACTCCGGCACCGTGGTGACGATCCCGAGTTTCGTGAATCCGGTTCCTGCTAGTGTTTTCCCGAAAGTGGTGCTGCATAAGGTGCGGGAATCAAACTTCTCCAAGTACGCAAGAGGGCTGAGGAAAGCTAGGGGAATTATAGTAAATACATTTGAAGAGCTCGAATCCTATGCGGTTCACTCCTTTTCTGACAGTCACATTGCAGTTTATCCTGTCGGACCTATCCTAAGTCTGAAAGGTGATACTCAGACTAATACAAATGACTCGGCCCAACAAGGATCTAATGTCATTGAATGGCTTGATGATCAACCTCCTTCGTCGGTAATATTTTTGTGCTTCGGAAGCAGGACATATTTCGATGAGGACGATCAAGTGAGAGAAATCGCACGCGCTCTAGAGAGAAGTGGGTTCCGCTTCTTGTGGTCCCTACGAAAGCCTTCACCGAAGGATTCCGTGAAGACGCCAAGTGATTACTCTGATCTTATGGAAGTGTTACCGGAAGGATTCCTGGAACGGACGGCTGGGATTGGAAGAGTGATAGGGTGGGCCCCTCAGGCTCAGATTCTGGCCCACCAAGCGATTGGAGGGTTCGTATCGCATTGCGGGTGGAATTCAATACTGGAGAGTATATATTTTGGTGTGCCCGTTGCCACGTGGCCACTCGAAGCGGAGCAACAGATGAATGCATTTGAATTGGTGCATGAGTTGAAGATGGCTGTGGAAATTTCCTCGGATTATATGGTGGGCATTGAGAATGGAAGCAAATCTGGGATTGTGAGTGCAGAGAGAATAGAGAAAGGAATAACGGATGTGATGGAGAAGGAAAGTGAGGTAAGGAGAAAGGTGAAGGAAATGAGTGAGATAAGTAGGACGGCACTAAAAGAAGGCGGATCTTCCTATTCTTACTTAGGCCGTTTGATTGATGATATTATGAATTCGGTGTGATGCTATCATTTTCGCGATATAGATGATCATTGTATTAGCTGAAATAAAATTTATATTTATCAAATCGTGTTTGAAGTTGAAGAGAGATTTTAATTCTATCCGTATTTCTTTAAATAATTATTAATTTTAAGAGATTAAAAAATGTGGTAGTTACTTTTTAAATAGATTAATAATTATTAATTTTTTATCAATATGAAAGTTTTTATTGTATATTTTCTTTTTAGTTCCTCTCTATATTGATATGAGTAAGTCTTAATATTTTTTGTTGGAAAATTTAATTTTATGTCTTATTTTTCACAAATTAAATTTATTGGTGCCTAATAGTTGAATTTATTTTTATCTCTGCTGTTCCTAATTTGGGTGTTACTATAGCTCAAACTGGTTTTCCGTAGTCTTATCTCTTTATTTTTTTTAAAGATTAAATATTTAAAGCTTTTAATTTTTTGGTGCTAGTAAAAATAAAATATTTAAGTAGATTTTAAGAAGGGCCACATTGGAATAATATAATATTGAGGGAAAAAATAATATTTGAAATAAAGTTAAGGAATCAAATTAAAACCAAATAAATTTAAAGAATAAAAATTAAACTTAAAATAAAGTTAAAAAATAAAAATAGAACTTAAAATAAAATTAAAAAAACTAAATTATAATTATATATAATTAAAAGAAAAGAATTTAAATAAAATTAAAAAAATCAAAAATATATTTTTATCCAGGTTTTGACAAGCAGTAAGATGTTGTCTAAGTTTAATTAAATTATAACAAAAAAATAATAATAAAATTAAATTATACAATTTTTCAATAATAATTATATTTAACTAATATATTATTCACGTAAATATATTATTATTTACCATTATTTTTTCATCTCTCTGTCCCGACGACCTATTCTATTTCTTATCTTTTTGCTTTTTGGTCTCCACTGTAACTGGTGGAGTTTCCTTCTAAAATAAAGTTTTTATGGGATTGAAAAAATGTATAGTATTATATTTAGAGGCCACTCATTTAAGAATTTGGATTACTTTTGCAATTATGAAGCTGACAGAGAATACTGTCCATATGTATAAACCTATTAATTTTGTGGTCATCCAGAATGCCTCCATTAGAAAAATCTCGAGCAATCCATATCTTTAACGTAGACATAGCATAAACCAAGACATACCGCTGCACTTCTCGCAATCGCCTCCCCTACTTCCGTGCATTACCCATATCACCTTATCATCTGTTTACACCAAAACCTTGATTCCTTATTCATCTTTTTCACTTACACACACCACAACAATGGCGACGTCGCAGCTAGTGTTCGTGCCTTGTCCTGGCATGGGTCATCTAGTGTCCACCGTCGAGTTCGCAAAGCTTCTGATCAACCACGACGACCACCTTTCCATCACCGTCCTCATCATCAAGACACCATTTGATGCCGCCGTCGATGCCTACACACACTCTCTTGCTTCCTCCCTTTCCTTCCTCAAACGTCTCCGACTCGTTCTCCTTCCCACCCACCACGACCCAACCAACTCACCATCTCTTAACCCCGCTTCCTTTTGGGACACTCTCATTGAAAACCAGAAATTCCATGTAAGAGAAGCTGTATCTAACCTCATCTCTGGCCCAGACTCGCCCCGGCTCGTTGGCTTTGTGGTGGACATGTTTACCACCACCATGATTGATGTGGCCGACGAGTTCGGGGTTCCCGCCATGGTATTCTTCACCTCCGGTGCCGCCTTTCTTGGCTTCATGCTTCATCTCCGAACACTTTGGGAACGAGACAACGTCGATACGACAGTGTTTAACTTCAAGGACTCCGGCACCGTGGTGACCATCCCGAGTTTTGCAAATCCGGTTCCAGCCTGTGTTTTCCCTAATGTGGTGCTGGATAAGGAGAAGAAATCATACTTCTCCAAGTACGCCAGCGAGATTAGGAAAGCCAGGGGTATTATAGTAAACACATTTGAGGAGCTCGAATCACATGCGGTTCACTCATTTTCTACCGATGACATTACGGTTTATCCAATCGGACCCATCCTAAGCCTCAATTCAACTACTTATACAAATAACACTGCCCAACAAGGATCTGACATTATCAAGTGGCTTGATGATCAACCTCCTTCCTCGGTTATATTCCTGTGCTTCGGGAGCAGGAGCTGTTTCGAAGAGGATGATCAAGTGAGTGAAATCGCACGCGCTGTTGAGAGAAGTGGGGTCCGCTTCTTGTGGTCCCTACGGAAGCCCCCACCGAAAGGTTCCGTGGAGTCTCCAACTGATTATTCTGACCTTACAGAGGTGTTACCAGAAAGGTTCTTAGAACGAACCGCTGAGATTGGAAGAGTAATAGGGTGGGCCCCGCAAGCTCAGATCCTGGCCCACCAGGCAGTAGGAGGGTTTGTATCGCATTGTGGGTGGAACTCAACACTCGAGAGTATATATTTTGGTGTGCCCATTGCCACGTGGCCACTTAGCGCAGAGCAACAAATGAACGCTTTTGAACTGGTGTGTGAGTTGAAGATGGCTGTGGAAATTTCTTTAGATTATCGGGTAGGCGTCGAGAATGGAAGCAAATGTGGGATTTTAAGTGCAGAGAGAATAGAGAAAGGAATAAAGGATGTGATGGAGAAGGAAAGTGAGGGAAGAAAAAAGGTGAAGGAAATGAGTGAGATAAGTAGGAAGGCACTAAAAGAAGGTGGATCTTCCTATTCTTACTTAGGCCGTTTGATTGATGATATTATGAATTCGGTGTGATGGTATCATTCTCGCGAAATAGTTGTACGTATAATTACATTAGCTGAAATAAAATTTATAATTATCGTCAAATCGTGATTGAAATTGTTTATGATTTACAGAAATTACATGGGTTGTGCTCATAAAGTTAGTGGCTCATTGCGTTGTCGTTGCTCTTTTATTTATTTATTTTCTTTCTGTCTTATAAACTCCACATGAGTTTCATAAAATATTTTTTGTTACTGATTTTTTTTCCCGTGGATGGACGAAAGAAGACAAAGCAGAAAAAGCTGACATACGAATTAAGACATTAACAGAATGCATACATGCATACCAACTATTGTTGGTTTAGTGACCACGAATCTGGTGTCCCTTGAATGTGATATTTGGTTTGATTCTTGTTTTGTGTATGAAAAGTGTCACATTAGAAAAATGACCCTTAATATTAAGTATGATAACACTTGATTCTGAATTAATTAATTTTATAATTTAAACGCCAGACTGAATATGGAAAGAGGATATCAAAGGAAAAAAGAATACACGCATGCATGACTTCCAAGTATGATGATGATCAAATCCTTTTGGGTTGCTTCTCGCCAGAAACATAGCCCAATATTCACATCATGGATTTGGGCGTGCAATATTGAACCATGCACCGACTTGAAGCACTCCACACAAGATAATTTCATTTCAAACTACGACATATCTATTTAGAATTTATTATCTATTATATAATTTGAAGTTTAACTAAATTACAATGGCCAAAAAAAAGAAGAAGAAATTTAACTAAATTACATTTAATGTCTCCTTTAGGTTAAAAATATTATATAATTTTTTATTTGATATATATAATATTTCACATTATTTAACTTTAGTTAATTAAATTAAGATTATATCACTATAATATCATCCTTAACACAACAATAAATACAGTTACATGGATTTTCTGGATTTTAATATTAATATTAGAGTAAAAAGTTAAGTGATTTTATAACAAACACAAATATCATTAAGAAAAGTAATTTTAGCGAAATCCCAAAAATCATTGCCTAACCTCACACTACTTATACCGACATAGCTTATCTATTAGCACATATTGACGAAGATATGCACAGTTTAAGTGGGATCTTAGTTCTCTCTCTCTCTCTCTCTATATATATATATATATATATACCACCTCTAATGTAACCTAAAATACTATGAACTTGTAGAAATAATCGGATAGTTTATAACAAACTCATATCATAAAGAAATTAATTTTACCGAAAAGATAATATAAATTCTTTATTTTAATGAAGCTAGCTTTATAAAGAAGAAAGAGAGAAAGCATCGTTGCCCTGCATCTCCATTTTCTTTATAATTCGACCAAAAAGAGAAGAAGAAAAAGAAAGTAGGATTTACATTCCACATTTGTAGACTGGCATGATAGATTTATGCTCTCGCTAGCTGGTGGCCTCTATATTACCTTGTATCCAATTACAAGAAAGAAGTAGGATTTGCTTCTAGTGGTCTTTACAGAAGCCTTCCTTGTAGGGTTCCCTGAAGACACCAAGGGACTGTTTGGTTCCCAAACTAGTTCATGAGAGAATGAAAATAAGGGTAAGAATAGAAAAATGAATGAGAATGTAAATAATGATAGACCTTTTTTTTATATTATTTTTTTATTATTGTCCAAAAATAATTAAAAATAATTATTTATTCAAATCTTCTTTTGACAAAATTATTTATTCAGTATGCTTAAAACTTTATATATATATATATATATATTTATTTATTTATGGCAACTCGCTATTATTGGTGACACATCCTAAGGATATTTTTTGTTTAAATTTTCTATGGGAATTTGGGAAGGTTTTTTTTTTTAAAATCTTATTGTAACTCGTCGTCAAATGTGACTAATTAACATTTTTGTCCTATTGCAACTTGTCTTAAATGGTAACTAATAAGAATGTTCATTTCTTTTAAATTTTATAAGGTAACTTGCCACCATTCAAATGAAATGTCAATATTCACCAAAATGGGTGATGAATTCACCTAAAATCCAACCAAAATCTAACTAAGTTTTAAGCAAAAAGAAAAGAAAAATAGAATATATACATGATAATTACTAGTAGAAATAATGGCTCTCTGTTCCACAACAAGATCTCTTGGCAACCCTGCAAGGTTTGTGTTGCACCAAAAATGGCATGTCATCATCATCGTTGTTGTCCTCGTTCTCTGCTAGCTAAGATATGGTAGTAGTTGCAGGAGAATTTAGATCCAATGCTGCACTGCATGTCATGATTTGCTTGGCTCAAAGAATGAAGCGAAATATGCAGTGGAGAATGCAAATGAATTAGTAGATAATGACGTAAATGATCCATATGCGAAATCCTAATGCATAGTGTAGATGGAGATTGTATGAGAGGCTATGTCTGAGATGGCATATAGGAGGAGAGACCAGCATGACCAGGATTAAGGTAATAATGTTGATCTGTCTCATCAATAATGAGATTGTGTAAAGACATGTATCCATGTACTTGTTTTCCTGACCTACCCCTGGTATATGCGGAAGAGGCAATACAGTTGTAGGTAGAGCAAGCTAGGAGATCATGGACTCGCATTGTCCCCCAAGAGCATGAAATATGTTCCTATAGTCCCAATTATCAGTTTAGTTAAAGTAAGTAATAACTAATGGTGGAAGGTCATATATGGTATGCCTATATAACTCTTTAGTAATATCAACCTGAACAAAGTTAAAGAAATACAAGGTCAGAATTAACATAATGGGTATGCATATGAAGAAAATATATTAAAAATTATACAAGGCCAGCAAGTATGCAATAATATACCTCGAAGTTAGTAGCACCATTAGTTGGATGGATCCACTGTCTCGTGTGCCTTTAATACCACCGCATATACTCTGATGTTTTATCCAAAGGCTCGGTGGATATTGGGGCGTCAACAACTATATTATGCCATTTATCCTACAATGCAACAAAGCTAGCATGCTCATGTAATCGATTCTTCATCATTTTTCCTTTTAGTTACAACGTACGATGTGCCCCCATATTGATTAATTCAATAAGTATTGGTTGCATCATGCCAAATTGTCAGAGCACAAAATTAAGCTGATGTTGATATAAGCATGGACCACCTTGGCAATAAGCTTAGTCAATGACCACAAAAGGATGATAACATTACACTTCTAGCAGGCCCGATTACAAGGTTATAGGCTAAAAGGTTAAAACCAAACTTGCAAAGTTTTGTGGGGTGGTTGGCAAATAAGTACTTTTGTGACTCTCACTTCAAGCTACAAATGTTGAAAAAACAGATGACATTGTTTCATTATGCCAGTATGTGTAATTTACAAGCCTAGATTATGTTAGCTTTATTTCATGTTTGTCTTTGAAATTTCTAATTTTTATATTTGTTATTTCCTAAGGAGTTGATTAGTTTCCTTATTTGTTATTTCCTTTGACCTTAAGTAGTATCCTTATTAGTTCATTACTTAGACATTAAGTAGTTTCTTTATTTGATAATTCCTTAGGCATTAGGTAGTTGCCTAATATGTTATTTCCTTAGCTATTAAGAAGTTTTATTGTTTGTTAATTTCATAGGTGTTAATTTAGTTGTTTATTTGTTCTTTTCTTGAGCACTAAGTTAATGATAGGTTATAAATACTACTCTATGACATCGTAAGACATAGACAACTTTTAAGTAATTGAATGATTTTAGATTTTCTTAATTTCTTTACAAGTGAGACACACTTTTCATTCCTTGTTGCATAAAAAAATTTGATATCTTATCAAGGTAATTTTTACTTTATGGCAATTTTGATTCTTCTCCTAAAGTTTATTATCTATGTTTCTAAGAACAAGTTTCTTAAGGGTTCAGTAGGCATTTAGATTTGATTATTTCTTACTGTACATTGACGTTTCAATCTCTTTAGGTTAAGGTTCTGCATCAAATGACTCTCAACGATGTGAAATAGATAAGAGGAATGTATGCTCACTAAATATCTGGGGACACTAAACAATAATCAGGAATAATTTGTTGTACACAGACTGAGCTTTATGGGCATCAAATTATGTGCATTCAACACATTGTGAAGAGAAAGAATTAGCAATTGTTAAATACTTTATGTATTGAAAAAAAAACAACTTTAGAAGCATACCTCGTTGTTTCCCATCATGTCCAGAATGACCCTATATTATTTTTCATGTGAAACCCAATAGAGGTGGTATAGGAAATTGTTTTATGTTTGGTTTTACAAGTAGAGGTCTTGTAAGAACTAGCTGTGGTAAGTGATCATATGCCTATAAGTGAAGTAGTGACAAGCATCCACATATATTTTGCTCGTCGCAGTTAGTGGCATCACACATATATCTATATAAATGTCCTACCACAGTGAACCCTTAACTACATTGCCCCACAACTTCCATATCCATCAAATGTGGCAGGTATATGAGGTAAACTCTATACTCTAAACTGTCAGGCATCAAATAACCCTCAATTAGGCAAAGGATGTACGCATGAGCGAACTAAAATATTAGTACATCATTTACATCATCTGAGAGGTCATGAAACTGCTCAGCCAACAATGGAATGTTGAGTCTTTGGCCATCTATCGTTTTAGGGGATCACCAAACCCCTCATAGCAATTCATAAACAGTAAGCCAATCATAGTTAGTATGACTAGGTATTGTAGTGCCTTCGCACGGTAACTCAAATTGCATGACCATGTCCTCAAGTGTGATAATGCATTCTCCACATGTGGTTTGAAAGGTATAAGTCTCAAGATGCCACCTATGAGTGTTGATACAAGTACTGGGTCAAAGTCAAATTGTCAAAGTCTAGTAGAATCCTGCCTGTTGAAGGTTGTCCACAATGACTAAAAGGGGGATCACCCAATCGATCCACATGTTAAACACGTCGTATGTGGAAGATTCTGTCATCCTGTAATCAGTAATAATTTATTGGTATAAGTAAATATACAAGTAGTACAATGATGCAATAAATAAATATACTTGCTTAGCCTAGCCACATGACCTGGGATTCGTGTTATGTCTATAAGTAAAGTAATGAAAGGTCTTCAAGTCATAGGTGCAGGCAGTCCTTTACACCTAAACTCATGAAAATGATTTAGATTTCAAAGATGTTGGCACTGAGAAAGCACTAACATGCATAATTATAATCACATGAAAGGTTTGGTACATAAGATATATTAGGCACATCTAAGTTTAGTACATAAATTATGTTAGCCACATGTAATGTTTAGTACACAAAGTATTTCACAATCCACACTTTGAATTCATATAAATGACAATATTTCACAACATATCATCTAGTTTGCCCGATTCCATCTAGGACACATTGCATGGTTATGTCTATTTTCTTTACATAACCACATTTGTAGGTGTCACCTGGATGTGTTGAATCCATCCCATTTCATCTATGTGTTGACTAAGATCGACCTTTCTCTCAAAGCATAGATAGGTTAAGTGTCAATCGTAGACAATCAGAAGGTAGCCAATACATCTAATCACCAATAGGGTAGAAGGTAGTGTCTTATTCTTTTCACATTATGTCCAGTTGAAAGACCAAATCTACATACTGATAGAGGTAAATAAAGACATTATTATATGCTGCCAAGATATGCTAGCAAGGGAGTTTTTCTACTTGGAACCCACCATACTCACATCTATGATTAAGTAAGCCAACTTTGCAACATCGACCATATTGACGGTTTATAGTGTTATATGGTTCTTCAACCTTAAAGGACAGTGCTTGTTAGTTAAACGAGTGCACAATGGAAGTATAGGCTGCATGAGCATTCACCATGATCTTTTCCCTTTGTCCAGCATCTATTTGTGTGTTAACTTATTTCGCACGTTCCACAAAGTATTCGTTAACCTTGAAAAATATTGCCTTGGCAAGACCAAGTACTGGTAGAAATCTAACACCTAAAAGACATCATTCATGCTCTCTACCAATTTTATAGTTATGTGGCTATAACGACGGCAGCTAACATCATATGCACACGTCCACTTCTCTTTCGGTGTCTTTGTAATCCACATTACTATGCAATCTTGCATTCAACATAGTTCATCTAACTGCTCGTCCACTCAATGGTGGTTATATGCGTAACCTGTACCATATAAACATATGTGTTATCCCAATTTGTTACTGTTTATTACAATTTTAAGTTTAGAATACAAGTGCTAATCATGTACCAATTTTCATGAACTTATCCTTCAGCCATGCAGTTTTGAATTCAGTGTTCAAGTTACTTTCCATATGACGAAGACAGAAAACAAGGTAGGCTCATAAAGGCTTTCATTAGAGTCTTTAATTTGAGATGATGACTCTTATTGCAACATGTCTATCAGAAGTCAAATAAACCCCTTGTTTTTCCTTCACCATGTGTCACCTATGGTTGAAAAGGATTCATGCCTATGCTGCTTGTGTCTTTCCCTTAACCACTTGAAATGTAAAGGGCACAACTCATCTATCACCATCTTGTGAGGTGGCCATGAAAAGTATGCCCTCGTACTTTTTATATAACCATGTACCATTTATTTGGACGTGTTAAAACACATTTATGCAAGGCTTGAACGTCTAGAAAACATAATGGAACATTGCAATAGATTCAGCATTAATAATATGTTGCATTCATTCTTTGTTAAAGAACTTGACGTATGATGTTGGATTAAAATGTTGAACTACAATCATCCACTTTGGTAATAAGGCATAGGAACTCTCCCAATTCCCAAAAGCAATTCCTATGGCCCGATGTTTTGCCTTTTAAGCCTTCCTATATGACATTGAATATCCAAACGTACTCTTCATACTTTTAATAATTTAGGACATAGTTATCTCTGACTTCTCAGTTATCATGCTAATTTTACATGATGATATCACATCAAAATTAATCTTTAGATGATCTTGTGAATGTGATGTTGCCACACATGTGTTTGGTCCCTCATATCTTCAAATCTTCCATTACCCTCAATCAGCAGTATGGCATGCTCTCGACCTCCAACTGCAACCATTCCCATGCTAAATACACCGATACTCTTCATTCTTAGAGGATGGGTAATGCACCCTAAATATGTAGTATGTACACATTGAGTATAATTTGGTTGTAAATAGTAAAGCTAACTTATCAATGTATCACATCCTTACTTGGAACTTATTATTGTTAACATTCTTATAGATTAGTGCATCAGGAAAATCTGGACCCCTCCCTGCATCAACATTAAATTGCTAAAAAAAGATAGTTGCAGAATCAACATACTCCGAGATCAGCTCAATTACAATGCCCTCAGTTAGGAATTTCCCTTTATCTTCTTCCTCATCTTCGGATTCATCAAACTCTTACATAGCACATATATTATCATATTCATCCTCTTAATCAAAATCATCCATTTTGTTTTCCACTATTGTAAAGGGAGACACAGATTGACTAAAGTTGTATAGTGTGTTAGCTGAATTGGGGTGGACCGTGTGATCAACTTATAGGCATCCATATGGCTAACTACAGTGGAGTTATGAAAGTGATGGTTGTATAATGGGTAGAGTGTGTCAAGCATGTAGTCGTCCACTAGTTAAGATGCTATGTTTAAATCTACTTGACTGGTGGCAATATAATCATACAACTCTGAACAACTTAATGAGGAGGGAAATCATGAGTTTGTTTCCCATATTTTTTACATGTCAGAATCATCTTTTAGGTTACATACACAATACCGAGTGGGATTTAAGGACATTGGATGTCAGTAAATGAGCTTAGTCACGACCTGCAATGTGCTTAGTCATAGCTTTTCTCCCACCAGTTCCTTTAACCTTTCTAGAGTAACATTAGCATGAACTCTCATAGTTATTACTCTTTCACATTTAAATGTTGAACTTAATCAATCTCATAAATTTCTCTACTTGAATTGCATATAACCTTTGTTTTACTGCTCATTTTTACCCTACTATATACAGTTATAAGTACATTAATATAATTCAAAAGCACCGTCCCATTACCACTTAGTTCTATAGGAAGGAAAAATAACTACATATTAATTATTAACAATAACATTATTTAACAATTATTATATTATATTTCTAACACTTATTGTTTATAAATTTTCATGGCATTTTATATTTTTCAATATTAGAAATAATATTATTTATATATTACTTATCACTTTCATTAATAATTTAAATATTATGCATACCAAATTATAATCTTCAAGTCCTTATTCACTACTTTTAATTGAGTATCAAATAAAGACGGAATTAGACAAAGATTTAAATATAATACTTTTAATTGACTATTATTGATAATTAAGACAAAATTTGAGATAAATTATATCTATCTCAAATTCTAATGATATCTGATTTTGTGTCAAACCATTAATTTTTTAAATGAGTTGCACTTCAAAAATCATATATGGACTTAATCCGTATCAAAATTTTTTATATTGATACCAAACTTGGATTTAGTCTGTGTAAGATATCAATAATAAAATCAAACACAGATTGGATTCATGTCAAAATCAAGAATCTACAAGTGCACTTCCTAACTCACAAAACTCCTTCTTTTTTCAATTTTCACGCTCACTTTGCTTACACCATTGCTAAAGCTCTAAGCCTTTATTTTTCCATTGCCGTCACATCTCTTCAGTGCTTAGTAATCATAGAAACCCAACCCTCTCAGCATTGCAAGACCAACACCCTGCAGAGTTGATAAGAGAATCTCCTGCTTGTTTGTAGGATTGTCCTCATATAGAAGTTTTTAGATGAGGATGAGGGTTTTCATAGAGACTATCTAGCCTCTAGTTTTGTTTAGTCATTTAAAGCTTAGTGATGCAAGCTTTTAGTTTTGATAAGGCATTTAGTTGCCTTTATGTGTTTGTGGAAACCATGTCGATGTTCCCACCTTTGATCTTTTTTTTATCCATACAAGACACATGGTAAGTCACACATTTCCTCATCCAACCTTTTGACACCCTCTTTCTTTGATTTTCCTTCATTTGTAAGTCTTTTTCATGCTTTTTTATTCTTAGATATGAGCTTTTTTGTCAAGTATTTGCCATATACTATCTTTCTGTGTTTGGATCTTATCGTTCTTTCTTTTTTGTATCTGGGTTTTTTATTTGGCAAAAACATTATGAGCATTGATATGTGGATTTAGGGATACTTGTTTATTTGTCCAGCCTTTTAATAAGGGTACAATTTGTTTTGGGTGCATTTGATGTGTTTGTGAGATTATGATATACATTATGTAGCTAACGGAAATGTTTTTTTTTCTTTATTTAATGATGTTATGCAATTGTGCCAAAACCATGGAGAGAAGAGTCACACCTTGGGACCATTCTAGGTACAATGTGAAATCTTAGTTTCCCTACTAATAATTTACGAATTGCTCAAAAACTAAATTGCATTATAAGCTCTCTTGTGCTGGATTCTCTTTTTAATTTTGACTTCACTAATTAAGTTCTCAGATTTAATCTGCAGAAGTCAAAGACTAGGCATAAGGTGTTGATCTTTATTTGTATACTAATATGCAAGTTTTAATTTTTAATGGGACCTTGTTGATATATTAATCATATTAAGGAATGCCTCAGGTAGCATCATTATGTTTAAGGTTTTGTCCTTGTGTCTAATTGTTTCAGCTTTATTTGATTTTCCCACTTCTCAATCTTGGTCATCATAATCTGATTAAAAAAACTTTATGAAATGGCTAGGGAAAGCACTTTTCCTTTGCTCGCCCTAGTTGGTATGCATTTAGCTAGGATAATAAAGTAAATTTTCTCTCCAAAAGTACTCTATACTCTCTTAATCATTTGTGCTCTATACTCCTTTTTTAAAGCAACAAAGCATACACCATTGCTCCTTAACCAATCTAATTTATCATACATATAGTTGGTCGTATGACTGGGTGCCTTTAATATGTTATCGTATTTTACCATTGAAAAGAGTATTTTACATTTAACATTGAAAAAAGGTAATTTTTTTCAAATTTAATTTCTCAAAGTGCAGTTATTGTATTTTAGCATTGAAAAGAGTATTTATATTTAATATCATCCTTATATTAAGTTTATTAACATATATGGGTACAATTTATCAAAAAAACTAATGTTGTTGTCAAATATCTAGCTGTTACTATAATATTTTGTCATATATATAGTGCATTGTACTACTCATAACATTATAATATTGTATTATTTTAATGCTCTTTCATGATATGTTTTTATTTAAAGCTGGGCATATAAAGTTTACACTCATGTTGTGCATTTCACCCATATTTATTATTTATTTTGTTAACAACCTTAATTAATTAATTAATTTAAGACTAGAATTTAGCTTTACTTATATTTATATATCATAATAGTTGAAGATGTTCAATGCTTAGAAAATCTCTTCGTGTTTATAGTTAACTTATATTTTGTCCACATCTCAAAGTACATAAACAGAGCATAATTTTAAATCTAGAACCTTTTAGCTAACCATTTACATATCTTTCATCGCCACGTCCAGTGGGTTAGGATATTATTATTTTTTATCATTAAACCAAAGCAATAATTTTATGTGACTGGGGAAGATTGATATACAAAGGAAAGCCAATTGCATTTCGAACTCCTTTCTAGGTTTGGAAGTCTAGTACTTGATAGAGAAAATTGCATAGAGTATAAAACAATATGATAAATCAATAGTTGGGCTTGAACCTCTTATTTTATACCATTATGATGGCTTTAAACCTGACAAAAGTAGTATATAATCACTTGTGGCATTGGTGTAAAGTAAGATCATCTTATCAAATTGTAGTTCATGTTGAACAACTTCACCCTTATAATTTAATATTATTCTATCATACTATTCAATATTGTTATTGATGAACTATTCAATCTTATTCGGTATATATCATATAGACCTGTTGATTGACTTGCTATGTTTTCACCGTGACTTGTTTCCTTTATTTGATACTGCTATTGACTTATGGATCCTTTTTAAACAACTACAACCACTACCTACTCTTTTCTTTTTATTTGAACTTTGCTATCAATTTTCTTAATATCCTTTTTTGCTCTTTAATCAACAATTGTAAACGCATTTCCATTTTATTTATAGTTGCGAAAGTTATGAAGTGTGATGTACCTATTCATATACTATGAAATTTGTGCTATGCATTATGTGCTATCAAGTTTATGCTAAATGAATGTTTTGCTATGGTTGACTTACAGAACTTTGAGTCTAATTAAGTTAAGAAATCAGGTGCTTTCCCAACTACTTAGAGCAAAGATTTGGGAACTTAGACTTGCATAGTAATAAGACAATGCCACCACCTACGACATAGCAAGCATATGAAGGAGATGAGCAATATAACCATGAAGAGGCTAATCATGAGATAGATAATTGATTTTTATTATTATGATAATAGTATCATTATGAGATGGACATCTGTTTATTTACTTTAAACTTTTGTATTGTCCAGTTGATAACACTTTTTTATGCTTATCGACTTTGTATTGCACTACCTAATACTTAAATCTATAGAAATTTCAGTTTCCATTGGTGTTATTATTAATTATTGTTTATTAGTTGAAATTTGTAGAAGATAGAAATGAAAAAGGATTGAACGTTTGGTTTTTGAAATTAAAAATAAATTAGACATGGAATCATAGATGGACCCAATTCTTGATTAGAGACAAAAGAAAGATTTGTAACAAAAGAAAGATTTGTATCAAAGTTTTAGAAATATAATCATTGATGGAACTATAGCAATCTATTAGTTAATCTTAGACAGATAAATTCCATATCAATAATTTAGATATTAGATACGAAATTATAACAATCCAATTGTCAATCTGAGATGGAATTAATTCTCTAATTAAGATGTAAACATGAAATTAGAGACAAAATCAATAAATTTATTTTAGCTCTGATACAAAACAAATTTTGTATCCAAATTATTGACTTGGAATCAAGGATGGAATAATTATGTCACCCTAAAATAAAGCAAACGTTAGATACGACTTTGGTTGCTATATTGAAATGAAAATTTTAACAATCTGACATATAAATTTCTATTTAAAATTTGAGATAGAATCAATTATTTCGTGTCTAAGTATTTAAAGACCAACGATTACGATATAGAATTTATTCTGTATCAGAATCTATTCAAATTGATTTAGGAACAAAATTTTTAATATTTAGACATGGAATTTATCAATCTCTATTTTGCTTTTTATCTAGTAGTGACTTTTCCAATCCTAAATTCTCAAGAATTTTACTATTCCAAAATTTATTTCACCAAACTAACAACATACTGCAATTTGTTATCTTAATACTCACACATAATTTTGGAGTTAGGCATATTATTTTTTTCGCCATCTCTCTTTAGTCTTCAATCTATATTTATATTATTATATTTAGATTATTTGTTGCTTATTAAATTTCATATAATTTAATATTTTAAAATGTTATCAAGAACATTTTTTAAACATTACTTATTACTTGTATTAATTTTTATATAACTATTGTTTACACCAAATTATTAAATTTATTCTGCAAGTCTTTATTTTTTTTCCTCTACATTATTATTTATTTTTATTATTCCAATAATTATTCTAAATATTTTAAGTCTATATATATTTCCTTATTTTAAAATTTCACACATTATTTTTTGAATTTTACAATTTATCATTCTTTCCAAATTTTTTTTTCTTTTTTGTTTGTTTGTTTTTCTACACAAGATGACATGTAATAAATTATTTTCTATCAACTAAAACCACATAATATTTTTTTAAAAAATTCATAAAATTTGTATAACTAAACATACTAATTAATATTTAAACTTACAAGAGACAAATAATGATAAAAAACAATTTAAATTTAGAAGAATGTTATAATTTACATACTAAGAAAAAAGCCAACTTCAGAAGAGTTTTTATAGGATTTTCCAAGTTCCAACAACAACAAAATTCCAAGGTCTAGTAGCAAGAAAATGACAGATTGGGTCCAAAATAAATTTCTTCTAATATAACCACAAACTAATATCAATAGACGTAAGAAATTGCAAATTGTGATGAGCTGAATTAGGGACCACTTTATAATTTTTGCTAACAAAAGAAAACAAAAAACTTATAGACATAAGGAAAGATGGTATTGGGCCAAAAATTAATTTCACCCAACATAGACACTCACCTAGGCAGCAAACCGGATTGTGGGACACATAAAATGGCACCACTGTGTAATTTTCTCCCACACAAATCCAAAATTTCATACACATAAACTCACTGCAATGCGCCTTGGTAGACAATGAGACCATTATACAATGTTTTTCAACACAAATGGCCCACCAGAATAGACAAAAATAGAAAAGTGGGGTCAAAATATAATTTCACCCACCTTGCCTTCAAACAAATTGAGTGTCAAAGACAATGAACAAAAAATAAATGCTGGTGAAACTACTAGGGCCATGGCAATTTGAAGCAAACCTCAAAGGGTATATATGTAATTTCACATATTTTATCCTATCATCATCAACTAATCAATAGCCAACATAATCTCTATCTCAATTCACATCGCGCCATGTCTTGACTATCACATTGTCTCCTATCAGGAGGCAGTGGTGATTTGCCCACAATGTGGGGTGAATTAGGTGCTTTGATTGAGGCTTAATTTGCCTTCATTATGGGCGAATCAGGAAAGTTTTTTCCAAAAAAAAAAAAATTTAGGCTAATTAGCTATATGAGAAGCGAATCAGCCCATCCTAAAAAAAAAAAAAAAAAATTTGCTCCCTGGCTAATTTGGCTCCAATGTTAGCAAATCAGCTAGGTAATAAAAAAGCCAAATTAAATGTGCACAAAAAACAAGCCTAATTCATCTATAAAAGGGGTGAATTAGTTTAAGTGACTTGGTATATAAATGTGGTGAAAGAGGATATGGAAAAAAGTATTCTTTTTATAATATCAAGCTAAAAATTCCAATAGTGACTATGCATCTTAAGGGGAGAATAGGTGTTGGAAAATTTTACTTTTCAAAACACTGTGAATAGAAAATAGCTAAATGACAAAAAAGACAATTCACTTAAAAACTAAGAAAACTATCAACTATGTTCTATATACAGTGGGCTGAAATTCTCCATAATAAAGTTCAAAAGTTTTTAAAGAAATTCAATTAATTATATATTTTACCAAAAACTTAATGGCTTGAAAAGAAGAAGAAAATTTACCAAAACAATTGACTAGAAAATTCACAATCAACTAGAATGCATGCACCAGAAAATCAGAGATAGAGAGCAGAAAAACAAACACAAGGATTTATCCTAGTTTGGCAAAATTAGTTCCTTTATCTAGTTCTCTTGGCTCCCAAGGGATTGTCTTCACTACATCAACAACGCTTACAACATTTTTGGAGTATTCACGTGCTCATTCCAAACATAAGGTTTTCTCAAGCTCAGCACAAACTTACATGAAGTTTTCTAGCTCACTTTAAACTAATTTCAGAGTTTTTTCATAACCCTAAATAACCTTAACTCCACTTAACAATGGAGGAAGTACCCAACAATATTGAAAGAATATTTGAAACCCTACAAGAGTGGGTGTACAATAAAGCTCATTTTATGCTCTTACTTAGCAAAATAAAAGCCAGAAAATAAGCTAAAGAATATTCTATTTTTTTGCTAAAAACCATCATATCTGCTCTTATTTGAAAACAAGGTCCTATATAGATAGATCTTGAATGGGGATAACCATTTGATGCCATTAATACTTCAGCTTTGAACTCTAATTGTCTTGAGCGATTTTTTCCAATTTCTAGCTATAATTCCATTTTAAATTTGGGAAGGATGTGAAATTCAAATGGTAGAAGACTTCCTTTTCTAGAACTACACGTTGAAGCTTAGGGATAAAAATGGTTGTTGAGACATTAAATGATAAGATATAAGTGTGATGCTATTAAAATGGTTAGATACATTCTTTTTTAACCCATGTTATTCATTTCCAAAATGCCCATTTACTGATTAGAATGGATAATGGGCTTTAGGCTTCATTTAGATTTTTTTTCATTCATCAAACTAAGTTAATTGGCCATTTTAAGGCCAACAAATAAGAGAGTGATGATATTTTGGCTCGTTTTGTTGCTAAGGGAAAGGAATGGGTGTCCACTCCTACTATATTGTTTAGAAAGCAGGTAATTATAAAAATGAATAAGGTAATCTATCCAATTTACCATGCTACCCATCTTCTCCCTGGTTAAGAAGGAAGTAGAGCAAGTTTTATAAGCTTCAAACAGATTTGACGACAGTGTTCCCCAAGGTTCTCATTCTCTATCCATTCTTGCGCTGCAAAGGGGTTCGTTGTCCATCTTTGTTTTATGTCATGGTATTTAGGGCATGTGATTTGAATGATAATGGAGGAGGCACTACTCTAAATGATAATGGAGTTAGTAGGATGCAAACGTGTTGCGGTAAGGAAGAACAACTCTATTTCAGTTTATCATATTAAGTTTAGTTATCACTAAGGGTGAATTATTTAGAACTTAATGTAAATGAGGGCAAAAGTATAACATAAATTATCATTATTGGAAGACTATCCTGATTCTCTTGCCCCAGCTAAGGAGACCATATTCGCTTACTTAAGGGAGAGAAGGTTCCTTAGGAAATGAAAATGGTGGTACAATCTACCAACCAAATGTGAGAGTATGAGTCAAACTCATTCCCATTTCCATTCCTTCACTCTTCTTCCAACAACCAATTGCGCCCTAAGTGATTAGCCTATTCTTACACAAGTGATACCAAAAAGGTTCCTATATCTAACAATTAGGTTCTGAAGAATAATCGGGCCTGTGCCCACCAAGCTATAGGAGGGTTTGTCTTACAATGAATGCGAAAACTCTATCCTCAAGAGTGTATATTTTGCTGTCCCATTGCTACGTGTCCACTTTATACATGACAACAACCCAACGTTTTTGAACTAGTGTGTGGGTTGAAGATAACTGTTGAGATTTCTTTAGATTATACGAGTGAGTTCAATATTGGAAGCAAAAGGGTTTTAATAAGTGCAGAGATAATATAGAAAGGAATAAAGGATGTGATGGAGAACGAAAGTAGGATAAGAAAGAAGGTGAAGGAAATGAATGAGGAAAGTTGGAAGGCATTAAAGAAGTTGGTTCTTCCTACTCCTATTTGGGCTGTGTGGTTGATGATATAATGAATTTGGTGTGAAGCTATCAAGATTGATTAAGATATGTATATATGTCCTCACATATTCAAACAAAATGTTCTTCTTTCTCGTTAGTATCTTTGCGTGTTTCTTTTTCATTTTAATTAATCTTTAATAATTCCAATTAAATTACTGAATGTAAACAAAAAGAACAATATAATGAAATGAAATAGTAAATCCATACACGCAACATAATTCTAATGAGCTAAAATAAAACTATACAGCATATCCTTGCGCTTCTCAAATAATTTGGATTACATTATGTTTGTAATTTTATTTAATTGTTAATTTGGTTATTATAATTTAAAATTTATAATTACATTCTAATTGTTCTAAAACTTTTTGTTTAATTGTCACTATTAAACTTTTATAACTCATTCTATTAAATTTCCTAATGGTCATCATGTATTATTTAAATATTTTGAATATGTATCATTTAACTAATAAAAATATATTCACATTTATGATACAGACATATGACAATGCATTTCCCATTTTGAGCAACCCCAATTCTGAATTCTCCAGAAGCGCATCCTTTTAATTCAGCAAACAAAGGTCCCAAGGAATTCTTTCTAATTACAACAAAACTACAAAAAGAAATTCTGAAGCTAATAAAGAATACTGTCCATGTATAGATGTGTTGTTTTTGTGGTCATCCAGAAACTTTATTAAGAAAATCTTGAACGGTCCAATGTAGATTTGCACATGAAACGAAATATCACTCAGACCAAGACAAATCACTTAACTTTATCATCACTTGCAAGAGTGCCCTAATTACAATCCCGTAAACGTCACCAAAACAAAGCAGACAGATTCGTTATTCACTAATGCACACCACCCCTATGACGAAATCGTAGCTAGTGTTCGTGCCTTGTCCTGGCATGGGTAATCTAGTGTCCACCGTCGAGTTTGCGAAGCTTCTGATTAACCACGATGATCGCATATACATCACCGTCCTCTTTACTAAGGCACCGTCTGATGCCGCCGTCGATGCCTACACACAATCCCTTGCTTCTTCCCGTTCCTTCTTCGAACGTTTACAACCCATTCCCCTTGCCATCCACCACGACCCTACCAACTAACCATCTCTTAATCTAGCTTCCTTTTTGGACACTCTCATAGAATACCAGAAACTCCACGTCAGAGAAGCCGTATCCAACCTCATCTCCGACCCGGATTCGCCCCGGCTCGCTGGCATTGTGGTGGACATGTTCTGGTAGGCAACGAGTTCGGGTTTCCTGCCATGGTATTCTTCACCACGGGTACTGCCTTTCTTGGCTTCATGCTTCATCTCTCCATGCTTCGGGAACGAGACAACGTCTATACGACAACGTTTAACTTCAAGAACTCTGGCACTACGGTGAGCAGCCCGAGTTTCGTGAACCCAGTTCCCGCTAGTGTTTTCCCTAATGCAGTGCTGAGTAAGGAGTGGGGATCATACTTTTCCAAATACACAAGAGGGCTTAGGAAAGCCAAGGGTATTAGTAAACACGTTGGAGGAGCTCGAATCCCATGCGGTTCACTCTTTATCCAACGGTGACAATGCGGTTTATCAAGTTGGACCCATCCTAAGCCTGAAGAGGAATACTAATACTAATACAAATAACTCAGCCCAGCAAGGATCGGACATCATCGAATGGCTTGATGATCAACCTCTTTCTTCAGTAATATTCCTGTGCTTCGGGAGCAGAAGTTATTTCGAAGAGGATGATCAAGTGAGGGAAATCGTATGCGCTCTTGAGAAAAGAGGGGTCCGCTTCTTGTGGTCCTTAGGAAGCGCCCACCAATGGGTTCTGTGGAGTCGCCAAGTGATTATCCTAATCTTATGCATGTGTTACCCAAAGGGTTTTTTGAACGGACAACGGGGATTGGAAGAGTCAAAGAATGGGCTCTACAGGCACAAATCCTGGCCCACCAAGCCATTGGAGGGTTTGTATCATATTGCGGGTGGAACTTAACCCTCGAGAGTATATATTTTGGTGTGCCCATTGCCACGTGGCCACTTAACGTAGAGCAACAAATTAATGCATTTGAACTAGTGTGTGAGTTGAAGATGGCTGTGGAAATTTCTTTAGATGATAAAGTGGGCGTCGAGAATGGAGGCAAATGTGGGATTATAAGTGCAGAGAGGATAGAGAAAGGAATAGAAGATGTGATGGAGAAGGAGAGTGAGATACGAAAGAAGGTGAAGGAAATGAGTGAGAAGAGTAGAGAGGCATTACAAGGTGGTTCTTCCTACTCCTTGGGTCGTTCGGGAATTTATTATGTGAGAAGAGTAGAGAGGCATTAAAAGAAGGTGGTTATTCCTACTCAGTGGGTCGTTCGGGAATTTATTATTCGAGTTGATGTTGGTATATAATGAAAATTAATTATTTTACGTAAATTTAAATTTAGTATAAATTCAAATAAATAAATTAATTTATTTATTTAGATTTATTAAATTTTTAATTTTAAAATATCAACTAATTTATAAATTTTGTAATATAATAATTTAAATTTAAAATTAAATAAGATATAAATAAATTTTTTTTTATTTTTATAATTTATTTTATCATAAATTTAAATATGTATAAAAAATAATAAAATTATATTTAATATATACTTATTAAAAAATAAAATAAATATTATTTAATTAGTTATATTAAATCATTATTTATGTATGACTATTTTAAAATATTCATATTAAATATTAGAAATTATAAAATATAAATAACTTTTGCTTGATTAAATATAATTTGAATTATAGTTAAATAATTTTTTAATATATATAATATTTAAATTATAAAATTACATATTTTAATAATTATTTATTAATTAAAATAAATTCTTAATTATTTATATTATCAACTTACGTTACAAATTTATATCTCCTTTTTACAAATTTGCGCGATTGATGATATAATGCATATCATTCTAGCCAAATAGTTGTACATCTAATTATATTAGCTAAAGTAAAATTAATTATTACTGTCAAATCGTGATTGAAGTTGCCTATGTTTTACAGAAATTACATAGGCCTGTGCTCAGGGTTATTGGCTTTATTACGATGTGTTGCTTTTATTTTATTTTATTTATTTATTTATTTTCTTTCTATCTTATAACTGTACATGAATCTAATATAATATTTGTTATTACAGATCTTTTCTTTTAGGATGAACGAAGAAAGACGAAGCGAAAAAAGCTAACATACAAAACCAATGGCGGAGCGAGGATGCTGAGTGAGCGGGGGTGTAATTTAAAAAAAAAAAAATCATATTTTATTTTAAAAATTATATTTAAATATTATTTTTCAATAATTTAAAAAAAACACAATTTTTGTCTCTTACTTTTGGCTAAAGTATCAGTTTGATCCTTCAAAGATAAAAAATATTAAATGGCCCTCCAAAATTGAAAAATAATGAAAAAATGAATTGTTTTGGTCCTTTTAAAGGATCATATTGATCTTTGAATAACTAAATTGATATTTGAAAGACCATTATTTTTATTTTTGAAGGACTATTTTGATATGTTTTATCTTTGAAAGGTTAAATTAATTTTAAAATCAAAAGTGAGGAATTAAAATTGTAATTTTCTCAATTTGCTTTTAAAATTTTTGAATTAAACTAAATAAGATTAATTTATTAATAATATCCTAACTTTATTTTCTTAAAATTAAAAATAAATTTAAATTTAAATGAATATAGTACAATATATTACTTTTTGTATTAATAACATCACCACCTAAATATTTGTAAGGATTACTCACTACTCATGTATTACATAATAAAAATACACATAAGAAATATAAATTACTTGACAACAATATGATAGTTCAATAAACAATTCAAAATATTATTTTAATGGAAGTAAATATTTGATAAAACATTAAAATTTATAACGGTTAATTTGTGAAAAAAATATATTTATAAAGCATCATAAATATATATATTTTTCAATATTTCCAAAAATTTTACATCATTTTTAAGAAAAATTATTCAAGGTCTAGTTAAGAACAACATACACTTAATTACATTTTAATCAGTTATTGTAAACTATTATATATATAAATGTATCAAATATTTACACATAAATGAAATATAAAATTATATAGATAATACATATGTGAGTTTAATAAATTTAAATAAAAATATCAAATAATAGAATAGAATAACCTGATGCAATTATAAAAAATTATTGAGTTCAGTGAGTTTAAAATATGTTAATACTGTATAAATAAAAAAAAATTGATGGGCACCATGTGGCTCCGCCACCATACAAAGCGAATATTGATTTCAGTTACCTGATAACTAGCTTCTCACATCACGGACTTGTGCATGCAATGAACCACGAACTTGCAGGGACTCTACAAAAGATAATTGCGTTTATGACGTCTATTTATCATTTATTATCTATTAAATAATTTGAAATTTGACTAAATTATATTCAATGTCTCTTTTATTTTTTAAATAAATTATGAACTCATGTACAGATGTACATTGAACAAAGATTATAGGAATATATATTAACCTCTGTATTCATTCATAGTAATTAATAAAATCATATATGAATATAACATGTATTAAATATAATTGAGCTTCCTGCGAACATTACGAGCTAATTATTGGATTTACGACTTGGACGTTCGTTTAAATAAAGCAACTATTATATTTGATAAAATTATTCATTAATGGGTAAAGTCGCATTCAAACTTTTGATAGTTGAATTTAAGCAATATATTTAAGAGTTTGGTTTATTCCCCAATTTTAAAAGAACTGAATCTAAAAATAAAATATCTATCTAAAATAGCATTTCACTCTGCATCAAGTTCTTATCAGTTGCAATGCATCATTTTCAACAACCCCAATTCTTCCAAAAACCAATTCAACCTGACACAGAATACTGTCCATATATACATAAAAACGTTTAATTTCGTGGTCATCCCGAAACTCTCAATCGAAAAAAGAAAATTTTCTCGAACGGTCCAATGTAGATTAGATTTGCACATGAAACGAAATATCACTCTATACCCCAACTAGGATTTGGATAAGTATAAGTTCTGTGAAGTGTAAACTACAAAAAACAATTCTTCCAATTCTGAACCTGATAAAGAATATTGTCCATGTATATATATATATATATAAACGTATTACTTTTGTGGTCATCCCGAAACTCTCCATCAAAAAAAATTGAACGGTCCGATATAGATTTGCACATGAAACGAAATATCACTCATACCCCAATTTAGATTTCCACTCAGATATGAATTTTGTAAAGTGCCTTTATAATATTGAAAAAAATATGATATAAGGAGTGGAGCATGCATGGACTTTACATCCTCCCTTTTGATCTATTTTATTTTTGTTCTCTTTTTCTCTCTACTTTAAAAGTATTTATAAGATTTATATTTTAGAGGAACCAAATATCCACCATCTCTGCCTCTTCCATATAACATTATCATCACTTGCAAGTGTGCTCTTATTTCAATCCCAAAAACCTCACCAAACAAAGCAGACTGTTTCACTATTCACTTGCACACACCGCCACGATGGCGAAATTGCAGCTAGTGTTTGTGCCTTGTCCTAGCATGGGTCATCTAATGTCCATCGTCGAGTTCGCCAAGCTTTTGATCAACCACGATGACCGCCTTTCTATCACCATCCTCCTCACCGAGGCACCATTTGACACCGCCGTTGATGCCTACACTCACTCCCTGGCTTCCTCCCTTTCCTCCCTCAAACGTCTGCGACTCATTCTCCTTCCCAGTCCCACCCACCACGACCCAACCAACCCACCATCTCTCATTCAAGCTTCCTTTTTGGACACTCTCATGGAAAACCAGAAACTCCATGTCAGAGAAGCCGTATCCGACCTCATCTCCGGCCCCGACTCACCCCGGCTCGCTGGGTTTGTGGTGGACATGTTCTGCATCACCATGATCGACGTGGCTAACGAGTTCGGGGTTCCAGCGATGGTATTCTTCACCTCCGGTGTTGCCTTTCTTGGCTTCATGCTTCATCTCCCCACGCTTCGGGAACGAGACAATGTCGATACGACGGCGTTTGACTTCAAGGACTCTGGCACCATGGTGAGCATCCCGAGTTTCATAAACCTAGTTCCTGCTAGTGTCTTCCCTAATGCGGTTCTAAATAAGGAGTGGGAATCATACTTCTTCAAGTACGTAAGAGGGCTTAGGAAAGCCAAGGGTATTATAGTCAACACGTTTGAGGAGCTCGAATCCCATGCAGTCCACTCCTTTTCCAGTGATGATATTGCGGTTTATCCGGTCGGACCCATCCTAAGCCTAAAGTGTCATACAAATAACCCGGTCCGAGAAGGATCTGACATCTTTGATTGGCTTGATGATCAACCTCCATATTCTGCATTATTCCTGTGCTTTGGGAGTAGAAGCTACATTGAAGATGATGACCAAGTGAGGGAAATCGCACTCGCTCTTGAGAGAAGTGGGATCCGCTTCTTGTGGTCCCTACGGAAACCCCCTCCAAAGGGCTCTGTGGAGTCGCCACGTGATTACTCTGACCTTACGGAAGTGTTACCAAAAGGGTTTCTAGAACGAACAGCTAGTAGAGGGAGAGTCATCGGATGGGCCCCACAGGCAATGATCCTGGCCCACCAAGCAATAGGAGGCTTTGTATCGCATTGCGGGTGGAACTCAATACTCGAGAGTATATACTTTGGTGTGCCCATTGCCACGTGGCCACTTAACGCTGACCAACAAATGAATGCGTTTGAACTAGTGTGTGAGTTGAAGATGGCTGTGAAAATTTCTTTAGATTATCGGATAGGCGACGAGAATGGAAGTAAATGTGGGGTTTTGAGTGCAGAGAGAATAGAGAAAGGAATAAAGGAAGTGATGGAGAAGGAGAGTGAGATAAGAAGGAGGGTGAAGGAAATGAGTGAGAAGAGTAGAAAGGCATTGAAAGAAGGTGGATCTTCTTACTTCTATTTGACCTGTTTGATTGATCATATAGTGAATTCGGTGTGATGCTATCGTTCTCGCAAAATAGTTGTTGGCTTATTGCGTTGCTTTTGTATTTTCCTCCTCTCTTGGAAATTATCCATCAATTTAATAAAATATTTCTTATAACAAATTTTTTATTTCTTTGGGTGGATGGACAAAAGAAGACAAGCTAAAAACACAGAAAGGCAGCAAAACTGTTGACAAAAGGCGCAACACTTACAACAGAATAAAGGCATGATGGTGACACTTCTTTTGAATAACTTCCGTGCAGTCCCTTGTCATATGTAATTTCAGAAGCGTGTACTCCCTGAGCTCCAAAAATAAAATTTGAATTAAAAAGTTTAAATAAAAAAAGTTTATTTTATAAAATAAACCAAATTTAAATTTTTTAAAGTCTGACCTAAATTTAAAAGGCTTAAATTAATATTTTTTAAGGAGAAAAATGTACTATTTTAAAAAAATTAATTTATTTTTTAAAAATGAATTTAATGTATTTTTTAAAATATAAAAATAAAACTGTTTTAATTTTGAATATGTAAAATATAAGTTTATTAATAAAATTAGTACAATTTTAATTCAAAATGATTGTATATAAAACTATATGTTATTATGACATAATATATTAGTAAGGATATAATAATTAGTGTCTTTTATTCGAGAGATTTAAATTAAACTAATTTATATTTGTAACTTTTTTATATGCGATCATACATTATAATAATTATTAATAATATAATCTATGTCCAATTCTAAATATTAAGATTCATTTGGCCCATACAATTTGGTCCCAAAAGAATTAATAAAATTCCAAATAAAAAAGCTTTTAACGGAAGTGATGATGAGGTTTACATTATCGCATTATAGAAACATAACCCAATAGTTGTTTCAATTACCTTATATATATATATATATATATATATATATATATATATATATATATATATATTGTATCTTCACATCTTCTATAGTGTGCTCATTTATTTGGGCTTTTTTTTTTTCTTGGGAATTTTGGTTTAGCAAAATAACTCTTTTGATGGCTTAATATATTTGTTATCAAAGTTGTCCATTCAATCTAAGTCTTAATATTTTATGATTTTACGTTTTCAAATGAATATGATGATCCTAATTTTAATAAAATGAAAATCCTCTTGAATTTTGATTTAAATTGACCTTTTCAGAACTTAAATTGATTTAAATTCCACAATATTATCATCGTTCGACATTTTAAATTGCATAAACTTGCAAAATGTTGATTTTATAAATATTAGGGACTTAAAATATAGTCAAAAGGGTGTCTATATGTAAATATTTCGATCATCATATTATTAGTTGATGATCACTTCATTTTACGCATAATGCCAATTATTCTTTGAACTATTCGTTATCAAGTTTGAAGTTGTAATATCTCAAAATATGAATTTAATTTTAAATACTGAAATAAAACGTTTAAATTTCTGAAAAATAAATATATTGTTGGAGAAAAAATCAATTCACTCAAATTTTCAGCCACCTGAGTAAAAAGTTTACTAAAGCTTTAAATTGTCCATCCCCAGTAGGAGCAGTGAAATGTGCTTGGATGAACGATAAAGAATGAAGTTGACAAATAATAAAATTATCAATATAGATTGAATTATTATTTAAGAGTTTTATGTTTTAGAAAAAATGTAATATAATGACAAACAATGGACTCAAAAAAGCCTTTTGTTATCCAACATCAAAACTTTTTCATTTTAAAATTTCGAGGGTTTTTGGAATTACATGAAGTGTATATGTTGTACTATTACAATTATATATGTTTTTCAGCTAAAATTTTCCGAGAATCATATTTTAGTTATAAGTGTAATTGATGTGTACCTGAAGGAGCTGAAAGGTGCTTAGAAATAGAATGATGAATTAAAACTCAATTTAAACTTTTGCGGAAAAAAAGGTCAATTGGCTAGATGTAAAACCTGATAATTAGCTTTAATAAAACAAGAGTAATATGCAATGACAGAGTATGCAAAACTGAACAAAAACTAATTTGACTAGAAAAGAAGTTATTTAAGATTTTTTTGGTGCATGCTTGAAAGTGGATATATTGGTATGGGTTATGACTATGATGTTATACGCGAAAGAGACATGAAAATAATGTTAAAATATGCAAGTTATATACTAATCTAAAATAATGTTAAATTTATATTTTAACCCAATATTTATTAACCTATAATCTCATCTAATTTTGTCAAATTTTTTTATTTATTTTCTTTATTTATCAAATGCTCTCCTAAATTTAAAATGATAATTTTGTCGGATGGGGTTAGGGAGTGTCTATCTGCTCCTATGGCTACTGTCAACTATCTCTTTATTTTCATTTTTATTTCTTGTTTGATACTCATTTTTTACCCGGATAGGAATCTCATGGGAACCTAGACCTTTTTTCTATAGAAAATAAAAAATAATAAAAATACTCATTGACAAGTATGATGTGATGATATCTCAAAATAAGAATTCCTTTTCTGAAAGATTACAATTAATCATTTATCTTTTTGAAAATAATATAATTTTAGAAGAAAAATTAATTCACTGAAATGTTTAGCCTCCCAAGTAAAATATATATTTTAAAAAAGATTTGCCCATCACCGTATACCCTAAATTTTAATGGTGGGTTTTGATAGATAATAAAAAATAGAACTGCAAAGGATGACAAGATTCAATTCTATAGGTTAAACTACTATTTGTGATTTTTTTTAATGTGATAGAATAATAAACGCGGGACTTAAGGAACTCTTTTTTATTTAAAATTTAATTTTTTTATTTTTAAAATTTGAAAGAATCGACATTAAATGAAATAAACATATAGCACAATTATTTTTTCACACTAAAAATTTATTAAAATTACATTCTAATTATAAAAATAATTTAGAACTGATCCCATCCTATTTCAATTAATTTATCCCTTCTTTTTATTAAATTAAAGAGTAATACAATATCAGATAACTTGTCATTATTCTTATTCTATTCTATTATATTATTTATAGGTTCAATTAAAAAAAAATACTTTTAATCCCACACTAATCACAAAATTATCATTTTAAATTAGTTGAAACACCCAAAATAATTCATTATTTATCAGAAAATATTACAATCAATTCTTTATTTTTAAAAAAATTACTACATTTAGTTATTATGATAAATCTTAAATTTCAAATTTAATATATTTTTTTAAAAAATAAAATAAAATATTTTTCTTTAATAAACGATTATTTTAAATATTTTAATAAATAAAAAATCAAAATGACTGTCATTTTGTGATAAGTAACTACAAAAGAGTACTTTACTTGTTTGAACTCATCTCATATCATATACACAGCCAAATGAGTTCGGGGCAGTTCACTGATTAAAAGCTAGAAACGTCAGTTTACTACTTGAGTGACATAAACGATGTCGTATAATGACGGTCTAAGTCTTCTTTTCTTTGGCCAAAAATGACTGTTAAGTCTATCAAACTTTATATCCAGTGACAGTATATTGTTTCCGGCTACTATTTCTCCGGTGGGTTATATTATCCGTTCAGATGAGAAGAAGAATTAAGCTCTCTTAACTTGGTAGGTATATCATCGAAGACTGAAGACTGAAGAGGATCTGACAGGCCTCTTCTCTGTTCTTCATCAACCTCTACGGATTCGACAGAGATATTTAGTATTTCCCCGTAATCGGATGACGAACGTTAGTGTGTTTCGGGAGCAATGGGGATTTGCGACCAAAAATGCTAGATATTCGTATATTGGGCGCGTAACCAAGTTTCCTTCTTGTTCGGTTCATTTTCCTTTCAAATTTGGTTTGGGTGATGCAGACTATCCTACTCTTGCGTCTAGCTTTGTTGCTTCAGTGTCTTCTGCTTCTTCAGTCAGTGGCTCGGGTGCCGAATATTCTGGTAATTCTAGTTACTCGTCTTTTCTTTATGTTCATCAAATTTCTGTTATTGTCTCTGCGTTTTGTGGAATTTTCGTTATCTGTATATTTACAACCTTCCTGTCAGCTCAAGCCAAGTCGGGCTTCTACCAGCTTTCTTCTATTTAGGTTCTGGCATCACATTTTATAAAACTAATAATTTTTATTTAAAATTAAATATCCACACTTCTATAATAGGACACCACAGAAAGAGTTAAATGAATTAAGTCTTCACAAGCTGACTGGGTTATAATTATGTAGTTATGCTGCCCATGGTTGTGTGGGGCTCCATTCTTATTCAACCTCTCACATGATTCATCCAATCAATATGCACTTAAATTCTATCTATAAAGCACCAAAAACATCCACTTTCAGTGTGTTGTGTATCGAGGTGTATCGAAGAGCATTGCGTATCCTAAATTCATCGTAAGTATCTTCTTTCCATTCAGTTTCATGGCAAGTACACTTTGCTCATATGCGTTGAAATTAGTTAAAGTCTAATGCCTGAGATTTTAGTAAATGATTTTTCCTCGTCAAACCACTTTGGGAAGGAATTGTTTTCTTGGCTATGGATCTTTTAGGAGGGTTGTCTTTGTCAGATATGCAAATAAACTTGAGAACTTCTATGACTTGGTGTTTTATGCTTTCTGTTCTTGATTTGTACTTTTTGATCTTTGGCTTGTTATATGGGCATGCCTTATCCTCAATTTATGTTTCCTCTCCTTGCTATTGAAGTCTTCTTTTATCAAAAAAAGGCAGACATAGAACAATGACTAACAACCAAAATGATTCTTATTCTCTCTACTTTAGAGTTGGTTATTAGAATGTACTAGGAGATGGGTTACTGATTAGCATTTATCATCTTCACGGGAAAATCAATATTATTGCTATGTTACTTATACGAGTGCTACATGTTGAACCTAATTTCACCAGAGCAAATGTCGAATGTGGGAACAAAGACAAAAAGGAAGGGGATAGCTGGCATAGATCAGGATGAATTAGTGGATCCAAAGCTTTTAGCTGATCCAGACAGTTGTTTTTGTGAGTTCAAAGGAGTACACATACACCATAAGATATATGATGTGGAATCTCAAGCACATAGCATGTTCCAGAATCAGACTCTTTCTCAGCTCCCTCATAAAACTAAGAAGCTAGGTCTTCCTATGATTCTGTTTCATGGCTTTGGAGCCTCAGTTTTCTCATGGAAACAGGTTATGAAGCCTCTGGCAGAGGTTTCTGGTTCAAAAGTTCTTGCTTTTGACAGGCCAGCCTTTGGATTGACCTCAAGAGCAAACTTGTCCAGGCATTTTTCTTCAAGAACCGATGACACTAAATCTGTAAATCCATACTCGATGGCATTTTCAGTGCTTGCTACCTTGCATTTCATTGATCTATTAAATGCTGAGAAGGTGATTTTGGTGGGGTATGTGAATGTCTAATTTTCTGTTTGGTAGAGTGAGTTTATATTGGGCTAGCAGGTGATTTTCATCTGCCTAACTTGAGCATACTTTCCACTGTAGTCATTACAAGATGCAAACTGAATCGGCAGTGGTGTGTCATCATCCAGCATCCACATGTCTCTCATTTGTAATTTATCTGATTAACCTAGTGGCTCAATAGAAGGGTTGTTACATTAATATGATTGTGATTTCATTGGTCTCAATTCAATCATTAAATTAATAATCTTTGTGTTTCAACACTCTTGAATGGTAGCCAGGCATAGGGGGTCCCAAAAATACTCTTATGAATGCCCCTTTAAGCAAATAATGTTGTGATACTTTTATTAGTTTTTGTTTTCCTTTCCATCTTAGCCTATTGCCACTGAGGTCAGATCTTAGTTTTCTTCTGAAGCTGAGATGTCCTTAAAATGACATGTCAGGCACTCAGCTGGATCGCTTATTGCAGTTAATACATATTTTGAAGCTCCTGAACGTGTTGCTGCTCTAATTCTTATTGCTCCAGCAATTTTGGCTCCACTTACTGCACCCAAAATTGTTAACAAAAATAAAGAGAGAAAAGATAAGGAAATGAAAAAAGACAGCAATTCTCCTATCAAACCAAATCCATTTCTCGGGCCTTATAACATTTTGTCCAAGATTACCAAGTACATTTCAGAGGCAATAATCCAGATGATGAAGGGGATGATACATATGCTCAACTCTCTGTACAGGAAATTTTTATCAGCTGTCCTGCGTTCTGCCATTGCTACAATGCTGGTAATAAACTTTTTCATACCTAATGAACGTAATCGTGGTTTTTAATTACTTTAAGACCTAGTTGAGTCAATCATTGTTGGATTAATATTATAATCAAAGAGTGATAAGGAATTATTACCTAAATACAACTTAGATTGAACTCATGAAGCCTTTCCAATGAGGTGGGATTGGACACCATTCCTTTTGGCCATTATTGAGAGTTCATGGCCTTCAGTGTAAAGTTGGAGTACATACAGTGTGATATGCAGGGATATTCTGGTTATTTCAGCCCAGCTTCCTATGTAAAAATGTTTCTTGTTGATGACTCTTTTTGGATATATTTGCTGCTCTGTTAAAGCTAAACTGTAGTACTGAAACTAACACAAACTAATTGTTATGATGACTTATCTAATCACCTATCTGATGGCCGCTTCCTTCTCATTAATTACAGGTAAGAATGGTGATTGATAAGTTTGGTATTGCTGCTGTCCGAAATGCATGGTATGACCCAAGCCAGGTGGCTGAACATGTCATTCATGGTTATACAAAGGTAATCTCTCAGCAATGTCTCAATTTTTCTTTATATTGCTGGTATTGTCCGTTTCTTCGCCTTGTACTTGAAAGGTCAGTACTCACCTGGATGATTGTACTAAACCTCAGCCATTGAGGACTAAAGATTGGGATAGGGCACTGGTTGAATTCACAGCAGCAATGCTTCTGGATGAAGAATCTAAAACAAAACCACCGCTGACTCAAAGACTTCATGAGATATCCTGTCCTGGTAATGACACTTCTCCTATATATATATATATATATATATACCTCCTACTTTTCCTAATCTAGACCTTGAGCTTTGGTTTTAATACCTGATCACAAGCGGTAGCAAATTGGCGGAGATGAAGAGGGAATCTTAGAATGGTTTAGAGTAATACACGGCGGCAATGAATAGGTTGATCTGATTGTGCTATCTCTGGGGATTTGCCAAGATGAAATAAGGCTTCTTCTTTATTTATTCTAATCAATCTGCAAACATTCTAGTGTTTAGACTTAAGATGAAATTTAAATTACAGAGCAAGTTGAATTTAGAACTGCTGATTAATCTTACATAAAAGATATATTCTATAAACAGGGCTGATCATTTGGTTGTAGATTTGATTTTTAAATTCATCTATGGTATTTTTTTGTCTTCATTTCTTTAGATTTTTAGCTGCCCCGTTCTTCTTTCAGAATTCGTGGTGAATCATGGGTCTTCTTGTTTTTTTAAAGTAATAACCTTTTCCACTTGATATGTGAGTTGAATATTGAATTTGAACATCATTGATGATAATTGTTTTTAAAAACAGTTCTGATTGTCACTGGTGATAGTGACCGACTAGTTCCTTCATGGAATGCTGAGAGACTTGCACGGGTTATACCAGGATCATCCCTCGAAGTAATTAAGCAGTGCGGCCATTTGCCGCATGAAGAAAAAGTTGAGGAGTTTATTTCAGCTGTGGAGAAGTTCCTGCAGAGATTAGTCGGTACTAACTCAAATGAGCAATTTCTGCAATCTGTAATATGAACTTTCTACTGTAATAATAAAAGAGTAGATGGAAGAAGGGAAATAAAGATGCTAAATGCTAAAGGGCTAGACCCTTTTTTGTTTAGTAGACAAAATGGCAGTAAAATTATACTACTTTCAGCCCTACATTTACTTTTGATAAACTCTAGGTTGTGTTTTTGATACTTTGACAATTACCATAGGTGCAGGGCAAGGCCTGTCCAAAGCTTTAGGTTTAAAGGAATTTTTCTTTGGTTATTTCAGTTTCATCATCGGCATTAGCTATTGGCAAAGCATGATTGATTATTTCATCATAGGTTTTGTGAAATATTCATATACCTTGGAACGTATTTGGCTCTTTCTTTTCTCGAAGATACTAATTGAAATATCAATGAAATCTTATCCCGGCTTTTTTGCTGTCTAGCGCATTACAGGAAAGCAGGGGCCTGTACTGTTGTTGACAATGTTATATGCATAAATAGATCCACGCTGTACAAACAAAGAAAAAGTGTTGATCACGGGCTCAATTTTAACTCATTGCCACTCTGGAGGTCTGAATACATGGCATTGATAATAGATTTGATCACATTTCAGTTTTATGAGTTGGATTTGAACAAAAAAATAAAGTTTTAACAAAAAAATTCAAAGGCAAAAGTTTGATCTGTAAAATGGGTCAAGTTTAAGTTTTATTTAAAGTTTGAGCTTAAAAAATTTGAATATTTTTTAATTAATAAAAATTTATTATATTAAAAAATGTAGTATAATATGACATTTTGATAAAAAAATAAAAATTAATATTTTTTATTTAAAAAATTTATACTAATACAATAACGTATTTGTATTTATAACTTCTTTATATATAATTTTATATATAATAGTAATAATTATTTATATTATTTATCTAAAATCTTAAATAACACATTGATTTGACATTTCTTTAAAAAATTTAATTAACTTGATAGACTTAATTTTAAAAAATATAAATAAAAGTTTGAATACATTTTTTTTTATTAAAATACAACTTTAAATTTTTTTAAATTTAAATTAAGTCTAATTTTTAAAAGTTTAACTTAATACAACAAACCTCAAATATTTGAAGTTCATTTACAAGTAACTTGACTCAACATCAAGAACCTTGCATTAAATAAGATATTGTTGTCAACTCTAACAGCATAAGTATTTGGAAAAACATAAAATTCAAGTTTGTCTTTTCTATTGGTCATGCCAGCAACCAAGTTATATTTTACCTTGGTGAACTCGTTGATTCTTAATATGTATTAATATATTAATTAATTGGTACTGTTATTAATTGTTTAGTCACTTCCAAAATTTTCATCTTATGATTGATACGATTATGAATTTTATACATGATGCTTTGCATATTTATTTTCTTGTTTTTTTTTTAAAAATTTTTCCAAATAATGATAAGTTAGATGTCTTTTTTTATTGTGATTAACGAAGTTGCAATCTTTTGGGTCAAGCACGGAGTAAGGCAGATACTTGGGCCTTGGTTCGGAATCAAATGAAATGGGCTAGCCCAAGGCTAATAGTGGGCTTGGGAAAGTTTGAAGCCAGTTAATAAGTCGGCATCAAAAGACTTTCAAACGGGACACTTCTTTTACTTTTGCCAAATGATGTTAGTTTATTTATTTATTTTCTTATATTTTCTTTAAATTCCAGATCCCAAATGAGGATTTTAAAACGGGATCGAACGCAAGGACCCATTGAAATTCCACACTCTTCCCTTTTGTATTGGACTTCATTTTGATTTTCTTACGCCCGTTCTTCATCCTCTCACTGTCACTGAGTAATTGATGATAGTGTTCGAAGCTTCTCCGGTAAGGTCCAACACTTTCGTCTCCCTTCGGGTTGAAGGAATTAGGGTTTTCTGCGGGCGACGTTAGCTAGCGGATGCAGCAGCAGAATTACTGCTTTGCGAAAATACAGTATTTGTCGAACTTACGGTGATGTTTAAAGTTGGGTTTCAGCTTTGAAGTTCGGTGTTTTGAGAGAGGGTGATATGGATGGTGGAAGAAGGATAACGGTGAGCCCTAGGCCTTGTAGTGGTCGCAGAGTAGTAGCGAAGAAGAGACAGCGCCGGGGTGGGGGAGTTGATGGGTTTGTCAACAGCGTCAAAAAGCTCCAGAGGCGTGAAATTAGCTCAAAGCGTGATCGCGCATTCAGTATGAGCGATGCTCAAGAAAGATTTCGCAATATACGTTTGCAGGTTCCGTTATTCTAACATACTTGTTTGCTTTTCAGTTTGTTTTTAATGACTTAAGTAATGCCCCCTACTTCTGACTGTATTTTCAATGTCTTGTTCTTGAATTGCAAAGCACCTTTTGGGGTTTTGTTATTTTGTTTTCTTTCTGTAGTTCATTGTAAGGGGTGTCTAATCTCAAATGTTTAATTTATTCTCATTTCCTACTGTGTGGTGCTCATGTGTGAATCTTGAAAGTTCATGAATTCTGAGGTTTTTCAAGAGTCATAAAATTTGAATGGACGTGGTTGTTTTATGTACCTTTGTTATTCTGAAATCTTGTAGACCTTCACATTATTATTTATTTATTTATTTTGGTAAACTCGTTATTTGATTATCTTTAATTTCTGATTTGATGCCTTGGATAGTCTAATTGTTCTGGATTTGTTAAGTTAATTGCTTGAGGTTGAATAGGGATAGGGATGATTGGGAAAATATAATATGAAATCGCATGAAAGATTGGCGGATCGCTAGATGAAAGTGAATAGGGTGATCATTGAAGCATTTGTGTATTTGCTTATGCTAATTTGTAATTTGTAAACTAGTTATATTTATGCTTTTATAAGCAAGACACATTTGTCTATATTCAGCCATAATCAAGCTAGTATATTCCTTGATATCACATCCCTCTAATTGTTTCTGCTATTTATTTGAAACTTTGGATTTTTAACTGGGACCCATCTAATTAAATGACAACGTCAATGACCGTTATGCATTTCGTGCATGGAAAACAAACAAGCCATTGTGATCTTGTTTTCTTCCTTGCATTTAAAGGATTCTCTCTAATAGTTGGGCTCTATTGTATAGTATATACAGACATTGTAGTCAACAGTTTGACAGATCTTTAGGGCTATCCTAGCCAGCCACATGCTTTTGCATATGGGTCACTATGAACAGAAAAGTAGTTTAATGTAAAACAGTGATTTCTTAGATGTGAATATATTTGTGGTTATGGTGGGCTGGTTGTGGTCTTCCTTCTCTTTTTCTTATAGAAACATTGTTTCGCTCATCTGTGTAGTGTTACTGTTCAAACTACCAGTGTTACAATATGATCTTTGCTCTATTTTAATCAATGAATCCTCTGTTCCTCCTCTTTCACTAGTAGTGAGATGTGTGCTTCACTATAACTATGCCCATTTTTTACTCCACTTATGGTTTTTCTGCTGCATCTGTTGGTAGGAAGAATATGATACGCATGATTCAAAAGGTCCTTCTTCTGTGGTACTCCCTTTTCTGAGAAAGAGGTCCAAAATTATTGAGATTGTGGCAGCACAGGACATAGTTTTTGCTCTTGCACAGTCTGGTGTTTGTGCAGCATTTAGCCGAGGTATAACCAATGTCTATGTTCTATAATATCTACATATGCTGTTCAATTTGCAACTGAAAGTACCTATGTGATATAAAATACATGTTTAATTTTTGTTGTTGCAGAAACCAATCAAAGGATATGCTTCTTGAACGTTAGTCCTGATGAAGTTATAAGGAGTCTGTTCTATAATAAAAACAACGACTCACTTATTACAGTATCTGTTTATGCTTCAGACAGCTACAGTTCTTTGAAATGCCGAAGTACAAGAATTGAGTACGTATAGCTCTCTTTTGGTTTGCATATACATCCCTTCTTTTCCCTATGCCCAACAGAAAAAAGAGGAAAAAAAGATGCTCAGGCATACTCATAGGAATTGGAAGAACAGCAAATAGCAACAGTTGCCTGTCTATTTTTTATTTAATTGTTTCTTTGTCCTGATATTTTGTGGTAGTTCAGGTACATAAGGAGGGGTAAACCAGATGCTGGTTTTGCTCTCTTTGAATCTGAGTCTTTGAAGTGGCCAGGTTTTGTGGAGTTTGATGATGTAAATGGGAAGGTACTTACGTACTCTGCCCAGGATAGGTAAATATTTTATGGCATTGATACTTTTGTGCACAGATGTGATTATAATATATCAAGGCTTCTTTATTCTGATGCATGTATTTCTTTTTTCTGCTTATAGCATCTACAAGGTGTTTGATCTGAAAAACTATACAATGTTGTACTCCATTTCTGATAAAAACGTCCAGGAGATTAAGATAAGGTAATCTTTCTTTGTGCACTGATGAATTTGATATGCAGTTATTCATCATACTACAATAGAGGTTGTATTTGGTCATGCACTGGTGAACATGATATTCTCTGTTATGGATATACTCAGTTTTCTTCTTTCCATTTTTTTTGGGTGGTCTTACTTAACTTGTGCTTACACTGTTCTTGTTTGATGATTGCTCTTTCAGTCCAGGAATCATGTTGTTGATCTTTGCTAAAGCAAGTGGTCATGTTCCACTTAAAATCCTCTCGATTGAAGATGGTACTGTTTTGAAATCATTCAACCATCTCCTTCATCGGAATAAGAAGGTTGATTTCATTGAACAGTTCAACGAAAAGCTTCTTGTGAAGCAAGAAAATGAGAATCTCCAAATTCTTGATGTAAGCATCATTTGCCTTTACATGGCTTTTATACATTGATCTGCATGCAGGTGTCTGACTTTTAATTTTATTTCAGGTTCGGACGTTTGAGTTAACAGAAGTTAGTAGAAGTGAATTCATGACACCATCTGCATTTATATTTCTATATGAGAACCAATTATTCCTGACCTTTCGAAACCGCACTGTGGCTGTTTGGAATTTCCGTGGAGAGCTTGTAACTTCTTTTGAGGATCACCTTTTGTGGCATCCTGACTGCAATACAAATAATATATATATAACTAGTGACCAGGATCTCATTATATCCTACTGCAAGGCTGATTCTGACGATCCTTTGTCTGAAGGAAATGGTATTTTCCTTTTCTTTCTGGATCTTTATTTGTTTTTCTTTCATGTCCCCTCCCTCTATAATGCTCTTACTATGATAAATAGTCTGAAACTGAGAGTTGTAGCTTGACCATCAGATGGGAAGGCTGATCCAGCTAAATGTGTCAATTTTTGACTGTAGGAGGCAAAATCTAAAACATGACGGCGTATATTAGTGATAAATTTTTAGCTTACTACAACTTTCTGTCTTGTGTTTAGAGAGAATTTATCGTCATAGGTATAGTCCCGTGATGGAGTATACTAACAGGCTCTGCTTCATTCATGCAGCTGGATCCATCAATGTCAGCAACATTTTAACTGGCAAGTGTCTTGCTAAAATTAGAGCAACCAATAGCTTACCCTTGGAGAATGAATGCAGTTGCGGTGACAATTGTTCAAATAAAGTTTGTAGTTCAAGGAAGAGAAAGTATGTCTCCAGAATTAGGAGCACAGTCACAGAGGCCTTGGAAGATATTACCGCTCTCTTTTATGATGAAGAGCGCAATGAGATCTATACAGGCAATAGACACGGTCTGGTTCATGTATGGTCTAACTGATGCATTGTTGAATTAATAATGCGTTGTTCTTGCTCATTGCTCGTTCATCCATGGTTGAGTTGATTGCCCTTGCCTGCTATAAGACGACTTGTGGGATCGGTAACCCTTTGTTGTATTTTGTATAATTCATTTTTTGTTTACTAGTTATCTACGTCTCAGGCAAGTTTGTCCAGCAGTTGACGACATATATCTGTATTAAGTGAAATTCTTGGCTGGTAACTCTCATGCCAGATGTTGCTTCTGCTGTAATCTATCTCACATTTCATGGAGCGGTCTCCGGCCCTCTCTAAGAGTGATGTGAATAATGATAATTGTATTTCTTTCCTGCCCTTCTCTTTCTGTTTTTTGTTTGCCCATGTGGTGGCATATGGTGGCCTAAATCTGTTGAACCTCACATGGACTGACTAGGCCGCAATGGTAAAGGTAGATAGAAAAGCAATCAGCGGTGTTAGCTTTACGATTTGCCAAGCTTCTACATGTTCTGGTATTTCAATCAACTTACTTTTGTGTTCTTTGCCACTTTTCCTATGGCTTCTTTTCCACCGGCTCTACTCTGGTCTCAGTGCAAATGCTGACATACACGCTTCCACTTTCACCTGGCATCAAAATAGGATGCAATGAATGAAGTCTTTCTTCGACATGATATACTAATTTCGTACAGAAAAAAATTGGATAATTGAAAGAACTGGAAATTACTCAGAAAAGATTCCAGAGTCCTGTGGATTTTGTTCTTATAAAGGGCCTGCATATCATTTGCAGTAGGATGTAATCTAATGACTCATATTTCACCATGAAGTCTACAATATTGTAAAAGATCTAAATCCCTTATAAAAATTGCTGAGTTGGGTTTCCCAGATAAAGGGCTTTTCATTATTACAGTAACATCTAAATCGAACTAGACATTGCGATATTCTCTTATTTAATTTTTATGTAGAAGTTTAATTATAATAAAATTAAAAAATTAAGAAAATGCAGTATAAGGAAGTTACACAGTTTTTACTCCTATCTGAATTAATTGATATATATATATATATATATATATATTAATATATATTTTGGCTTTTTCTCTTGAGTTATACTTTGTACATGTCGCTTGTATTTTTAAACAGAAGTGTCTTTTTCTTTTTTAAACTTCTTACTCTCCTATCTGAATAGCTATACAATTTTTGAAGAGAATAGTGAAAAATGAAGAACTTTCCATTCACCTCTTGTTTCAATAACTGCATGGTTTTTTTTATACTTCATCTCTCTCTCTCTCTCTCTATATATATACATGATTTAAAACCCTTAAGTTATATATAGTAGTATAAACTGATATATATTAATTAATTGGTACTGTTACCAGTTGTCTAGTCACCTTCAAAATTTTCATGATACTTTGCATATCAACTTTCCTGTTTTTTTTTTTTTTTGCCAAATAACAATAAGTTAGATGTCGGTTTTTATTGTGATTAACGAAGTTGCAATCTTATTTGATTTTTATTACAATAACATCTAAATCGACCTTGACATTGCGATATTCTCTTAATTTTTATGTAGACGTTAAATTATAAGAAAATTTAAAAATTAATAAAATGCAGTAGTAGGAAGTTACCTAGTTTTTACTTTTTTACCTATATTTTAGCTTTTTCTCGAGTTATACTTTATACATGTGGCTTGTATTTTAAATAAAAGTGCTTTTTTTTTTTTTTTTTTTTAATTTCTTACTCTCTGATCTGAAAAACAACACTATTTTTGAAAAGAATAGTGAAAACTTAACAACTTTCCTTTCTCCTCTTGTTACAATATATAATTTTTTTTCATACTTTATGTCAATAAATCTATGATTTTGGACCCTAAAGTTATATATATAGTAGTATAAACTAATATATATATATATATATATATATATATATATATTAAAGTATCGTATTTCTTATTAGTCTGAGACCTAAAAACATTAAAAAAGAAAAAAAAAGACTAAAGAGTCTAACGCTTGAAAAGAATGGGTTTAACCCTCTTTCTTGATTTGATGTAGCACCTTATATAATATTATAGTACAGATTTAGATTCAGATCAGGCAAGAAAGGGATGCGAGAATTAGGTGATAAGCTCTTCTTATTAATTTATATGAACTTATGAGAGCCGCTTTTGTTGGTTCGTGTTTGTCCAAAACACCAAGCTGTTAAGAGTGATATTTGTTTTTCCATTTTTGGAGAACATGCTCCCACGTAAATTACCGACAACATGTGACTACATACAAAACTAAACAAGTGTGATGTGTAGTCACCCACACTGCACGCGTGTTATGCAATTGGATGCGGTGAGAATTGTCCCTTACTCGACTCATCCTCGTCACATTCACATTACATCAATTCAATCATGTGTAACGTATTCCCCCAAAATAAATTCAATTTCAAACATCCACTAGTACTATAACGTTATAATATTTAGAGTGGTATTATCGAGTGCCTTTGAAATATTAATTAAAATTTATTTGCAGTCTATAATAAATAAATCTTAATCAATGAAATTAGTCTATACGTAATTATTATTATTGATAATAGGTATAATAAATGATCATTAACTAATTTTATTTGTTAAAAATTATTTATTATATATAATAAATCATTTTTAATCATGTATAATAAATAATCATTAACCAATGCCTTGAAAAGTACTTGTTAGTAAAATATTAATATTTTTTTATTATATATAAGTAAAGTATGCTTTTTTTAAACGCGAGAGATCCATTAATTAATGAGAAATCTTGATTAATCAAATCATTAACTCCTTGTGCGATGACTCTTTATCTTTTTAATATATGTATCAAGAAATTTTTGAAGTGTATAAATTTTTTGTAATTAATGAAAAAAATTATAAAGTACTTAAAGAATTAATTAACTGTATCTTAAATAAATTTTTTTAAAGTTTAAGAATTTTTTAAAATTAATAAATTTTTCATTGTGAATGAGAAAAATTGTGAAGTTATTAATTAATGAATGAATTAATTAAATTTTAAATTAAGAATTCTTCAAAATTTAAGAAATTTTTAGAATTAGTGAACAAATTAATAAACTAATTACCTGCCTCTTAAATATAATATTATTTAAAGAATGAATTTTTTTAGAGTAATAAAAATATAATGAATTAATTAATTAACTATCTTTTAAAATTTATAATAAGAGAATATAACTATAACTTGGCATAATTCAAAATTAAAATAAAAAATTATATATAATTAGATAATTTATTCAACCATTTAAAAATAAAGTCAAATATGATTCTATCAATTTTTTTTAATATTTTAACATTTTTCAGAAAAAGTAATAATAATAACTGTTATGATAATTCTCTCTTAATAAATATAATAATTTAAAATATATTAACATATAATAATACAAACTAATTTTTTTTAAAAGATAAATAAACTAGTTTATATGTAATATTGAGCTATTGCTTAATTTGCTTTTAGATTTAAAAATAACTGGATGTGGTTGAATTTGACGTGTAGTTAAATTTTTTCCTTATAGGTACAAAATAATTAGTAGCTAGAAAATTCTAAAAAATACAAGAGAGACAAAAGATAAATTGGATATAATAAAGCTAAAAAAGTAAAATTAAGATATTTCAAAAAAAAAAAACCGACAGAACAGTTGGGGCCCGCCTGTGGTCCTGGAGCGTGGGTCACGCGTTAGTTGAAACACGGTTCTATGTTATCGAGTTTGTGCAAGTCGACGCGCTTCCTCACTCCCTGTCTTTCTTCATTCACTAATCACTATAGGCTTAGCGCTCGCCATTCCCGCAGTACCAGATTGGAGCTCTGGGTCCGCTCTCTTTCAGCTTCAGCATTTCGAAGATCTTTAACTCACGCATTTTCTCGGAGCGATACATTTCAGATCTCAGCCGAAAGGTTTAGACTCATCGCCTATCATCTCTTCGCGTTTTTCTTCCTTTTTTTCTTTTGGTTGTTCTTTCGGCTGTAAGCATTGGGCATTCCTTTTTGCCTCACCTTGTAAAATATTCTTTTAGTTTCAGTTTCTTAATTTCTGCAAGAATTAGTTGAATTTGAGTAATCGGTTGTAAAATCTGTGGACTTTTTGAGATTTGAAACCTGAAGATTTTCTTCCTTATTAGCTTCACTAGAACTCGCTCAACGTATGATTTCATTTCCTAAATTTAGAGGTTCTTACCGACATACTAGATCTGACTCCAATGCACACGTATGTAGCTAACATTTTTTTCTCTGTTGATCTCTGGGTCACTTTTTTTTCTGAACTTCTTTGACTGCATTTGGATTTTATCCTGTTGCAAATCTGTTGTTGACTTGTTGCTGGGTGCAATGAAATTTGAAGGTACTTCATACTTCATACTTTTTGGCTTCGTTTGTTTATTGCTTTGCTTGTTTGCTTTTCTATTTCATTATATTTTCGAGAAGAGCATTTCTGGTGGTTATTGTGAAGAACTTTTGATTTCCCATAGCATTGTAATAAGAATTGCGCAGGCTAATCATCAATGCGTACTTGAGACAGATTTGGTAATTTTGCAAAATTTACAATTCTACACTTATGTTGCCTCCCTTGCAGCATCTCAAATGAAACAAATTATATGCATGCGTCAATCTTTTGTTTGTATTTTACTTGTATAATCTCTATACTCATCATTTGTGTATGGGCCATGGCTTAAATTTTTGTTATAATAATAAATATTTTTGTTGCATGAGTGATAGTTATTACTTTGTTATGCTTCTTTTCTTTTATATCTCTTGCATTTGTTCAATTCTTTCAATGCTTTGTATCTAACCTTGAAATTATGTAGGTTTCTAAATATGAAGTCTAACTTTCACTCACTCCTATTTGAGTTATGGGCAGAGTTTTAAAATCTAATACACAGGATTCACACAGTATCACTTCGGTCATCAAGTGCAATGTCCGACATTTAACATATAGCTCTGTCTAAAAATTTTTTTCAGGTTCAAGCTCCTTTGATTTGATCTAAGCTTTTTGTGATGGATGATGTGATAGCTGGTGATGCACCATTAGATTATGCTTCAATTCAGATTTTTCCCAACCAAAACAGGTTAGCTCTTATGCTAAGTGGAGATACAATTAGGCCTGAAGGTCTAATATCATCTTTGTAGAGTAACAATTTGCAGTAGCATTTGACTCCAACTGTGAAAGTGATTTCTTAAAACTAAACACTTGGAAAAGGCCCATGGTTTTGATGAAATAATACTACACTATACATACTTTTCGGTCAAAATATCGGTTTTATTTTGGGAGTTTTGATGAAATGGCCTCCAAGGGCCAGATTCAAGCACACGAGCTGCACAAATAACATCCCTCTTAAAGCTTTATTAAAACATGAGAATACCTATCACTTCTTAATCAGCAAATATTTGTCTGTTTCATTCAAATTTAAGTCTAATTTGCATTTTAATAGTATAATTATTATGTTATGAAATCTGCTCAAGTAAATATTGATTTTAAATTGTGTTTGTAGTATACTTGTGAAATACTGGTCTGATTGACCAATTCCTCAGCAGGTTTGCACTTATTTAAAAATTTCATACCCATTGCAGTTATTTTTTTTCCTATTTAGGGTATATAGGATTTTCTTTTTTAATCATTGCTTCCTTGAGTGTATTCACTTATACATTGAGTAGCACTAGCCAATATGTTCCCAGTCATGTGAACATTACATTTTATGGACTTCTGCTGGCTCTTTACTATCTTCTCTTTGGTTGTGGGCTAGGTATGAAGCATTCGTCTGTAGGGAGAAACAAACAGAGAAAGTGGCAGCAGGGCTTTTGGAACACTTGTTGTTACATTTACCTGGAATAAAAGACCTGCGTGCAAAAGGATTTGATGCATACTTTGACCTAAAGTTACCAGAAAATCTGCGTGATGTTGAATGGTTTACAAAAGCAACTGTTAAAAGGTTCTTGTCAAGGATTGGTTTTTTCATTATTTTTCTTTTGTATTTGATTTTTTCATATAGTACAGACTCTTAATAACTTCTCTGATGTTATTTCTCTCCTTAGATTCCTTGATGTTGTTAGCTCACCAGATTTGACAAACATTAGCAATGCTATCATAAATGAGATGTCTCAGCTGGAGGAATCCAAAAATTTCCATCTTTCTTTATATGGAAAGGTGATATTATGTGCCTTCAATAAATATATGCTAGATGTGTGTTGTTTCTAATTGTTGATATTCTTCTGAAATCAGGGCCGCAAGAATCATGTTGGAAGTGGGGAAAGAGGTAAATCTTCAATTCTTGGTATTTATACATTCAGACATTTTTGGTTGAAATTACAGTTAAGTCAAGTTGAGTTGCATTCGGAATTTTATTGATTCTTGTCCACCAATAGGACCTTTCGGTCATCCCTTTTTTAATTAAAGTAGGTTCCTTGACAGGCATTGGCTTCTGGATGGCCAGTTGAAAATTCATCTTATAGTTTTTCTTTTTTTTGGGATCAAGACCATATATTAATAACTCAAAGAGTTATTTGCCCTTAACATCATAGGAGCTTGGGTTTCTCTTATTTCTTGATCTTTCAAATAAATAATTGACTGCTTTGGTCTTAGCCTTTCAATGTATTGTTTGGTTGTGTACATCAGAAGTTCATTTTAACAATTGAAGCACATGCGTAAATGACTGCTATTTCTGTTATGATTTTTAAGATCTTGAATTTGGTCGTTGTTTTCAACAAAGTGGATGATCATCTGACTAGGACCACTGTTATGACTTGTGAAGTCTTAACAAGTTCTCAAATATATATGATAATGATTACTTCAGTCTCTGGTGTTTGTTATTAGTATGGAATTCTCATGCTGTGCTGCCCTAGCATGTCAGGGTGCTGGAGTATGTTAGGGAATAATTAATAATTCTGCATCTGGATAAATAAATTGATGTTAATAATTTTTCCTGTGTGGGGTAACCTATTCTTTTTAGTGATACAGGTTTTCTCTGTAAGTTGAACTATCATATTGTAGATTATGCAGAAGTGTTAGTAATTTGGTCTTTACGTATCATGCTTCAGCTTTATTGTTTAAATTTCTCTCTCTCTCTTTCTCTATGTTATATATCTTCAGTTTCACCCAAGACACCTAAATTCTCTAGATTTCCATTGATTTTAACCACTACAGCTTTTTCATTGTTGACAGATGACTGCAGCTCAACTGATGTGGTACCAACCTCCAAAGTAATTTCTTTTCTTCATCAGTGTAGGCTGGTTTCATTTTTGACTTCAGCCTCGTCATTACCAATAAATCAATTTTCTTATTCATTATTACATGACATTTCAACTAACATTGTATTGCATATAAACAGACCCAAGTTACAACTATGGCATCTGATGCTTCAAAGTATGTTCTTGTAACTGTTAAATTTCATTTAGGAGATATTTTATTGGCCACACTCCACATTAAGCTTGTAAAATATACTTCCAGGAATGAGCTCTTGCGAGCTATGGACCTGCGGTTCACAGCACTAAGCAAGGAGTTAGCAGCAACTTTTAAAAAAGCTACTGATTCCACCTACTCGCCGAAAGATATGGCTGATTTAGCAAAGTTTTCCCAACAATTTGGAGCTACCAATATTGAGTAAGTTTTAGGCAAGGAAATATATGCTCTTTTCCCTTCAAAATTTGTGAGCACAACACTAGTATTGCATTTAATATATATAAACCACTTGTATGTATCCTTCTTCCTCCCTCATATTGTTTTCCGTACACTATGTTATTGGTCTCAGGAACACTTTGTGTAAGCTTATAGAACTGAACCAAAAGAGCCAGGATGTTGGTCCTCTGAACAATGAACCAGCATTGGTCACATGTGATGTGATAAACGATGATGCAATCAAGGCAGTAAAAAGTCCTCAGATTTCCAAGCCAATACATTCAGAAACACCAGTTAAGTATAGTGTTTCACCAGCTAAAGTTGCTCAAGTTGAGAGACAGAGTTCAACAGAAAGTGAAGAATCTTCTTACTCTAGTGATGAGGGTCAGACATCTGCTGAAAGAAGTCGTTCTCTCACAAGATCTGCAACACCCAGACGGTCAGCATCCCCAATGAGGAGAATTCAAATAGGAAGAGCAGGACCCCGTAGAGCTGCTGCATTGACTATCAAGAGTCTTAATTTTATCCCTGCAAGAGAAAGGACAACATCTCACAGAGATGCTGCTGCAAATGGCTGTGAAGAGGAATTATCTGAAAAACCTTACAAGAAGCCCGAGATTGATGTAAGGAGGATAACTGTCCAAGATGCCATCAATCTGTTTGAAAGCAAACAGAGGGACCAAGCTGCAGATATTCAGAAAAGGAGGTCACTGACGGATGCTTCAGTTAGTACGAATAAATCTGTTTTGAGAAGATGGAGTTCAGGTATGGGGGAAACCTGCATCCAATGCCAGCCACAAATTGATTCTGAAGATTCTGTTTCTGTGACTTCCAATGATATGGCATATGTCAAGAACCCAAAGAGTTCAGAGGTAGAAGTGGTGTCTGATTTTGTTTCTGAAAGTCACAATTATAATGACATAACTGAAAGTAATGTAAAACCAGAGTTGCAGGAGAGTGTAAGATCACATACAGTAGATATTCAAGCAGAAACAAATCCAAACCTAGCAAAGGAAACCAGAAAGTTTGCAGCCTCAGCTGAATGGAATCAACAAAAGCAAGCAGAATATAACCAGATACTTATGAAAATGATGGAAACTAAGTCTGTTAAAATTGGGAAGTCCCAGCCTAGTAAAAATCAGAATATTTCGACTGAGCAGAGAGGAGGGTCTTATGATTATTACAAGGAGAAAAGAGATGCAAAACTTAGAGGAGAGAATGCTGGAAAACAAGTGGAAAAAGAGGCACAATTTCGAGCAATGCAGCAAATACTGGATAAGAGGAAAGCTGAAATGGTGTCTAATAATGTGAATGGAACCACAAAAAATACAACACGGAAGCCCCAAAAGTCCCTCAGAAATTCAACTCAACCAGCAAATTCTCTGAAGGAAGCCTCCAAGCCTTCAGTTACCAAAAAGGTGTCATCGAAAACATCATTGCCTGCTACCCGTAAATCTTGGTCAGCAACACCTTCACCACGAGCTGCTGGGACATCCCCTGCTAAAGTTCGAGGTGGAGTTTCTTCCGCTAACACAACCCCAACACGTCGAAGGTCACTGCCAGTGGCATCTGTTCCTCAACCAAGTCCCCAAAAGGAAAAAACTCGGCAGCAAATTAGAAAGGAGAAAGAAATACAAACTGATAATGTGAGAAGTCTCAAAAGCACAAATGAAAAGCTGCAGCCAGCAGTTACAAACAAAAGTAAGGTAATGAAAGCGAAAATGACAACTGCTTCTGGAGATTCCTCTGCTCCTTCAAAAATGAGCTTAACTAACAAGGGGACCAAGAAAAGCAGCGTAGTGCCACTGGAATCAAAACCATTTCTACGCAAGGGTTCAAGGACTGGACATGGTACTGGCAATATGAACAAGAAAAAAAATTCTCCTAAGCCAGAGGAATCTCTTGGAGATAATGGCGTTCTGACTGAAGCTCAAGGAAGTGATTTGGTTGTCAATACTTCTGATTTGCCCAGTCAGCATTTTGAAAGGGATTTGATGACACCTAATAATAATGATGCTGCTACTGAATCAGAATCTCAGATAGATAATCACATGCAATGTGGTGATGCTAAAAACGTAGACCATGAACTGAATGAAGTTGGTGATGTCCCAACAAATGTGGAATGGTCTTCACTGAAAATGAATACTGAAGAAGAATCAACCATACCACCCACTGCTTGGGTGGAAATAGAAGAGCATCTGGAACTGCCCAAGCCATGTGAGGATAGTACATTTCAACCTGCATCACCAGCAAATAATGTTCCAGTGGGATTAGCTAGTCCTCGTGTTCGCCATTCTCTGTCCCAGATGCTGCAGGAAGAAAATAGTGAACCTGAGACTTGTGAGTGGGGAAATGCCGAGAATCCTCCTGCCATGATATACCAAAAAGATGCACCAAAAGGATTGAAAAGGCTCTTGAAATTTGCTCGAAAGAGCAAGGGGGATACAAATTCCACTGGCTGGTCTAGCCCATCTGTCTTTTCTGAAGGAGAGGATGATGCTGAGGAGTCAAAAAATTTTACTAGAAGAAGTGCTGATAATCTACTGAGAAAGGCTGCGCTGCATGCTAAAAGCTATGGGCAACCAAAGAGCTCAATACATGAAAGCTATGACAAAAATTTAGGTACTAGTAAACTAATCTAGTATGTTTAAACTTTTACCCTTTGCTTTGCTCATCTCTGATTGTTTTTTTTTTTTTTTTTAAATTTTTGCTTTAACACCTACGTCTTCCAATCTTTATAATAGTGTCATATATATCAGTTTCTTTCACAATGGTGGTCTTTTGTCTTTCTAATAATTTTTTTACCTTTTTATGTGGTTACACTGATGGTACTTGAAGATTAATAGGCTCAAACACGAGATTTTACCTAGTTAGATTGCTTTCTCACCTTTTTCTGTCACCAGCATAGCCCCATATTATATGCAATTTTCAAGTCAATAAGTCATGCTTTTAATTCTGATACTTAATTAGGCCTGAATGTCTTGTAATTTAGCCATTTGGGCTTTGGGCATATCTTGGTCAAACTGATGAATACTCTTGAATATAGTGTTGTCCTTGGTTACTGGCCTTAAGACCTGATGATGTTCAGAAGGAATAAAGCTGCAATAATTTTATGCTAGTTTCTTCTTGCTGTGTTTGTGTTGCTCTTGAATAATTGACAGCTAGTGGACAGGGCCTTTTCAGATTGGCATATTTTCATCTTTACAATAGTCTTATCAATTCTAAAATTGTGAGATGCAGATTTAAGCAAACTTGATAGTAAGGGTACTCACAAGATGCAAGAAGGCCGCGATTTTGGTGCTGGTCCTACTACAAAAGGTGAACCCTCACACTACTTGAGAAACTACTTTCGTGTACCACGAAATTATATATTTTTACTCTTCTCCACAGTGGTGCACCTTATTAATTCATTCCTGTTTCTCCTGCACATTCATGTTCCAGGGTCAAGGTCATTCTTTTCTCTTTCAGCTTTTAGGGGAAGCAAACCCTCTGAGACAAAGTTTCATTAATGCTATGGATAGCTTTAAGGATAAACATAATTTTTGCCATCAACACAGGACATGTTCATAGCAGGTTTAGTATCAAGTTTTCCCTAGTTTTCTGCTTTGTATTGCATCAAATGCACAAATCAGAAACGGTTTTCTATATTTAATTCTGCGGGTTGATAGTGATCAATTGGGGTTGCGTCAAACGTTGTAAATTGTGTCATTGTATTACTATAGCATTACCTTCTAATAGAATTCATATCCTGTTTTCCCCATCCAAAGGATTTTCTCCTATCCATTGTTGTCCCAAATGTTCATGAATCATATAATGGGGTTGCTTCATAGTATGGAATTATGGATCATTGTAGATAAGTTGACTGCTATAATTACCCTTTTTAACTCCCTATCTCACTCCTTATCAAATTAGTGTTGCAAATGCAACTCTTAACCCAAATCAACAGAAAATACAACAAAAACTCTTGCTTATTTTTAGGTCATGGATGGTTGACTGTTTCAACAAACTACCAAAATAGTTGATGTCATTCTAATGTCTTACACGATCACCCTTCACGTACGGATGTGTGTGATATGGTAGACAGGTGGATACATCTTCAGTGTTTGTTAATTAATTGTTAGCAAGTATTTATTTTCCTCTCATGTGATCATATTTTTGAGAAACTGATTAGGATTCCTTGGGGAGAAATTTTATGCGGTTAATTTTGAAGAGATATATACAACTGATATGGGACTCAATCAAAATATAAGTGGCGTCTATTGCTTAATTGATTGCTCTTGCATGTTGCCATTCTCCTATTGACATTTACCTTGAAAATTTCTCTGAAACTCCGCATGTGCATAATTCAACCTACAAACGTCTATTGGTTATTCTCATTGTAGGATAGTAACATGATACCCCCTACATTCAGCCAATTAGATATGTTCTATCGATCCAGTGAATGAGAAGCAGCCTTTGTTTTTTTTTTTTTTCTTCAAATCTCTTCCATCTGTTTGATCTTCAAGAAATGAAGCTTCCGCATCCTCCCTTCAATATTGTAGATACCTAAAGAGGAAAATCTATTAATTTATTTACTTTAGGAGGATAGGTATATATACACAGCTACATAAGCTATAAAAGAAAAATGAAATCAATCAAATCCCTAATCATTTTTCTAACCATATCCCTAATCAAATCATAATCAAATACGTAAGTCAATTATACAATGACTAACATATAATACTAGGTTAATTACAACATATTTATAGCACTACTCTTCAAGTTAGAGCATAGATGTTAATCATGTCAAGCTTGTTATAAAGATATTTAATTCAACTCTTATTTAGTGTTTTTATGTGTGTGTGTATATATATATATATCATTCAATTGATCTCCTATTTTTACAATGGATACTAAATTTTCTTGAATCTTTTCATAAACAAAATGGCAATTAACCGCTTGTTTAGTTCTTTCATGAAACATCAGGTTTGATGCAATATGATACGCAACTTATTGTCACATTATAGTTTCGCTGGCAGTGAAGATTTTATACCAATTTCACTTATTAGATAATGTATTTACATATTTTACATATAAATTTGTTGTAGCTCTATATTTCAATTTTGCACTAGATTGGGACACAACATTGCTTATTGCTCTTCCAAGACACCAACTTTCCCATTAATAAAAACACAATATCCTATATGGATTATCTTTCTATCTTGGATCTTGCTCAATTAGCATATGTAAAGCACGTAATATTAGTGAGTGTGATAATGATCCGTGTATAGTATGCCTTATTTAGGGGCTTCTTTCAAATAACACAATTTGTTCCAAAGTTGCCCAATGATTGATTGTGGGTGAGGACGTAAACTGACTAACAACACTTATTGTGTATGCAAAATTTGGTCTAGTCATTGTGAGATAATTCAATTTGCCAACTAGTCTCCCATATTTGTAGGATCTTCAAATACCTCACCATTTTCTTTTGTGAGATGTTAATTAGGAGTGATAGGTGTACTACAGGGCTTTGCTTTTATTTTCCCAATCTTAATTAGTAAATCAAGCAAATACTTTCTTTGAGATAAAAAATAAAATCCCTTTCTTGCTTCTTATTACCTCTACTCCTAAAAAATATTTCAATGAACCTAAATTCTTTACGTGGAATTTAGTATGCTATAATACTTTATTATATTTATACTATATTATAGTATGATATGACAGACACATAAAATTTCTAACTATTGGTATAATATGATATGAAAGACTCAAAACAGATATTTATTGTGAGTGATGCTTTATATTTGTTTTCTTTGCATTAAGAATTAATCTTAATATGTCACTATTTGAGAAATTTGGAATTCACTAATGGATTTTTAAATAGGTGATTATGAATGAGTCTTTAAGACTTAGTATGGAATTACAAGAGAAGTTTGGAATGGATTCTAAGCCCAATATGTTCATGGCGGTTGTAATAAGGTAGAAGGAATTGATTATTCTTATACCTAGCATTTGTGTCCAATGAAGACATTTTTAAAATGATTATAAAGCTAATTGAACATTTGATTAGAGATCAGTAAACCTCAATAAATGAATTCATGAAATCATGGAATGAACACCTGAAGTGTAAATTAAAGAATCAATCTTGGACTAAAGCAAGCCTCTAGGCAACACTATATGAATTTTAATGAGATTATAATGGCTTTTCTAGATAATTCATATCAATGTACACTTAAGACAATGGATGGAGTCATATCTTTACTTTAAATAACAACTAAATCTAAAGATATTAAACAAAAAACAACTAAGGAAATATTTCAAATATATGAAATTTAATTAAAATGGATTTAAACCAAAAAAATAAGACACCTAACTAAGGAATGTTCTATTTTGATCCTTAAAAAATTGATCATTGATAAAAATGTTAACTCTTTTTATGGCAAATGGCTAAAGTTGTTAACATCCTCTAGCAACATAAATTCTTCTAAGTTCATTGGTTAAGAAATGCTCTCTAACCAAATTCTAATTAACTAATAATCTTAAATAAACATTTAAGATTAAATTAGTTAATCGCATTAAAATCAAGAGATTACCAACACTAATTTGTCAAAAATATAAAAGCAATGTTCAACAAATTAGTTTTTACATTCCATTAATTTAAAAGAAAACATAGTCAAAATTCATTGTGTCAAATTTGCACTAATTTTGGTCAAATAAAAAAAATTTACGTATTTAACCAAACTAAATGGAGAGTAAGCATCTTCAAGTTTGATAAATAATAGGCCTTATTATTCACTTACTCAAAGATAACATAGATAAATTAGGCATGTTTTTATACCATAAAGAAGAGAGAATGAGCAAGTTTAAGTAAATCTTATAACCATGAAGAAACCAAAGCTCAAGCTTTTTAGTTAGATGGAAGAAGTTAGTTATACATAAGCGAATACTCTAAAATCTTAAATCAAAATATAAAGAGTGAGAGATGATGAAATGTAACCTAATGGGCCTTTCCCCTTATTCATAACTAACTTTTGACTTTTTCTTAAAAAAAAATATAAAGTCTCTTCAAGCTTCACCAAAAGCTTATTTTGTCCTTTTCTTTGTGTGCATACAACATCAATAAAAGACAAAGAGCATTGAAAGATGAGCTATCCAATTTGTTAATGACTTAAAATAGGAAATTAAGTCATGCAAATGACTTACTTCGCAGCTTACAACTTCTATGCAATAAAGGACACACCAATGCCTTGCTTCGACACTTAATCCAACTATATCATTCCAAAACCTACAATTAGCCTAAAAAACCATTTAAAGCTTTATTTCCTAGCTAGAAACATTAAAAGTAATGCTAAAACAAAGATAAAAACATGTAAAAATAACAACATAACAAATATCCCCTCACTTAACTAACCTATGCTTGTCCTGAAGCATGAGTCAAAACAAAACCATTCAAAATAATATTCAACTCACTCTAAAACAACTCATCCAAGCAAAAGCATTTCAATGCATCTCATTAGTTACCAAGAAAAGATAACTCAAACAATCAACTTCCATTAGTTTGTAAGATAAAAAGACAGTTTTCAATAAGTCACTAAACATAAAACACACGGGTTAAGAGTTTACTTAGTCACATGCACAACGAATATTAACACTTCTTAAGCCCAAACATCCAAGAACAACTACAAACTCACCCAAGATATAAAATAAAATATTCTCAAGCATATTATGAAGGCAAAAGAACCATCACAAGTGATTTAAAAAAAAAAAAAAAAAGCATTCCTTTCCTTCTTCATTATTTGCATTATTTCATTATTGCAATCACTTCTTCTTTTCTTTTTCTTTAAAAGTTCAAAGTATTGAAAGCCTTTTGATGTGAAAGTGAATATTTGTCATACCCATGCTCAATTACTCAACTAGCCAACACTCTTCCCTTTACATTTCTTTCTTTCTTTAGTATTTTTGATCTTGCCTAGAGTGTCACAAGCCTTTTGATGCGATGATGGAAATTTATGATACCCATACTTGATTATTCAGCAAGTCACAATTCTAAGTGGCTACTAGCACTACTCATGATCACTTTTAATTGATCATGGGAGTAAGAACGACAAACATAAGTGTTCTTTCTCTTTTTTTTTTTTTCCTTTCGTAGACGGGAAGGAAGAGCTAAAATTTAAGCAAGTTAACATGTCATTTGATTCCACAATATGCTTAAACAGATAAGCACATTAATGACCATGACCCTCAGCAAGCTCAAGAGAGTTCCAAGATATGAGAAAATAATGATTTGGCATGTAATGAATTTCTTCTATCAATTCTTAACCTTAAACCAAATGTTTCATGCTTAGGAAACTTCTTAAAAAACAATCAACCATCGAGTAAACAAGAGGAAGTCAATTATCTAAGCTAACCTAACTATGTAGCCTAATCAATGCACTAAAGAAATATAAAAAGTTGTTAAGAGTAAGAAAACCAAAATTTAACAAAAAAAAAAATGACATGATTAAGTAGCAAAACAAGGATAAATGTAAGAGTTAAAAACAAAAATAAAAGCCAAATTAAACTAAACTAAAATGTCTAAATAGAAAGGAAATCAAGCACATAATAAATCTAAAAATATGTATCTCTTAAAATTTAGGTGGGTGGAATCTAAAAATATGCATATCTAAAATCTCAATCTCCAACAATAGTGCTAAAATTTGATTGGTGTTGCTAGTGTTTGAAATGGAAAGGGTGGACATTGATGCTTTGACATTGTGTTTGAGAACAAAGATGGAAATTGACAACTTGAATAGGGTAAATGTCGACGAGATGTACAAGTTTTAAACAATGAGATGAGCGATGAAAACATAGGGAAGTGCCTACAGGATCAAAAAGCTTGGAATGAGTTAGTGCTTTGATGCTATTTATAGTGGAAGCTTATCCGACTGTAAAATTCATGGCTGAGAGTTTTGAATAGAGAGACAGATCTTTAAAATTGATAAGCTTCAAAGAACGATGAACTAAGAAGACGACAAAAGCTGTCGATGAGCTTTGAAGACATCGATAAGATCTCGGGCTATGAATAGAAATAGTGGAGAGAAAGCTACAAACTCAACAAAGAAAGATAATGAATGATGGAGGCTTAATGTCTAGGGTTTGCAATGTGAGAAAGGAGAAAAAGAGGGGTAAATGGTAAAAGTAAAAATAAAGAGGTGAAATGTAAAAAGTTCAAGCAAAAAGATAGGATGTAAAAATGAAAAGAAATGGGTAATTAGAAAGGATGAAACTTCATTTTTTCTTGAAAAGTACTCATATCTACACCATTTCCTCTCTCTGAATTTCACGCTTCAAAATCACAATCAAAAGCTGCTCTTTGCCTAGGAAGCTAGAGTTACAAAGAAAATTTTCAAAAAAATTTAAAAGAAGAAAAAGATGAAGGGGACAAAGAAGAAACACCTTAAGGCGTGGGCATGCCTTAAATAACTTAAAATAAAATAAAATAAAATACAATAAAATAAAATAAAACAGAAACACTTAGGACTTGGGCATACCTAAGATAAGAGAAAAGGAAATAACAAAGACTAACAAAGGAAAAAAAGGAAGACTTGGGCACACCTAAAACCAAATGAAAAACTATTAAATGAAAAATAAAACTTTAAATAGTAGAACAAACTAAGAACTTTAAAAAGTTAGGTTGCCTCCCAAATGCTTCTTGTTTAACGTCCTAGGCTAGACATTCCCACTCGTTAACTTCCAAAAGTGATGTTTCCTCAATTATAGGGAAGCAACCAAGATGATTTGTGACCAAATTCTTTAATGCTTACTTATCCTTTTACTCCAAATCAAGCTCTTATAAGAGAAGGATCCATTGAATTAGCTTTTGTTTTGCTTCCTTCTTCTTAAGCATATGCATCAAAGCTATCTTGGGTATATAGAACTTCAATTGAAGAACCACTTCTTTTATTCATCATTAACCTTAAACTTTTCTTCAATCTTGGCCCAATTATCACAAATTATGTTCTTACACAATATAGCATTGGATTTTTCTTTGCTACTCAACTTAGATGCTTCTTGCACTAGAGAATCAAGGATGTCAATGCAATAAAGAGTAAATATGTCATTTAGACAGTTCATTGCATTATGGATATTAAACTTAACAATCTATCCATCAAACTCTATAGAGAGAGTACCCTCATGAACATCAATCTTGGTCATAACATTACTAAGAAATGATATTCCCAATTAAATGTTGAATGTATTAGAAGAGTTGTCATCTTTAATATTCGCAACAAAGAAATCTACAAGAAAAGCTAAATCATTAACTTAAACTGAGACATCCTTTCACACTCACTTAGGGTATATAAATGATCTATCAACAAATTGAATGACAATACTAGTTTCATTCAACTTCCTTGCATTCTAAGATGAATAGATGGATAAAGGCATCACATTGTTTGATGCTCCCAAGTCACACATAACCTTTTTGGTCCCTTCATTCCCACTCTTGCATGAAATGGCAAACATGCCTTGGTCTTTGCACTTGGGAGGTAGTTTCTTTTGAATCACTGTTGATATATTCTCTCTTATGCTCACTTTTTCATACACAACTAGATTTTTCTTGCTAGTACATATTTTTTGGAGAAAATTTACATAGTTAGGTATTTGCTTTATGACATCAAGAAGTGGGATATTCACTTTAACCTTGCGAAGAGTCACCAATATCTCATTTTCTTCCTTATCCTTATTAGATTCAGCAAGTTTTTTAGGTAAAGGAGGCTTAGTGACAAATTTCTCATATTGGACAAATTTATCTTGTTTGGGGATGTCTATGTTTTGTTTCGACACAGTGGCTTCAGCTTTTGGTTCAATTTCCATAGTCAAGATATGCCTATGACTTACTTTTCTAGGTACATCTTCCAACTCTTTTCCATTTTTCAAAGTGATTGCACTTACTTTTTGCCTTGAGTTAACTTCAGTTTGATAAAGTGATTTGCCTTTTGACTCTAACTTACTAAGTGATGTGCTTAATTGCCTAACTTGATTCTCTAAATTTTGTACGTTTGATCTTGTCTCTTGTTGGAATTGTTGTGTACTTGTTGCAAGAGACCATACAATATCTTTAAGTGGCATACTTGATTTGGAGGAGGAAGGGGTTGGAATTGTTGGACATTAGGAGGTCTTACTCTGTAGTTGAAATTGGGATGTTCTCTCCACCTTAGATTATAAGTGTTAGCGTAAGGATCAAATCTCATTTGTGGTGGCCCCAGAAAACCTTTATTGGCATTAACTTGGTTTTACTCATCCTCTTGAAGTGTGAGACACATGTTAGTAAGATAGCCTATATTAGTACAAATTTCACATGCCTTGGCTTGTTACACTCCAACTATTACCAAGCTTTGAACCAAATCAGTGAGTTAATTGATTTTAGACTTAATTAAAGATATGTTCACTTCATTTACTCTCCTTAGAGGCCCTTGTCTACTCCTAAATTATTAAGATGTGGCAGCCATGATAGAAATCAAGTCTCTAGCAGCTTGAGGAGACTTATACACAATAATACTTCTACTAGCTACATCCAACATCCTTTTTTCTGTAGATAACAACTCATCATAGAAGTATTGGATAAGAGATTGCTTTGAATTATCATGTTGTGGATAACTTGAACATAACCTTTTAAATTGTTCTTATGGAGAGTCTCAGATTCTCGTTGTTTGATTCCATAAATATTTTTCCTTATACCAACAATGCTCAGGAAGCGGGAAAATATTTATCAAGAAAAAATAGCACATATCTTCCCAAGTAGTTATGGAGACTAGGGCCATGTAAAACAATCATTCTTTAACTCTCTCTTTATGGCAAGTGGCTAAAGTTGCTAACAAATTCTGGTAACCTAAATTCTCCTAAGTTTATTGGTTAAGAATCACTCTCTAACCAAATTTTAATTAGCTTACAACCTTAAATAAGCTTTTAAGATTTGATCAGTTAATCATATTAAAATCAAGAGATTACCAACACTAATATGTCAAAAATATAAAATCAATGGTCAACAAATTAGTTCTTACATTCCTTTAATGTAAAAGAAAGCATAGTCACAATAGTTTATATCAAATTTCCACTAATTTTGGTTTACTCTAATAATTATGTATTCTAACGAACCAAAAGGAGAGTGAGCATCCTCAGGTAAGGTAAATAACGTGCCATATTATCTACTTATTCAAAGATAATAGATAAATTGGGAATGTAAAAATACAATAAAAGAAGAGAGAATGAGGATGTGCACATAAATCTCACAACCACAAAGAAACCAAAACTTCTTGTCCTTGGCCAAATGGATGAAGTTAGCTATACATAAATGAATATTCCAAAATCTTCAATCAAAATCTGAATTACAATGCTAGAAAAATAACTTTTACATTGTTTTTCTCTTTAAACCAAAATATGGATAAAGAAGATGAAGAAGAACACTACCTAGAGAGATGATGAAGAAATGTAACCTAATGAGCCTTTCCCCTTATTCATAACTTTTTGACTTTTTCCTAAAAAGGAATTATAAAATCTCTCCAAAATCCACCAGAAGCTTCTATTTCCCCTTTCTTTGTGTGCATACAACATCAAGTAGAGAGAAAGGCAATTGAAAGATGAGTTGTCCAATTTGTCTGACTTAATATAGGAAATTAAGCTATGCCTATGACTTACTTCATAACTTACCGCTCCTATGCAATAAAGGATATACTTACGCCTTGCTTCAACACTTAATCCAACTATAACATTCCAAAATCAATAACCATTTAAAGCTTAATTTCCTAATTAAAAACATTAAAATTAAAGCCAAAACACATATAAAAACATGTAAATATAACAACCTAACATGGATCCATTCCCCAAAGGCTTACCAATGTAGTATTTAAAAATTTTGTAACTCATATGAGTTTTGTTGAATCTTAAATGAAGTATTGGTCCAATGGTAGTATGAGTTGAGTCTTTAAAGAACTTTTATGATGTATTATGACATTTAGATGGAGTACAAAAATGTCATTTTGCACTCTATTTTGTTTGGATATTGAAACTAAGTCTATAACAATAATAATATCACTTGTTTTTTTATCATACTCATGAATCTTGTATGGTTTCATTTCTAATCTTGACATGATTTAATATTTATACACATTTGCATATTTATACAAATATTGATTATTTAGTTTTTTTTTTAGTTTATTGATTGTCCTAATGATTGATTAATATTATTTAAGCGAGAGATTGTTGAAATAATTTTCAATTAATTGTAAATTAGAATTAATCCTATTATTAGTATAATTTTCTTATGATTATTAATTAAACAGTCAATCTTGATTCAAACCATAAGAAGAATTGTGTCCATATTAATTGTGCAAAATCAATGATAGATTAAATTACTCACAAACTTATTAGATAATGGCATATCCATAATTAATTAATAATAATCATAACAAGTTATTGATTGAGAGAGAAATTAGAATTATTATCGCTGGTTGAGACTTTTTTTGGTGCTAATTTTGTTTCCATTTTTAAGTAAAGAAAGGGCCAAAATGGTGGGTAAAACGCTGCGTCCCGTCTCCTTGCTCTCAGGCTTGCATGGCGCCAAAACCTGGTTTTACATTCACAAGCTTCTGAGTATTTGGTCCTATTTTCATTGGTTCATAGCGCCAAAATAGAGCTTCCCTTTGTACAGCTTGTTTGTGAGCTTTGGAGGGTGGAAGGTACACCATTGGCTTTTGGCTTTTGGCTTTTGGCTATGCAGGCCTGAGTCATTTGTGAAGTAACTTATGCAGACCTTTACCATATGATTTTACAGCACCACTCGAATCCAAGAAATTTCCATGGATTTGGTGAAACAACTTAAAAGACAGGCTCATTCTTTATAAAGAAGTCGAAAATAATTAAAATATATATTTTAATTAATATATACTAGAAAAGGGGAGTTGATTTCAATTTGAAATAACTTTACTTTAGAGAGAATCAGAAATCAGGCGAAAATGCGATATTTTTCTACAGTCAATATAGTTCATATATCCTAAAGAAATCTCTTTCACTTACGTGTATATATGTGTCTTGCTAGATAAAAGATACATTGCTAAACGAAACAAGAGTGCAATCCAAAGACACTACCTTTACGTTTTGATCATATTATGGCAAAGATACCAAGCGAAGCAAAGGATTCCAAAATCAGGCAGATAACAAAAATTTGTGTTCTGTACATTTTTTCCCAGCAACTGCATTAAAAGGGGAACAAGACAAAGTGAATAAATCCTTTTCCCACTTCTTCAGTAAGATGTCCATGCTGGTTCCATCTCTACAGTGTCTGAAATGGGCATGGCAATAACAAAACCTGACTTTGACTCACTGAGTTTATCTATAAGGTCCTTAATTAAGCCACCCACTACACAAGACACTCCCGAGGCTGCAAGCGCCAAGGTAACATAGTACGACACAATTTTGATGTAGGACTTGGGTGGTCTTTTGGTGTAAACCTTGGCAATAGTAAGCAGAATGATGCATACAAGAGAAGAGGCTGCTACTGCTGCAACCTTAATTTCCGAAGAGTAATTCTGAGGAATCAATATGCCATAAATAACAAGAGGGACAGAACCGAACACTAGGAATGATAGAACAGCTACAATTGCATGAAGTACAAAGTTTACTCTACTACCAAGCAGTTTCTGATACCGATCTCCTTCCCCCCCCCCCCCTCCTCCTAGAGTCATCATTTCTTAATTCAATAAGCTGCGAAAGAGAAACCAGAAAAAAAAAAAAAAAGCTTCTAAATGGAAATAATAATTAGGGTGAGAGAGGGAAGATTAATTATTTTAAACACATTCAGGAAGAAATAGTATCAGTTGAAAGAAAGTAACAAGAGCATGTCATCATGCTTTAGAATATTATAGATGAATCAAGCTTCATAATATGATATACGTATGTGTATAAAGAGAAGCAATAGAATTTAGGGTTTTGTTTGCTATGAGATGATGCAAAGAATATATTAGACCATAAAAAGTAACTTTTAATGTAGGTAGCAGCAAAAAGCAATGATATGCATATAATAATCATTGTCTGAGAATTTTCACCATTGAATTCATTATGAAGTTCTCACCTTAAAAATTAGTTAGCATATAACATTGAAGAAGACCTAATCTTTACCAAATGATGAACCAGTACAAGGAAATCGACTCACATTATGACCAATGATGAAAAGTCCACCAACCAGATTTGCCAATCCCAATGCAATAATATTCACTGTAATAACACAAGATTAGAATAATTAACTAGTCCTTAACCACCAAAAATCAACTTTTGCCAAATGAAATCACATACATAACTGCCAATTTGTAATAACCTTGAGAAGTATAGAAGGTTAATCTACCAGTTCACCGAACCATCCCACGGTGACTTCTCATGAAGGAAGAACACTTACATGGAACAGAACCAGCACTAGCTGCAGATGTCACAATTCCCAGACTTGTGATTGATTCAACTAAACCACCATACACCATGCTTTTAAGTATTTCCCATCCATAGGGTTCACCAACTTCATCTCCTGCTTGTTCACCAATACACACTTGAGTTTGAGTAGATGTTTCTGTCAAACTAGTACCTTCAATAGGAACACTGTCTTTGTCTTCTGTTTGAAATGTGGTGGCTTTAACTGCTTCTGCTTCAAGAAAAACTGTCACCTCACTCCCTGCATCATAATTAATTCATACTTATTGTTGACACACAGTAAGCTAGTAGAAATTTCCAGATAAACTTGTTAACCAAGCCAATTATGACTACACATGTAAGTATATCTGACAAACTTTTTCAATTAAACCCACCACTGATATGCTTATATAACTTTTTACAAATGGCTTGGTCTATCAATTTTTTTTAGATCAGGTATACCTAAAAATTTATCCTAAAATGAGTTTTCTTGGAGAACATAAGCTGCAAGAGACATGTACTAGAGAGATGAATGATTGATACTTAACTAAAGGTGATCTCATTCTTGCACATACCTTTACTTTCTTTTCTGACAGTATGATTTGTTTCTTCTTTGATTTCCTCTTTCACTTTCTCAACCAGTGTAAGGTCTTGATCTGGTAAATATTTAGCATCTCTACCAAAACTTTGCATGTTAATAGTTGCATCATTTGCAAGTTCTGCACTGCAAAATGATTGAGCATGTACATGTTAACCTTGCAATGTTGAGGAATAATAACTATTCTGAACAATTAATTTATCTTCTATTGCCATATTGGATTTCTGGTATATATCCTCCTCTGAATTCTCAAGGAATGTGGACACTACATTTGATGGAACTACACTGTCAGGTTTTCCTTCATAAGGTTCCAGTGTGGGATCTTTTGCAGGTTCTTCAGCTTGAGCAACTGCTTCACTAGTAATTGAAGTTCCTAGAAGATCACTCCCTTGCTTAGGTATCATATCACCAGAAAGGTTGATTGAGACGACAGAGTCTGCTTCAGGGTGATTTAGTGAAGTAAGCAACAATATATTGATTTATCAAATGAATAATATATTCAAAAACTAGAATAATGTGTATAAAGCTACTTTGTACAAGTTTAATGGTATACATGCATATATTTGATAAACAACAGAGAGAGAAAAAAATGCAAGTTTTGGATCAACATCTAAAATAAAAAAGATTACGTGAAGCCCCATGAGATGATTTCTTTTTCTTTTTTTCTTTTTAATTTTCGGTTCATAATGGTATTTTGGAAGTAAGTATCAAATCTTCATCTTTTAATAACCAGGTGGCCAAATGTGGGACGAAATTAATACAAGATAAACATTTAGGACGAAATTGAAACTGTCTCTAAACTTTTAGGACAAAAAAGGTGGTTGTTCCTTTTCTATTGCCATATTCAAAATGCACAATTAGATAAGTGCGTTTGCTAGATTCAGTGTTAGGACAATTCAATTATATGCAATTCAAAACTAAATCAGGGCATTCTTATCAGTAAATCTTAATCATACCAGTCTTCTCTACATCTGCTGGGTCATTTTTCTTCTCTGCCACATTGGTCCTCACATTTCCCGTTATCACGTGCTCATCTGCTAAAATATCTTTAAGATCCCCTTCAACTTTCTGCAATTCATTCATCACATCACCAACAGTTTGTGTACAGGTTTGTAGTGATAATGAATCACTCTGATCAGCCAATGACTCATTCCTTGATGCCATATTGGATTCGAAGTCTTTTTCACTCTGTGATTCTACCTTTACCTCTCCATGCTTCTCTGGCGAAAGTTTTCCATTCTTAACAATAGTTGTATCAGCAAATGAGCTTTCTGGATGACCAGTTTCAGAGGAAGCTAGCAAATCAAAAGCAACTGGTGGTGAGTAATTAAGTTCAGCAAAATTATATGTTCAGAATGTTCAAGGGAAGTCAGAAAACAAGCCATTTGATTGAAGTTGGAAAAAATTTTATAGCCATGTATTTGTCTTCTGTGATGTTCATTGCATGCAATGTGCATGTCCCTGATATTTCTTAGTTTACTTATCATATGTCTCAACTACTAAAGAAAGTTCAGGAAAGGAACATATGAGAAATTTTAATAATAGGTTATTTATATACAATTCATTATGTCTCTCTTATCAGGTTCCTGATTAAAACATGGCAAATATTGGATTTTTCAATAATTATATACAAGTGTATAGTTTTTACAATTTAACATCACATGATTGGACCTTTTTTTAAAGTAAAAACAAAAAAATTACACGTTATGATTTTCTTAGAGAATCTGACAAAAATAATATAAAAAATTATACCTAAGTCTAGTCCTGTAAAGAAAACCACAAGGAGTATAATTTGCTTCCTTAATGCAACATTTTTCCGAGTTAAAATAGCGTGAATATCCTATGTAAACAAACACAAAAATTTCTCAAGGAATGACTTAGATCATGAAAAGGAAATGAAATATGGCTCAAAAAGATGTGGCATAATTAAATCATCCCTTGGCAGGGCCTAGGTACAAATAAGCGTCATTATGAAAGTGATTCAATTGGAAAATGATAACATAAAACCTTGCTTTTGATTACTAGCTGTTTTCCCCTCATTTAAAGTGAATAGAGTGAAGAACCAATTTGCATTTGAGGCAGGAATATTTGAAGGACTTTTCCCATGGGACACAGGTAACTTTGAAGGATCTTGCAAGTCAAATGCAGGCAAGCTTGAAGAATTCTGTGAAGTTTCTTGCTCACGAGCACCAACAAATTTTCTGAACAGATTGAAACCATTTCCTGCCAAAGTAATGAGATCACGAAGCTCTTGCAGATGCTATACACATGTAATAAGAAATAATGTAATTTGGGTATAAAAGTTAGGATGATAACTCACAGAAGCATCTCAGAAAATATAAGCATAATTGATATGTTGGTGAGTAAAGGTAATCATCCATTTACCCGTAGGAATAAAGTATCTGAAGCATGATAAGCATCTGAATACTTCGGGTTCTCTTTCATGGTTATAACTACCAGCAGGTGGCTCTACTCTACTTACATCAGAAGTTGTGATTCCATGATCACCTTGGTTGGCTTCATATGCAGAACCATGAACCAGCTTAGAGCTAACTGTAGTCTCAAGCTTGACACGCTTTGCAATAGGGTCTAAATTTTGAATGCTCCGTTTTCTTTTTCTCAGGAGTCACCCTTTTGGAAATGCAAGAATTGCAATTAGGACACAACAAGTCATGGGTCTCTTGTTTCACCAACACTGCCTCAACATCTAGTTCGCTAAGTCGTTGGTCAAAATCTTCTATGAGATCAGGATCTGCTTTTGCACTAGTTTCATTGTTAAAATGCTTGAAAGTTGCAGCGTTCACTTCAGGTGAATTATGTAAGAATGATGATTCTGAATTTAAAGGGTCTTTGTCGTCCATAGTTTTCATGCATTGATTGTTCTCGCCATTGAATATAGTTTGAACATCTGGGTATCATAGTCATGAAAAGAAATCAGTGCAATCACAAGAAAAGATAAAATTTCATTCACAGTCACCATATTTCTAAGCTACTACAAAACAGTGTCATAAGTTGCACTTATAGAGCATCTGAATAAGGGGAAAGAACATGGTTTGATGTAGGCATACTAACAAGAAGCAAATTACATAGCCCAAAAACAATTGTACTGTCATGATTTTGGCCAGCATGATCTTATCTATCAATTAGGACGCTACAAGCTAAAGGAAGCAAGAGAGAGTGAAGTGTGTACCTTCACTGTCGAAGAAAAGGCTACTTCTATTCTGCAATGCTGCACAAGCAGTACTGGTAGTAATGGCTTCTACACCTGTTGCTGAGTCCTTTACTTTCAGTAAGATACCCCATCTCTGAAACTTCCTTCTCTTTTTGAATAGTAGAAGAAGAAGACGAAGACGATCCTCCCACCACGCTAGTAATCACGTTATCCTTGAGACGCTGCAAGGATTTCGTTCTCTCTAAAGTAGCCTCTTCCACTTCTTCTTCTTCTTCTTCTTCCTCGGGTACTATACAATGAGGGTGCTCTGGTCCAATAAGTTGCTCCATTGATGCAGAGACACAAAACTACAAAAAGCTTCGATTTTTGAGAGAGGGTTTGCGGTTTTCAGATTTTGTGATAAGCTTCAGCTTCCCACTCTGCTCAATCCCGAAATTCTGAGAAAAAGGTGAACAACGTTTGATGTTGTCAGTAAAGTTTGAACATGGAAGACCAGACCGCTGAACCCACTGGCTACGAGATGTTTGGTGACAAGCATTAACTATTCGTGGACAAGCCATAACTAGTGCAGGGATTGTTATGTACTAGCTCTGGATATTATACCGAACATGTTATTTTTAGAGACAATCACTGTTTTCATCCATTGAATTTTTAGTTTCATTGTGTAACTACTTTTAATCATTTTAAGATAAATTTTGTTAATTTTCAATTTCATCTTCTAGAAAAAATAAATTTTTTTAATTTATTTTAAATTGCATCTTATTTAAATATGTGATTATATGAGAATTAAAGTGAAATGAAAGAAAGTTTAATGTGTCGCGTGCTGCTCGTTTCTTGTCCATTCTGATATTCTAATTAATCATTTTAAATTAGTATTTTTGGTTTTTTTTTTCTTTGGATAACGCTTAATAATCTGTTCATAGGGTTGCTACTATTCGAAAATAAGGTTACATTTAGAAATTTATAAAAAAAAAAAGAGTAGCAAAAAAATATTGAAATAAAACAGAAAATTAATAAATAAAAATTTACAAGGGAAAGAATAAGGTAATTGATGTAATTTAATGGTTTATAAATTATTTTTTAATATTACTTTTATAGTTAGAATTTCTAATAAGCTTTTAGTTAAATAGAAATAATAATAATAATAATAATAATAATAATTAGTTTATATACTTGCATGTTAGATGAATTTTATAGAAATTAGTTTGTTTTGCTATATACTAATACATTTTAAATTAGTGATGTTTATAGGTGTTAATAAAACATTAAATTTAGTAATATATTATGATATAAAAAAGCATAATAAATTAAAAAATTATATAAAATTAATTATGTGAGATTGGTGAAAGAGAAATGATAATAATGTGTTAATTAGGAATGTATCACCATAAGAAATTCTTTGTCCTATTAAAACAACTCTCATTATTACTCTTTTAAAAAAATTAGGATTTTAAAAATTGATAAAACTATATTTTATAATTCTAATTTAAATTTTGAGTGATGTATGATAAAATGATTTAAATTGTTAGATAAATATATTATTATTTTATTTAATTTTAAATTATATCAAGTTATATTTATAGTTTTTATTAAAAAATTTAAAAAAAAAAATTAATTAATTAATTATTATATTCATTGACTCCAAAAAATTTTAAAAAATTTTTCATTTAAAAAATAGTTAATTAATTGATTAATTTTTTTATTACTTTACAAAATTTTTAAATTTAAAAAATTTTTAATTTTATAAACTATTAATTAATTACTTTATTTTTTTGGCTAACACTAATGAAATTATACATTATAAAAAATTTATTATGCATGTATGAGAAATGTAATAAATTATTGCATTAAGAACTAAATATTTAATCAGAAGAGAGATTTTGTCAATCATATGATCCTCTCACGTCTAAAAAAAATCCTACTATACATATTTAATAAATAATAGATACTAGATCGATGTAGTGTCAATCCATTCAGTTTCATGCAGACACTTTAATTCGAAAGGATAAAATTTAAATTTTAGATAACAAAAAAAAGTTTAGATTTCTTCTTTTACTATTTTATTTTATTTTAAAAAATTAATAATTATTTAATCTATACGGATGGAGATATTTTTCGAATAACCTTGATATTGCACCTACCCATATGGGTCCCATTAGAGATTGACCAAATAGATTTAATTATGATACCAATTATATATTGTATTATAATATCGAAACTGGTCCCACTTGTCTCCAATAATTTATGGCTTACGTGGGATGTATCTTTCAATCAAATGACGTTTTTAATTTCACAGTAGCAGAGGGACCCGTAATATATCCTACTACAAATATATAGTTTCAAATACTAAGTAACAATAAAGATAAGATTTAACTATGGCCAAAAAAAAAAAAAAAAGATAAGAATTATCAAATTCAAATTTAAAATCCTTTAATTATATGTACATATGCCTGAATATTTAAAAAGGGGCATCAAAACTATGCATACAATGAATTCTCAACGACGAACTGATGATCAGATTAATAAATAATGTAGCCCTGTTATTACTCCTTAGCTAAATTACTGTATATTAAATATTTAATAAACTTGTAATCTAAGATTCAAGAGTTATCTAAGTTACTAAATAACTATTAAAATATATAATTTTATATTTAAAATATTATATGCAATAAAAAATCATTTGAATACAATTTAAAATATATTAAGTTAAATAAAAATTATATATATTTCATAATCTATAATACTTAATATAAATATTTTAACATAATTATACATAAATAATCATTCAATATAACTAATTAATTAGTATTTATTTTATTTTTATTTTAATAAGTACATATTTTATGTAATTTGATTTTCTTTATATATATATATATATATATATATATATATGTTTAAACTTGTAATATGAAGTAAATTATAATGACTTTATGGAAAGAAAAAAGTTTATCTATATATATTGTGATTTTGTATTTAAATATTTATGTTGTTGACTACAAGTTAGTTGACACATTAAAATTATAAACTTGATAAATTTAGTAAATCAACTAGTAAATTTAACCGAGTTTGCATTAACTTTAAGTTTACACTAAATTGATTAATTTTTCTTAAATATAATCATAAACTTAGAACTTAAATAATAAATTCCTCAATTTCACAATTATGTGTACAACATGCATATATAAATATATAAGTGTCTTTATGGCATTTCTTAGAGTAAATTATACTAATTTCTTTTGACGTTTAATTAAATCATATTTGATATTCCTTTTATTTAAAAACTATACCTAACTCCTTTTATTTGATTTTTGTCAATATTAACTGTTTGTACAATATGTGTTCTTTTAAACAATAATATAACATAACAATAACAACAAAATAAAAATTTGACATTAAAACTCATCTTAGTTATTTTTACTATATTAATAATAAAATTACATTCAAATTATGCAGAAAGTGTTAGTTTCTTTAACAAAAAATATATTAGTGGAGAGATTTCTGTAATAAGTATCTAAATGTTAGGAGAGTGAAGTGTAATCTTGAAACAAATGGTATGTTTAACTCAGTCAAACCTAAAAGATTTAGTCTGATTTACTCATTTCTTATTTTAATATTTGTATGTACGTCATCGTCGAGGAAAGATAATGTTGTTTTTTTACTTAAAGTTATGTTATACATATACTATTGTTGTAATTAAAACGAAAATAGATAGGAGCAGTAAAATCGTAACAATATAACTGCAAATTATTATCATGATTAAAATCACTATCTTTGACATACGTTATATATGACTAAAACTGTCTGCTCTCAATATAGAACTTCATTTTTTCAAAAAAAAAAAAAAATTGTTATAATATTTTATAAATGATTTCACTAAAACTGTCTTCTACTGATTATTCAATAATTAACATGGAGTAGGAAATTAGCTGCATTTATTACATGTGACTTGGAAATACGAACAAGGATATCAACAGATATAGACAGAATTCCACTGCAAAGTTATAATCACTAGGTCAAAACTTTAGATGAAGAATTAATAATTAAACCTCCTAAAATTTAAGAGAATTATATGTATATACCTTGTGTACCAAAAGAACAGAAATGGATCCAAGTCGCCTGCTTAAAATTTTAAAATTTAATTTTTTATATGGAATTTTGTTTTAAATTTCGTATTTCGTTTTTCTAATTTATAAAAATATCTTTTTGAAGTGTAAGAATTTATTTCCTGTAATTTAAATATTTAATTTTAAGATTTTCATCATTTAAAATCAAATCTTAAATTTATCCTCACAAAAATATGTGCAAAAGATTGTACCTAATAATAGTTCATAAATAAATTTCACCTATATTAATCCATATACGAATCAGAACCTTAATTAATAGCATCTAGAATTACAGTTAAAGACACCCAGATGAAACGTTGATTTCTAGGAATTTATAGTTTAATTACATGTACCTGGCTTCCAAGTGCTGTTTCTTTCCGAGAAAAACTCAGAAAAGATACGTCTTATTAAGGATGAACATTATCTGACGAGAAGCTCCTGCCGCCAGCGATTAAGAGTGTATGAATACTTCAGTAAAAGAAATAGAAGTTTCAGTTTAATTATTCCTATATAAAATACCGAACCTCAAAAAAAAAAAAATGAAGAAAATTTGAGAAGTCATTTGGACTAAAACAGTAAAATAATAATCAATTGAGAACGAGATAAGGAGAACATATATATTATGTTAGTGTGTGTTTCTTTGTATCGCCAGCAAGCTAGCTTTGTGAAAATCGACAAACAAACATGCGCGACCAAACAAGAAAACACGGCCATACTCCTTTTTATACTTGGAAAAACGATTTCTTGATCATCAAGGCATATTCTGTCGCACATTCGTATATACGAATGAGTAGTATATAGTTTTAATATACAATGTCACATCATTCACACACACACTCACACATATAAAAGTAGGGTTTGGGGTAGCGTATCCTTCTGAAGAGGCATGCATGCATTGTATAGGGTTTGGGAATAATGGCTCGGAGCAGGTCTTTCAGAGTGGTCCAAGTGGAGGACAGAGAAGAGGACTTAGATGATGATGTGCAGAAGAATAAGAGCGTGGCGAAAACGTTGTCTTTCTTTAAATTGTTGAGCTATGCTGATGCAGTAGACTGGACTCTGATGGGGTTGGGAGCACTGGGTTCTGTACTTCATGGCATGGCTTTCCCTGTTGGCTATCTCTTGCTTGGAATGGCTCTTAATGAGTTCGGCAACAATATCAATGACACTGATGCCATGGTTAGAGCTCTCAAAGAAAAGGTATTAATATCACCTTTTACTGACATGACAGCAAGTTGTTCTTTCTTCAAATATTATGTTTTCATTCACGAATTTTCATACTAACTATATAAAAAAGTGTTAGGAAATAGGTGGTATGGGTCATATTAAAAAAAGTTGTCCTTAAAAATATTTAGTGAATACACAAATTTCCTTTAGGATTAAATAAACCCTTCTAAGAGATAACTTAGGAGCAGAAGCTAACAAAAAGAGAAGAGAGGAGAAGCTTTGATTGTTGTGTTTTGTAACCCAAATATACTTGATATTTATAGTAGAGAAAAACTAGCTATTAAAAATTAGCCGTTAACTAGTCATTGGAAGCCAGCTATTGTAAACTAGCCGTCATAAAATAACGTTATATAAGATATCTCCCAAATAATATGAGACTTCTTTTAAAATATTCATACTCATATTTTTCAACAATACGTCACATATTTTAAAAGAATCATTTAAAAGAAAATTTTACTTGTAAAGAAATCTTTAGGTTAAATATATGAGTGTAATAGTTTCGAATTTGGTGTCTTTTGGACTATGAACCAGACCTAGGTTGATAAGATATAACTCACAGAGTTATAGCGAAACTTAAAACTTCTATGAACCATAAGCTCTTATTTGCAAGTTGGAGATTTTATTAGTCATATTACACACCCTCTACAATTCTTGCTGTTATCGCGGTTTTGCACTTTAATCAGTCATGTGTGCACCTGGTAATTCATAAGTGCTCTAGAGATTTTGCCAAGATCTCATAGGAGCGACCCCACTCTACACTGATATAGGTGATTTCATCAAGTGTATTTGCAATAAATACATCACCCATAGTGGATATGAAAATCATTAAGAGCTTTGTACTCATCCTCACAATCAATGTATTCTAGCACTTTTTCACATCATAGGAAGGGACAATAATTAATAGTGCTAGCAGAATTAACTGTTAACTTGTTATTACCCATATGAACCTTCTTTATGGGATTTCTAATCATAAAGATTAGGTTACCATCACTGTTAATTTCAAATTTACTTAAGTCACATTCCCCTTGATGTTTCAAGGATAATTTCTTTACCAAAGGTTTTGTCAAAGAATTTGCTAGATTCATCTTTGATCTCACATAATCGATTTATATCACATTATCTTTCAACATCTGCTTAACCACATTATGTCTTAAACAGATATGTCTATTTTTACCATTGAAAGTTTTATTCTTAGCAATGGTTATTACCGCATTACCAGCCAATTCTAGAGCAATAAACTCTGACTCCATAGTGGATCTCACTATAATAGTTTGTTTGGTTGATCTCTAGGTTACTGCATTACAACTAAAGGTGAATACATAACCACTAGTGGATTTTGTCTCATATGAATATGATATTCAATTAGCATTACTGTATCCTTCTAATAAAACAGGAAATCCACTATATATGATACCATAGTTCATGATACTTCTTAAATATCTCATTAATTTAACCAACGCAACCCAATGATCATGATTTGGGCTATGTGTGTATCTACTTAATCTACACACTATATAAGCTATATCAGGTCAGGTGAAGTTCATTAAATGCAACAGACTCCCAATAATCTGTGCATACTCAAATTGAGCAATGAGTTCCCCTTTATTTTTTTTTAGTTGAATGTTAGAACCATATAGAGTGTACATCAATTTGTCATCGTAATGACCAAACTTTCTTAATAATTTTTCAACATAATGTTCTTGTGTCAACAATATACCATAATCATTCCTAATGATCTTAACACCTAGAATCATTTTAACTTCACTCATGTCTTTCATATCAAACTTAGATGCTAGAAACAATTTTATTTTATTCACAATATTCATGCTAGTACCAAAGATCAACATATCATCTACATATAAATTAATAATAGCATAATCATCATTCTAAAGTTTCGTATACACACATCTATCTACTTCAATAGTAGTGAATCCATCATTAGTTAAAATTTGATCTAATTTATCATGTCATTGTTTTTGTACTTGTTTCAATCCATACAAAGATTTGAAAAGTTTGCAAGCTTTGTTTTCCTGTCCTAAGACAACACAACTCTTAGGTTGCTACATGTAGATTTTTTCTTCTAAATCACCATTTAGAAAAGTTGTTTTAACATCCATTTGATGAATAAAAAGTTTGTAGGTTGAGACTAAGGTCATCAAAAGTCTAATAGATGAAATTCTTGTAATAGGAGTAAAAGTGTCAAAATAATCAACATCTTATTGTTGAGTAAAATCTTTTGTCGCTAATCTTGCTTTATACTTATCAATAGATCAATTGGGATTATATTTCCTTTTGAAAATCCATTTACTACCTATAGTCTTTGCTCCTAAAGGTAAATATACTAAAATCCATGTTTTATTTTTTGTAAAAGAATCAATTTCAATTTTAATTGCTTCTTTCCAAAGCTGTGCAGGAGAGGCAATAGCCTTATAATAAGTTGAAGGATCATTTTCTACAAGTATAAAAATCATTACCAAAGGAAGTCTCTTTCCTTTGTTGTTTGGTTTTTCTCAAACCCTCAGGTGAATTCTCAATGTTTTCTTCATTAATTATAGGTAAATGTGTGAATACATGTACATTAGAAATTTTACCAATTTTCAAAGGAAAAGTATGCTAAAAAAACTCAGCATTCTTAGTCTTTATTATGATATTAGAATCAAGAATATCACTTTTCAAGACAAGAAATCTATATGCAGTACTATTCTCAGCATATTCAACAAATATGCAATCAGAAGTGTTAGAGCCTATTTTCCTTTTCTTGGGATTGGGTAATGTCACTTTGGCTAGACACCTCCACGCTTTTAAGTAGTTTAGTTAGGTGTATACTCTTTCCATAATTTATATAGTGTTTTATCATTATTCTTATAAGGTATTCTATTTTGTAAATACCATGCAGATAACAAAGCTTCACCCTAAAGATTATTTGGAGTTGAAGAGCTAACTAACATATCATTCATCATTTCTTTTATAGTCATATTTTTTCTTTTTGCTACTCCATTAGATTTAAGAGAATAAGAAGGAGTAATTTCATGAATTATTCCTTCTTTCTCACAAAATTCATTGAATAATACATATTCACCTCTTTTATCTGACCTTACTCTTTTAATTTTCTTATCTAGTTGATTTTCTACTTCAGCTTTATATAAAAGAAACGTGTTAAATGCTTCATTTTTATGTCTAAGTAAGTACACCTTAGTATATCTTGAAACATCATCTATAAATGTTATATAATAATTTTTCCCACCTCTAGTCATTGTTTGTTTTAGGTCTCTTAAGTCTATATGAATTAAACTGAGTAATTTGGTTTCTCTTTGTATATTAGGAAAAGACTTCTTAGTTTGTTTAGACTCAATACAAGTCTCACATTTGTTTAAAATTTTATTATTTATTCTAGAAATTAAACTAAGATTTTGTATTTTCTTAATGTAAGAGGTACTAACATGTCCTAATCTATCATGCCACAAATCTATAAAGTCAATCAAATAAGCAGAAGAAGATGTATTCTTATCCATAATTTCAGAAATATTGAGTATAAAGAGTCCTTAATTGCAGTAACCTTTGCCGACAAAAACATTGTTCTTTGTCATTATAATCTTGTCAGATTCAAATGAAGCCTTTTTCTAGCAGAGCCACAAAGATCAAATTTGCTTTGATGTTAGGTACATACAGCACGTCATTGAAGGCCAAGGTCTTGCCAGATGTGAGCTTGAGAAGAACCTTGCCTTTTCCAAGAACATTTGTAGTTCTTGAATCACCAATGTACACATGTTCTTCTCTGTCTCCCACTATAGTGTAGGAGGCAAAGGCATTTTTGTTTGCACAAATATGCCTAGTAGCACCAGAGTCTACTACCCATTCTTTTACATTGGCCACCATGAGAGTTTGAGAAATGACTGTAGCAATTATGTCATTCCCTTGAACCAAATTTACATTTGGATTCAGAGGCTTGTCATTTCTTACTCTTTTCCTACATTGAGTAGCATGGTGATCTGGCTTCCCACAGATAAAACAATCTCCTTTCTTTTTAAAGGTGAGATTATATTGCTTAGGCTTGTAATTAGTTTTCTTTTTATCATACCTTTGGTTATGCTGCTTTTCTTGTATCAAATTTGCCTTTGTGGTCATTTCTTTTGCTTTTGCAACTTTGAGTTCTTTCCAATTTTTTGTTTTCTATTATGATGTGAGTGATTAAATTTGCAAGCGGCAGTTGTCTTCGCTAGTGCTTAAGTTACGGTTTATAATCACTCCATGAATCTAGTAATTTCTCAATCAGTATGCTAGTAACGTACTCATCAGGAAGGTTGATTTTCTTAACTCGAAGTTCCTCTAATAGTTTGTGATATTCATTGATTTGTATTTTGATGTCTTTTTTGTCTGTTATCTCCTATTTGTAGTGGTTGATTATAACAAATTTTTTTTTTTTTCAGCATCCTTGACAGTATATTTTAGAATCATTTATTCTTAAATTTTGTTTGCTTCCTTGTATGTGCAATACACATCGAACAAATTAGTAGACAAAGTGCTAATTATTGTATGTCTACATATCTTATTTGCATAAGTCCAAAGCTCCAATATTTTTGCATCAGTTGTTGATGATGACATTGGGTCAGTAAAAGTTGAAGCAACTCCATACATATCCAAAGTAGAGAAAATTAGCTCTTGCCATCTTCGAAAGTTTTGTCCATTACACAATAAGATTTTTGATATATCTGAAAATGGCTTGGCATAGGGAATAGATGAAATGATTGGAACAATCATAGCTTGCTGAGTGGAGGTTGTAGCGGTAGGTGACAGTGCAAAATCATCAGAGGTATTGGTAGCAGTATCGGTGGTGTCCATATTCCTAAGATTGTTGGGAAATAGGTGGTTTGAGTCACATTAAAAAACGTTGTCCTTAGAAATATTTCATAAACACACGAATTTCCCCCAAGATTAAACAAACCCTTCTAAGAGATAACTTAGGAGCAGAAGCTAGTAAGAAGAGAGGAGAGAAAAAGCTTTGCTTGTTATGTTTTGTAATACAAAGATATGCTTGATATTTATAGAAGAGAAAAACTAGCCATTATAAAATAATGTTATATAAGATTTTTTTCAAATAATATGAGATTTTTAAAAAAATATCCATACTCATATTTTTCAACAGGCAATATGTAGCTCGCTAGCTAGTCATGTTCTTTGCTTTTTAATTTGGTGCTCATGACGAGGTTGCAAAAAAGACAAACACAGCAACTAGATATACTGTCATCTTGATTGAGAAATTAAGGGATTTGAATCTTCTCAGATCACGTGACATGTGCAATATATATATTTGTTAGAGCAAGGTTTAAATGAAGTATTAAGTAACAGTACTGGTCTTTCTTGTTTATTCAGGTTGTTCCCTATGTGTGGTATATGGCCTTCGCCACATTTCCTGCTGGAATACTTGGTATGTTTTTGCTTAATTACGTGATTAATTCTCAAATCGCTTTATTCTTTGTTTAGTGGACAAGTACGTACTAATGCATGTAGAGAACGCAGAGTAGTGTGTATATTCCATATTCACGACCAACTTGCATGACATGTATATATATATAGCAGTGCACGTACGGTTCCTGCGTTAATTTCGGAGCGGAAGAATAGAATAAACAATGACATTTATGTAAATTGTCAAATTTTTAATTAATTTGCACCAAAAAAATGATGGGAAATATACATACCAGCATGCCACTTGTAACACAGTAAAAAAAATTAGGAGTTTTTCTATAATATTAATAATATGTGCATCTTTGGTGCAATTATAAAATTGATTATCTTGATGCAATTACTATATTGCATAGTTAAAAGAAGACATGCGATAATTACATTTAAAATATATTAATTGTATATTAACTTAAAATAATTTATTGTATTTATATTTTACTTTTAATATCTTTATATTTTATTTATGAACCTAACATTTTTTAAAAATTAAAATTTCAATTTATCCCCCTTACTTTTTGTTTTTTAGTAACTGTATAAAACATTGGTTCATATATTGAGAATAAGAATAAAATTATGAAGTTGTAAAATTATTAGAAAAATAAATAAAATACAAGAGTGAGTTAACAAAGTTATAAATTAATATTTTCGTATGATTTATTTGAAAAATAAAAAAGTAAAGAGTGTAAATTGAAAATTTCAAAAAGAATTTTGGGTTCATATATGAAATCTAAAACTAATGGGATCAAAATATAAATATAACAAATTATTTTAAGTTACATACAGTTAACATAATATGACACATTATTATTACATGTCTTCTTCTTAGTGTGTTATATAATGATTGTATCATTATAACTAATTTTATAGTTACACCAAAGATTTTATCTAAGAATATATATATATATATATATATATATATATATATATATATATATATATATATAAACTTTAATATCATTGAAATAAACCAACAAGATAGGACCCATTATAATCTTATAAATGACATCCAAGTTCGGCTATTTTACAAATGGGTTTAAGCCAATCTAATTTAATATGAATTGAGTCAATACACTCAAAACTAATAATATTTCCGGTTATTAATAACATAAACAATTTAAATTTAATTTTTACACATTAGCCCATTAATTGATATTAATATATAGATCAATGCTAATCTATGAAATTAAATTATTTAAAAAGTAATCCAACTTGATTTTCATAATATTGCTTACTTTAAGATTTAGCGAGTTGTGTTTGGACGATATTCCTGAGTCCTGAAAAAAACGCAAAAACAGAGCCATGCATTAATTTCTCCCGTTGTCTTCATGTATATGTTATCACGTAACCTGTGTCTTTTAATTTAACTTAGCTTTTGTGTCAATATGGACTGTGCAGTATGTGACAAAGGACTAACACAATGCTCTATATGCTAATCTATGGCCTGGCAATATCTTTCGAGAATTTATTTTAATAAAAATAGATTAGAATTTTTGCGTCATATGATATACACATACACAGAGAGCACTAAGTCAGACAAAATATATGGATTTTAAAAAATTAGAATATGAGCTATTTATATTTCTCGATCTTCACGGTAAAAATAAATTAAGGTACCGAAGTACGATCCTAATAAATAAATACTTACCTCTTGTAAAATATCATATTTTTTGTGTCAATTTAATTATCCCTAGCTCATTAGTTATTCACCCGATGCAACTCTCATAGAAAACTTGATGGAGTATTTTTGTTGAGTTTGCGTTATCAATCTTTTCTCTTCAAAGAATAATTTAACTCTATGGCCCTTGTTTTGAGATTTAAAGAAAAAAAAACTTGACAAGTAAACATATTTTGATCGAAATACCTCAAGCATAATATACACTTTGTTATTCAAAAAAGTTTTCTTAAAAATTTTAAATTAATGTTATTTATTGCAGTAAAAATAAGTTATTGTAAATTTCATTAATTTAATTATAACAGTAGTATGTTAATTAAATATATTATAAATAATGAATTATTGTTAAAATAAAATTACTACCAATTATTGTCTTTTAATTGATTAATATTTTTTTTTATTATAGAAGAAATGCTTGTTTAAGTAAACTTAGGAGGAAGAGTAAGTGACCATTAATCTTGTTACAAATGCTAATATAACATATATCTGAATTTCTCTATGTGCTTTATTGAATTGCAGAGATTGGGTGTTGGATGTACACAAGTGAAAGACAGATAGTGAGGCTAAGATTAGACTATTTAAGAGCAGTCCTTAACCAAGAGATCGGAGCTTTTGACACAGAATTAACTAGTGGAAAAATAATCAGTGGAATCAGCAACCACATGAGTATCATACAAGATGCTATTGGTGAGAAGGTCTGCAAAATCATTCTCGCTAGCTAGCTGCTTTCCTCTCACCCTTTTTCTTCCTTCACGATATTCTAATGACTGAATGTTAAAGTGAAATTTCTTGATTACTCACAGCTGGGTCACTTCACCTCATGCTTCGCAACTTTCTTCTCTGGACTCGTGATTGCTGCCATATGCACTTGGGAAGTGGCACTTCTGTGCTTATTTGTCGTTCCACTAATTCTACTGATAGGGGCCACTTACACCAAGAGAATGAACAGCATATCAGCTGCCAAAACGATTTACCAGTCTGAAGTCACAGCTATGATAGAACAGGTACACAAACTAACTCTTCAACGACCATATATATATATGTGTGTGTGTGTGTCTAGTGGTTTTAACAAGCTCTGATTTTGACATTTTAGACAGTATCACATATAAAAACGGTATATGCGTTTGTTGGGGAAAGCTCTGCAATCAAATCCTTCATAGTGAACATGGATAAACTGTATATTATAAGCAAAGGGGAGGCACTTATTAAGGGAGTTGGAACAGGAATGTTCCAAACTGTCAGTTTCTGTTCTTGGGCTCTCATTGTATGGGTTGGAGCTGTTGTTGTCACTGCTAAGAGAGCAAGTGGAGGAGACATTATTACTGCAGTCATGAGCATTCTCTTTGGTGCCATGTAAGGGAGAAGCAACTATCCTCAATAGATACCCTACTATGGAATGGAGAAAAAAGTTTATTACTTTACTATCATTAACAAAATTCTCCTTCTGAATTTCAGACATTTGACTTATGCTGCACCAGACATGCAAATATTCAATCAGGCCAAAGCGGCAGGATATGAGGTTTTCCAAGTGATAAAAAGAAAGCCACTTATAAGTAACGAATCAGAAGGGAAGACACCTAATAAGATTGAAGGCTTCATTGAAATACGTGATGTTTACTTTTCCTACCCATCACGCCCGGAGAAACCTATCCTTCAAGGGTTTTCGCTGTCAATCCCTGCAGGGAAAACAGTGGCATTAGTTGGTAGCAGTGGGTGTGGAAAGAGTACTGTCATCTCCTTGGTTTCCAGATTTTATGACCCCTCAAAAGGTTTGCACCCACATGCTACTCCTAACTATTTAATTGATTAAAATACGTACTTTTAGCATTGAATTAACAAGGCTAACGCTTACAACCATGTGGGTGTCTTATAATGTGAATATATTGGTCTTGCAGGAAGTGAGTACATGATTATGATTTGGAATATTATTGCCTAACCTAATATGGTTTTGAATTTTGCAGGAGAAATTTTCATTGATCACCACAATATCAAGGATCTTGATCTGAAGTTCCTTCGAAGAAACATAGGAGCCGTTTCCCAAGAACCTTCACTGTTTACAGGCACCATCAAGGATAACTTGAAAGTGGGAAAAATGGACGCAGATGATCAAGAGATACAGAATGCAGCAGAAATGTCAAATGCACACTCCTTCATATCACAGTTTCCAGATCATTACCTAACAGAGGTCAACTACTTAGCCTTCCATCTCACCTTTTCGTCTTATCATATCTTGTTTGTTTCAATATCAACCTAACAGCCTGTTTTCTGTCATTGGTATCCCTTATCCAAATCCAATCACATAATTTCTCTTCAAATCTGCATATATTCCTGCACAAAATGACTTACTTCTGCAAGGTACCTGTGAAAAAAAAAAAACAGGTTGGACAGAGGGGCGTCCAATTATCAGGAGGCCAAAAACAAAGGATAGCAATAGCAAGAGCAATTCTAAGAAATCCTCCCATCCTTTTGCTTGATGAGGCTACAAGTGCCCTCGACTCAGAGTCAGAAAAGCTGGTTCAAGAGGCTCTTGAAAAAGCCATGAGGGGAAGAACTGTCATCCTGATTGCACACAGGCTGTCAACTGTGGTAAATGCAGATATGATTGTTGTTGTGCAGAACGGACAAGTTTCAGAGATAGGGACGCATGATATTTTGCTAGAAACAAGCCAATTCTACAGTGCACTATTCAACATGCAGAACCTTGAACCAGTTCCTGACTCAGGGTAGAAAACTGTTTAAACATTCATTTTATTGTACTTTAAACTAACTCGGGAAAACAAAAATTTAACCAGCTGAAAATGTTAAATTGCTAGAACTTCAAGTTCCAAAAATGAAACTTCAAGTGCCCACAAAGAAGAATCAATTGAAGATACTAGGTCACAGGAGGAACAAGAAGAGATGCTAGAAATTCTCAGGGAGCATTCTAAGAAAGAGGAACAGAATAGCAGAAAAGAAAGAAGTATATTTTTCAGAATCTGGTTTGGTCTAAATAAGAGAGAACTTGCAAAGACTGCTATCGGCGCCTTTGCAGCAGCTTTCTCTGGCATCTCAAAGCCTGTTTTTGGATTCTACATCATCACCATAGGAGTAGCTTACTTCAATGACAATGCAAAGAGGAAAGTGGCATTGTATTCTGTTATCTTCGCAGGAATAGGTTTACTTTCATTATTCAGTCACACCTTGCAGCATTACTTCTTTGGAGTAATTGGAGAAAAGGCCATGGGAAATCTCAGGAGAGCTCTTTATTCAGGTATCATATTAAGATATCGCCTATTAGAATTTCTACACACATTCACCTGAATTTTCTTTTACTGAATAAGCTGTGAGAGGCATATACGAACTTCCATTTATTGCTTTCACAAGTACACAAGTCAGCCAAAAGGTATGAACGCAAACATGAACACAGGCCACACAATCTTTATGTGCAATGTATGTGTTATAAAGGCTCCTTTTCGGAAGTGTATGTGCTTCATAGCAAATTAGTCATTAATCATAATTGCAATTTCAACTTTTGCAGGTGTGCTTCGCAATGAAGTAGGCTGGTTTGACAAACCTGAGAACAGTGTCGGTTCTCTAACTTCGCGCATCATTAGTGACACAGCCATGGTCAAAATCATAATTGCTGATCGCATGTCAGTGATTGTGCAATGCATTTCTTCCGTACTTATAGCAACGGTGGTCAGCATGAAAGTTAACTGGAGAATGGGTTTAGTAGCTTGGGCTGTAATGCCCTGCCACTTCATAGGTGGTCTGGTTCAAGGCAAGTCTGCCAAAGGATTCTCAGGAGACTACTCTGCTGCACATTCGGAACTTGTTGCTCTTGCATCTGAGTCCACAACTAACATCAGGACTATTGCATCTTTTTGCCATGAAGAGCACGTAATGAGGAAAGCCAAAACATCCTTAGACATCCCAAAGAAAAAGTATAGGATTCACAGTATCAAATATGGGCTAATTCAAGGCTTCTCTCTTTGTCTATGGAACATTGCACATGCTGTAGCTTTGTGGTACACTGCAATTCTGGTCGACAGACGCCAAGCCTCCTTTGAAGATAGCATAAGATCATACCAGATTTTTTCTCTCACTGTTCCTTCTATTACAGAGCTATACACACTGATCCCCGCAGTCATTTCTGCCGTCAATATACTGACCCCAGCATTCCAGACACTTGACCGTAAAACAGAAATTGCACCAGATACCCCAGAAGATACACAGCTCAAGAGCATACAAGGAAATGTTGAATTTCATAAAGTGAAGTTCAACTATCCATTAAGACCTGAGGTGACTGTTCTTGACAATTTCAGTTTAAAAATTACAGCTGGATCAAAGGTGGCATTTGTAGGGCCAAGTGGAGCTGGGAAATCCTCTGTATTGGCCCTTTTACTCAGATTCTATGACCCAAGAGAGGGAAAGGTATTCATTGACGGGAAAGACATAAAAGAGTATAATCTAAGATGGTTAAGGAAACAGATAGGGCTGGTACAACAAGAACCATTGCTTTTTAACTGCTCTATAAGAGAGAACATTTGCTATGGTAACAACGAGGCTTCTGAGAGTGAAATTGTGGAGGTTTCACGGGAAGCAAACATACATGAATTTGTGAGTAATCTACCGAATGGGTATAACACTCTGGTTGGGGAGAAAGGATGCCAGCTTTCAGGAGGGCAAAAGCAGAGAATAGCAATCGCCAGAACCTTACTAAAGAAGCCTGCGATTTTGCTCCTCGATGAAGCAACAAGTGCTCTCGATGCTGAGTCTGAAAGAACAGTTATAATTGCCTTGAAATCAATTAGTCTAAAGGGAAGGACTGGGTTGCATTCAGGAACAACCCAGATCACAATAGCGCATAGGCTTTCCACAGTAATAAACTCAGAGACCATAGTTGTGATGGAGAAAGGCAAAATCGTGGAGATGGGGTCCCACTCAACCTTGATAGAATCAGAGGCAGGGCTTTACTCAAGGCTATTCAGGTTGCAGAGCTTTGAAGAAAGCTGATCTCGTCAATGATTTTTGTTGTTGCTGTTTTAAAGTGTGCATGATAAGGTTCAGATGTATGGATGATGGTATTATGGTCCTTTAAGGTAATAAACTGAGGTATATGATTTTTCATGAATAAAAATAAAAACATTGTGTCAGATAAAGATAGAGTGAATGAAAAGCTTCTAAAACAATTTATTTAAAGACAGGAGGCTAATTGCGTCAAGTTGTGTGTTTATCTATTTTTTTTTTTTAAATTTCTCAGAAAATAAGAGAGAACAATATAAGACGACTATAAACCCAAAGATTGATGCAAAATGAGTGTATTTGCGTGAAAAAGTATCCACAGTCAATAAGATAATTCTCTTTCTCTCTCTTTGTTTCTTTTTACTTCTTTACTCTTTCCTTTTTCCTATCACTGATATCAAATCTCAACTTTCCTCAACCATGGTGGATGCTACTTATTCTCAAGCAACCCTTAGAGCCAAAAGATCATATGCATACATATAACTATCAATAAATGGCAGGTATGCAAGAGATTATTCAAGGCCTCTTGTTCCAAGTAATAGAAGTTATGAATAGACTAAACCAAATGGACGAATGTGACCGAAGGGAACGGAATAAGCAGAATCAATATCGAGGAGAATATCAAATTCTGATAAGGTTTACCATGCACCAGTTCCCAAACCTTTGTAGAGGGGATGCGGTCGGGTATGTTGTAAAGTGCGAAGATTCTTCTTGCTAGATTTTACTCCACAACACAGTAAGATGACGGTGGTGAGCTTAGTCTTGGGTGAAAAACCAGTTAAAATGGCACTAAGCTTTGAGAAGGACCAAGGCCAATAGAGTGGAATCACAACAATTTTGCAAAGACGAAATTTGCATTTGGAGCTAGTAGGGTGGAATTTTTAGGACAATTTATGTTGGCCTAAGGGGTAGCTACAGACTCAAATGATTCAAGTAATCTCTTGTTGGCCCTTACCCAATTCAGTTAAACAACTCATGCGCTTCTTAGGCTTCACAGGCTACTAGAAAAGGTTAAGTATTTTGGCTAAGCCTTTGACTATTCTACTTAAGGATATTTCTTTCTAATGGAATTTGGAGGCAAAGACAACATTCCAAACATTGAAGCAAGCAATGATTAGTGCCTAGTATTAGCCTGACTTGATTTTACTAAGAATAAATGATTCCAGTTTATGATAAAGTACTCTTAGCCATAGTCCATGTAGTGGAAAAATGACAATACTACCTATCAAATAGCCACTTTATCATCAAGACTAATTAGGACATCCTTAAATACCTAGATGAACAAATGCTATGTACTCCCGTTCAGCACTTTTGGTAATATAAACTTTCAGGGTTTAACTGTGAAATCCATTACAAGAACGACAAAAGAAATGTTGTAGCTGATGCATTATCCAGATCCTACATGGCCATTCAGTCCAACTTTTCCTGTCTTCTATTTTTACTGACTTTTGGTCACTCACATAGTTGGTTGGTCTCAGGATGAACACTCAAAGCAGATCATTCAAGAATGAAATTATGATCCGTTATTGCACCCCCATTACTTTTAGACCACATATACAAATTACATTCAGCCTGTAGACATAGTAAATGATAGAGACCCAATTCTTCCAAGCACAATTTGGCAAGAGTTCCTACCTAAGCTAGGAGTCACTCAAAACCTCTCTACAGCCTATCACCCACAACTAGATGGCCGAAGTGAGGTGCTCGATCAATGTTTAGAGAACTACTTGAGATGCATGGCTAGGGAGAATGAAAACAATTAGAGTAAATGGCTTCTTTTTGGCCTAATGGTGGTATAATACTACTTTTCACTCGTATATTCAAGCTACACTTAATCAAAATTGTATATCGTCAGTTTCCACGCATTCATTTGCTATATATCCCTTATAAATCATTGGTTGAAGCAATAGACAATAGCTTTACAGATAGGGAAAAGATGCTGTGAATTCTTAAATTTCTTTTTTACAAAGCAATAACTGAAATTAAGCAACCAGTTACATAAGTTTCAGCGTGTTTTCAACATCGGTGATTTTGTTTTTCTTAGACTAGTAGACAACTTCACAAAAATTATCTCCTCGATACTTTGGACCTTATAGGTGATAGCTAAGGCTAGTGTAGCAGCCTATACACTAAAACTACCCTAATAAACTAGTGTTCACTTAACTTTTCATGTTTCAGTGTTTCACTACTTAAAGAATGCACAGATCCATCTATTGAACCTGCACTCTCCCTCCACCTTGGCCACAATTTCCTAGTGCACGATAACCAAATAATGATGGTTTGCTTGTTGCTATAGGATCATTGTATCAACCCTCATAAGCTATACACTATGTCTGTTGGCATCCAATTTAGTTGGTTAAGGATGGTTTACTAATTGCTATAAGATCAGTGTATCTACGTGAGAAAGGGTACACAAAATCAGTGAAACAAGTCTCTCTTTCTCCCTCTCTTTCCTCATTTTTCCTTCTTTCTTTCCCTTTTCCTGTTAGTGTATAATAGGGGTGTTCATAGGTCGGGTTAGGTTGAATCAAATTTAAACAAGATTCGAGACTTAGCTTGGTTATATGACTGGGCCACTTTTTTAACCCCCAAAACCTAACCCGACCCAATAAATTACCAGTCAGGTCAGGCCAGGTTTGTTTATTTCTTTTTCAAAATTTGAAATTTTTGCAAATTTTTTTAAAGAAGAAACTGAAAAAGGTTAAAATAGAAAATGAAATGAGTAAAAAATTTAAGATTAGAATTGGAAAATAATGAAGACTTAAAAAAATTATAGTTTTTAAAGATTAATTATAACTAAAAATTTATTTAAATAAAATAATGATAAATAATATAATAAAACAAAAATTTATATTAGACTAAGCTGGGATTTGAGTGAACCCTAGACTTGGTCCAATTTGGTCAAAAATAAAATTTTTTTATCTGGCCCGACCTAACCCAGCTCAAGATGACTAGATCAGCCCGAGTTAGCTAGACCATCTATGTTAGTGCTTACCAAAAAGGATGTGCTTGTTTCAATTTATACAATGGCATTTTTCTTATCAAATATCGTTTCAATTTTATTAAATGTCCCCAAATGGGATATTTTGCTTATTAAGTAGAATCATATGACTAATGAGAAACAATGAGGAGGGTAATTATACTTACCTGAAATTGCCATTCTTACTTGTAATAGTCACTGAGTGGAATAAAAACAAAAATTGTATCGTTTTTCAATATTAGTGGAATAACTAAAAAAATCAGTAAAAATTTACTTTTAGGTTTAAAGTTCTTAATGACAAGAAACTTTTGCCCATGATGCAAACATCCAAACCTGAGAATTAAATTCATGCTCATAAACAAAACTCTAGAAATCTAAGCCAATATATTACACTTGATTGAAATATATAATATCGCTTTCATGTAAATTTAAATAAAGATAGAAGAGGGACATCATGAATCATAGCTTTGTGTTGGAAGATGAATGATGGATGTCATAATGTTGTATAATTTATTATTTGTGTCCAAAACCAAAATCAAATAATTACAACAATTGTGCGATTATTGGAAATAAAGGCATGATATGTACATAAATCTACTAGAATTTTGTACAAAAGTTGTTTGTTTGTACAACTGTGATTCTTAAGGCAACTATGAGCTCATAAACAAACCCAATATTCCATCAGGCTTAACATCCATGTTTGCTCATGACCCTAACAACGCTTTTAGAAAGCAGGTCTCTCATTTCTTTGTAACTTTTAGGCTCTTCAAGTGCATTAATTGTCTTTTGAGGCACAAAGACTCTAAAAGCTATAGTAACTCCTTCCTCAGTTTTAGTTTTCAGGAAATGGGATGAATAACAATTGGGATCTTGGCACAAGGGAGGTGTTGCTCCAAGCATGCGTATAAGAACATTAAGAGTAGCATCTTGCAATTTTCTACCCATTGATAGTGCTTCTGAAGTGATTTGTGAAGCACTCTTATCACCCATATTCTAACTACTTAAGGAGAAAATCAACAATAAGAAAAGGTACTACCAGAATAAGATATTAAGACATAAATTATACACCTTTAAAAATAGCATTTAGAAAAGTAGCTCTAAATAATCATGAATTAGGGTGAATGAGAGCAATAGGGGAATCAACTGACCATTATATATAATTCCTTTTTCCAATCCAACATAATAACAAAGAATCTATAAAAAGTTCAAATAGCATAAATTGAAAGCCAAGAAATTATCATCAATAACCAAATAATCAATGGTAAGTGTAGTTTGGCATTATAGTAACTTTAGGAGCATGTCACTGACAGACATATGACAAATCACATGCCTTGTAGTTGTCAACACATTGCAAGTTTTTACATTATAAACTTAACACATCAGATTTTAAGTGTAGTGGTTGCCAACTATAGCCATGAAGTCGAGAATAGCATTTTTATTATAAAATTTAATATTTTAAATATCACTTAAAAGACGCTAGGGAGTGAAAAGTGTCAGGAAATTCTTTTACACATATAAGCAACACAATTGTTACACACTGCTGTTGGTTATATTAGATATGTTTTAAGATATTTGTATGTTTAAATTGATGCCATAAGGCCATTATGATGCTAAATATCTACACTCAAATAATTATTATAGATAATATTATGTTTATTAGAAAACTTGTCACAAAATATGTGTAACAAATGCAAGAAGATCAGCATAAACTACAATAGTATTAGTTACATATAAGTAGTTGTGTGGCTATGGTTGTGGCACAACAAGTTGTTTATAAAGGATCACATAATTATTTACACTATTCTACATCATTTTGTAGGCACAACTAACACCTTGGTAGGATAGAGTGCTTATAAGCACTAGACAGAGATGTGGGCCACTTAAGGAGTGAAAGTGTTATATTTGAAGGGTTAAGGAAGCAGAAGAGAAGATGAAAAATTTTTAGGGAACAAGATGAATAAAAGAAGATAATATGGTTCTCATGCATTTCTTTTTTGAATAGGGCTATTTATACACGATAAAATCATCATCATTAACCACCTTTATATACTAGCCTACAGCAGCTACTACCCTCTTATGCTAGCCTGCTACCACCTAGTACTACTAGCATCATTACAAAAAGTAATTAATAAAGGCTGCACAAAAGTTATTACTTTATAAAAAAATTGGGATACTTTATGAAAAAAGTAGCATTAAGATTATTAGCTATTGGCTAATACTCCTCCTTTATATTCAGTACTGATGCACATTCTTAAAAGTTCTTTGAGCTTTTCAAACCTTATCCTTGGTAATCCTTTAGTGTAGATATTTGCCACTTGTTCCTTTGAACAACAATGTTGCAAGATCACTTGCCCTTCCTTTTCCATTTCTTTTAAAAAGTGATACTTGATTTTGATTTGCTTTGTCCTTCCATGAAACACTGGACTTTTTACAATGGCCACTACTGACTTGTTGTCATATAGTATCACAATTGCTTCCTTAGGTTTAGTCTTCAAATTAGCCAGAAGCTTCCTTAACTATATTGCTTGATTCATAGCATGTGCTGCTGCTACGTATTCTGCTTCTACTATGGATTGAGCCACTGTATCTTGCTTCCTTTTACTCTAACAAACCATTCTGGAACCTATGGTAAAGCAATAACTTAATGTGCTTTTCATATCATTAATTGATCCAGGCCAATCATTATTAGTGAACCCAACCAGCTTAGCTTTCTTCTCTTTCGAGTACCACACATGAAAATCTTTGGTGTCCTTCACATATTTGAGGATCCTTTGGGCAGCCCTGAGATGAACTTCACTAGGGTTCCACATAATCCTAGATAGTAAACTAGTTACAAACATAATGTCTAGCTTTGTGGCTGTAAGATATAGCAAGCATCCTTTAATACTCATAAAAAAGTTATCATCAATTCTGGGAGCTTCATCATTCTTATCCAGCTTTTCACTTTAGTTGGATGGAGTACTCACTTGCTTGGAATTCTCCATCCTAAACTTCTATAAAATTTCACCAGCATACTTCTTTTGGCAAATGAAGATTCCTTTTTCTAGTTGAAGAACTTCCATGCCAAGAAAGTATGTCATTTTCCCCATATCATTCATTTTACGAACTTTTTTCATCTTCTCTTTAACTTAAGATATAAAGGATTGACTACCACATGTGATCAAGAGGTCATACACATAAATTGAGACAATCACTACACTTGAGCTTGTCTCTTTTACATAGAGTGTCACTTCTGTACGACTGCTCAAGAACCCTTGCAGAATTAGGTGGCTATCAATCTTGTTATACCAGGCTCTAAGAGCATATTTCAGCCCATACAATACATTCTTTATGAGATAAACTTGATCCTAATGGTCATGTTGCATAAATCCTTCAAGTTATTCCACAAAAATCTTTTCCTACAAATCACCATTAAGAAATGCAAATTCACATCAAGTTGATAGATAGACTAAAAGTTTTAAGCAACAAAAGCAATTAGTAGTCATATGGTGTCAAATATGGCCACAAGTGCAAAAGTATTAATGAAATCAATTCCTTGCTCCAGTGCATATCCCTTCACCATTAATCGTGCTTTATACTTGTTAATGGATCCATTTGGGTTTAATTTAACTTTATAAACCTATTTCACCCTAATCACTTTTTTGTGCTTAGGCCTGTTAAATAAGCACAGAGTGTCATTTTTGTTTATCATCCTCAGCTCCTCCTTCATTACATCCTACTGTGTTGTCTCTTTTGTTGCTTTTTGGTAGTTGTATGGTTTTAAAATAGCAACATTACATCTGCTTATAATTTCATTAAGAGATTTGGTTCCTCTCGCACTTACTTCATTTTCATTTCCTTCATCTTTTTCCTGAAAGTGAACTTCAGTATCTAGTTTGTAGGAGCTAATGACTTGAGCCTTATTCCAATTCCACATGGAACTTTCAACAAACTTTACATTTCTATTGACAACAATTTATTTCTTCACATCCAAGATCCTACAACCTTTTGAATACATAAGCCTTTTCATCTAGTTTGTCCTTTCTTACATTTGATACATGTACATAACATACATTTCTAAACACTTTTCGATGACTTACTGTTAGTTTCACCCCTGTATAGGCTTTATAAGGTGTTTTTATCACCAACAACCTTTATAGGAAGCTAATTTTATAAGTATACTAAGGTGTGTACAGCTTCCGCTCGAAATGCCCTAGGAACCATCTTCTCAATCAATAGACACCTTGCTACATTTAGGATTGACCTATTCTTCCTTTCTCATATGTCGTTTTGTTGTGTAATGTAGGTCACTATTAACTGGTGATGAATACCAACCTCTTAATGGCAGTCCTTGAAGGAATGTAAAGTGTACTAAGTCTCATTGTCTAATCTCAATGGCTTGATCTTTTTCCCACATTGATTTTTAGCATTGGCCTTGATATTTTTAAAGACATCAATGACTTCACTTTGTTGCTTCAAAAAGGAAACCTAGTGCCACATAGTGTAATTATCAATGAAAGTGATGAAGTGTTTATTGCCACTTAAGGAGGGGTGCTCATAGGACCATACACATTTGTATGCACCAATTGAAGATGATCTGAGGCTTTCCATGTTTGATTTACAAAGAAAGGAAGCTTAGTCTACTTCCCTTTTTGAAACACTTCATAGACTCTTGCACAGTCTGTGATATCCGACAAATCATCTACTAGGTTCCTACTTGTCAATAGCTTCTATGAAGAATAGTTACAATGACCTAGTCTAACGTACCATAACTTTGACTGATCATTTGTAACAACATGTGCTTGCAATTCAAATTTTTCTGATATAATAGGAAAGCTTCTAGCTATCATTCTTACATTCAACACTTTGGCACCATTATTATCAAATAAATCACACATTTCATTGTGAAAATGCATTATATAATTCTTTTTAAGTAGTTAACCAACACTTAAAAGGCTATAACTAATCTCAAGTACAAATAACACATCATAAATAATTTTGATACCTGATGTTGTCTCAATGGCAACATCTCCTTTGCCTTGAACTTTCACAAAACTTCTATCTCTTAACTTTATTCTTGACTGATATCGTTTATCTAGGTTCCTAAATAGCTACCTCCTAGAATTCATGTAATGGTGCAACTAGTGTCAATCAACCATGCTTCACACTCTGGGCTGACATTGTAGAGTTCTTCACCTTTGAGAACAATAAATGCACAATTCTCTTGAGGATCAAGATTTTTAGCCACCTGGGCTTTAAGAGTTTATTGTTGTTCCTTAGCTTTACATAATTTTTCCACGTGGCCATATTGTTTGAAATATCTACATTACACATTTAGTTTAAGCCAACAATATTTTTTTGGATGACTATTATTGTGACAATGATAATAAGGCTGAAATTTACCTTTCTTTCCTTTAGATTTATTTCATTGTTGACATTTCTTCTCCTTTTGTTTCTTTTCCAATGCTCCTCTCTCACTTCCTATGGTTCTTTCACTCCTTCCTCCTTGGTTTACCAACAAACCAGTTTCACTAAGTTCTTCAAGCTTGAATATCTTTCTTTGCTCAACTGTTTAAAGAGAGTTCACTAACTAAACTAAAGTAAGTTAAGATATGTTCCTTGAATCTTCTTAAGATGAGATTTTTGCTTCAAATCTTTCAAGTAGCATGACCAGCACTTTCTCCACTACACATTTTTTAGGCAGCTCCTCACCAAACATCATAATCTAGTTCACAGTCTTCATAAGCTTGTCTTCATAGTCCTTGACAGGTTCTTTTTCATCCTTAGGAGTTTGAACTTTCTTCAGAGATTTATAACTTGTATCCAATTAGCCTTTTTGCTTCCTTGAAACTCATCCTTTAACCTATCCCATGCCTCCTTTCCAATTTCACACGTCATGATTCATATGAAGATGGTATTTGTCACAACAATATGTATAAAAGAAAGAGCCATGAATTTCTTTGTACTTTTCTCTTAATAATACTTTATTTGTGCCATTGTGGGGTTGTTACCTAGTAGAGAAGGGTCACTTTTAGTCCCTACCACTTTTTAGAGGTATAACCCTATCAAATAGGCTTTCATCTTCACTGTCCACAGTTGATAGTTTTCATTATCAAAACACAAGAGGAATGTCAACACTAAACTATTGGATGCCATGATTAAACGGGGCTAGAAAGGTTTTTTTTTTTTTGAGTCGGTAAGATTTAAGTGGTTGGTTCTTACTTCAACTCACATGTTCTTTTTAAGACTAGTGGGACTTTGATACCACTTTTTAGCTTTGAATGATTAAGGAAGTAGAAAAAAAGATGAAGAATTTTCAGAGAACAAGAAGAATAAAAGAAGCTAATATGGTTCTTATATATTTCTCTTCTGAATAGGGTTATTTATACTTAATAAAATCATCATTATCAGCCACCTTCATATACTAGCCTGTAGCCACCACCCTCCTGCACTAACTTGTAGGCACCGAGTACAACTAGTGTTATTACCTAAACTAGCGTCATTACAAGAAGCAATTAATAGAAAGCAGGCCATACCTTGTTATTTAAATCAAGTTTTACATCATGTCCTACCTACAAGTGGATAATTTCATTTAGGTTAAAATATATGCATCCAACTTGCAAAAAGAGTACCACAACAACAATTATCATAATTAGACGTTTTATTTCTAACCTAAATTGTTGTTGATATGGGAGATTTGGTGATACAGACCCCAGCGAACAATGTTGTGAGACTTAATACTAATACTTTAAAATCAACTTAAGACACCAACAAAGATTAAAACAAAAGAAATTGACCCTTAGAAAACAATTTTATAGAGGGTTGAAGATTGTAAGAACACTTGTAATCACTAATAAGCCCCAAGAGAGAGCCAAAAAGGAGAAATTCCTCACCAATTGTATTATCTAATTAAAAGTGACTACAAGTAGAAGTTTCAAGCCTTTTATAGGGATTGATATCCTAAAGAAAACCTAATTTCGCAGGTCTTATTTAGGCCTTCAGCAAAGTGAGTTTAATAGGCCTAAAAAACTATTAAAATATTAAAATAGAAGCCTAACATATAATAAAACATATTTTAGGCCCAAAACTATGTAAATAAGATCAAAATCACTTATTATAATAACAAATGATAAGATAACTTAACCCAAAGTAATTGGGTCCCCATTTGGTTGAACTTGAATAAGATTGATTACTTGGATTTCCTTTCCTAAGCCTAACTCCTCCAACAAGATCTCCTCAACATGTAGAAGCTCTATTAAGCCTTGGATGACATCTTGAAGTTTCTTAGCTTGAGGTCTTATTATAGGACCGATTAGCACTTGAAGATCCCTATTTTTTATATCCTCTCTATTAGATAGCTCATGCCCATATGTATCCTCATCATTCCCTCCTATCTCAAAAGGATTCGTCCTCGAATTAGAACTTGCAGGATAAGGAGAATGGTTAATAATATTGAATGTTGGATTAACTTAATAAGAGTTAGGCAGATATATCTTGTAAGCATTTTCATTGACTTTCTCAAATATTATGAAAAGCTTGTCTCCTCGTGCATTGAGTTTTGATTATCACTCCTTGGTAAATCTTTCTTTTCTAAAATGGACCTAAACTTGATCACCTGGTTAGAAAGAAACTTGTTTCCTCCCCTTATTTGCTTGAATTATAGCCTTTTCATTTTTCTCCATGATGTTTCTTCATGCTTCTTCATGTATCTTTTAATCAACTCTACTTTGTGCTTGCCATCCAAACTTGAAATCTCATTCACAAGCAAAGGTAACAAATCTAAAGGATTTAGAGGGTTAAAGCCATAAACAATTTTGAATGGAAAAAATTTAGTTGAAGAATACACACATATGTTGTAAGTAAATTCAATAAAAGGTAAACATTCTTCCCAAGTCTTTAAATTTTTCTTAAGTATAACTTGTTACATGGTTCCTAAAGTGCAGTTGACAACTGCAGTTTGTCCATCCATTTATGGATGACATGTGGTAGAGAATAACAACCACAACACTTGCCAGAAGTGACTGAGGAATCTCACATCTTGGTCACTGACAATACTTTTTGGAATTCTATAAAGGTGTATCACCTCCTTAAAGAACAAATTTGCGACTTGTAGCATAGTCTGTCATGTGGCAAAGAATAAAGTGGGCTATCTTAAAGAATCTGTCCACGACTACAAAAATAAAATCTTGGCCATTCTTGGTTCAAGGTAAGCCTAAAACAAAATTTATAGAAATATCTACCTAAAGTTGTGTAGGCACAAGTAGAGACATATACAAACCATATGGTTTCACTCTAGATTTAGCTTTCAAACAAGTGATGCATGTTGAACAAATTCTTTCAATATCACATTTCATGTGTGGCCAAAAGAAGTGTTATCTAAGAATGTCTAGAGTCACAGCTACCCTAAAATGCCCCATTAAGCCACCCCCATGTGATTCTCTAACAAGCAATTCACGTATGGAACATCTAGGAATGCAAAGTTTATTCTCCCTAAACAAAAATCCATTATTCATGTAAAATTTATCAAATGTTCTTTTCTTATAAGCAGTATACACAGATCCCAAATCATCATCATTTGTATAAAGCTCCTTAATATGTTCAAATCCTAGAATTTTAGCATCAAGATAAGCAAGCAATACATACCTACAAGATAATGCATCTGCTATTGCATTTTCTTTACGTTGCCTGTATTATATCACATATGAAAATTAATCAATAAATTCCACCAACCTTGCATGCCTACGATTCAGCTTGTTTTGACTTTTAATATGCCTCAATGATTAGTGATCTGTGTGGATTACAAACTTTTTAGACCATAGGTAGTGTTTCCATGTTTGTAATGCCCTCACCAAGGAATATAATTCCTTGTCATAGGTGGAATAATTCAAGATAGCTTTGCTAAGCTTTTCACTAAAATAAGCAATTGGTGTTGAGAAAGGTTGGAACCCAAGATGGGGCTGAATTATGTTTTATAAATGTTTACTAAAAATCTCTTCAGTAAAACTAAAGTAAAGATAAATATAGAATGTAAAGACAGTAAGGGAGAAGAGTAGACACAAAGATATATCCTTGTTTGGCTTTTACCCAAGCCTACGTCTAGTCCTCAAGCAACCTTTTGGGATTTTTCACTATATCAAAAAATCAATACAACACCCAGGAGAACCTTTCCTAATTCCCAAGCTCTCATAGCTTAACACTCTCAAGGAACCTCCTTGAGCTTCTCTCTCAGAAGAAAGAAAGATTTACAGATAATAAACTTTTTGAAACAGAGTAGATGATACAATGAAGCGTTAATATGATAAAGAGCTAATAAAGATAGAAATTTATGATATAATTACTCTTAAATATATTTCTTATATATTCAAACTCCATGGGTCAAGTTTATATAAATTGAGGACTAATAGATCCGTTGGTAATGAGTGGAAGTCAGAGATTTCAAAATATGTCTATTATAAAGTAATCATAACTTCTCTACCTATGACCAGTCAATTGTTTACCAATGACCAATCAACTACTCCTTCTTTTCCTCTCACAATATTAGAATTCTGGACCTCGTTAGTTGATTGTTCACTCTTGATCAGTCGATTGGTCACTTATAGAGAATTCCCAATCAAATGTCTTAAGGCTGGTAGTTGACTATTGCTTAATTTGGGTGTGGCCAGTCAACTGCTCACTCACAGAGAGCTCCTAATCGATCAGGGCTTGAGCTGGCAACTGACTGGTATTTCTCAGAAGGTGACTAAACAATTGCTGGCTTGCAGCCACTCAACTTTTTACTCATAGAGAGTGCCTAATTGATCAATGCTCAATCTGACAATAGATTAGGGACTTTTCAGAAGGTGACCAGTTAACTACTAGCTTGTGACTAGTCGACTGTTCACTTACAGAAAGCTTCCATTTGAGTAGTTAAGGCCTAACAACTAGCTGGCAAGGTGGCCAGTCGGCTGGGGACTTTCAGAGTTCCCAAAATTAGCTTTTCTTAACCTTTATGACTTGGAATTAATACATTCATTTTATAAGAATCCTATTAGTTCAATATTATTTACAAATGTTCTTAAGACATGATTAAACATTAAAAACATTTAAAACCAAAGTGATATAGTCAAAATTTTCTTCTTTGAGTTTGTAATCATCAAAACCTTGATTTTCAGCAAATGGGCTTAATAACCTCCCTCTTTTTTATGATGATAAACTTGCAATTATTAGTGCTTCACAAGAAAAAGTTTTCAACATAGTATGCTTACATGATTCTTTGTTTTTGTGAAAGTTGGATATGATTACCCTAATTTTAACTTCCACTTCATTTAGTTTTCTTTGGTTTCTTTGTTTATTTAGTCATATTCAAATGTTAGAGACAGATATCAAGCAACCATATAACTGAAATAACTACTTTTATTGAATTCAAATGAGTGAAACACAACTGAAGCAAAACATGGAAATATACACTAATAGGAAACTAAGTTCAAAACATCAAATATCAAATGCTCATCAAAAGCTTAAAAGCTCCTAATGCTTCTTAACTCCTTTCTAAATTCTTAATCTCTCTCCCCCTTTGTCACATCAAAAAGGGAGGAAGAGAACCAAACTAACCTCTTAAACTCCTAAAAGTTAGAATCCTGCTTATGATATGACTCAATGCGCTCAAGCTTAGCATTCATATCCTCAATTGTTACCTAAAGATTCTACAAATGAAAACTAAAGTTGTCCATCTTTTGATGCATGGCACAAATCACAACATAAAGGATAGGCTCAAGAATCATTATGGTCTTAGGCTGAGTTGGGGTGTAATCAATCAAAGTAGGAGCCTGTGGAGATGAAGGCATATAAGCATAAGGAGATGGTAGCATAAAAATATATAGTTCTTCTTCAGCTAGTTCTGCAAATAGAGGTGGAGGAGGCACATCAGTTGTTGGAGGAGGTTGTAGCCTAAAGGCTTTCTAGGCTTTCCTAACCCATTGACCCTGAGTAGTCTAGATGAACCCATATGTTGTAGATTGTTCCAACCAATTTGGAGAGGAGACTCCAAGTCATCATTAAAAGGTCAGATGTCATAATGCATGTGTCTAAGAGCATTGGCAATTTCTCAAGGACTCATTCCAGCAAGTGTAGAATTAGTTCCTAACTTAATTTATATATCCTATCATTCAGATCATGTAAGCATATTCAAATTACTTTTAATCTTGCACATTTTACATATCTAACATTTATTATACTGATTTTGTTTTAAAATTATAAATTTCAATAAAGGAAGAGTTGTTGAAAGATGCTTTATAACTTTATTATGAATGAGAAAACCAATTAAGGTACCCATGTTGAACAACTAGCATATCAACATCATCAACATCAAAAGGATATAAGAAATTGCCATCATCAAAGTCATTTGAAAAAGATAATCTACTGAAGCTTCATGAAAATCCAAAGCCACTAGGACATAATAATCCAAAGAACCGCCTTGAATCATCCTTGTTATCTTTGACGATCTATGATACACAAGTAAAGCTTGTTAAACAGAAATCACACATTTGAACTAAAGAAGTAATTATGTAGGACCAATGTTACCTCTTGAATCTTATGATTTGTTATCTAAGAATGTATATCTCCAACCCTTGAAGTGTCCATTTTCTTGAATAACTTAATGCCAAAAGGAGACTCTTGCAATGAATTATCATTCTTGGTGCCTTTAGGGGATAAAGGTGGCAACGAATTCCTACTAAAATCTAAAAAATTAGGAGAAAAGTTTCTAAAGCGTTTGCCTAGCCCTAAATGTGGAATAGTTACAGGGACAGTATCTGAACACAATTGAGTTTGCATTGGATTGCCATTAAAGAAGTTTATAAGTGGAGATAGATATAGTGATGACATGAATTGAGGTGAAAGTTAATACATATCAAAACTTGTAGATCTTTGTCGAGTTAGTATTGGATATTTGTGAATTTTATTGCCATAATTATCAGTAAGTGGAAATGGAAAATCACGTGGAATGGAACTAGCATGACATGTTGGTAGGGATCCTACATTTATTTGGTTTTGTACAAAAGGTGTAGCCTTATGGAAGCCGCTTGTCCAACTATGAAGACGTTCAAATGCCACTAAAGGCAGAGGTCATATTCCTTTTAGTGAAATGAAAGTAGCATGAATACTTTTCTCTAGGGTAGGAAATGACTTCAAAAGGTTGGTATTGGGGCTTCCAACATAATCAGTAATTATTTTTTATGATAATGGTTTTGAAAACTCAAGATTGAAATTAGATAGTGTGGTACAGTATGTTGTAGATTTACATAGGCGGCCTAAAAAGGCCTCAATAGGAATGAAATTATATACTTCCATCATTCCTCTTCTACTCGAGAAAATGAATCACTAAATGAAGAGACCTTGTAAATAATATCTAAATTACAAGTATGACTTGATGAACTTAGCTGCCTAAATATACTATATGTTAGGAAAAGCCTCATCTGATAATAAAGAGAATGGAATAGTACTATTAACTTCTGGTATGCCTTTTTGTAAGAGCCATTAATGTTACCAATTTGAGGAGCTAATACATGTGCGCACTCATACTAAACAACCCGCCTCTCTGTAATTGTCTCGAGAGATGAATTAGTTCCTGCACGAACTAGCACAATGTCAATTATCGATGGATCTTTTTGTGCTAGAAGTTCAAGTTATCTAGAGCGGCAGGTTGATCGCCCACGTTTATCATGAGAGTAAGGCGAAGGAACCCTCGAGTTTAAAATCATAAGTAAGCTCTTCAAAAGAAACTAAAAAATAATCTATTCAAATTTACCTAACTCAAGTTGCAAGTTACTTTACAAATCCATCACATGCTAAAAATAAATAATTTCTAATTGAATTGCCCCTCTCCCAATAACATAGTTTTACCATAAAAAGATCCATTTTGATAAAAATCCACTCATCGGCTAATAAAACTTGTGCATTTCTATCAAACAAAATTCTAAAAATCGAAGACTCAATTTTTTGAATTGCCTATGTAATCAGTCAACTATTCAATAAGTACCTTAACAATTTTAAGAAAAATGATTATCATGGATTATCCTACCAATGGTGCAAAAACAATCAGTCATAAGCACATTTAGAGAGCACTCAATGATCAAATTTAACTAAATTACAATGATCCAAAAAAATGAAACAGGGTACATTAGATTATGACAAGATAACACTAAATACAAATTAATAGATTTACTAACATAAATCCTTTGAATAAAACGTATTAGTTACCATTTTTATTTTCAAGATGTCACATTACATTAATCTCTCGTTTGGTTGCCAAAAACAAAATGGAAGGAATGAGAATGAGAGTAGGAATGAGAATTGAATGCAATAGAAATGACTATTACTATATTTAGTATATTTAGTTACATATGGAAAGGAAAGAAGAGGTATTACTTTTGCAATCTTTGGTTAATAGAAAAACAATAGAAAATGAGAGGTAATGTGACCAAATAATAGAATTGTCCTCATTTCGAAATATTATATTTTTTTTATGATGTCATGAATTATTAACTATTAAATTTTATTTGATTTATTTTAATAAATTTATTATTATTATTACCATGTTTATTTTATTGATTAATGTTAAAAAATGGTTTTTGAATTATCAATTATAAAGAAATATAAACAATTTAAATTTTTATTTCAATGTGTAAAAATATTTTAATAATGCTGATAATAAAAAATATTCAAAACATTCACTAATTTTTTTCAAATTTATAAAATAAATTTTTGCATCAACAATAATATAAAAAATATCAAAATATTTGTTTTAAATTTCTAGTTTGTAAAGAAGATGGACTTTGTTTTAGGCATTTCACTCAATGTGCAACCATTTTTTTCCAATGGGTGAGGTTGATATTTCTGGATAATGCAAAGGGTACTAGTGTCATATTATCTTCATTTTCAAGGAAAAGCTACCTTTCCATTGGCCTCTTGATGGGAACCTCACTCCCTAGAGAGTGGGAATATATCTATAATGAGACAAACCAAACATGACAATAGGAATGTGGAGCTTTTCCATTCCCATCCTTCTTCAAAATTCTCCCAACCAAATATACCATAAGACTTCAAGAGTAGTTGATGATCATATGTGATCATCAAGTAATCAATAACTAACTAATTCTAAGGGTAAAACCATCAAAGGATCTAAGAATGGAAAAGAAAAATGTTCTTAACACAATGAATCATTGTTGTCAAACTCACGAGTTAACTTGATAGATTCATCAAGTTTACATTTCCAAGTGGCCAAAACAAGCTAGCTCAGATGTAGACTCAAAATCGAGGTAGACTCAAATAGACTCGTCGGTGACTTAGACAAACTCGCTAGAATTGTAAATTACACTACGAGTCAACCGAGTTGGAATCCTTCATTAGATTGGGTTGAATTCAGGCAAAAATGGTTCCTTTTTTTTTTAAGTAAAAAATAGTTTCAGGTAAGCCCAAATCATTAGCATGTAAAAGAAAAAAAAAAATCTTTAAGGTAGAATTAAACTAGGGTATACAGAGGTTTATTGGTATCCATCATTTGCATCGCAGTAAAATGCACGCATGATGACCAGTGACTGCGAGAACTCCATCTTCAGGTTTCAACCACTAATGTTGCAGTACAGCAGCACCACCAGTCGCCTCTCATGGGCATTCCTTTCACTCTTCAAGCTTTAACCACCTTCATCGACTCATCATTCCTCTTTCTCTTTAGCAAATCACCAGCGCTTCTTTTTTCTGCATCTTGATATCAGTAAGTATGCATTCTGCTATAGTGTTATGCTCTTCGTTCACTTCTTCTTGCTGTTATGCATCTCGATATCATCATTTTAATATGGGCTATTAAATGTTACTTCCGTGAAGTTTTGTTGCACAGTAAAGTAGCAGACCATGTCTATGAAATTCAGGTTTAAGATAATAAATAAAAATGCTTTTATTCTTCTATTTTTTTTGGAAGGTAATTGTTTAGGTTTATATGTTATTGTTAATCTCTGAAACAAACTGTGTTTATATGTTATTAAATCTTGTACTTGTTATGTTAATTTTAAGCTCGATATCTGCATATTGATGCATTATTATTAAGCTTTGAAGTAGTTGTTTTTCATATGTATAAAAAGATGTTGTGCCCTGCATGTATCTTAATCTCAGTATTGATTTTGTTGCATCTCAATATGGGTTTAGTTTTATAGTCTTGCATAGTGTACCAAAGGAAAAAGTTTGCTTCCTTGAAATTTTGGTTGCACAGCAAACCATATCTAAGAAATTCAGGTTTAAGATATCAAATAAAAATGCTTTTTCAATTGTATCTTGCATACTTTTATTCTATTTTCTTTTTCAATAGTTTTATATGAAATGTTAAACTTGATGTGTTAAGTTCCATAATCTAAAATTTTGAATTCCAAAATATGTTTTAGTTAGTGCAAGGAAATATGTCTTCAAATGCTAGTAGCCCTACCCTTATTCAAAAAGATGTAGTTGCTAGAAAGAAGAATTTTCCCGATAATAGGACTGATTAAGGAAGAAACATGGGATGGATATTTGTAGGGATAGTAAAAAGGTCCAATGTAATTATTGGGGTAAAGTTGTGGATGGAGGAATCTATAGGTTTAAACATCACTTAGCTGGCACTAAAGTTGATGTTGAAGCTTGTGTGAGTGTGGAAGATGATGTAAAGATAACAATATTACAATACGTTATTGAGGTTAAAACTGTATCATCTAAAAGAATGGATCAATGGGTTAATGTTGGTAACAAGGAAACTTAAGGCACCCAAACACAAGCTAACACTCAAGAATTGATAAATTTATTGAGAGGTTCAAGAAAAAATAGCAGTGGGATTAGTAGCTCATAATCAACCATTAATAATATTTTCAAGAAAGACCTAAAGGAAGAAGCTTGCCAACAGGTGGCAAGGTTTTTTTACACTAGTGTCATTCCTTTTAATTGTGTAAAAAATCCTAAATTTATTAAGATGTATGAGATTAAAGGAAAATATAGCTAAGAGTTCAAGCATCCTTCTTATCATGAAATTAGAGAAAGTACTTAAATATAGAAATGAACAACATGTGAACTATGCTTGAATAGTTTAAGGAAGAGTGGAAGACATTGAGTTGTTCCATTATGTTTGATGTATGGACTAATAAGAAAAGACATTACATTTGTAATTTCTTGGTCAATAGTCTAAAAGGAACTATGTTTTTATATTCACTAAATACATCTTATATTTCTAAGACTACTAATAAAGTATTTGTCATGCTTGATAAAGTTTTTAAGAAAGTGGGAGAAAAGAATGTTATGTAAATCATAACAGACAATGTTGTAAATTATCAAGCATTTAGACAAAAATGAATGCATAAGAGGAAACATTTGTACTGGACACTATGTACTGCCAATTGCATTGATTTGATGTTGGAGGATTTTGAAAAAAAAATACAAATTCTGTAATCTAAATGTGATCTTGTAGATTATTAATAAAAATTCTATTTAAATATCTGCTTTTGATTTGTTACCGGAAATAATTAGGACGAAAAGCAATTGATATGTAAAAGATGTCCGAGCCTTTTTCCAAGAAGAAGCCCAATGTTTTTGTTTTTACTTGGCTTAGAGCTTAAAACTGTGTAGATCAAGAAATCAAAATAGGCAAGGACATACATTATGGTTTTTATTTTGGGAAAAAATTATATGCAGTATCTTGTTAAGTTTTACAATAAAAATATATTAAGTATATAGTTCTTCAATTATATCATGACATGCATATAATTCTACAAATAATTGTATCATTTTTTTCCAATTGTATACATTTTTATGTTTTAGTTAACTATATATTTATTGTATCTTACTTGAACAACAGCCAAAATATAATGAATTACATGTAAATTTTAATAATTTCTGTTTCTACAAAAAGCGAAAAATCTTCTATATACCATTGCGGAGTGCAAATATATCTGGCCCGCTATGTCGGGGACTAGATACAGGGGAAGAATATTTAATTTAAGTCCAAGAGAAATGCGAAGAGCCCTAATCTAATTTCTGTGGTTTTAGAGATAGTAATTGGGTAGATTGGGGAACATTTTTATTTATTTATCCTCTTCAAGTTTTTTTGTGGTTTGTTTTTTTATTTTTATTTCATATCTTGCGAGTTTTTTTTTTTTTTTTCCTTATATCCAAAACCCGCAGGTTTAAAGTAGGGAATAAATTAGACAAGATAACTAAATAGATATACATGAAACAACATACATATAATATCTATTCATACAACAAAATCAATAAATAAACAATCTGCCTGGATCAATTTTGAAAATATCAGTTATTATGTTAGATGTATGAATCTTAAATATAAAATACTTACAATGTAAAGTATCAGTGTATTAATGGACAATTTAAGATTTTCTCTAAGGCGTGATTTGATGCAAAATGTCTGTAAAAGAATTCATGAAGTGGGTTAATCGTTACAAAAAAAAAAAATCCAAACATGTTTCACAATTTCGTATACAGTTGTTCAAATGGTTAAATTGATACATGAATGCAGAAGTGCATTTAGGAAAAATCCTAGCACTCACTAAATTTTAAAAAACTACACATTGTATATAGTGTTTTCTATTTGGCTCCTTTTAGAAAAATAAAATTTACAAATATTTCACTTTACGTTAAAATTGGAAAATAAATAAATAAATATATACACACACATACACACCCTTGCCACGTAAGAATGCTTTTAGGTTTTATCCCATTTATTCTGTTATCCAGTCATGTGTTGACTTATAAAATGTGAACTTGGTTGAGTTATGATAGCATAAAATATGCGGAAGAGATAAGTATAAGTAATTCCTGTTACTTCACATATCTAAGTTTTAAGTTAATAATGTGTTGAAATTAAATTTTTCCTCAAAATTTTAATTAAAAAAGTTCCACCCCACCACCCAATATTTTTTAAGCCACCAGGAAAAAAAAATAAAAAAGAGTAATAAGTGTAATAATAAGTTTTTCTAAAATCTAAGCAACTATTCAAACAATTAATTCTAAATTTTAAACACTCAAAAAACTAATTTCAATTTAACAATGAAACCAAAATAACTACTTATTTTTTTTCCTCAAGATTTTAATTAAAAAAGTTCCTCCCACCACCCAATGTTTTTTATGATAAAATAAGCCACCAGGAAAAACAAAAATTAAAAAAAAAAGTATTAAGTGTAATAATAAGTTTTTCTAAAATCTAAGTAACTATTCAAAACAATTAATTCTGAATTTTAAACACTCAAAAAACTAATTTCAATTTAACAAGGAAACCAAAATAACTACTTATATACTCAAGTATCATTGAAAAAACCAAAATTATGTTATTATTTAAATTTATGCGTTAAAAGTATTTGAATCTTGTCTTAAAAAGTTAATCGTTGTAACAAAAATTTAGATATTAACAAAGTATCAAAATTATTAAAATTAGTCAAAAAACTAAATAGTTTGGATTAATACACATAACATGCAAGTTAAACAAGTTGAAATAAAGTGACCATATTGAATAAACTTGAATATAAACATGCAAAATCAATATACCAAAATGGCCGAGTAAACGACTGGCCCAATGAGTTTGGTCATTTTAACCGCTCTATCAAAGTCTACGCTTCGAAAGATTTTTTGTTTTTTGTATTCTAGTGTATATATTCTCCCGTATCATATCTTAATAATTCCTAATGGCAGCCCCGCAAGCAACCAAGAAATTATTTATTCATTGTCGACCAATGGGAAAACAATGTTAATAAGAAGTAAATGAAGAATGGTTCACGCAACCATTAACCTCTCACGGAAAAAATCTGTTAAGAGTTGAGCAATTAGCAAAGCAATGAACCGCTTATGTCCAGAGAAACGTAACACATATGAACTAATTTTGATATATTTATATAACAATTAATTTAATACATTAATTTTAATAAAATTATTAAAAAAAATATGAATCATTTAAAAAATAATACCACTACATCAACCGCCACCTAAACAATATCACTAAGCAAACCAAGGCTACCGAAATCTTTTCAATATCGCCAAGTTCATTGAACCTGGACACATGAACTGATTACACTCTATTATAAATTAGGCCCTTCTTAGTTTTCAACCTTCAACACAATCCACGTCAGGTTCTCTCTATTCCCTTCTTGTCAAGCAAAAGAAAGAACTCGTTCTTCTGACGGTGACGATGATGGCGGTGATTGGAATCGTAAGCCAGAGAACTAAAAACGAGAATAAGAAAGCGGAGAATGAAGAAGAAACGACGGCGTTGGAGCTGAAGAAGAGGAACGAGGAGTTGGAGAAGGAGCTGAAGCAGAGCAAGGAGAGGGAGGAGCACCTGAAGCACCAGCTTCAGATCACGTGGGAGAGGCTCCGTGTGGCGGAGGACGCCGAGGAGTGGCTCTGCTCTCAGCTCGCCGAGTTGGAGGCCGAGTCTCTTCTGGAGGCGCGTCATTATCACGCTCGCATTCTGTCTCTCATGGACAGCCTTTCCCACGCCCATACTCTCCTCAAGTCTTCCTCCATTCCCCTCCCTTCTTCCTCATGATTGATCCTCTTTCGTGTCCCTGCCTTTTGCCCTTTTTTACTTTTCTAAGTTTAGTTTTGATATTATGTATATATGAATCTGATCCTTATCTGAAGCCCTGGCAGTTGGCTGGCATGGATCATCAAATCCTTCTTTCTCGATCTGTCCAGTGAAAGAATGTGAATAGAAAACTCCAGTTGTTTTTGTGTGTGTGTGTGTGTATATATATATATATATTTATATTATTTTTGTGTTGTAAATTCTGGGCCAGTGAGATTGAGAAATTAATTTTTGTGTCATTTGCTGCAATTTATTTCTTGTTTAGCGAACGATGGGTTGATTGGGTTCTTTAGAAAAATAAGGTCTTATCTTCTTGTTCGGAACTCTCTTTCAAATTTCAGAGCCTTGACCGTGATTGATCACGCAGGAAAAGGGAATTGCATGTGGATGATAAAATGTCAGGTCCTCTTTTGTGGCTAAAGATTTCTTGCTTGTCAAGGGGATTATTCATCTTTGAAATTAACAAGCTTTGCGTTCACAATCTCATTTTATTAGTCAAAACTCAGATCCATCCACCAATAAAACTTCACGGTGTTGCCGTGTTTGTCCAAATTTTGGAAACCGAAACCAGATAACCATTATGGTTCTTAAGTTGAATTTTTGGACAATTCTATGCAGATCCATTTTGTTGAAATTTGAGACTACGAAAACTCTAAAATTAAACTAGCTCATCCTCGATATTACTTTATCAGCAAAGTATTCGCGCAGCCAACAAGAAATCATCTGTAACATGTTTAATGGTTTCGATATGGACCTTTTCCTTCTCATACTTTTCCTGGGTGGTTGTAATAAGAGCGAAAAAGAGGTTTCATGTAACTAATTATTCTCAACTCCGATCCCCACATGTTTTTATGGGTATGATGTTATATTTAATAAATGTAGATTATTAGATAAAAATTTAATAATTCATATTTTTATAAAATTAATATAACTACACTACACTACTAAATTTTTATTTAGAAATTCATTTTTATCAAACATAATCTCAAATTCGTGTTGTGAGGGGGTCATTGTTTAATATAGTTATCAAAGTGGGCCAACGGCTCACTCGAGTTGACCCACCCGAATTGATGAGTTAAACGAGTTAGCCTGTTTAACCCACCATAAGGTGGTAGGTTGAAAACCTCAATCCACTCCACATGGTGGGTTAAGTTAGTTGACCCGTTTAACCTACCAAAAAATTTTTTAAAAAATAAAAATAAAATAAAGAATTATGAAAATTCAAATGTGACTTTTTTTAAGTATATATCTTATTTAATCAATCAATTTTTATATCAATATAAATAAACAAAAAATAACTAAATAAAAAACAAGTTTAAACAAATTAAAACAAGTAGAGTAATCTAATAATTCAATAATTCATTAATAATAAGAATATGATTATGAGCAGAATATTTAAATCTAACAAATTATAAAATAATAGAGACAACACAACACATACATTATGATTAATTTGTTTAAATAGAAAAGTGCAATGAGCTGAAGTGTTAGACTAAGTGAGTGAAATATTTTTTTTTTTTTTAAAAAAAACAGGCAGTGGGCTAACCCGCGAGTTAGCTCGTTTAACTTGCGAGTCGAGTTGATAGAAATATACTAAATGGGTTCTCAAATAAATCTCTCAACCCAATCCACCTTTTAGGTGGGTTAAACGGATTCGACCCGGTAGGTTGAACCCGTTTTGACAGCTTTATTGTTTAGTATCAATCCAATTTGATGACCTAGTTTCTCTCAAATTGATATTTGGTACTTGCAATATAAAAATTTTTCATTCCACCCTTATAATTTAAAAATTTTTTCAATTTCATATCAGTTATCAAATTTTGTGTTGTCAAATTTTGTTGATATGATCAATCATTTGTCATCATGGTATTTTAATTATGCATAATATTTATACAATGAAATGATTCAAATAAATAGTAAAATAAAATTAATTCATATATATGACATAAGATACTATATTAAGTGATTTAGATTATCTAAATTGGATCATGTATATTCAAAATGTCAATATGGCACACGATCTCCTAGTTTTAACAAAATTTATTGACATATTGACATAAGTTTAATTGAAGGGACTATTTTTTTTTTTGGAACTACAAGAAGCAATCACAAAATTTTTAATTATAGAGATAAAATAGAAATTAAATATAACGATAATGGGAAAAAATAATTTAAACCAATAATTTTAAGTGTTTTTTGAATTTATATCTTTCTTAAAATTGGCATACTTTTTTCTATTTACTTGATGCAGGACTTGATATTGCTATCCAAGGATGTACGGATATATATATATATATATATATGTATATATATATATATATATATATATGTATGTATTAGGATGGGTTGGATTTTTCCCCCAACTTAGGATGTCATTTTTATAAATTTGAAGATCAAAATTTGAAAAGTAAAAAAATAATCCATATTTAATAAGTATGACTCATGCTTTTTCAAACATAAATAACCATATTAAAGCGAAAATAAACCATATGTAACAGAAAAAGGAAATTAAATAAGTAAGTTTGGACATCTGACATAACTTAGAACGCAACCTAGTCTAATTAAATGAAAAGAATTATATATAATTTCTTATATTTTTACTATATTATTTTTTAATTAAAACAAGTATTTAGTTTTTCAGTCATATGATGAGATATATATAATTATTGTATATAATTTAATATTTTAAAATTAAATTATATATTATTATTAATTTCATATTTATTTGCTCTTTTTTTTTTTTTCAAATTTTAAACATCTTGGGTCTGTTTTAGCTTTGAATAATTAATTAATGAAGCATTAATTTCAAGAAAATATCTTTAAAGTAATAAAATTTATGTTTCAAATTATTAATCTAAAGTATTCATTTGAATGAGTTACATAAAAATAGTGAGACGCAGAATATAATTAGAAGGATATGAAATTCTTTGAAAAAAATATGAACACATTGTTTACATAATATAAGCAAGGACGGAAAAGATACTTGTAATATTACATATATGTTTTTAAGAAAATTAATGATATAATATTAAATTATTAAAAATATTTACATATCATATCTTTACAAAGTAAATTTAATAAAAAAAATATGGGCACATGTCTTTGTAAGGAAATTCCTAAAATTTAAAATGCGTAGTTTGTTTTTTTAAATTTAATATTAATAATAAATGGTAGGGATAGATTGTAAATTATTAGAAGTGTTTAATATTTTTTAATATAAAATCATCATATATTTATATAATTATTTTAAAAAATAAATCCTTATTAAAATTCAATTGAAAAAGTCATATACACACTGCGTTTCCAAATGATTGCAGTCCTTTCCCAACTTTAGAGGGGATATAAGAATATGAGCATAATAAAAATAGTCTAATAATAAAATTTTTTACGTTTACTCAAATGGTTTTAAATTTAAATCATATTAAAAATAGATACTATATATTCATTGTAAATAATATTTAAAAAAAAAAAAAAAAGAATAGAGTTGCATGAATGGCTTGCATATGACGAAGGCAATCAAAATGTGTCAGATAAGAATTTTTTTTCAAGGGTCTGATAAGATTATTATTGGGATTTGTGTATGGAGAAAAACAGGTTAAAAGACATAAAGCTAACCCTTCTTGTTAGGCTAGATCCTTGGACCAAAAAAAAATAAAAATTAAGCTTATTCTCATATAAAATGCGTCCGGCAATCTCAGGACTTATGTGCTTTTTGAGATAGCCGTTATCAATGCTTGAATTTAAAAAAAAAAAAATATGAGTTTGTATTTTAAATTATATTTTATTTGATTATCATTTATATAATTTTAGGTAAGGCTAATTAAATTTTTTAAAATTATAACTAAATTAATATATTATTTAATATTTAAAATAAATGATATAGTTAATTGTTATTATAACTTATAAAATTATATATAAAGAAATTATAAATACAAATAAGTTATTTTATTGATATAAATCTTTAAATAAAAAGTATTAATTTTTATTTCTTTATTAAAATATTACACTACACTAAGAAAATATTTAAATAATAAATTTTTTTATTAAAAAATATTTATTTAAAATTTTCAAACTCACGCCTAGTTTTAAAATAAACATATATTCAATATGTTTTATAAATCTGATTTTTTTAATTAGACATTTTTTTGCTTAGACTTTATTCTTTTGGCTCAAACTTACTAGGCCACATAGACGTTTTATTTTATGATCAAGTATATCCATTATGAGTAATTGACTATGGTGGCAATGGTTGCAGGAAAAAATATAAAAAAATGTAAAGAATTTCTTTAATTTAAATAGTTAAGCATTTATTTTTAAAATTATAAAAGTTTAATTAAAGACCTTCAAATTTGTAACCACCCTCTTAACTTTTTCATATAAAACCTTAAAATCATTATGTCAGAAAAAAATCCAATTTGTTCTACTAAGTTGCAAATTAGTTTAGAATAAATTTAGAGTTTGATTATAAGGAGAAAGAAAGTCTTTGAATAAAAAAATTTAAATAAAGAATGTCAAATTCTTATAATTTAAAGAGGACAAGTATTTATAAATTAAAAAATTAAATTAAAAATATAAGATAAAATTATATATAAATATTGAAAATTTAAAAATTTAAGAAGAACAATTATCCTGTTATAAACATAGATCAAAAAACATCAAAGATAAATAAACTACAAAGATAAGTACCTTTTCGAGCAAGGATTGAGCTCATGAGCCAAAGACTCCACTGATTTCTTCTCTTATCTTCAACCCCACCATAGCCGCACATATAAGGAGAGGAGCATAAGAGCGTAGGGTTCTTCCCATTTTGGGCCTAATTTTCTAGTTTTGCATGAACATTGGGCCTTTTCTAACTATTGTCCCATGTATTATAATATTACTTTTCCCTTCAAATCAACCTTGTCTTCAAGATTAAAGTTTATATGGATGGAGAAAAACAAAGATACCTCATCTTGGATGGTAACCAAAGCAGTAAAGTTCAGAAGGAACATATTAGAACCAAATTTTGCCAATCCAAGGTTCTCAAAGAAAGTAAGTGTCCCTAGAAATCCAAGAACAGCAGCGCTAACTGCCAATACATACACTACTAGCCCAAAGAGCACATGCCAAGCCGCTGAATTGCGTCTCCATGGTGAGTTCCCTCTGGGATAGAAGAATATTACAAATTGATAAAGCCATTTACTGCCATAAAGGACCATGATCCCAATTCCAAGCCAGGAGCTGTATAATTTGGCAATACCACTTTCATCATGCCATTGGAAGGCACGACCTATTCCAATCATTCCAAGAATAGGTGCAATGACATGCAGAATAAGTTGTGTTAATTTCTTCACCTCCTTCTTCAGCAGAAGAGATTTTTAGCTTATTAAAGCTTCACCTCTAATAACAATTAAGTCTATTAGCATAAGAAATGGTTGGATCAGTTCTGGTACTATAGAGAAAACCGTGAGTTAGGGTTCCAAGTTCGTCACTGTTGGCATGGAGTTTTCTGAAGCATAGAAGGCAAGTAGATTTGATATTGAAGCAACAACAATTCGAAGAGCCTGGTAAGCAAGAGTCTCATGCGCAGAAACTGCAGTGAACCCACAACTGCCTAACCACTTATTATGAAACTCTAATTTTCTCAAACTTAGTTCAATGAACTCTTCAATAATATCCATGTAAGCATAAATTTTATCTGCATATAACTCACATGGCTAACTAGTAATGTACAACGTAGCATTAAGGTAAAGCTCCAGCAGACCACTAGGAAATTCGAGCCAAAGCTTCTTGTAATGTTGTCCTAAAAGATTGAACTTGCAGATTCTATAAAAAAATTTGAGTAACAGCTTTGGCATTACTACCAGTTACCCTACCCCCATTACTTTTTCTCCCTATCATTGCCAAGCAACCAACAAGTACAGCTCACCCTATTCTCCAATCTTCCAATCTGTCCTTAAAGCATTCAATGAAAATATAAATGGATGCACTGACAAGAGGTTGTGATTCAATGCATTTAAGCACCTTTGCTAGAAGATGGATTCCTCTTGCACGAATGACGTTATCAGTTGTGGTCATATACATCGCCAACCCTCCGACCGTTGCTTCTAAAAATAAAGCATCTTTCTTTACAAGACTCTCAACTGCATTAAAACTCGCTGCTTCTTGTGCACCAGCGGCTATATCGAGCAAAATATGTTTCCTCTCTTCTGCAGGTAAGTGTTGACGTAGTATGGAACATTCCCTTTGTGGCATTTTCTTAAACAGTTCACATGCCAACTCAACTCACTCACCATCAAATAACCTGTAATTAAGGAATTACTAGAAATCAAGTCTGTCATAAACAATCTATCTGACACTGCTCTTGCAAGTTTGATCATACCGAGTTCCAAACACAGATGAACCACAGAATTTTTCTCAAATGGGTCGAACAATAGACGGGTCTTCAAGATGGAATCAAGAACTTGGTGCTCTTCCCTAGACTCATAGGATTTGCCAGAAGCTTTGAGCAGTGTAAAGTTCTGCAGTCATTGGTGCTCGTGACTTTGCGGGAAAACGAGATGCGATTTTATCCATTAGTTGTGGATCTTCATTCTCCTTCTCATTCATTTATGCTTTATCCGTTGTTGCCCTCTCTACCGAATCCATTGCGATGGCCCCAAGTAATAGGTCACCCTTAATCGCTTGCTCTAATGCAGTATTTAGCATTGTCGGTGAAAAATCCAGTGCTGCCATGTAGTAGCAGGAAGGAAGCTGGTCGCAGCTGATGAGGACATCGGTGGTTTGGCTGGGTCCTAGCTTGAGGACGGTGGAGGTGACGAGTTTCATGTAGGAGGCATCGATGCTGACCATTGTGTGCTTATAGTTGTCGAAATTGAAAGAAAAGAAATTATTGAGTTCATCGTTGTTGGCTGGGAGGAGATTGGTGTCGCCGGAGTCTATTGGAATAACGGTGGTGTCTTCATACTCTTTCCCTTCATTTCTGCTGCCGCTAATGCGTTCCCTTTGCCACTGCTATTTGCTGCACCCAGGACCTCTGTTTCAGTGTCCTCAGGTTCAGATCATCTAAATCTGCATATACTACTTGAGTGCCTTATTTTATGTTCTGTTCTAGTGCGTCTTCTAGCATAACAACAGGAAAAGAAGTCATTACAGGGGTTGTAGGAGAAATAGTGTTGGAGTGTGAGTCGAGCAATAGCTTTTGCAGCTGACTGATATTTTGCATATTGGCATCCAGATGAAACAGTCTACGTTGCATCTTGGTGAGATGAGTACTACATTGTCATAAACAACATCTGGAAGAGAAAAACGACATCCTTCATCCATGGGCAGCAAAGAATGCAATGAAAGCACCATTTGTTACGAGCTTAGATCCAAAAACATCAAAGATAAAGAAACTACAAAGATAGGATCCTTTTTCTCGAGCAAGGATTGAGCTCATGAGCCAAAGACTCCACTGATTTCTTCTCTGATCTTCAATCCCACCGTAGCCGCACATACGAGGAGAGGAGCATAAGAGCGTAGGATTCTTTCCTTTTTGGGCCTAATTATCTGGTCTTGCATGAACATTGGGCCTTTTTTAAATGTTGGCTTAAGTATTGTAACATATGCTTAATGGCCCACTTAAATCCATCCCTGAATAAGGCCTTTGGGACATTTCTTCTATAGCTATTAAAGTGGGTCAATCCAACCTACTTGAGTTGGTGGGTTAAACGAATCAACCAGTTTAATCCACTATAAGGTGATGGGTTAAAAATCTCAATTAACCCCACCTAGTGGGTTAAGTGAGCTTACCCGTTTAACCCACCAAAAAATTAAAAAAAATAAAAAAATAATAAAAATTCAAATGTAACTTTTTTTTAAGTATGTAGTTTGTTTAATCAATCAATTTTTATATCAATATAAATAAACAAAAAGATAACTAAATAAAAAACAAGTTTAAACGAATTAAAACAAGTAGAGTAATCAAATAATTCAATGATTCATTAATAATAAGAATATGATTATGAGCAGAATATTCAAGTCTGATAAATTACAAAATAATAGAGATAACACAACACATACATTATGGTTAATTTTTTTAAATAAAAAAGTGCAGTGAGGTGAGCGCTAAACTAAGTGAATAAAAAAAAAAAAGGACAACTCATTTAACTCACTGGTTAAACAAGCTGAGTTGATAAAAGTATACTAAATGAGTTTCAAAAAAACCCCTCAATCCAACCTATCTCTTAAGTGAGTTAAACGGAGTCAACCCAATTTAGGATTGAGGGTGAGTTGAACCTATTTTAATGACTCTAACAAAAAGGTCCTTCTCCAGCTTTCAGTGGAAAGCAGTAGCTTTGAGGAAAGGAGTGTCTATGGCTATTGGGATTCCCATTCTCCTCTTCCGGCTGTTCTATCTGCTGATGCTGTGAATTGTTAAAAAAGCGACGGCTAAATATACGTTTACAACGGCCTCCCTTTGTCTGTCTCTATTGTTTTGTTACTGTGAGTTTTATAAATAAATTTTTTTCTTTTATCTCTTACTTATTATATTATTTTAATTTCACTTATTATAACATTTAAAATAATTTCATGCTAGATTTCATTTTTTTTTAAAAATATCAAACTTAATTCCTCTAATCAAATCTTGAACCTTAATCCAAAGGATTAAATTTGATATTTAAAAAAAAAATTTCAATGAATTAAAGAATATTTTAAATATTAAAATAAATAATGAATAAAAATAACAATTTTATCATAAGTGAAGAATAACTCAGTTTTATTCTGATGGCCGACGAAAAAACAAAAGCACCAGTAAGCTTTTTTTTAAGACAGTTGTTGAACACTTAACCAGAAGTGTATAAATTCATTCTTTTGATTATGATTTAACATGGTCAGGGATGAAGAATTTCAGTATGTCAAAATTTTCTATCCTTACGCTTCTCAAAAGAACTGCTTCTTGACGTGCAATATGAATAGGATGAACCATAAGTTAAAGGCTTTGAACTTTCATCTTTGGATGGCAGTGAAATATGCAAAATAAATTAGGAAAACGGGTTGTTTTTTAAGCAGAAAAATACAGAAAGTAGAAGATACACCCACCCTTATTATCTGACAAACTTAAGCTCCAGAGAGCATGATCTTCTCAAAGTATGTAGTAAGTAAATTGCACCAATAATTGAATAGGGAGCATAATAAAAAATGACAAAAACTCATTTTCCAAGCAATCTTGCTACTATCTCTTCCCAACTGTTTCCTATTCTAAAACAATAAGAGGCTACGAGGCAGCAAACTCACTTTCGGCTTCCTCGCTTGTCTCTCAAATCTGGGTCCCTGAAAGCCAGACATCAACATGTAAGAGGAATGCAGAAAAAAGGTACTATATATGAAACTATAGATAGAGCCAAATACGTATGGTCATACCTCTGAATGTGATCAAGAATCAAAAGCCTTGGTCCAGGAGGGATTTTTACATCTCTGAGAGCACTGAAACAAATCGTAGAAGAACAACGGACTTACACTCAATCATGAAAAGCAATATTAGGAATAAGAAAATGATAAAATATTACGGAAGTTGTGAGAAGATTATCCAACTGCTTACCTGTCAGTGAGTAAAGGCAAAGTGTTGTCAGTTAACAAGCCTTTCTTAAAATTTTTTTCGTAACTTTGGAGGCCAAGGTTGTGCAACATGTATCTTGTTTTAGCATAGTGAGTATCTTCGGCTGGAGGTTGAGAAAACTTTTGTCCCAACTGCATGATAAATGTATCATCACACATAAATTATGCAGTGACCCAGACAAGCACAACTCAATCGGACCAAGATATTGTCAAAATTTTTAATTCTAGTGTATGCAAACCCATAAATGATTCCCCTTAGAAATTCATTTCAAGATAATGATCAGATATTTGCTGTGTAATAATGCCAACATGTAAAGCCTGCTTATAATTATCACTTCTTACAGAGATGGTACATTGTTATAACTAGGCCCGAAAAAACTTTGCAAAAACATATATTGGTTCTTTTTTCATGCTCACCTGGAAAAGGCCACCTTGAATAAGTGCAAAGAAAAGTCCAGAAGTGACTGCATTTGCTGCTTGATTTGGTCCACCCATGCCACTTACCAATGAAAACATGGCCCCGGAACCAAAAGCCGCTGCCATGCTGTATTAGATATACAAAAATTATTAAGCACATAATCACAGCAAGGAAGCAAGTTGCCCGTAACTATGACATGGCAAACCAAAATAATAAATAGACTGCTTGGAAAGAGAAATGAATTGAGGATTTCCTGTGGAAGTATAAACTCGAATCAAATTTGTCCAATAAAATATTTTAGGAGTCATTTCAAGTACTTTGATACTCAGGTCTGGTTGGCAGGATTCTTATTGCATAGTAACTAAGAACAACTTCAACTACATCATTCATACATAATTATACTTTGTCATTTCCAACATGTAGAGTTTGATATTTTATTCAGAAATCATGATCAATCAAACCACCGAGGAAATTTCATCTTGGATTTAAGAATAATTTCAGAAAAACAAGTGTATTGAACTTTGAACGCAATATCATATTGGAATCCCGGAGCAGACTAATTATCCCAAATACACAATTACCAAAAAGTGTTGGATATAATTTCACCTTTCACTTGGGCTCCAAATTTAATCCCCTTCCTTCTATAGGTGATTTGTCAGTTTCTGTCTCTTCCTTATACACGTGAATTTGCTCTCATTCAATCAGCTTGAAAAGTTGACAGAGAAGTATCCCTATCAATCTCTTACCTACTAGGAAATTCTTTATCCTAAGGTGTATTTACACTGACTGACCACCAATGTTTAGGCTTTTTGGCTTTACTTCACAAATCAGAGAGAAAGAAAAGAGGACCTACTAAACTATATGCTCGAGCTTTTCAATTTCCTGGAGAAAGAAGAAGGCTCATGCCTGTTAAGCTCATCAAAAATTAAGATAGGGTATTTGCGATTTATAATTTCAAGCTGGCAATGAGTATTGTAACATTGCCCAAATGACTATCTGGTACGGATTATTTACAAGATTACTTGAGCAGTATATACTCGGGTAACAAGCAATAATTGAAAAACCCTGTATATTTGTGGGGTTTAAACTAGTTCACTAGGAATCATTCAGAGCAAATATAACGTAAGAACAATTGTAACAACCAAAAGTTTGAAAAAGACAGAAATTTTGGCAAGGTCAATCCAGGATATATTGAAAAACAGAACAAACTAGTCCAAGTTCACTCATTGAAAACCTTGCTGCGGTTAATTGAGGAAGCAGATCTTATGAGAATCTCACCTGGACTGGACATCTTCCTTACCCCTTATTCTTTTCAAGACACATGCAATACCAGCATTTGCTCCTGTCATGACTGCAAAGTTCCGAGCTTGTACCAAAGGACCCCCAGAAAGAGCCTAAATAATTATTTAAAAAATCATGTCAAAGACAGACAGATGCATCTTCTCAATCAATGTATAAGTGATAGTACGATCATTGCGATGATTAATCCAATCATTAACCATCTTTTCATATAATCACCCACAAGGAAAAAGTGACATGCCACTAATATTAATAAAAGAGCTTAAAACTGAGCTACGTCCATTTGCGGTTCCATTTTCATGTGACGAAAATTCCTCTATTATTAAATTACAATCCAGAAAAAATAAGAAAAAGCAAGAAAAATTACTGATGGACATGTAAAGGCAATAAACAAGCTCAAGGTAAGGTATACAGGCAAAGAGGAAAAGCCCAATTGAAGAACGCTGGAAACACCTAAAGTTCCGTTAAGCCCTTACCCATGACTGATAATTAGGGTAAATGATCCCAAATTTACTTTACCCACGACGAATATCAGACAGGAATTACAATTGAAATATCTAGGCGTCATCTAAAACATACGAAAAAATAATTATAGAGGCTGTGAGTATGAAAATGGACGAAGAAATTCTAAGCAACCAAAGGAGGATCATAGAAGGAGTAGAGGAAAAGCAAAAGAACAAACCTGAGCTTGCTTAAAGGAGGCCATGGCTTGAGGGTTGAGAGAAGCCTGAGGCGGAGGAGTAGGAAAAGAGGAGGAAGCATCGGGTGCAAGAGTACCCATAAAGACACCGATGGCTGCCCCCTGGGCGGCGCTGGTGGCGGTGACGACGGCAGCCTCGACGGGCAAGGACTGCTTGGCCAGCCAAACCCTGAAGCCATTCTCCAACTCCTTGAAGCGAGCTTGAAGGTGCTCTATGGGGTTCTGGAGCTGATGAGGCAACACCTTCGCCACCAGTACCCCGCCCTTTCCTTGCTCCATTTTCGATCCTGGCGAACCCTCCGTCTCTTCAACTACGGAATGCGGGATGGATAACAAAGATTTTTCTTTTCATTTTACAAACTTCAAATAAAACAAACATAAAAAATCCTAGTCAACCCCACAATCAATTAATCAAATAACAAGTATTAAAATAATTAATAACAATATATAATTTAATTTAATAATAAAATATTTTTTATATTAATTATATTAATAATTAGATATTTATTATATTATTATTAAAAACAGTACAATAAACATATAAATATATAAATTTTTTCTAGATATTTGCTAGGCTATTTTTTCATTGATTAAAAATTATGTGTTGTTTCTAATTATATATTAATACATTATATATATATACAAACACACACACACTAAGTAATATTAAGTTATGCTTGAAATGTTTTTAGACTAAAAAGAATGATTAAATAAGATTTTTTAAAAAAATTTCCGTTCATTTTTATTTTTTAATTAAAAAACATCATATTCTCTCTCTAAACATTATTGAGACTGACACTGTAAATCAATATATTTAATAAACTACTATAAATATATAATTTTATACTTTTGACATTGCATAGTTGTGACTAAAAAAAATAGACATTACATAGTTAAATTTTTTTTATTTTTTTTAAATATATCATATTTTTAGTTAAAATTTTAATAATAAAATATAAACAATTCAATCTAAATCCATATTATTTTTTTCCCTTTAATGACTTGATCACCAAAATCAAAATACATAAAGAATCTGTTACTTTTTCATGTCATAGCCCTTTCTCATGAATTTAACAAGGGAAATATTTTAGTAATAAGTTTGTTTTATAAATCTAATATAAAAGAATAATTTAAGAATTATTTTATTTTATTTTATTTATTATCACTTACAGGCAATAATTAAAAGAATCCATTGTTCCCCTCATTAAAATTTTTATATGATAGATTATCTCAAGTCATTTTATTTCATTTTATTATATTTCAATTTAATAATAACAAATTTTATTCCATTTTTTCTCGAACTCTCAAATATATTATTAATGTACAGTGTAATTTGTATAGTATACGATTTGTACAATAAGTACTGTAACTCATGACTCTAAGCTTATAAAAGACTTTCTAAAAGAACTAATAATATGATAATTAATTAAAAATATAATGCTTTGTGTTTTGAAAAAAAATATAATAGACACCTCAAAATTTCAAATAACCCCTTGTGCTTTAACAAAAAAAAAAAAAAAAAAGAGCAAGATAAAATGTTTTACGGTTCTGTTTTTACTTTTACAAGAAAAGTTTGATAATTTTTTTGCCTCAATTTTTTATGGCGTTTGTTTTGTTAGATTTTTTTTTGGTTGAAGAAGTTTTCTAGACATATTATTTTTAGCATTTTGAAAGAAAATATTTTCAAATAGAAAATAATTTTTTCCTTCAACTTCCCCCATTTTTGACAGTTCCATAATTCTTGTAGCCAAAATATATATATACACACACACATATAAGTATGTATGTATATATGTATCAGTTGCACGGAAGTTAAGGAGAAAATACCATTTTACTATTATTATTCAAATAATGTCTTACAAGGAGTAGATTTGTAAGTTGAACTCTAATAATTCAAATAAGAAATATCATACAAGTTTGGTTTAAGAATTTTGGTTTCTTTCTTTGTGGCTTTAAAATATGTTGAACATTCATGTTAAAACTTGGTTATGTATGAAATTATGTTTGGAAAATTATTCAGAAGATGTTAAAAAAATTATCTATTAAGTATAAGAGATAAATTGTACAAAAAATTAATCATTTCTAACAGAAGGTGCTTCATTATTTTGGGGAAAGATGACTTCTTTTAAGACGAAAATTTATTTTTTACTGACATTGATTTTATAAAAATACTTACTCTTTTACTAGAAAAAAACAGAGATGACAAATAAATTTATGTTGCTTTATAATGTTTGCTTGCGAAATTCTATTGCCGAGGGAAATTAGGGTTTTTTATGTGAGATTTGGAGACCTACAATGAGTATGAATGTGACGCTTTTTGTCTAAAATGATTTTTGTTATGAGATTTCAACCAAAGAAAATGAGAAAACGAAGTCAAAGGTTTCAAGCAACCAAAGAGCAAGAAATGAGACAAAGAGATGTTTTGAAATTTGTTGTGCATATATGCCACAACCTGGAATACTTATTGAATATCATGTTAACCTTTGCTCAAATTAACCAACTGCTTTAGCTGCCTGTTATATATTCCTCTCGAAGGGAAGCTTTATTCATTAAAAGTTTATTCACAGAACACGAAGTCCAAGATATTGGGGCTTCGTGGATCCTTATTTACATTATGAATATCTTACACAATTTACAAGTTAGCTTAATTTGGGAAGAGCGTATAAACTGAATCTAAGGCTAATTGAGTGCTATATATATATATATGTAACTAATAGCCGTTGATTCTGAATCAGCAATCGAGCTATTGAAGCATTGGAAATTGGACGGGGTAATAATTCCAGGAAGATTCACTGGACCTTCTTTCCCCTCCCTCCTTTTAAGAGCACTGGTCATGAGATTCTCTTCTGCCAGTATTGTTTCAGATCAAAGGAACTGCATGCTGAAAAGCGAGGCTGAATATGAAGAAAAAGATAGGCACAGAAAAAGGTAACAAAATACTTGAGGAGCTGGTCGAAGCCATCTCCTTAACCTTCCCATAAGGTTGACCAATTTGGTAAGGTGGAGGAGGAGATACAAAATTACTAGGTTTTTTAATCCTGCGTCGTAAAGTAAAACCAATGTTAGTTATCAGAAGGACAAAATAATGAGAACTGAACGAGAAAATATAGATAGATAGATATATATATATATATACACCTGTTGGCGTTGGGACAGAAAACGATGTCGTATTCGTTGGCTTTGCAAGTGAAAGTGCTGGTGCCATCATCATAAGCATAGCTATAAGCTCTGGGACAAGCCCTCTTGAAAATGGTGGAATAGTAAGTGGGTTGGCATGTGGTTGGGTTGGCGAATTCTCCACTGCAACAGTACTGATCCGACCCAAACGCCTCGCACGCACTCTTGCACCCAACCACACCTCCTTCGTATCCTCCTCCTCCCACTACTTGAAGCTCTTTTGGGCAACCTGCACTACCAATATTAACAGTCTCACCTCATCTTGATATCTCAGATACCTATATATATATATATATATATATATATCAGATGAATTATGATATCAAAGTCTTACCTCTATTGAGATCTGACACGCAACCTGTGGCATTGCAGGCTCCTCCATTGTATACACCTCGAGGCACTGCAAGTATTGGCAGGTTGTAGCCGTCGACCATGCTGACATCGTAGTAGTCTTGCACGTTGCCTTCACCGAGGGTTATCTCAAAGAGGGACGTAGGAGGAGCTGCACCATTTCCATCGCATTCAAGCCTTCCTCCACAGTCACCAGTAAGGCATTTTCCTATACCTGTTGCATCAAAGTTGCAACCAGTCCTTCCCCATATCCTCCCTGACCATCCCGGAGTGCTTGTGAGCTTCATACTCTGGCCGGAGTTCAACTGAAATCCGGTAGTTGAAAGTTGAGGTGTTCCGGAGCCGGCGAGCGTGCCGGGCCATATGATGTAGGGGCAGTTGTTGGTGATGGTGAATATGCAGGAGTAGGAAAAAGAGAAGAACATGAAGAGCATAATAGGAAGGAAACTGGGGAACTTCCAGGATGCCATTGTTGGCATTCACAGGGATTGTTTGATGGTATGGTGGGTCTGTGTTGAAGGGGGAAGAACTAGAGAGGGCTTCGATGGCTAAGGGATTGATGGCCAATTCCACCTTCTCCTATATGTAATTTACCGATTCTGGGACTGTGCATTACAAAACCAAGCCATCACGTTGCTTTCATGAAATTCTTGGCAGCCGCAAGACGGCGATTCTGGGTTTAGTATTTCTTATATTGTGGATGGCCTCATGAAGAAGCAATACTTTGCTTTTGCTGTTCTATGGGAAATTGTACTAACCAGGAAATCGAAAAGTGACCCCTCAGACCAGAGAATCATGGATTCCCTTTAAAAAATCCTATCACACGAACTAGGATTCTAGGGTACGTTGCATGGGATTATCCTAAAAGGAAGTGACATTGGATTCCTCTTAAAAGGTAGAGTAAAAGGTTAGATTGATGTTTTCGTAATAAGGAAACTTCATGGTTCTCGTGGTGATATTATATGCCTTGACCGTTGAGCATCAGAACATTAGTGATATATACTATTACTAACTGTTGACAATCAGGTGGGAAACAGCAGAAACTTTGTTCGCAAGGCTTCCCAGTAAATTGTCCAAAGAGAATATTTATTCATTACCCATCATTTGCGATATAATAATAGCTCTTTAGCTTCAAAGAAACTTACTATACATTAATTGTGACAAAAACCTCATTTTAGTCCCCTATTCATAGTCCTATTTTCCATCTTGGTCCTCCATTCATTTAAAAATTCAAACTAATCCTTAACTCAATGCTTTGTTACGTATATCAGTCCCTCTGTCACTAAACCATCCAAAAGATGCTAACATGATTTGGATGTTAACAGATGAAGTGTATCATAGATTGCAGACATAAAAGGATAGATCATATTAAACAGTGTCCTGTGTGTGTTGATGCGGATTAACAGATGGGATCTTAAATAACTTGACCCAATCTCGTTGGTTGACCCATTTGGATCGCACAATTAGCTCTCCTAGGTTTCCATAGCAAACAGCGATATTCTCCACCCTCTCACCTCTTTTGCTGCTATTGACAACCCTCTTGTATAACACTTGCCAAGATTGGTGCAAAAATTTTGTTCTTAGCAGAAGCAAGAGTATAAATATTTGTGGTGTGTATTATTAATCAAATATGAACTTTAGCTTAGTGGTAAGGTACTTCTTCCTTTAGAAAATTTTTTGTGATGACACGTGTCCCTCTAGGTGAAATTACCAAAATGCCATCATTTTTTTTTCTTCCTCTCCCGTTGGTTTCTTCCTCTGCAGAACGCTTCTTCTCTTTCTCACTGTTTATGTGCTTCCACCGCCATGGTCAGCTGCGCCACCGGCGACGCGTTTCAGACCGCCACAACCTCCAATTGCTGGCAACAGCTCCAGTTTTCTAATGAGTTCCGTGACAACCCAAAAAAGAGAGTTTTGCAACAAGATTTTTGTGATTTTTGATCATTTTTTCATGAAAATGATGTTAGAAGAAGTATTTTTGACCCTTTCTTATTGAATTTCAGTCTTGGAAGCATGTCTTTAAGCAAGTTTTTAAGATTTGTTCTGGCAGGGACTAAACTAAAATTTTTTTAGATTTTGGGGTTTTACAGAAAATTTTGGAATTCTGGGATTTAATAGGTTTAAATTGGTCTTATAGGAACACTTTTAATGTGTATGACATGAAACCTTATTGTTCTTCATGGTTTAACTTGGGTTAAAGGTGAAAGTATGGGAATTTGGGACTAAAGTGAAAATTTAGGAAGTTTATAAGACAGTGAATATAAATTGACGAAAAAACTGAATAAGTGATGTGGTGGAAATCAAGGAATATGAACTAAGGCTTGTTTTTAGTAATGATAAGGAAGTTGGATATGGAAATGGTAAATGGAAATATGATGAATTAAAGAGAAGAAAGAATTGTGATAAATTAATGTTATGGGATAGTATGATAATTATAGATCTTATGGTTGCTTTTGGTAAATCTTTTCTATTTATGAATTTGTTAAGAGGCATTATCACATGAGCCTAAATTGATGTTGATGGGAATTGAGGAAATAATCTTTTTGTGATATAGGATTATTAGTGAATTCTCTTTTAACCAAGGGAAATGAGGCTTACACTTACAGGTTGTTTTAGATTACGTCACTCACAAAGTAAGCGATAGATCATCCAACCATATAATTTACCATTGTATTATTATATGGTAGCATAATTTGTTAAACTTGTTAGTCTTTCAAATGAATTATTATTTATGACTAGTATGTGATGCCCATACAAAAACTGTAAAAAGAGAAGATTGTATAGAAAAGGATATTGTTTTACTAGATATCACAAAAGTTTCATTCTGATAGCATTGATATTGAAAGGAGAAAACTCATGTATGACAGTTCCTTAGATTTAGGGGGGACTACTATAAGATGGATGTTTTAGCGTGAGCTTGAAACTCACGACCATATGGGTGATTTACCCCGAGGGCTGTGTGCTCTCGACCTATAGTGAATAACCTGAGGGATACATACCCTCGATAGATAGTGATTTACCCCAAGAGCTGTGTGCTCTTGACAGATGATTAAACTACATAGGCCACAAGTCTATGACTAATACTTTATGTCTTTGATAGTCCTCATTTGAATCTAGGTTCTGAGCCAACTGTATTTTGAATAAAAAGGAAGATTTTTACTTTTTTTTTTTAACAAGAACCCAAGGGCTGAGTTCCCTTGATCGTTTGATAAAAGTATCCAAGGGCTAAGTTCCCTTGACCAATGATAAAAATATCCAAGGGCTAAATACCTTAGACCGATGAGAAAAATTCTCTGAGGGTTGTGGATCCACGACCGTTAAATGTGATTTCCAAGAGCTATGTACCATTGACCAATTTAATTTCCATGGAATGAATCCATGACCATTATTGCATGTTTATGGCTTAATATGATAAGGTTTTAAATGATGATTTATAGAAAATATAACCGGTTTAAAAGGTATTATATTGATTTATTACTAAAATATTACTCGTTTATGTTTTACTGAATTTTAGGCAATAATTCAAAGCAATTTGTTGACCAGGAGGGCTAGAAGAACCCTATTGGTACTACTGAAGATCTGACTCCTTATTTTTGTTGGGGTTTTGTATCTTTTTTGTAATAGTGTAATTTGTTAATAATGTAAATAATTGTAAATGAATATGTATGACCACAAGTAGATTTTCCATTCCCCTATTGGGTTGTAGTTGTCTCTAGTTTGAATTGAGAGTCGAGCTCTCTTTTATGGATATTATTGTTTTGGTAGATATTTGTAGAAATTCTTGGAGGTCTCAATTATAGAGGAGACTGCTAAAAGTTTTACAAAATATATATGAATGTGAATATGCTTAGTAATGAATTTCCTTGATGTATAATTTTCAATTCAGTTAAGGAATCAACTTGTTAGGCTTACAAAGACGGACTAGCCTCATTATCTATGCCAATTAAGCTCCAGATATTGGGGTGTGACCTCTCTTACCATCGTTGGTGACTCATGAAGGACAGCTGTAGTGTTTGTCACTGAGAAAGGAGGGGAAAAGGGGAAGAACTCTTTGAATCCCATCATTTAGCAAGGTAAAATCTTGACTCATGAAGGACTCCTCATTATATATAGATTTTCATTGAGATTTTGAAATCTCGTTCTTAGTTGGCATACCTTAGTTCTGATTTTGAACTCTCGTTTATCTATAAATTCAAAAGAACATATTTATGCATTGTATGACTTTATTCTTATTAAATGAAAAAATGTAATAATATTTTTTAGAACTAAATATCAGAATTTTACTATTGTTTTTTGTGTCTAGAAATTATTTCATCTCTCTTACCTGTAACTTCAACTTATAATTCATATATGAGATTATGGCCAGCCTGTTGCATGGTAGAAGTAGTGTGGCCATTCAAATAAAAACGATAATTGAATGAGTTTATAATGATTTATGAATGAATCCTTTATCTGATATAAAACCCAAATTACGCAAGTAAAAGTGTACCTTGACTTCTCCTAAAACCATGAGATAGTAGTGAAAGCCAAACAAATTCACCTGTTAATGATATTCATAGGTAGTCGCATGAATCCTAGAATACTACCACGCAATATGAACACTAAATAGCAATCATAAGAAAACAATGTAGCATTTTACATAAAGAGACAAACATTTCAGATTCATTTTACAAATAATTTGGCATGTCAGGAGGAAATTTTTTTAATTGTGCAATAGCATTTGTCTGCATTATTTGAGCCTTTAAAAATTCTGTATTTGGTTTTATTGAATTAGACCTCTAACTTCAATTAGTTATAATCCTTAAAATCAAAACTCTAAACCACATTGAACAATTGCTGATCCACAAGACTAGCGCCATAGTATGCAATCACAAATTATGATGTATGCTATGTAATTCTCAAGTCATAGGCATATTATGCCGTGTCGTTGCTTGCTATGCCTTATCTTAACATTGGTTTTTGTGACTGTAGATGTGAAAGTAGATGCAGACATAGGGAGATGGGCCGCAGAGAAGGAATAAATGGGCCTGCAGACCTTGGTGTTTTATGACTAAATGGCCCAACATGAACCTAAGAACAATATTTATGCATACTGAATAAACAAAGGCAATTTCTGCACCCCAGACCTAAAAGTCTCCCAATCTGTAAGTGTTTTATTTGTTACAAAGAGTTAATGCTGCTTTATAAAATTTAAGATAATAGCTGAACTAGGAAGAATGGTACTTTTTAATTAATAATCATGCATGAATTTTTTCTTTAAGCTATTGGTAAGCTCCAGATGCACACTTAGTGAAGGTTGAGGAATTGTTTAAGACCTCAATTAATGACCAAGGTTAACAAAAAAAACTCCAAATTAAGCATTGGGTAATTGCTTTTTACAAAAAAATTCAAAAACTAAAGTTCTTTTCTATCATATTGAGCTCAAAACCCCGACTAATTAAGCAGAAGGCAGGGAGTAATCATATATTAGATTAAGTAGATTAAGCAGTGGCACTAGCAACAATGTTCATATCTTAGTTCTTTGGGTAGAAAGTGTCATTATGATTTGTCTAATACCCAAAGAATTCCAATTTCTATTTCTATGAACTAGGATCTTCTATTTGTCTCCTTTGTATTCTTATCATTTCCAAAATTTTGTATAATTTCCTTTGTAATTAACGCATGGAACAAACAACACCAACCCCATTTCATCAATGCAATGTCCATGTTTCAAGCAATGCAAGAATTATGAATTGAAGAATGAAACGACCTCTTGCCTTGGCAAATGAAAATAAGTCAGTTATTCTATTGTAAAATTGAGATTATCCCTCCTACCTCTGTGTCTCCAACTATGCTTCTCTTTCATCAACCTCCTTCCTACACCAGTGACAACCGACAGTGAGGCGTTCAACGGCATGACGATAATGACGACAGCACAGAAAATGACAGTAGAACAAATGAGAAAGGGGATTGCAGCCCTACGTCTCTGCATGCGATCTCATGTAATTTGGGGATTTAGGCTTAATGGTTGTGACATGGCACTCCAAAAAAAATGGAATTTCAAAAGAATGACTCAATAAGGGACCAAAACGAAAATAGAAGATGGAGTGAGGGACTCAAATAGGGGTTTTCTCCATGAATTTTTGCAAAAACATCACAAAGGCATTTTTCAAATATGTTCTTCATGGTAGTTATATTCATAAATTCCCTTTAAAAAAAAAAGACAAAATAATTATATAATAAAAGATCAAATATTCGCTCAACTACTCAAGATATATACATGAAAACCTATATTATAGTTCTCTGGCAAGATTCCATTAGATGCCACGGGACACCTTGGGGTGCTCCGATGTTATTTGACCAGTTACAAGGAACCTAATGTTTTTCCAAGATAGACCTTTGATATGGTTATCATTAGTTAAAGATCAAGGGTGAGGATATTCCCAAAACCGCATTTTGTACTCGTTATGGCCATTACAAGTTTCTCATGATGTCGTTTAGGCTAACCAATGCACCAGCCGCTTTCATAGATTTGATGAATAGGGTGTTTAAACCCTTTCTTGACAAATTCGTTATTATATTCATTGATGATATCTTGGTATATTCCAAGGGTCCCAAGGAACATGAGCAACATTTATGAGTGGTCTTATAGTGGTTACAAGAAGAACAATTATATGTAAAACTTTCCAAGTGTGAATTCTGGTTAAGCCAGGTGGCATTTCTGGGCCACATTGTGTCTAAGGAAGGGATTCAGGTAGACTTAAACAATGTTGAGGTGGTTCAAAAGTGGCCCTATCCTTCGACTGTTACCGAGGTATGAAGCTTTTTGGGGTTCGTTGGCTATTATTGTCGCTTTGTGCAAGATTTCTCTAAAATAGCTACCCCATTGACACAGCTGACGAGCAAGAATGTAAAGTTTGAGTGGATTGATTCTTGTGAGGCTAGTTTCACAAAATTAAAGGAATGTTTAACTTCCGCACTTGTCTTAAGTTTGCCTTCAGGTTAAGGTGGGTATACTGTATATTGTGATGCATCTCACATTGGGTTGGGGTATGTATTGATGTAGAATGGTCGTGTAATAGCCTATGCATCTAGACAATCAAAAAAACATGAACAAAATTATCCAACCCATGATCTAGAAATGGCGACAGTAGTGTTTACATTAAAGATTTGGCGGCATTATTTATATGCTGAAACTTGCAAAATTTATTCAGACCACAAAAGTCTCAAATATATATTTCAGTAAAGAGATTTGAATCTTAGACAAAAGGAGATAGATAGAGCTATTAAAGGATTATGATTACACCATTCATTGTCATCCTAGAAAGGCAAACGTGGTAGCTGATGCCTTGAGTAGGAAATATATGGGTAGTTTGGCCCATATTCAGTTGGTAAAGAAACCATTACTAGAAGAACTATAGCAGTTAGAAAGAATTAGAGTAAACTTAGAAATTTTTGATGCAGGGGTGTTGTTAGCCCTAGTACAAGCTGACTCTGTTATTTTAAATGAAATAAAAGCCACTCAAAAGTTAGATGTGAAATTGTGTAAATTAATGGATGAGGTGAGGGAAGGAAAACATCAAGATTTCTTTGTTGACACAGAAGGAGTGTTGAGATTGAACAGGAGACTGTGTGTACCTCAAGATGAGGGTCTGAAGAACAGGCTTCTTAAAGAAGGTCATTGCTCAGCTTATATAGTGCATCCAGGGGCCACTAAAATGTATCATGATTTGAAACAGATTTATTGGTGGGAAGGCATAAAAAGGGATGTGGCAGAGTTTGTCACTCATTGTATTGTGTGCCAGTAAGTTAAAGCTGAACATCAGAGACCTATTGGGCTACATTAAAGACTAGAAATTCCTGAATGGAAGTGGGAGAGAATTACTATGGATTTTGTTATTGGATTGCCTCGTACCTTGAATGGTTATGATTTTATATGGGTAATAGTTAACCGGTTAACAAAATTTATGCATTTTCTTCCAGTAAAAACAACATATAGCACAACCAAATATGCTAACTTATACGTTCAAGAGATTGTTAAGCTGCATAAGGTACCCTTATTTATAATATCTAACCATTTACTTCCAAATTCTGGAAAGCTTTTCAAGAAGCACTAGGAACCTAGTTAGATCTGAGTATTTCCTTCTATCCTCAAATGGATGGGCAGTCTAAAAGAACAATCCAAACTTTGGAGGATATGTTGAGAACATGTGTTCTTGATTTTGGGGGTAGTTAGGACACTTATTTGCCTTTGGTAGAATTTGCATACAATAATAGCTATCAAGCTAGTATTCAGATGGCCCCATTTAAAGCTTTATATGGACGGCGATGTCATTCACCTATTGGATGGTTCAAGATAGGTAAGGCATAGATATTGGGCCCTGATTTGGTACAGGACACAATGGAGAAAGTAAAGTTAATAAAAGAAAGATTATTAGCAGCACAAAGTAGATAGAAAGCCTATGTCGATCATCAGAGAAGAGGGTTAAAGTTTATGGTTGATGATCATATGTTTCTCCAAGTTTCCCTTATGAAGGGTGTGATGTGTTTTAGCAAGAAAGGTAAATTAAGCCCTCGCTTCATTGGTCCATATAAAATATTGGAGAGGATTGGTAATGCAGCCTATTGCCTTACCTTGCCTCCTGAGTTATCAAACATTCATCTAATGTTTCACGTGTCTATGCTCAGGAAGTACTTATATGACTCCTCACATGTGATTGCACCATAAGAGATTCAGATAAACGCTAGCCTGAGTTATGAAGAAGAGCCAATAGCCATATTGGATAGACAAGTAAAGAAATTGCACTATAAGGAATTTCCTTAAGTAAAAGTGCTATGGAGGAATCACTCTCAAGAGGAAGCAACTTTGGAGGATGAACATGTCATGCGTGACCATTACCCTCATTTGTTTGCATAAGGTATGTCACGATTTAAATTCAGGGACTGAATTCTTTTAAGGGGGGAGAATGTAACACTTGCTAAGTTTGATGCAAAAATTTTGTTCTTAGCAAGAATGAAAGCATAAATAGTTGTGATGTGTATTTTTAATCAGATAAGAACTTTGGCTTAGCGGTAAGGCATGGCATCTGAAGTAAAAGGACATGGGTTCAAGATGCTGCTCCCTCTTCCCTTAGGAAATTTTTTGGTGTTAACGCGTGTCCTCTTAAGTAAAATTACCAAAATACCCTTAACTTTTCTTTTTTCCTCTCCCACGGTTTCTTCTTCAGAATGCTCATCTCTCTTCTTTCTAGGTTTTCTATCTTTGCTCCATCCACTACCACTTTCCAGCTCCATCCAGCGTTTTTCGTCACCAGCAACTCATTTCGGTCACCAAGGTTCGTGTTTTGCGGCGACAACAACGTGTTTTCTGATGGGTTCTATGACAGCCGATAAAGAGGGATTTTGTAGTGGATTTTGGTGAGTTTTAATCAGCTTTTTATGAAAATGATATTAGGAGAAGCTTTTTTTGGCCATTTCTCATTGCATTTCAGCCTTGGAAGCATATTTTTAAGCAAGTGTTTTAGAGTTGTTCTGATAGGGACTAAACTAAAAAGTTTTGAATTTTTGGGGGTTTTTCAGATAATAGTGAAATTCTGCAATTTAATGGGTTTAAATTGGTCTTATAAGAACACTTTTAATGTGTATGACATGAAACCCTATTGTTCTTCATGGTTTTAGTTGGGTTGAAGGTGAAATTATGAAATTTAGGACTAAAGTGAAAATTTAGGAAGTTTTTAAGGCAGTGAATGTAAATTGACGAAAATTCTGAGTAAGTTATGTGATGAAATCAAGGAATATGAACTAGAGCTTGTTTTTAGTAATGATAAGGAATTTGAATATGAAATTGGTAATGGAAATATGAAGAATTAAAAAGAAGGAAGAATTATGTGATAAATTAATATTATGGGATAGTATGAGAAAGTTATGGTTGCTTGATGAATTTGTTAAGAGGCATTATAATGAACCTAAATTAATATGTTTTAGTGATGGGAATTGAGAAAAGTATATTTTTGTGATATAGGGATTATGGGTGAATTTTATTTTTAACCAAGAGAAGAAGACAAGGTTATTTTAGAATACGTCATCCACCAAGTAAGCGGTAGGTCCTCCAATTGTATGATTACCATTGTATTGTTATATGGTAGCATAATTTGCTAGACTTTTTAGTCTTTCAAATGAATCATGATTTATAATTGATATGTGATGTCCATGCAAAAACTGTAAAAAGAGATGATTGTATAGAAAAGGGTATTATTTTACTAGAGATTTTGACAGCATCGATATTGAAAAAGGAAAACTTATGTATAACAGTTCCTTAGATTTAGGAAGGACACTATAAGACAGATGTTTTAGCGTGAGCTTGCGACTCATGATCGTATCGGTGATTTACCCCAAGATGTTGTGTGTTTTCGACCGATAGTGATTTACCCCGAAATGTTGTGTGTTCTCAATCAATATTGAATAATCCGAGGGATACATATCCTCGACCGATAGTGATTTACCCCGAGAGCTATATGCTCTCAACAGATGATTAAACTACATAGGCCATAAGTCTATGACCGATGCTTGATGTCTTTGATAGTCCTCCTTTGAATCTAGGTTCTGAGCCAACCGTATTTTGAATAAAAAGGAAGGTTTTTACATGTCTTTTAACAAGAACCCAAGGGTTGAGTTCTTTTTACAGTTTGATAAAAGTATACAAGGGATAAGCACCCTTGACCGATGAGAAAGATTCTCTGAGGGTTGTGGATTCTCAACAGTTAAAATGTGATTTCCAAGGGCTATGTACCTTTGATCAATTTAATTTTCATGGATTAAATCCATGACTGTTATTGTTTTATTACATATTTATGGCTTAAATTGTTAAAGGTTTAAATCATGATTTCTCGAAAACTGACTGATTTAAAAGGTATTATATTGATTTATTATTGGAATGTTACCTATTTATGTTTTACTAAATATCAGGCAGCTATCTAAAGCAGTTTGCTAATCAAGAGGGCTAGAGGAGCCCTATTGGCACTGTTGACATTTTGATTTCCTTATTTTGTTAGGATTTTTGTATTTTGTATGTAATTAGTTAAAGATGTAAATAGATGTAAATGGATATGTATGACCACAGGTAGATTTCATATTCCCCTATTGTGTGGTAGTGGTCTCTGAATTGAAATAAGAGTTAAGCTCTCTTTTATAGATATTATTGTTTTGGCAGATATTTGTAGCAATTTCAGGAGGTCTCAATTATAAGAAAAGACTCTGTTGAAATTTCTACAAATTAGATATGAATGCGAATCTACTTGGTAATGAATGTCTATGTATGATTGCAATTTAGTTAAAAAATTAACTTGTTAGGCTTACAGAGACGGGCTAGTCTAGTTATCTGTGTCGGTCACACTCTGAGAGTTGAGGTATGACATAATTAAAGACTAACTGAATCAGGTGTTGTATTTCCAACTAAATTAGGATTGACCATCTTTACTATATATTTCAACTTTCCTCATCTTGTGTGAATGTCATGTAATATGCATCTGAGTGTATCAAATTACAGTTGATAACATATCAAACAACATTGTTCATATGAACTAGAGAGAACCTCAGCATACAAAAGTCAAGGTTATCTACATAATCTTGAGTGAAGTGATTAGTCCTAAGTGACAAGATCCAGAATCAGGTGTTGTTCTAATGGAATTAAGGGGAAAAAGAAGTAAATGAATACCAATCATAACAGGAATATCATTAGTAATGCTAGAATTGGAATTCCCACCCATTACAGAGTTCACTAAAAAAACATGATTGTCAGCTAGAAAATGGTTTGTAATGTATAATGCTTATATAAAGTATTGTATTTGGATCCAAAAATATGATTTGAGCATTAGAAAGGCCATAATGCATTCTATAGTTGTCTAATATAGTTTGCTTCTCATTAAACTTATCAAGAAACTTATTTAATTCAATTTTCATAAACATATGAATGGAGCCACCTTACAAGTCACATCCCCAGTTAAAACAATCAACTATTACTTAAAGTTCTGCAATAAATCAATATTAGAGATATATGTGATAAAATGACATTATATAATACTAACATCCAAAATCAGAGATTTCATGTTATACTAACACTGACTTGGATTCGAAGATGCATCAGCCATACCTCAGTAGTGACGAATAACCTATTTAACCCAATGTATAGAGAGCATAGAGTACGAGAGTTGAGAGAGAGAGGTTTATTCACTTAACCTTAAGAAAATGTTGTCACTTCCCTTTATATATATATATATAGTAACAAGACTATATTTTATATTTAATAAAATATAAGCTTTCTAATCAGCTTAGCAAAATAAACTTAATCTCTCTCCATTTGCTCTTTGTCAATGATATGATAGGATAGTCATTGATCAACAAAAGGCTGTAGGTTGGGGTCTCTACCCACATGGGCCTATGGTTAATCTAACTCATCATGGATTACCCATAGTGTCAACAAGGACCCAATCCATTCATGGTTTAGTCTAATTTATTGATTGCTCAATAAATAATTAAAAACTTAGTTTAATAATTAGATTAATGCTAATTCACGAATAATATCAAATTATTCCAACAATCTCCCACTTAGATAACATTAATCAATTATTTGAACAATTAATTAAACAACGTATCTAAGCAATCAACATTCACTAGGACACAAAGATGTGTGTGTATACACTAAATTATACCAAGTTCAAAAATGAAACTATACAAGATCACTTAATTAGGGAAACAAGTGATATTAACAATATCACAGATTAAGTTCCAATATATGAACAGAATAGATTATAAATTATTTTTTTTTTTTATGTCTTATTACACCAAAAAGCCCCTTAAGAACTCAACTCAAACTTCCACTAAACCAAGGTTACATTAAAATTCTCAACAACACTCATATGAGTTGCATGATTCTTGAAGACTCCTATGTGCAAGCCCTCAATCAACGAATCCACCAAAATACATTCACAAAAAATGTGAACCAAACGAGTCTGAGATTCAATAACTTTTTCTCTCATAAACAGGAACTTCACATCAAAACGTTTAGTGCAACTGGAGTTCCTTTGATTTTGAGAAAAGCTAACGGCAGATGAACTATCACAATTATGGTTAAGGGACGTGATATTATATCAACAAGATGCATGCCAAATATTAAATTACTCAACCATATGGCTTGGTGGATAGCCTTATAATAAGTGATATACTCTGCTTCCATAGTTGAGGTAACTATTATTGATACTTACAACTTTTCTATGAAATAGCTCCTCCAAACATCATAAAGATGTAACCTGAAGTGGATTTATGATCATTAATACATTATGCATAGTCTGAATTTGAATAACCCACTATTTCAAGAGATTCATACTTCTTAAAAGTCAACATGTAATGTTTTGTACCCTGAAGGTACCTAATGACTTTCTTTACAACCTTCTAGTGTTTATACACAAGATTATTTAAGTATCTACCAAGCACACCAACAACATAAACAATGTCTGAACATGTGTGTACTCGAGCATACATTAGGCTACCCATAATAAATGCATATGGAACTTTGTCCATCAAGGTTCTCTCATCATTATTCTTAGGACATAATTCATTCGACAACCTATCACCTTTATACATAAACGCAACACAAGGAGTGCAAGAATGCATATTAAATTTCTTTAGCACTTGATGAACTCCAAGAACAAATAAGGTTTCACCTAGATTTTTCACGTCAAAGTGACAAGAAGTGTTTTGTCTCATTCAATAAGCTCACTAAGTTATTGGCCAACAAATGTCATCCACATATAGCACGTGCCAAAAGTGTGAGTGGCCTTTGTTCTACTGCATTGTTCATCCTTCTTCAACCTTTAGATAGGTTAAGCTGACTTATTTTGCTACCTAGAACTTGACCCGACAATATACAACATTTTAGAGGTTGTTTTGGTATCAAAATAATTGTTTTTCAATGATATTCAAATTCATATACTGATTTTGTCCAACCATAAAGCAAATTTCAAGATTTTAGTTCAAAATATTTTGAGTTTTTGAACAACCTCGAGCTTAAATGGCAACTCCGTCCTTCGCAAATTTTGAGCTTCAATATAGGTCTCATTTTTGTTGAAATTTTTTAGGGAACAAAACCCCTAAAGTCATTTCAACAAACTCGATCTATGTATCAAGTAGTTTTGCTCGAAACATTTTAGGTTTAGGGCATTGATGGGTCAAAAAATTTTAGCTCGTTTCAGGCCGCATAATGGGCACCATTTTGTTTTCATTATTTAGATCTACAAAAGCCCCAAGCTTGTTTTTAAAGAACTTCTAAGATTTGTCACGAATTTTTTATTCAAAATCCTAGGGTTCATACTTTCTTCATGCAAGTTTTCAATATTGCACTACCTTTAACAACCAGCAAAAATTTTAGTCCTAAGGCTATAATACCATATGATAAAATGACATTATATAATAAGAACGTCAAAAATTGGAGATTGCATGTTATACGAACACTGAACTGGATTCGAAGATACACCGGCCATAGCTCACTGATAAGTAGTGACGAACAACCCACTTGCAGAGAGCAGGAGAGTTGAGAGAGAGAGTTTCTAGTGAGCGCCATATTCACTTAACCTTAATAAAATGTTGCCACTTCCCTTTATATATATAGCAATAAAACTAGATTTGATATTTAATAAAATATAAGATCTCTAATTAGCTTAGCAAAATAAACTTAATCTCTCTCCATCTGCTTGTTGTCAGTGGTATGATGGATAGCCACTTATCACCAGAGGGCTTGGGGGTCTCTACCCACATGGACCTATGATTAATCCAACCTATCACATATTACTCATAGTGTCAACAAGAACTCGATCCATTCATAGTTTAGTCTAATTTTGATTACTCAATAAATAATTACAAAATTGTTCTAATAATTGGATTAATGATAATCTACAAATAATCTCAAATTATTCCAACAATATTGACACATCATGTCCACCAATAAGAAATCCATATTGTTCTAGTTCTGTTATTGATACTCGTTCAGTAGTAAAAGAGATTACAGTAATAGTAAGTAAGCGTCTTTTCAGTTATATAACATAGAGATCTAGCACATATCCATGCCATCTCCAACTTGACTACAGATAGGACTGACAACAGAGAAAGATCTCTCAAAGGGAGAAGGATGGATTTGTGCATCTCGTCTACGCTTAAAATTGCAGCCATCAGAGGGTAAATTGTCTGCAGCAAGCTTTCTTCTGACACCTTTCACTGCTTGTTCCTCAGCTGGTGTAAGGGGGAAAATTTGACCACTGGCTCGGCAAAGAGAGCTATGGTTATCATACAAAATTCTCTGGTTACAGTTTTTGTCACAGATGTGAGTCAGCCCTGTTGGTTTGCAGCGATACATGTTTCCACAAACATGTTCATTTTCACACTTCCAGTCGCATTTGTGAACAGGAACAGAACCATCTTGGCCCAAAATACTTGAAAGAAAAATAACATTGGTGGAACCTGCAACCATGGATTTGCCATATACCTCCATTCCTTTTCTTGAAACAGCAGCTTCTACGATTCAAATCTAATGCACTCTGGCTTTGAAGGCCTTGCCTGAATAGTGTGCAGGGCCCATCACAATACAGATTTCAGTCAATGTCAAGAGGAATTCACCGTTTTTGTTTTGAAGAGATAGAACCACAGATACCCTTCTAATGCAAATAACAACTATGCTGTTTCCATTAAGTCTTTAATGGGTCTCAAAAATCGGTTATCCCATTCAGAAAACGTTCAACACCCTACTTGTTAATTCGTAGATGATATAGAAGTGGCTGCTGTGAGAGCCCCTTCCATGAAACAGATTATATTTCCAGAATGAAACGGCCTAAGATAACAAGAAACCAGGGAAAAGGAAAAAAGTTCAGGAGCCTTTGACCATAGATAGCTAAAAATGGAATCTACAGAGAGAATGTGCTAACAGCTTCCCGTACAACGTAAATCTAGAGTGTAATTCATGCAGCATATATGTACTATCTTCGGTAGACAAATCCCAGAGTATTTTCTATTTCTGTCTTTATAAGAAATAGGACAAGTACGTTAATTCTATCTAGAAGCAAACGAAACCAACATGCGAGAGGACAGATTACAGTACAAGCAACCCAGAAGAGAAAATGAAAGAAAATAACTCACGGGGTTATCAACTAACTCAATTCGCCGAGTCCTGTTTCCTCCTCGCCTTACCTACAAAATGAGAAAACCGAAATACAAAACCAAGCATGAGTATCTTTATAGCATTTCTCAAATGCATTTTTGGGGCCACCTACGATCATGGATAAACTAGCAGATCTGATGAATTTTTCTATTGATTTTATCATTTCTTTTTTTATTTTATCCATTGCTAATTAAATAAATGCTATTTGTTTGGGCTCCTTATTCCTCTTGGGCTTTTTCAACGAAAAAAAAATAATACACGTTGATACTTTTATATCCAATGTTTGTCACGTGTTTCCAACGGCTACTTCTCTCAGTCAGCTCCCGTTGGTACCTAAATTTTGAAACCAAACGAATTACGAGATAAAGAAGGGCAAGCCGCGTAGACCTATATTCCAATCATCATGCGCCACGTATGTCCACAAGCGACGTCCTCGGGTTTGACTCATGCAACGTTGTTATTGGTCTCACCTGGCCTTCAATGGGTTGAACCCGTGACCCGAACTCGACCCGTTTCAGGTAATCGGACCTTGTCTTTCACACTGTTTGTGATTGAATAGCATTTTACGAATGCAAAAGCTGTTGGCAGTTATTAGCCTTACTGATCGTCGGCTCCAATTCATCGACGCATCTGAAATGACGTCTTTTGCTTAAGAAAGAATGATTGCTTTTATAACTGCTGCCTTACAGATTTGAATTTAAAGAGAGCAAAAGTATTTGATTAAAGATTTGAATTAAAAAAGATAAATTTTTACAATTTAAGAAAATGAATTCTTATAAATTAAATAATTAAATTAAGAATATAAAATAAAATTATATATAAAATTTTAAATTTTAAATTTTAAGGTGCCACTGCCTCCGCATCCCTTTGAATCCAAATTTATGATTAGATGTTGAACTGAAGACATTTATTGCATACTTAACTATAAAACTGAATTCATAGGAGTCGGAAGTCAGCATTTATCAAATATAACACTGAAATTACCATGCTAATTAGTTAATCCAACCATTTTTAGTGGTTTGAGGAAACCAAAATTAAGAACTATTGAATGTAGGAAAGTCAAAGATTGCTCTCATTCAACCAGCTTCAAACATTTTAATATTCCAAATGCAGGGATACATAAAAAGTCAATACTCCAAAATCAATTATTTTTGATCAAATATTTTAATAAAAACATTACATGCATAAAAAAATTTCATATAAAAACTTATTAGTAAAAATATCAAAAGTATACTTAAATTTTGTCAGTTCCGAAAATCACTCAGGGAGATACTATATGGAACGAGTGAAGGAAATCAATTTCTTTGTACTTCCAGCATAATAGCAAAGATTAATGGGAAAAGAAAAAAAGAGCAGAAACGTAGAAGTAAGAATCTTGACTTTGATAAAAAAAAATATTGACTAATTCTAATATATATAACAGTTTCAATTTTAATAAAATTATTTATTTAATAATTTTCACTCTTATTTTTGAATGATTTTATTAAAATTTATACACTAAATCAATTATTACAAAGCATATTAGGATCAGTTAATATTTTTGGAGTTAAATGGAGTGCTTTGTGTCGTTTTGACATTTTTATGGTGAGAATTTAGAAATGTAATTTTTTTTTTTTAAAAAAAGCTTCTGAGAAGGGGTGGCAAGGCCTACTAATTACTAAACTAGTTTATCAAATAGGTAATACTGGTTCAGTATGTTTATGTTTGATATAAACTTTTGGATTTAAAATAACAAATGTAAAATTAATTTTATCAATTTAGTATACCTTTCGTTATACTAAAAATTTCTCAAAATCCAAATCCCAACGGCAACTCCTACCTGACCCGCACTGTCAGCCGATGGATTGGAAATTAAGCCGTCATTAGTCTTAATCCATTTTTAATTAGTCAAAGTAAGCCGTCATTAGTCGCAGCTCCTCAGTGTGACCTCTCTAGTCAGGTTCCATGTATATAAAAACACGTGGATCTCATTAAAACCCTTTTGCTCCATCTACTTTTAGAAACTATATTAACGGAAAATCTGGAACGAAAGAAATATCATGTGTCTATTTGCTGTATATATATATATATATATATATAATCCCCAACTTGTCGCTATTTTTGATATTGGAAAAATTTTTACTTTTGTATTTTGTTTTAATTTGATCTTTTACAAATTAATTGTGACAAATTAATTTTTTATAAATTTAAATTTATACAAAATTAGTTTATCTATTTATATTAATGAGAAGCTAATTTTATATAAAATAAAATTTATAAAAAAACTGATTTATAATATTTAGTTATGAGTAGACGAATTGTCATAATTCATAAAAAGTGTCTTTCTACGTTGCGATCTAGCCGGTTGTTTACTCCTTCCATACACACGCGGCATCTCCAGAGTTACACTAGGGATCTCCTCTGATCTTCCATTTCTTTCACCTTTCTCCACCTCCATCTAAGAGAATCCAATGGAGAAGAAAGTCCTGGACTGTATACTAGTCCCACCTGGTCTTCTCGTAATGGTGGCCTACCACTTATGGCTCCTCCGTCGAATCCTAAAGCACCCCACCAAAACCATCATCGGCGTCAATGCCATCAATCGCCGACTTTGGGTTCAAGCCATGATGGAGGTAAGTACGTACTGACCTACCCACCTCAAGTTTCTTCCTTTCCCACACTTCAACGTCAATTCCATGTAATTACATAAACACATGCGCAGGACATGTCCAAGAATGGCGTTCTGGCAGTGCAGTCTCTGAGAAACAACATAATGGCATCGACCCTTCTGGCGTCAACAGCTATAACGCTGAGTTCCCTCATTGCGGTGCTGATGAGCAGCCACGGCGAGATAGCAGTGATGTCGGTGGTGTATGGGGACAGAAGCGAGGAGGGGTTGGTCGTGAAGTTCTTCTGCATAATGGTGTGCTTCTTGCTGGCCTTCCTGTTGAACGTTCAGTCCATAAGGTACTACAGCCATGCGAGCATCCTCATTAACGTTCCCATCAAGAGGGTGTCCCAGGATGTTAGGCACCAGATGGCCACTACTGAGTACGTAGCGTCCACTGTGAACAGAGGAAGCTATTTCTGGTCCCTAGGTTTGAGAGCCTTCTACTTCTCTTTCCCTCTGATTCTGTGGATATTTGGGCCCATTCCTATGTTCTTGTGCTGCTTCGTCCTCGTTTCGATGCTCTATTTCTTGGATGACACATCCGAATGTGCTGGGCTCACTCAAACTGATGCCATAGATAGTGTAGATGTAGTTGTAGCTGATTAATTAATGGGCGCATATATATGTACACAAGAGAATGCATTAATTTTTGGCTAAATTACTGATAAGATAAGCCTGAGTTTTCTTTTTCAGCTGATCATACCAAATATCTTTGTTTTTGGTAAAATTACAGACTTTTCTTTTATTGTTAAAGTATACTGTTTAGTCTAATCTTATTTTTTAATTGAAAGCCTTTCTCCAAAATATAAAATAGTTGTAGGATGATATTTTAGTTGAAAATATGAATTTAAATTAGTAAATATATTTTAATAAAAAAATTTAAAATTAAATTAAATTGTAATATAATGTTTTATTCCAAAAAATTATATTTAAAAAATTAAAAATCCGTGTAATTTTAACAAATTTACAACATAAGCAACTCTCAGTTGATGTATATATTGTTATGTTCTTTGACAATAAACAGATGTTTGCCCCGTTTACCCTATTTATCAAATTTAGATTTGCTACAGCTTGCCTAAGGTGTTAATCATGTTGAATCATGCAATTCCTTATATTTAAATAGTTAGATAAAAATTGTACACAGTTAGCTCAGTTTTCAAAATTAATATGAATTGTCATATTTCGTAGTTCAATCTTAATTGTCAAATACATATATTTCTTCCTAAATGCAATAAATTCAAATTTTGTATTTACCATTGTCATTTTGTATACCGTGTCTTCATTTGCATAATGGAAAAAATCAATATTTCATTAATAAACTCTGTAATCTCTCTTACTGTTTTGTAATTGGTCTAAAGTAATTGATATAATTCCGAGTTTGATCATTGCCTTGTGTATAGAGAATATAATGTTAGGACTTAGGAGGGATACTCTTAATATTGGCTTTGATAATGTCTGATTTTAGATTAATCAGTTTAATGGCTTTAGAACCGGACTGGATACCGGTATATATTATTAAAAAAACTAATTTTAGGTGGAACTTAACATTTGGATAAGGAAAAGATATTGGCTGATCCTAGTATACTTAGGTGGCAACCAATGTTATCAAACTCGTAAGTCAATTCGGTTGACTCGCCAAGTTCACATTATGAGTCAAGTAAATCGAGTCGACTCGCCCACTAACTCGGACCTATTTCAGACTCGCTCCAACTCGCAACTGACTCATCTAAACTCAGTGAAATTAACGAGTCAACTTCGAATTGGGAGAGTTGGTCAATTGGTCTTCATCTCTCATTTTTCCAAAAAAAATGCGTTAGGCAAACTCAAACCTACATCGCCACTCAGCCACAAAGTTGCCTTTGATATATATATATATGTACAATACATTATATATAATTACTACAATATGTAATGCTTGACTCTATATATATATTTTTAAGCTATAATTTAATTAACTTGATATATTGAACACTCAACAATTTTAGGGTTTCAATCTAAATCAATCAAGTTTTAACATATTGAAAATTTTAAATATTAATTATTTAATATAGTTATCCAAAAATAACGAAGAATTTATATATTATTAACACAAATTGCTAAAATTTGATACATATATGGTTAGGAAATTAGGATTTCTTATTAGCTAATTTGTAATAAAAACATCAATATATATTTTCTTTATTTCTTTTCTATTATAGTTAAGAAATTAGGATTTCTCTTTAGCTAATACAAATTTATATATTATTTTTATTTGAGACTTAGTTATGCTAAATGAGTATTATGTTATCATGAATAATAAATTATGAAGTTTATTGAAATTTGTATATTGACTTGAATGAAAAGTATAGGATGTAGATTATAGATCATGAAATGAATATTTATGTATGAAATTTTATGTATTTATATGATATAATTATATTTAATATCCATTATTGTAAACTTTCACGATTCTACGTTATGAGTCAACTTTTCCCTTACGAGTTTACTTAAAATCACGAATTTAACAATTTTGGTGACAGCTAATATGATGTACTTATTCTAATAACATCATTCCTTTAATGGTCCTCACTCTTATTTTTTAATAATATTATTGAAACTAATACATTAAATTTGCTGTCATCTAAGTGTATTAAGACTAGCTAATATTTTTTTTTGAATAAGATTATATGCTTTTGTTAACCAAAAAAAACTTGTGATGGATGTTTAATAGCATAACTAGGCCCAACAGTATGGATGAGAGCCCATCATGCACTGATGCACTGATGAACAAGAGAGGCCCAAAACTGGCGATCTAGCGGACGAGGGAGAGCAGAGTTAGTGAGGAACCCGGATGGCTAACGGATTATGCCAGATATTGAATTGAAGGACAGCTACGTGGCTTCAGAGCTTCGATCATTATAATTTGTTACACCTGAGGATTTTCATCATTTTGTCCTTATGCTTTTACATGTTTATAAGACACCAAAGTGAGCAGAGAATAGGCATGTAATGATTGGAATGTATTTTGGAGCCTTTCCCTTAGCTCGAATAAGGGTGTTTTTCTGCTAATTCAGTACTGCTTCCCTCTAAAATTCCCTCTGTATCCCTGACTATCATTTTAGTGCTTTCATTGACTTCAATGGCCGATGGTACATGCCTCGCTAGATTGGAGGAAGCACTTAAGCTCAACAATGACAAGCTGATGAGATTTCAGAAAGCTACGGGTAATCATATTTCACACATGGAATCCATGATGACTGATGTGGAAACCATGCTCAAGAAATTGCTCGGCCCAACACAGACCTCTCCTTCCACATCTGCTAACATCACACCACCACCCGGATTTGAGCTCACAAACAACAACCCTCTACTGAAAGGAATGAAAATCAAAGTTCCAACATTTGATGGCACAGATGCTGAAAACTGGGTTTTCAAAATCCGGGAATTTTTCACCATGTATAACACACACATGGAACAGCGAATAGCCCTCTCTTCTCTGCACATGCCCGACACTGCTTACGACTGGTACAAGTGGATGCATCGAAATGTCTTCATCCAGTCATGGAAAGGTATTTTGGACGCTGTAATATTGTGTTTTGGCCACACACTGTTCAATGATCATAAGGCAGATCACAATGAACTCAAACAAAAAGATTCCGTCGAAGACTATCAAGCAAAATTTGAGGAGATTTCTACTCAAATAGCTGGAATCTCCGATGCCCAACTCATGTGTTTTTTCATCGCTGGCCTTACGGAACATATCCGACATGAAGTCCTCGCAGCACAACCTACCTCTTCCTTTCATGCCACCTCCTTAGCTAAGCTCTTTCAGCATGAACATGTTACTCTGTCCAAGCCCTTACCATTAACAAACCCAAACCCAATCTATCAAAGACTGAGCCCTACTGAAATGAAAGCCAAATGCGAACAAGGTTTGTGCTACTATTGCGAGGAAAAGTTTGCTCCTGGCCACAAGTGTAAATCACAAATGTACCTGCTATTTGATCAACAAGACCTAGAAGAACTCCTCCAACTAGCTAGAGATAATGATTCTTGTAGTGATTTTAAGCAATTAAAGAGTGGCCTTAATTAAAAGAAATAAATTGTATGATGTATATTTTTTTAATTCATTTTATGTGAATAACAAAAATATATAAATAAATAAATTGGAGAACTAATATGTAAGAAATAAGTTTTCTAAGAGAAAAATTATAATATTTTACAATCACAACCCTTGTTAAAGCCTAATTTAAATATGGAGCCAACACAAGACTTGGCAAGTCTTGAGATTTGGTCTTACGAATATACACGTGCATGGCATTAGGAACTTAGTAGAATTGGACAAAACCTTGACAACACATAGTTCCACCAATTCAACGTTGATGCTAGTTGTCTTGTAGGAATGTTGCATGATTTTCTCTGAAAAATTTATGGTGTGTGAATTAATTTAGAAAATCTCATCCAGCTTGTAAGAGAAGCCACTCCACCTTGTGATGCCACGGCACTAGCTGGGTGTGTATGGTAGAAGAAGCCACCAAATTGTAACTCATGCAATTTTTAATGTGAATTAAATCTCAACTAGATCATTGGAGAAGCCTTCGTGCATAAAAGGAATAGAAAAAAAAAACACTAATCTAAAAGTAAAGGAGACACGTTGGAGGGTAGGTGGCAACAGAATGAGAGGGCTTAGTGGACAGGTTATGTGGCAAAAGCTGAAGTATTTGGAACACTAAGCAAAGAGGAACTATCAACGCGTAAAGGAGAAAGGTGTAAGGAAAAGGAGTATCCGATGACTAAGTGAAAAATTTTCTACGTGGACAGCAACTAAGGGGATATTGCTGTCATAAGGAGAGAGGCTGAGCATAGGTATAAATATCCAATGAAATCTGCTAATTGAGACAAGGTGTAGCAAGAATAGAAGAAGGAAACGTATAAGTGTTTGGGTGCAAGCATGAAGAAGATGATAGCTAGGAGATTATAAGTGTTTGGGTGCAAGCATGAAGAAGATGATAGCTAGGAGATTCTAGGGAGCAAACAATCACGCTGAGGTAACTGTTTGTTTCCTGTTTTTGGTTTAAAAAATAATAATAAATAGAGTAGTAAAACTAAGCTCTTGAATTTAGATAAACCAGGGAAAAATGATACCCAAATGAAGAAGCTAGCTAATTCATGGATAAAATTCTGACATCGAAGAAAAATTTGGGAACATAGGAAAACATGTAGCTCCAATTATAATTTTAGTGAGGCAGTTGGTGTTAAGGCAGAATAAAATTTCGAATAGGGCAGCATTTGATTATTTTAGTTATGAAAATAAACCCTCGTGACAACAAAGAAAACAATTCGTGAATTGTTTAAGAAATTAGAAACACAATTAGATGCATTAAGAGCCTTTCCGGCGTTGTCATGGGAACTGGTTTAGTTAATTGAGCTAACAGCCTCAAAACGAGATAAAATTTTATATATGGATCCTTAACATGTAAAAGATGTAATATTGAAATTTATAGGAATTTTTGGACAATACAGATACGATTTTTAAATTTGAAACAGTACCATGTTGAAAAAAAAGACAGCAAAGGTTACTGACACTAAATGAGACATTGGGATAGGTAAATGAACGAATTTCTAAAGGAAATTTTACTATAATGTTTAAAAAACCTATTGAAATTTTTGGGCCAAATTTCAGGTGAATTGGAGTGATTCTACCCCGTTAAATAAGCTCAAAACTGATTGATAGCAGAAATTGGGACCAATCTGCACTGTTTAGAATTTTAGCTTGGTTTAGGTAGTAAAATCATGAATTATGAGTCCTACTTTCTCTAGTATAAAGAGGATACATGAAGGTTTAATTCTGGAAGTCCTCATAATTTTTGAAATAAGTTAAGCATAGGAACCGAATTTAGATACTAAAGGTAAGATTTAAGAGAATCTTAGAATTTTTGGAAAAATTAATCATGCTTATATATGTGTATTGAAATTTTGAATGTTCGATTATATTTTACCACAACCTAAAGACGGGAAGCAAGTTACAGATAACCCAAGCTTGGACTGTGTAAGAGTTAGTTAGTATTCTTATTCTCTTTATACATGTGTAAAACTAGATTATTTATATACTTCAATATATCTTACTATGTATATTTTTGGTTAACTATGTTCATCTGCAAAATTGCCACTGGGTATCTCTTATGCCAAATTGAGCTCTTAAGTTTCAAACTCACCATGATGATATATTAACCAATATTTAAACATTGTGACAACTATGATGATAAGGATGACAATGATAAGGTAGTCACAAATATGAGATTGTGGTTACAAAAATAAACCAAACATGCATTTATGCATTATCTTGCATAGCTCAAGTTTACTAATCATAGTTCTTGTAGCATATATGATGATATTTTGTATATCTTGAATAACATATTTGACTACTAAGATTTATAAATCTCACCCATGTTTGAATTGACAATCATATAGGTGAAAGTGCAAATGACGATAAAGGCAAGTAAATTGCGCAGTATAATTGAGGAACTATGGATGTTTGTCTATGGAATTATGTGTCTGAACTCTTGTAATGGAATAGTTAATATGGAAGAATGTAGTATTATGAATATCTCTATGTAATGTATGACATATATGGATGAATGCTAGAAACATGGTATGTTTCTCTGCAAATATGTCTATTATTCGTATTTGGTTTGAATAAAATACCAAATGGGCTTATTTTGCTATGAAATTTGATATAAAGCATTTGGATAGATTCTTCTTTAATCCTAAAAGTCCTGAGAAAATTATGAGAGAATAAGTTGTGTAAAAGACCCAAAATAGGACAGTATTGAGATTTCATAACACCACTTACTTTGGGAACTTTTAGAACTAAAGAGGCAAATGAATTATTTTTATTTTGAAATCTTTATGGTGTGTTCAGAACAGGTTTAAGAGGTTCCATATCATATTTGAGAGCAATCTAAATTAAGTTGCATTTCCAAACAATTCGAAACAGAACAGTCTTAGAGATAAGGACCAAATGAACGGTTTTGAGTTTAGGTTTGGAAAAGGCTCAATTATTAAGATTTCTAGGTCCATTATTTTATAGAATGAACTAGAACTATAAAATTTTAATTGTGGAGAATTATGTAAGTTTTAGATGAGTTTATGAATAGTTTTGAAGTTTTTCCAGAACAAGGGAAAATTAGAGACCAATTCAAATAATCCAAAAGTTTAATTAAAAAGTCTTTCTTAAACTTACAATAATTTTTTAAAAATTAGTTGGCATGAGTTTTGTTAATGTTCTTGAATAGAATTAAACTATTTACTAAAATAAATTTATTTTCTTTAAAATAAATTTTAGCATCCTATTTTCTACCATACTAACGTCATGTATGATTAATTACATAACTAAATTGTAAATTATTAATCTAATAGTATTAATAGCCACTTTGTGTTACAGTTCTCTAGGTGTTTTGGAATAATACTTGAGTTTGGCCCAAAAAAATTTACTCTAAGCCTCATTTTGCTATTTCTTCCTTTGGAAAAAGCCTTTAACATAGCAACTCAAGTGGAAGAACCATTTACTAAGGCATTTAGCTTTCTTTTACCACTCAATGTTAACACTTTGACAATATGGATCAGATTATGGCATATTCCTTAAGGGCTGCCTAGTGCATATTGCATAACACATTTTTTAATACATTAAAATATATGTTGATGAATTCTTTAGTTTTGGTTCAATTTCGATCAAAATTTCAATCTAGTTCATAATTTGATTAAATGGTTTAAAAAGCATACCTATCAGTGTGATGGGTCTTAATGAATAGAGACATTGCAAGTCAATGATGTTCCTAAACCAAATAGAGGGTAGTATTAAATGAGTTTAGTAATTTGAAAAAGCCACTCCTAGTCAATCATATGGATTTTTCAAAATATAGATTATTAGTACTTTGTTCTCTATGCAACTGATATGGCTGGATTTGCTTCTTGATGTTTGGTCCTCACTCTAATAAGGATTCTGGTATACCAATCTATTGTAACAATTGTTAATGGTTCTTAAAAGGTGGATGGTTTCTTGATGTTTTTGGTTGCTGCATTTGGTTTAATGGTGAATATCATCATAAGCTGAATGTATGGTAATTACAGTGGGAAAGATTTTGCTGGCTTGCCATTATAAATTAGATCCAAAGAAAATTCAGATATGGTGTTGGCCAAGTTTATAGACTAGTACATTTCAAAGAGATTTTTGAGATTGTGTTTCATCTCTACTTTCTCTATCACAATAATTCTGCAGCTCATGCTTTTGTAACAATTTAAAAGAGTAGGTATTGAACATAAACCCACTGGTTGGTGGTTAAGTAGTGAGGGGTGTAAGTAGTTTAAAAAGTGATCTTATATGATCTAACAATTGTTTTATCATGTATAAAATAGAAAAATCAAGTACTAGGTATTGAACACTGAATATTTGTTTGAAAATTCTATACAGATGTAATATTCTCTTTGTACCAAATTTTGCTTGTTAGTTTTCTAGAGCTATATCAATTAGTCACTCATTTGAAACTCCACCAGTTGGAATTTGACACATTCCTTGTTGGTTTGTTTCAAATATACATTGAACATATGGTCTTATGATTAACCGTTACTATATTAGGTGGCTAGAGTTCACGGGAGGTTCAAGTATGAAATTGAAACTAGAAAGGGTGAGTGAAGATTTATATAATCATAGGGCAATGAATGTGATTTACACTTCATTTTGGAAGTTCATCTACATTTTCTTGACATGTATTTATGTTGTTTATTTATCTGTTGCAATCACAAGGAGCCAATATTGCTATGGAATTAGATTGATGAGATACTTTTGGACTGCTTTTTTCTCATTTTTTTTTCATGAAATTAGTTCACAATTAAGTATCTAAATAGATATAGCAATTAAACCATCTTGTATATGTAATATTTTCTTTCCCTAAGAGTTATGCATTTCAAGGATAGCACAATAATGAATAATGACCCTCCCTCTCTAATCATGCACCATATACTTTTTCCCTCTCTCCTACTTGTCATAAGATATGACACATTAAAATTACAAGCATAGCACTTGAGTTTGTAATCTCCAATTGATTTTTAATTTAAAGCATATGCTAGTAAGAAGCTTTTCTATCATTTTTCTTGTCATCAATTTTTTTTATTTCTATTTCTTCTTCCTTTAATTTCCATTTGTAATGTGAAAGTTATGATGTGCCTAGTCACATTGAACACCTTGAATTATAAAATGCACGTTAGGTGTGCCAAATGGACTTATGTTTAAATTAATTGGGATTAAAGTTTTTAGCCTCCATAGCTTTCTATAGTCAACTCTACCGTATATATGCAAGCAAGCACATGTCATAATCTTAGTAAAATTGAAATGCTAATGATAATAGAATAAAGCGAATGCATTGCAGTACATACTTGTACTACTTTTTGCTACTAGTTATTTTGCATAGTACTAATAATGCTTTCCATTATAGTAGTAGTACAGTGCTTTGCTTTTGCTTTAAGGTGGCAACTGAAATTATTGTATGCCCCAGCATCAAGTAAAGTTAATTTAATAACTTTTGTACATCTAATTGTCTTTTAATATAAATTAGTATGTTTAAACTACTTTAATTTTGAATGGACTGGTCTAATGAAAGTGATTGGCGAGCACACATTAGATAAAATTGTTGTAAAAGCTTTAGAATTTTTTTTTATTGAAATTATGATTGTTTCTAATTTGATTTAGGTACAATCTCTATCATCTTGTACTAGTTGTCTAATTCGTACATGTCCTCTTGTGCATGTAGCTTGTTCCATTCTTAAGGGAAAGGGAATCTCAATGAAAGATTTTGCAACCAAGAGGTTAGCTAATTTTCCCTTATAGGAGGTATGCTCATTTGTTAAATTTATGGCTGTTTGTTTTAATTATCTGTTTGTTTTAGATTGTTTCTAATCTAATTTTTGTGTATACTATATGTATGTACAATTAATGATTATAATTTACTTTTTACATATGAGATTTAATGTATAAAGTAAATAAGAAAACTATATATAAGCAAATGACAAAGATTAGATTGAGGTGAACAGTCAACTATATGATCTAGAATATATACCTAGTCAACAAATGAATTTTGTGTATAGTTGTCAATTTTAAACCTTCAAGAGAAAAAACAAGAGAAAGATCAAGTAACCTTAAACTTTTTGTTTAATTAAAATTGAGACTGCGTTAGGTGGCAAGGCCACCAAAATGGCAAGTTGGATAGTCCACTAAATTCAACATCTGTGCCACATGCTCAAGATTCCTGTCCTCCAGTCATATACATATTATGGACAATACAATACAAAACATCGTCCTCTAAATGGGTATCTTCCATAACCTAGATAGTGACATAAAGCCTTTTATGAATCTTATTACATTGCAAGACTGCAACTTTCAATTCTTTTTATGATTTATATGAGTTAATCAATAACGGTTACGTATATATATATATATAAATTATAACTATTCATCTCATAAAAGAATCCACACTGTACTTTTATTACTTATGTAAACATAATCCACTGCTGAAGGTAGAAATGGTGAATCAACAAAAAACACAGAAGTAAAGAAGGGAACCAGAACAAAAACAGCGAAGAAAAGAAGTTTCATTAGCTTTTAAAAGGCTAAAGTCTCTTCCAAGTGAATGCCAATTCTTCCTTTGCCCCTTTAACTCCTCTCTCACAGCTTATATAAATTAAACTAATAATCTCTCTCTCTCTACCTCTTTGACTTGTGAAGCCCATGCTAGAGAGTTAGTTATCCATAGGACACCTCAACATGATTTTTATTTGTTTACCTCTAAAATATCTATGGGACTGGTCTGTACTATCTAAGATATATGGGATCTTATCAAATTTTTATTTTCCTCTCCTATGTTCTTATGCATCTCTTTTTGAACAAAAATAGATCCTCTAATTTTCATACATGTTAAGGTATATGCTTAACTAATTTACATTATATCCATGAAAAGAGGCGAACACAAGTTACAATATGGAGGAAAGTATTTAATTACTGCCTCTTATATTATTATTATCATTATTATTATTGTTGTTTAATAAGATGATATCAATTTCTTCTTAATCGATCAAAATCTTAGATTTTGAAGACTAGTTTTGTATTTGATCCCTAAGATAACCTCAATTGAGTGCACATTTTGAAGTTGTTTGAACCATTTAATGTGGTAAAAATGAGTGAATCAATTAGTAATCACCAATGATTAAAAGTAATCACTATATATAAGTGTGTATATATCACAAAATACATACTGGCTTCATTTTAGATAGGAGGTTCAAACTTCTTAATTACATATATAGTGCCTATGAGCAATAGAAACAATTATATGTCATAAACCAACTTGATTATATTGATTTCTATCAAACCTATGATGGATATCCTTACCCTTCTCAAATATAGGAAACTTTGATGAAAAATGAGAAGAGATACATGTCCAAGATTTCTTATTGATTGCATATATAGTGCTTAGGCTTCATCACGGATAAGTCATGGTTCACAAAATCAAGAAACACACTTCAATATAAAGAAGGTTTGGAAGGATTTCTAGATTTTGTGTTTTCAACTGCTACTAGCAATGAAAGAATAAAGTGCCAATGTCATGATTATAGGTTTAAAAGAATGGAGACTAGGGAAGTAGTGTATGACCACTTGGTGTGTAGGCAATTTTTAGTAGGATATACTTTTTGGTTGTGCCATGAGAAAACAAGGGGAACATAATACCAGGATGCTCTAATGTCTAACACGAAAAGATTCCATGTGAGAACAATTTAGCCAATCAAGATTCAATGCATGATATGATCCATGATGCATTTGGCATTACTATGCAACATAGATTTGAGTTAGCCCATGTTCTGCCTAACTTCGTGGGTGAAGTTCAAAGAATAGTGCCTGAACAAAAACATGAAGAAAGTGGATGCCCCAATGACTTTTTGATTTAATTAAAGATTGTAATGAAAAATTGTACAATGGTTGTACAAAGCATTTAAAGTTATCCTTTTTAATCAAACTCTACCACATCAAGTGCTTATGTCACAACTAATAAAGTAATGTCTATTATATTAAAGCTATTGGAAGATGCATTTGAGAATGCAATGTTCCCGAGGTCATTTTATAAGGCCAAGAAAGTAATCAACAAATTATGCCTTAATTATAAGAAAATTGACTCGTGTCCAAATGATTGCATGTTGTATTGGAAAGATGATAAAAGTAGGGAAACATGCAAAGTTTTTCACATATCTAGATGAAAAGATAAGGGAAGTGGTGATAAAAAGAAAAAGAAGCGACCAACAAAAGTTTTGCATTATTTTCCGTTAAAGCCATGTTTACAAAGGTTGTTCATGTTATCCAAGACTACCAATGACATGAAATGGCATTCTATTGATAGGAATGGTGATGATTGCAAGAGGCACCTTAGAGATTCTGAGGCTTGGAAGGCATTTGATGCAAGGTATCTCGAATTTGCTTCAGATCCACGCGATGTGTGACTTAGTCGTGCTAGTGATGGCTTTAATCCATTTAGTACATTGAGTATTAACTAAAGCATATGGCCAATAGTGCATATGTGGTATAACTTGCCTCCATGAATGTATATGAAACAATCTTTCTTTATTTTATCAATGATCATTCCAGGAAAGAAAATGTCAGGTAATGATATAGATATGTATCTCAAACTGTTAATTCAAAAATTAAAGGAGTTATGGGATGAGGGGGTATAAACATATGATTCATCATCCAATCAAGTATTTATGATTCAAGAAGTGCTTTTGTGGATAATTAGTCATTTCCCAGGACTTAGGACTTTATCTAGTTAAAACACGATATGGTAGGAATATATATATTGCAATGGCATATCCTTGTCATAACTTTGATGCAAAATCTTATTGTCTTCCTCATAGTAAGAAATGGACATTTATAGGACATCACAAATTTTTGGAAGCAGGATATAGGTTTAGGTTAAATTGAATTTGATTTGATAGCAATACTGAGTTGAGAAATCCCTCATTGTTATTATCAGGTTCATAAATCTTGAAGCAAGTGGAAGGTATTAATGTCACGTTTGGTGAGAGTCAAGATGTGGATATTGTAGGAAAATGATCACGTGGAAAAAATGTTGAGGGTCGTGACCTTCTACAATAGAGGAAGAAGTGTACCATTTTTGAATTTCCATATTAGAAGTTTAACTTGATACAACATAACCTTGATGTGATGCACATTGAGAAAAATGTGTGCAGCATTGTGCTGTAGACATTGTTATATGAACTTGGTAAAACAAAGTATCATTTAATTGCACAAAAAAACCTAGTTTCGTTAGGTGTTAGACTAGATCTTTGGCTAGATGAGAATGAACAATTTCTTCCTACTTGTTACACAATCCCAAATACAAAGAAAAACTAATTTCTTAAGACTTTAAAGAATATGATGGTGCCAGATGGCTATTGCAGTAACATTCCCATATGTGTTTATTTGAAGAATTGTAAGATTTTTGGATTAAAAAAGTCATGATTGCCATATTCTCATAAAGCAATTATTGCCTATATAAATGAGAAAATTGTTGCTTGACTAAGTTTTTATAGTGTTGTTGGATTTATGCTCATTTTTTTAAACTTTAATGTGCAAAAGTGTTAATCCTAAATGAACTTGACAAGCTTTAAAGGTGAGTTGTGTTAATTTTGTGCCATTCAGAAATTTTATTCTCTCGTTTATTCTTTATGGTGATAGTCCACTTAATAGTTTATTTGGCTGAAAAAGTAAAATGTGGAAGGCCTGTACATTATTGTTGGATGTATCCAATAAAAAGGTATATTGTAAAATCTTTGTAATAGCATATTTGAGGTATATAGCAGTTATGATAATTGTCTATGCACAAGAACTTGGGACATTAAAAATCTTTTACACGTAATAAGGCCCAACCAGAAAGATCTAAAGTTGAAGGGTATGTAGTAGAGAATATTTGACTTTTTCATTAAGGTATTTGCATAAGATTGAAACACGGTTCAATCAAGCTAGGCGTGTTGATAATGAACCTAATGAAGGTGAGATGAATCAAGCTGAATCTATGTTTTTGCAAGTTAGAAAACTAGTGGGACAACTTGAGTATTTCAATCTTACTCTTGTTGAGCCACACCAAGCTCATCGACATGTGCTATTTAATTGTGAACCTATTACTTAATTTATTGAGTAAGTATAATAATTAATCCATTTTAAAGTACAATTTATCAAATTTAATGGTTAGTTTTTATTTCCCTTTCATAAATAATGCAAGGAATTTAATAAGTTAATTAAGAGAAGACTAAGAAACTGTGCTCACTCTACATCAGTGATTCAAAGGACAATTCATAGGGAATTTGCCTCTTGGTTTCAATGAAGAATGAGTACAAATAGTAGTAGTTATGTAAATATGACTTTATTGACTGGCTAATGCAATTGATTTCCTCAACTTAGGTTATGAATGAAAAGAATGAAGTTCATTATGATGATATCATCTAACCTGCATGAGTTCCACTTGTCCAAGCTAAGTGATTTATTGCATATAATGTTAGTGGTTTCAAGTTTCAGACTTTGGATTGAGAACAAGGGATGAAGACATATAATAGTAGAGTATTTAGGACCTTTGGAACTAATAGCTATGCTAGCACAAGTGATAACCGTCTAGCATTTTAAGGAGTTCTATATTATGGGAAATTGATTAACATAATAATATTGAACTCTTATAATCAATTCACGTTAACCATGTTTAAATGTAAGTGTGCTAATATAACACCAATGACTGGATTGAAAATGGATGCCTTTGGATTTGTTCTTGTCAGTTTTTCACGATTGATTCATATTATAGGGTACAAAGATAATGAACCTCACATTCGAGCCTCTGATGCTCAAATGGTGTATTACATAAAAGGTAAATTTAAAAAGGAATGGTGTGTCCTTATACATTTAAAACCAAGAGACTTATTTAAGCTAGGAGATAATGAAAAAGATGTTATCCCAAGTAGTGTGCCATTTGGGCAAACTATTTCCATATGAAACTAATAATGTTCAACTGGCAAGGGACATTGATGAATAAGAGTTTATCACTTTAGTTGCACTTGGAGATATAGATGACAATATTGATAGGGATATGTTGACATATCATTATTTGTTATGTTTTAATTTTTTCTAGTTCATGTAATATGGAATACTATATATATTAATTTGCAATATTTATGCAAGTTTATTTTCATCTTTTACTAGTTGTCTAATGGTAACAAGCAATCTTTTTTAGCTATTTCTAATAGACACCAGTTGATAACAAAGTGGGCATAAAGGAAGATTGTTGCTATTTATTCATCTATTTGGCATTTACAACTTCTATTAATACTTAGTGACTTACTAATAAACATTTGATTTTATGCATCATGTGCTGATTTTCCATTGTTTTGGGAAATGGATCAGAAGAAGTGATTTTGCAAAAACATGTCAGCTCATTTGGCTTTTTATGAGGTATGCTCATTTTCCTTTACACTTGGTTGGTTAATTTCTAGAAAATCTTGGTAAAATTTTGGATAATAGTGCATGTACAGTTTACTAACATAATTAAAGTTGTAAAAGCTAAAATTTGGACCACAATTTCACATCTAATTATAATGGTTGGTGTTTTTGTAATAATAAGAAATTGGATTATGGTATATCAATTGTTACTATGTTATTTATCTATTCTTGACATCTATTATGTTTGCTCTAGTTGATTCTTTCTTATGAGAACAAAATTGTAATGATGAAAGTTTAAATTCTGGCACGTTTGTTTGTGTTGAATAGGCAAGCTTATTCGTTTTTTATTTTCTTAAAGAATAATCACATATCTTGAAATGGAAGCAATCAAAGATCATTTGTGGGCATATTAAAAATTAACTATTTCCTTTGTCTTTCTTATACACAAATTGTACAATATTCTCTGCATGTTATTCATGGCCCATAAACATCTAAACTAGTTAATTGTCCCTTAAGTTTTGAACTCTTTGAATAATGAAAATATAATATTATATTAATAACATGCAATTCATATGGACTTGCCTATTTTGTTCTTATGGTTATTTTTGGCCTTCTATGTAAAGGCCTTTTCTAAAGCCCATAAAGTAAGGCTTTTGGTAAAATAAATGGATGGGTTCCATAGTTTTTCCTTCATCTTTCTTTTCAACCTTTGTCTTCTCTTTCTTTTCTCTGTTATTGTATCAAAGGTCCATAAATTAGATCTATCAAAGATTAAAGTGATGACTTTATTATTCGTGACTTGAAACCCTTGAATACTTAATTATTTCTGATGTACTGATTGTAAGAGTGAATGAGTTCTGACATGGACATGTGTAAGTTCCTGATCACAAGGGTGCTTAATGCCATGCTAGAGAAGTGTATATGATATCATAAACCAAATTAGATCTATTAGGTGGCTTAAACTCATCCTTTTTTTACCTACAGAATGATTTCGTAAGGCTTTTGGAAGATAAAACATGTTTTCTTGCACCTACATTTTTAGGCTTGATGTAAGGGCCAGGTGTATGTGTGCCTACAAGTGTAATGTGTATATGCTTATTTATTTTTGAGATAGTATGTACTACTACTACATGTTATTCAATTTAGGTTTTTGGTTGTAAATTGATGTTGATGTGTTAGAAAAGAGAAATAAGATCACACTAATTTTGATTGTGTAAAATTAACGTAGCTACTTTAGCTAGGTCTGTATATGCCATTTTAAACAAGTAACAAGCTTTCTCATCTATTTCTTATTGGAAACTAGTGTGATAGACAAGGATTCTTATGAAACTCATTAATGGCACTTAGGGAACCTATTTATACATGCCATTGCATTGGTCATTTGGTCTCGTTGACTTGCCTTGCTCATTGCTTGACTTTAATTTATTATAAAGGTGTGTAACTGGATTTTTCTTGTAGAACTAATTTTTTTGATCTATACTACCATTTAGCGAATTGCTATAACTTGTTTAGATTGAGGATAGAATAAGAAGGGGAAATAACAGAAGAAACTGTTAGATATTTTCTTGGATGAATTATAATGAAAGAATCAAATAAAGACAAGGAAAATATAACTTCTAAAAAATCCCATTTAGAGTATCTTTAAATTATTGTGCTAAAAATGATGTTTATTATTTAAATTATCTTTTATGTTAAGTCATATATGCATTCTTTCTCTTTGGGTGACAAAAAATAGAATTCCCTTTATTGTCTGTTGGCTATGCTTTGTTTGTCTATATGTTCTAAGGAAAGGCAATAAGGGGTTATTAGGGCCCTCATGAACTAAACCCTAAACTCTAAAGCCTTTATTATAAGTCCTCCTGCTTTTCTTCTCTAACAAATCATTACATCTAAATACAATGTTTATTTTAAAATTGAGTATCACATCACTATTTTTAAAAAAAAAAAAAAAAGAAAGTGAAGGTATCTAACTTAAGAATTAATTCTAACATATGCTCATATGTATGTAGCTTGTTCCAATCTTGAAGGTAAGGGATTTGGATAAAATATTTTATAACAAGAAGTAAGCTGATTTCCCCTTATAGGAAGTATGCTCATGTCTTTCCCAAATGATTGTGTAATTCTGATATAGTGTTTTTTTTTCAAATATATCAATGGCATCTACACAGTGGCTTTATTCTCTATGTAAATTACTAGTAGTGAAAAACACTTACTCAAACCTAAATGGTTATTTTCCTTTTTTCCAAATGTGTGTATGTAATAAGACCCATATAGCTATTAGAAGAAAGAATACAAATGTCTTCTCAGTGGACAATGTATTTGCACTTGAAAATGGTAAAATATTAAAAAATAACTAAAATAAAGATAAGACTAGAAAAGAAAAACTTACTTTGTTTTTATGACTTGTAAGATAGTGTAGCTTGTGACATTCTATAAGAGCAAGTGTTTTCTTTTTTGTCACATCGACTCAAGTCCGTTGCAATTTCTTTTTTAGATCCTAAAAGTCTCATAAGTAATGGACATCATCTTTACTTTATAAATATATTAAATTTATAAGATTGATCAACAAACAAGTGGATCGAGCAGTAGTGTTTATCTTATTTTTCTTGTCTTAAGCATAATCACCAAACATGCAAAAACATGCTTTTAAATGCACATACAAGTATGGGAAGAGGTTCATGTGAATATTTATACATAAGCTCAATCCCCCACTTAAAAGGAGTGATAATGAGTTAATAATCTCTACCCATGGGAATGGGTAGGAAGTAGAGGAAGTAGAAAAACAGAGTTGTTCATAAAGTTAAACTAAGACACCTAGATCAGCCGTTTTGGGATTAAAGCCCTAAAACCAATATAATACCCATAAGTTTAGAGGTTGGTATTATCCATAAATAAACTAATAACTGGGAGTGAAGATATGGGAAATGAATATTAGATAAATCCTATGCCTACAACAAGTGTGTGGAATAATGGAGAGTGGATGTAATAAGGACATTACCACACCTACACCCACTTATGTTGTTTTTTTCTGTCATCAATGGACAATGCTCAATGGATGAACTTAGCTTCTGCTAACACCCATAATTTGGCCAGTATATTAAACAGCTCAGTTCTTGGAACACAAAGATGAAATAAGAAAATCTAATTAATAAACTATATTTATGTATTCTTTTCTCCACTTTTCTATTGTTGGATGTATTTATATCATATGTGCATAAGGATTATTAGCCATTTACCTATATATTTGTGACGTGAGGTTTTAGCTTACAAAAGGGTGATAGTCAAATACAAATGGTATGGGAAATTCCTATTTATTTTGTATGATAAATGTTGTTGCAAAAGGCTATATAGCTTAAATTAATTGTCTTTCACCTATGCCAAAGGCTAAAAGGTATAAAGATTACATAAGGGACACATTATCTACATGTACCTAATACCACAACTGTGCTCAATGTTGATTTAGGTACACCACTATCAAGTTCAACACCTTTACGACCTCTTTTTGCTCTATCACTTGATGTTCAGTCATCCTAGCTACAACCACAACCATTAAGATGTCTTTCAACTCATACTTGTCAATCTAATAGGTTTTGGACAATGGATGTAATAAGTAAGAACTCACACTTGGTAATCTAGTAGGTCGTACATTTTATTTAAGTAAATAGCTTTAACATTCCAAGTAGTTAAGTTGTGTTTACCTTTGCTTGTCCATTTTTTTCTCTAAATGGTTAATGTGTTGTGAAACAAGCCCAGATGAAGGTGAAGGACATATGGTTAATGCCAAGTGGTGAGCATATAGTTGTAAAATTCAATCCGTCTTATTTGCCAATAGGCAAGGCTAATGGCATATTGATAGGCTTTTATTGGGTCAATGGCATCTGATCCCAAAAGGTTCCCTGTTAGCTATGCTAATTGGAAAATGATCCCCAATGATGACAATGAGAAATGGTATAATGATATTATAAAGGTATAGTATATCTTGCATTTTCTTTTATATGTTTGAGTAAATGAATCAATATGCTAGTTAATTAGTACTACATCTTGTGTTTTGTAGGAAAAATTCCAATTTGAAGATGCTATTGGAAAAACATGGGTAATGGGGTGTCATTCAAAGCACTAGAAGGACAATTGCTCTTGCTTGTTCAAAGAATTCTACAAAGTAGAATAGAGCAAGGAAGAAAATATCTTGGCATATCCTAGATGGATTCCACATGAACAATGTGCTTCTTTTATTGATTATTGCTTAAATCCAAGAACAATGATAAAGTTAAATTTATTTTATACTTAATACAAATTGTTTTGCGATGGAGACATTTTATTTAGTTTGCAGAAAATGGTTAAAACAAATATTGCAAATCAACTGAAGATGGTAACTCTGTATATTAGAGGATCCAAAAGCTTTGCTCATAAGAGACATGAGATAGTAACCATCTTTACATAGGTGTTAAATCTTTGAAAGATGTAAAAGTAACATTATATATATTTAATCCTTCTTAGGAAACCAAAATTGGTAAACTTGTGAGTTGAGGTGCCATCTACATTGAAATGCACAAGAGGGTGAAAGATGGCTCTTTTGTTAGCAATGAAGCAAGAGTTATTTATGTATGCTTTATATGTTTACTTTATTTTAATTTAATATTGTTGATGTGATTGTGATGTTTTTATTATTGGATTAATTGCAAGAAAACCTTTCAGCTTTTAAGTCAAAACAACGTTCATCCCAAGCAATTGGTCAGCATGATTCTCTTACACAAGTTTTAGGCTTGAATAAACCTTATCATTGGGTCAGACTTTAAAAAATAAAGCTTGAATTAGAGCTCACAAAAAAGCCCTAGCCTATATTTTAATCAGGCTTTTATCCAAATTTTTCAGGCTGGGCCAATAGGCTTTTTAAAAAAAGGTCAAATCAATTTATTACTTAAGATTTAGAAATATAAAGAAGTTGTAAATACAATTGAGTTATTGTATTGATATAAATCCTTAAGAGGTATTAGTTTTTATGTCTTTATCAAAATGTCACATTACACTGAGTTTATATATATATATATATATATATATATAATTAGTTTATAATAATTAAAAAAGTATTTACTTGGGCTTTTAGGCTCGGGTCGAGCTTTTTCTAAAGCTTGAGCCTGACCCATTTTACAAATTCGGCTTTACTTTTTTCAGGTCAAACTCATCGAGTTGGGCGAGCATTTTTAAGTTGTGACTAGGTCTAAGCCCGAAGCACTCAGGCAGGGTTTAAGGCTAGGGATTTGGCCCACTCTTTCTTAAGTCTGACACAAACTCACGTAATATTAACGAGATGTTTGATGCTGGTGACAATGCTCATGCCTTTGAAATTGCAAAATTGAAGTCACAATTGCAGTTTAAAAATGAGCAAATCAAAACATTGCAACATTGTGTGCAATACCTCTTTAAGGGTGTTTATAAAAATATGTCATTGCTGCCAGAGGTTGCCTTAGTACTTGTCCCTGAGGTATAAATTTAGTGATAGAGTGTTGAGTTTATGTGCTGGTATGTTTTAGGCAGACCCTTATGACTCATGTCCATCAACTTCATCTAGCCATGCACCAGATAGTTATGGATCATATTCAAGTTTAGATGTTTCTCTACTTTGTAAATCCTTAGTTAACCAATGTTATGTTTGACTACTAATAACCCTGATTAGATGAAATTATTGTAGTTAAAATGCAGATTTAATATATTGTTCTCTTTTTAAAATTATCATGTTTACAAGATAATTTATTGATTATTCATGGGTTGATTTTGTATATTGCAAATTTCTTATGTTATTATCGTTCAATCTGGTTTTAAAATCTAGCACTTACTACTAAAAAGAAATTAAATGAAAATTGCATGTATCGGCAATCATAAAACTGCCAAAAATTGAAGCAATTAGTCTATTTCTAGTAGCTTAAGACTGCCACAAAAACACTTAATGATATAATTTTTTACAGTTATGTTGTCAACACAAAATGCAAATACAACTTTTGAATAGCAATTATTGGTTGTTCAACAAACTATTAGGAAACATGAATGCAATTGCTGTAAAAGAAACCTCTTACAGTTGTTTAAAGTGTTTTAGAGGAGGTGTTCTAAATCGCTGGCAAATGAAGTTGATCACTGGTGTACAAAATGCGTTATTCCCAAGGTTATATTTTGACCACTAAAAATTAAGTCCCAATGCTTGTATAGCTAGCACTTTCATAACACTGAAGATGTCATTTTTTGGCACCTCTAATCCTTGGTAAATGCAAAAAAAAAAAAATGCTGAAAATTAGTAATTTTTTTTGTAGCGAGTGGATACAGTTAAAGGTTTCCTTGAGGACATTGAGAACAAGTTTGCTAAGAATGAAATGGTTGAAACTAGTACAATCTGAGTAAAACTTACCTTTATAAGGTATACAGGTAAAGGAAACACAAATGAGTACATTTTTGAAATGTCTCATTTGGCTTTAAGATTGAAGGGTTTAAGTTAACCTTGTCTAAAGACATGTTATTGCATTTAGTTTTGATATCCCTTTTGGCACAGTTCAATTAGTTTAAGGTGAACTATAACTACCAAAAGGAGTCTTGGTCACTTAATGAGCTTATCTCACATTATGTTTAAGAAGAGAAGAGATTGAAGCAAGAAAGGATAGTAAGTGCTCACTCAGCCTCCTTTATAAAGGACAAGAAGAAAGATAATAAGAGAAACAAAAATAAAGAAGCTACAGATACAAAAACATAAAAGAAATAACCCATATCAATGTGTTTATGTAGGGTTACCTAAATTACCGAATGCCTAAAGATGGTGAAAGATACATCTATGTTAGTAACGACAAGTCAATAAAGGTCAAAGTAATTGGGACATTTAGATTATTGTTAAGAACTAACTTTTATTTGGATTTGATTGAGACTTTCATTGTATCATATTTCAGATGGAATTTTATTTCTATTTCAGCATTGGACAAACTTGATTATTTTTGTTTATTTAGGAATAAAAAATTTAGTCTTTTGAAAATTCAAAATTGGTTGGCTCTAGTTCCGTATCAAGTTACCATAATCTATATATGCTTGACATGATTACTTTATTCAATGAATCCTTAAATGTTAATGTAATAGCTAAAAAGCACAAATTAATCAATGAGAATTCAGCTTCGTTGTGGCATAAGAGATTAAATCATATCTCCAAAAGGAGAATGGAGAGGGTTATGTCTAATAGTATTCTTGATCCCCTTGATTTTTCAGATTTTGATACATATGTAAACTGCATTAAGAGGAAACAAAAAAATATATGGAGATTTGATGCCAACAAGAAACTAGATGTCTTAGAACTGATACACACTGATATTTGTAGAACATTCCCTATGCCTTCTTGGAATAGTTAACAATATTTCATAATATTCACAGATAATGTTTCACGATATGACTACTATTATCTCATTTTTAATAAATTGCAATCACAGGCCATGTTCAAGAATTATAAGGCTAAGGTAAAGAATTAACTCAACAAAAGAATTAAAAGCCTCAGATCTAACCATGGTGGTGAATACTATGGTAGATATAAAAAATTAGGTGAACAACGTCCAGGACCATTTGCAAAATTTATAGAGGAAAGTGGTATCATCCCATAGTGCACTATGCTAAGTTTGCTTACTATGAATGATGTTGCTAAGAGACAAAACATAACATTTAAGGACATGGTGAGGAGTATGATTAGTCATTTTACTTGCCTAAATCATTTTAGGGAGAAGCATTAAAAATTGCAGCAAATATACTAAATAGAGTTCTAACTAAGGCAACTGAAAGGACCCCTTACAACTTTGGATAGGCAAAAAGCCTAGTTGAAAGCATTTTCACATTCAAGGATGTACAATAAAGCTGATCATAACTTAAAAAGCCCACTTGGCTTGATAAGTTTGGCCTAAAAAAATGAAGCCTGAACCAAAAAAAGGTATATTAGAAAAGTCTGATTTGTAAAATGGGTTAGGCTTTGGCTTTTTTAAAGTCTAGCCCAAGCTTAAAACATCTGAATGAATGTTTTTTTTAATATGAAGAAACTTATTATTTAAATAAAAACTTAATGTAAGGTATCATCTTGGTTTAAAAAATAAAAACTAATAGCTCTTATTTAAAGGATTTATACTAACACAACAACTCATTTGTAGTTACAACTTTTCTGAATATAATCTTAAAAGTAATAATAATAATTAGCTATGTTATTTATCTCAAGTCTTAAGTAATAAATTGACTTGTTTATGACTTGAAAAAGATGAATAGGTCTGGCTTAAAAAATATAGATAAAAGCCTGAATTTAAATGCCCGATTAAAATACAGGCTCAAGCTTTTTTTTAGCTTGAATTTTAGCCCAATATTTAAAAACCCAGCCCAATGATCAGGTTTAATATCCAGTTAAGGCAAGGCCCATAGGGCCAAATGAAAAGAAACTCAATTTTAAAATTATTAACTATTATTTCATTGGATACTCTAAAAGGTCTAATAGTTACAAATTTTATAATCCATGACTAAATATATTTTTACGAGATGGGAGTTGCCCAACTCTTTAAGGATGTTGAGTTTCCAAGAGGAGAAAGAGTTAAGGATTTTGTCTTTCATGAGGAATATGTAGATATTCCTTTAATTATAATTAACAAAAAATTTTCATACCTGACAATGTTTAAGAAGTCATTCCAGATCATGATAATGTTGTGCAACATCCTACATAACTTCAAGAAATTGTTCTAAAAGAATAAATTCTACAAACTCGAGAATCATTGCCATTAAGGAGATCTACTAGAAAAATAAGAAATGCAATTTTGGATGATTACATTTTATTTCTTCAGGAACATGATGTTGACATTGGAGAGATGGAAAACGATCTAATCAACTTCCATTAAGACGTGGAAAGTTCTAACTCTCAAAAGTGGATTGATGCCATGAATGAAGAGATTAAGTCAATGATGGATAACGACGTATAAGATATTGTCCCATTGCTTGAAGATGCAAAGCCTATTGGTTGCAAATTAATATTTAAGATGAAAAGTCATTTGAAAGGTGATGTGGAGAGATACAAATCACGTCTTGTTGCTAAGGGCTTTACATAGAAAAAAGATATCGAATATAAAGATACTTTCTCTTTAATTTCATCAAAAGACTCTTTTAGGATTATAATGGCCTTGGTGGCACACTTTAATTTTAAGTTGCATCATATGGATGTCAAGATTTCATTTCCCAATAGAGACATGGATGAAACAATTTATATGATGCAACCAAAAAACTATGTATTAGGCAATGCAAAGTCAATTATTTGAAAATTATAGAAATCCATCAACGGGCATAAGTAGACATGTCGTTAATGATATTACAAATTTCATTAGGTTGTTATCTCATTTGATTTTGAGATGAATTTGGTTAATGAATGTATATACCATAAATTCAATGGGAGTAAGCATATTTTTATGGTTATATATATTATCGATGTATTTCTTGCCAGCAATTATATAGGTTTATTGCATGAGACCAAGATATTTCTAGCAAGAAATTTTAATGTTAAAGATCCTGGTGATGTAACCTTTGTATTAAGAATTTAGATACGTCAGGAACGCTCTTGAGGTATTTTTGAATTATCACAAAAGGGCTATATCAAAAAGGTACTCAAAAGATGTCGCATGCAAGATTGTAAACTAAGTGATATCCCTGAGGCTAAAGAAGACAAGTTTAGTCTTCACTAATACCCTAAAAAAGCCTTTGAGGCAAAAGAAATGTAGAAGATTCCTTATGCATCAGCATTAAGGAGTCTAATGTATGTCTAGGTTTATACACATCCAGATATTGTGTACATTATTAGAATGTTAGGCAAATATTTAAACAATCCAAGAATTAATCATTGAAAGGTAGTCAAATGAGTCATGTGGTATTTATAGAGAACAAAACATTATATGCTCATATACAAGAGGTTGGATTAAAGATCATTGGGTATCCAGATTCCAATGCTGCAGGTGTCAAGATAGTATGAAATCTACTTTGGGCTATATCTTTCTAATTGCTAGAGGAGTTGTCTCTTGGAAGAGTGCTAAACAAACACTCTAAGTTCCTTCTATTATGGCAACTGAGTTTATAGCAGGCACCCAGTCACGAGTTGTAAATTATGAAAGAAATTGAATGACCACATAAGATATTTTGTGACAATAAGTCAATAGTTTTATATTCTAATAACAGCAGGGGCCAAGGAAGTCAAAGCACATAAACATTAAGTTCCTGGTTGTCAAAGAAAGAGTACAAAGTGGTCAAATGTCTATAAAGTATATTAGTACAAACTCCATGGTTATGAATCTGCTTACTAAGGGATACCGTCCAAGGTCTTTCATGAGAGTACCTACTCATATGAGTGTTATGTCATTTGAGGATATTTAGTTTTAGTAGGAGTTCGTAATTTTGCATTTTTGTTAGAGACATTTTTCGTTATTTCAGTTATAGATAGTTTGAGGTTATTTTTTACAGAAATAAAATTTGTTCAGTTTATTCACACTCTCATTTTGGTATTGTTTTATCTTACTAAGGTTTATGATGGACCAGTTGAACAGGGCATGTGTAAATTACATTGCATGTAATTTCCATGCTACACATCCATACTTGATCTATGTTATTTAGTTATGTTGATATACGTGATTAGTGATGGATTTTGTTACAATACATGTAATTAAAGCCACATTGGTTCTATGTTAGCATAATCAATGGACAAGATTGTTGAAGGACGCCTTAGCATGAATTTATATGTGTAGATATCTTAATATACCTAATTTTTAATTTGATGATGGGCCTAATTAGAAAATTTGGCAACAAGTGCCTTTATAAAAAGGGTTATAGTCCCAAAATTGTTTGTATGAGAATTTTTTCCTAATACCCTATCGTTAGATAAGAGAGAGTTCATTCTTCTAAGGTTCATAGATATCAATTTGAAAAACTTATAGCTGCAAAATCATTATTAATATGGATTCAGGTATGCTTCCGCATTTAAATAATTCTTCTTGATGATTGAACATGATGAATATTTACTTGGTAGGGATTTCATCAAAATTAAATTTTACCCAAACACATGTATCTCCAATCATTTTCTTAATACATCTGAACCTATTAAAATATGAACATTATTTTTTTTAATACCTCCATACACGATTGATATTAAAATACTCAAAATATCCACACAAAAAAACCTGAAAAATTCACATTAATATTAGGACCTTTGAGTATTATATAGAAATATACAAAAGATAGCGGAATTCACCTCAAAATATTATATTTATGAGATAATTTAAAGTTATACTTTTTATATGATTTTAATTTCTTAAATGATACATGATAGCATTAGTATAACATTAAGAAAAATAATCAATACAGATTTTTATATTTTACATAATACAGAATACGAATTGCATGTTTAATTATATGGACCATTGAATATCAAATACCACTTTCAAAAGAAAAAAAGAAAAGGAATATCAAATACCCAAATCCGTGCTCATTTCTACTCTCGGACATAGCTTTGCTAGACAACAAAATCTCTCTTCAACTTTTTTCTTAAGATCGAAGCTAATTAATTGTAAAGTGAAACTCAGGATTGGAAAAGATTGTGATGCTAAGCTAACAAAAGTTGCGTTCTATCTAATACTAATAGCTGCGTTCACATTGATCTCTGAGACAAAATTGTTTTCACTAACATCTATATCAACATTTGGAAATAATATATAATCTACGCTGCCTACAGCTTTCCTTCAATTCATTTTTAAAAATTTTTCTAATACTCATCTCTTGCGGTATGCATGAAAATGGGAAGTTCACTATCAAAGCATCTAAGGGAAAAAAAGACTTATATAAAGTTTCTTATATCTTTGTGTTTTAATTATAATATAACAAATATTTGGTTGTTTAATAATATTATGACACGTTTGTGATTGTTGCAAACAATTGTTTTATTTTTAAATTAAATTATATATTATTATTAGTTGATTCAACACTTGTCATATTTTAATTATATAACTGCATAACAAAAATATAAAAACCTAAGTTCAGTCCATTCTCAAATATATGATAAGGTGACACTCTAAAATCTGCTGAATTTTGTTGTGATCTTTGTATTTGATATAGAGTACTATAATATAATGTTAAACCAACGCGTGGAACACAAGGATATGGTAATTAATAATGTGAAGCATCCCTATATTTCGCCTGAGTTTCCCATGATTTGCTTCAAAATTGGAGTAGCATGAGACAGGAAATTACAACTTGTAAATATGAAGTTACAAACTAACATACATCGTACAAGCTTGTTGACAACTAAGGTTTTCTCTCCGACAATGTCTTCTCTTTTGTTGTTAGCGTTTGATGATTCGTACGTTCCCATATTCTATCTGCTTTTTCAAGTAAAGAACCAATTTTGTTCCATCATCATTATTATATATATGAGCAATTCTGTATATGCCTCAAAGCTCAGAACACAAGGTATATTACAGCTAAGAGCCTGCTTCGCATAGATGCTAATTAATGCACACAAAATCTCAAAGTGATTGTGATATCAAAAGAATATGAGAGCAGTAATAATTACTATAAATAATTTTAACAAATTAGAGCAATAATTTCTTTTCTACTAGACAGTAATATGAAGGGTTGACGTCTGGAAGATGGTAGGATAGAAAGAAAGAATAGAGAGAAGAAATAGGAGAAGGAAAACTGCAAAATTATGTTTGGTATAATGGCAAAGTTCTCCCTCACTTTTTTTTTTTTTTTTTTTCATTCCACAATGCTAATGTGCTTTCCTTCCAACATGTAATGGAGAGCTCAGGCATTACTAACTAAGAATGACTTTTTTTAGACGATTTTGCCCCCTTAAATTTTGTCTTCAGCAAGTTACGTGTGGGTTCCATGTGCATTCTTTAAAGAAGCAGCAGTGGACTATTCTTTTTTAAGAAAAAAAAGCTTTTTTCCATTTAAAAGATCATAAATAAATATTTTACTTAAAATAATATTAATATTTTAATATTTTATAAATATTTATTACATAATAAAAAATTAGAAAATCATTTATTAATATTTGTTATAAAGAATTTAATATTTTTTATTAAGAACACCTTAAAATTAATTTCAAAAAAATAGTAATTAAATATTTGGTATAATGGCATTTTGGTCTTTTCACTAATTATCATTCACATTCTATCATTGTCTTACAATATCAAACAAAGTTTACAACTCCATTTCTATTTTTATTCTCAATATATCAAACAAGTTTTGGCATTAAAATTATTCTTTCCATTTCATCTTATTCTAATTCATATTCACATTCTCTTTCAACTAAAATATACTACCGCATACTAAATGAGGGCTTTACATTGGGCAAGTTAGAATAGTTATAATCTCTTGTTGGTATAAGTCAATTTCTTTGTCACAAGTTCAATGGGGACTCGGTTGATCATTTGATCTACTAATTAATGGCAAATATATCAGAGATAAATACTACTTATATATTATAATTAGCTTAATAGATTTATTTTTAACATAAAATATAGTTTAGTATACTATGGTTTAACATAATTTCTACTTTGATATTTTGTAATTTAAAAGTTGGTAATCTAGTCGACAGCTGGTCAAACTACATAATATCATATTATTTTTCATCTTATAATTCATAAACTATATGTATTTAAGAATTTTTTGATAAGGAGATTCATGTTGATACAAATAAACTTTAGAAATTGAGGAAGAAACATATACCCTGACTCGGTAAAAAGGGTTCACTATTAATGTAATTCAGCTATATATCCTCAAGGCAAATATAGATATACTCTATATAGTAGTGTTCTTGATTAATCTTGACGTTTGCTTTAAACTTCATGGAATTACTACAAGAGGCTTATTAGTGATTGAAATTTTTTCTAAAAATGCCTTCCATAACAATAATGATACAGATGTCTCGATCTTAAACTCAAAACAATTAAATCATTGCGTTTACATGTCCATCTCCATACAATTATAATATTTTTGATAAATTGTGGGTACAAAATACAAATCATTTTTCAAAACTCTAACTAAACTACTAATATACTGATTAAGATGGTAGAAAGTAAATCATTGGCCTACCTATAAGCCTCATCTACATATATATATATATATATATACACACACACACATATCTTCTTCCATATTTAATGGATTGAATAGTTTTCTATTGTGTGGCATTACAATTAGTTTAATAATTTTAGCCACAGAAGATGAAAAATAATGCAGCCGGCCAGAGTCGGCTTTATGTAATATTTGACAAAAGAAAAGCAATATATATAGGAAAATGGACCTTGATTATAATTTATCTTATCACTTCCAAAATGAGTTTGAAGACTTTCAGATAAGCATGGAAGTATATTATTCCAACGGCAAAGGAAATGAAGGAATCATAGTTATAATAAACTAATAATGGTTAAACCAAACAGAAAAGGACCAAATTGATTCCATGAGATTCGGGCATTGATTCAATTGTTAAAGTGGTAGAAAAATATCCTAATTTTAGGTTATGCATTGATTTTTTCGAAAGGGAGACTGGATCAAATGCAGATTCTTGTTGGTTGGAATTGTCTCTTTGTGTTATCAGATTCAAGTGGGAATCTGCTAAGAATAGCATAGCATTCGCGCTATGAACATTTCAGTACTCTTTATTATTATTATTATTATTGTGGTATTAAAATTTTAGTCAAATTATATTTCTTTAGGCCAAAATGACACTTGCTCTTCTTAATTTAATTTAAGTAATTGAAATTTATATATTTTCGCAATATATATTTAATTATTTAATATTTTATAGTCACGTAATAAAATTGTAATATTATATATTGTACAAAAAAATTAACATTTCTATAGAATATATCGACAAAAGCTTTCTGAAATATATATTAAGATATCAACAAAAAATTATTTAATATATGAAACAAGAGAGTTATAAATATAATCTAATCAAACTGATTTTCATTATATGTGAGATGTTTAAGAGTGTAGTTTGAGAGTTAATAGTATATAGGCAGAGACTGAAGTGATTTTTAGATATCTTTAACATAAGTACACAAAATATCGATAATGTTGTAACAATTAGACTTGATTAGGTTGAGTCTTTAAAATTTAGACCTGAATATAGATTTAAAAAAGGTTTGAGTTCATTTTTTAATTGAATATTTTTATTCAAATTTTTTGGATTTGGCCTATTGGCCCAAGCAACATTTTTTAAATTACTAATATTAGTTGCTATTTAGAGTTTGAGTCTTATTATGACTCGAGCCTGATATCATTCAAACAAGTATGAGAAGTCTTATTACTAAGTTATTTATGCTATGTTCAAAGAAATATTATAGTTAGTTTTTATTATTATTTGTAAAATTATATATAAAAATTATAAATACAAATGAATTATTATATTGGTATAAATTTTTAAAGAATATATATTAATTTTTATTTTTTTAATAAAATAACATGTTATATTAAATTTTTAAATAATAATTTTTTATTAAAAATATAATTTGAACTTTTTAAATTTTAAGGGAAGAACTTAAATCTAGAACACTTCACAAAATAAATTTTTTAATCAAATTTTTTTGTATAAAATTTACTTTTTTTAATCAAACTTATCTAACTGAATAAATTTTTGAAATTATCATTAGGTATAACAGTAACCACCCTCTGGAAAATTTAAAAAAACCTTAGTTGTTTTTTATATAATCATGCGGCAAAAAGACAGAAAAGGATTCCATAAAAAAACGAGTTTGGGTTGGCTCAAGCTGTGCAGCAGCAGCATGGATCCCACAATAATCAAGTGGGACTTATATAATTCTATAGCTTATGCTATCCTCATACTGAAAACAACATAGAAAAACTAGACGAAAACAATTGAATAATACGTACGCCAGCTTGCGGGCCTTCCTGTTTGAGACATATTTTGTCGCCATATCGCTGACCTTCTGCGGTAATAGAGAACCGGTCCGGTAAGGCAACGCACAAAGCCAACAAAAATTTTGCGATTCGATGGTTCAGATGGATTAAACAGTCCAACCAACAGTAAATTTTCCTCTTTTAATTAAACCATACCATTACTCACCTGGCCCTTGAAGTGACAGGGTAGGGACTATTTTCACCATGAGGCTTGCGTAAGCGTCTGGATTCGCCTGCCGGTTTCTGAGTTTGTCCCATTATGCCTCGCTTCCACACACATCCTTAAATTCCTTCATAGCCATTCACCAATTATCCTTCAATTCCTTCGTCTCCATCTTCCTCTCACTGACCCATAACCTCGAAATCAATCCTTTTTGGTCTATTGGCTAATGGGTTTGACTGGAGACGAAGAATCTGGAACCCATGTTCATGGGTACTCCAAAAGTTCTTCCCGTTTCAGGTATAATTCACCGTTCGTTCAAATTGTGCTTATAGGGTTAGTCTGCTTCTGTTGCCCTGGTATGTTCAATGCCCTCTCTGGCATGGGTGGTGGTGGCCAAGTGGACCCCACTGCCGCCAACAACGCCAACACTGCCCTCTACACCACCTTCGCCGTTTTCGGCATCCTCGGTGGTGGCATCTACAACATCCTCGGACCCCACCTCACCCTCGTCGCAGGATGCTCCACCTACGTCCTCTACGCCGGTTCCTTCCTCTACTATAATCACTACCATCACCAAGCTTTTGCCATCGTCGCCGGCGCCCTCCTCGGCATTGGCGCCGGCCTCGTCTGGGCGGCGCAGGGTGCTATCATGACCTCCTACCCTCCGACCAATCGCAAAGGGACTTATATTTCAATCTTCTGGAGTATCTTCAACATGGGGGGTGTGATTGGTGGCCTTATCCCTTTCATTTTAAATTACCACCGTAGCGAGGCCTCTTCTGTTAACGATGCAACTTACATAGGATTCATGTGTTTCATGTCGGTTGGCACTATTTTGTCATTAGCAATCTTGCCACCTAGTAAGGTTGTTCGTGATGATGGGACCAAGTGTACGAAAATTTTGTACTCCAATGCGTCCACTGAGGCTTTAGAGATTCTGAAGCTGTTCATGAACTGGAAAATGCTTCTCATAGTACCTGCTGCTTGGTCCAGCAATTTCTTCTACACTTACCATTTCAATAACGTCAATGGGGTTCTGTTCAATTTGAGAACAAGAGGGTTGAACAACGTGTTCTACTGGGGTGCCCAGATGTTGGGTTCAATGGGGATCGGGTATTTAATGGATTTCAGTTTTAAGAGCAGGAGAATGAGGGGTTTTGTTGGGATTGGAGTGATTTTTCTTCTTTCAACTGCCATATGGGGTGGTGGTTTAGCTAATCAACTCAGGTACTCCGAGCACCATTTGCCTGAGAAATTGGATTTTAAGGACTCAGGTTCTGCTTTTGCTGGACCCTTCGTCTTGTATTTCAGTTTTGGATTGCTAGATGCCATGTTCCAGAACATGGTCTATTGGGTTATCGGTGCCCTCGCTGATGATTCTGAGATCCTTAGCAGGTAATTCATCCAATCCAATCAATTCTTATTCTCATTCTACATAGATCCTATGTACTGTGTCAATTATGAATAAGTACTATAAGCATGTTAATGTTGAGTTTTATTAAAATTTTAAGCTTTTAGTTTGGAGAGCTGAACGAGGTCAACCTTCTGCTCTTAAATCATCTTATGATCTACATCTGATGCGTATTAATAAAAAAAACTACTTCAGACAAATTCTTAGGAAATTTGAAAGAAATCAACGCTTCCAAAAGTCAAGCTCTCATAATAACACTGTCCGAGAACTTATATCCCACATGTCTAATCTATTTAATTTTATAGATCTAGTCTACGTATTGGTGTACTGGGAAATAAAATTCATTACTTTTTTCACATGTGCAGGTACACTGGGTTCTATAAAGGGATCCAAAGCGCAGGGGCTGCAGTGGCTTGGCAAGTTGATACCAGGAAGGTGTCTTTCATGTCACAATTGGTTGTGAATTGGGTGCTCACTACAGTAAGTTATCCATTATTGCTGGTTCTGGTAATGTTCGCTGTGAAGGATGACAACAAGGCTGAAGAGGAACCCACCAAAGAGGTTGCTCCATCAACGGCTGACAATAAAGCCTCTGCCCACTAGGTTGTCATGCAAGTCAACGTAATCCCTTGAAAAGTTCGTTTTGTCTTTTTATTTATTGTCTCATTTACTTTTCCTCGTCGTCATTGTTCAATGGCTCCACGACGACTATGTGTATACAAAACATCCTCTCATTTGTCACCAGCGAAGGCGACAAAGGAAGGTTCAAATTCTCATCCCACGAGGATTTTTGTCTGTTTTGTATATTATAATTTGATAAAATATTTAATACTGCTCTGCCTTAGTCCTTAATTCAAATTATATCTAGCAGTTGAGGATGAAGCTCAAACATATTGGGTAAGATGATCGATATAAGCAAAATGAAAGAATTTTTCTATTTATGCACATAATGCTCAATGAAGCACAAGGTTCACAACATAAAGACAATCCCTCATTCTTTAACTGAATTTGGCTCGAGTACGATTAATTATATAATGGGAATCGCCATCAAACGGTGACGAGAGGTTCATCCACTGGTTTCTCATCTTTCTGGGGTTCCTCCTTTGCTGGTTCTTCTGACTCAGCAGTAGCAGGTGCTTTCTCAGGCTCTTTCTCCTCCTCTTTTGCCTCAGAGAGATCTACCAGAGGTTCATCTTTCTTCTCACTCTCGGCTCCGTCAGTGTTGTTCTCCTGCGTACATATAACAAAAGATAATAATAATGATCAAAATCACCAGAAGTAGCAAGTGTGAATGAATCAAACTGAACAGAGAAAGCGTTATGAAAAAGAACCGGAGCAGGAGCCTCAGGCTGGACTTCGGCCTGGGACTTGGTGGGGGAGACAGGAGGCTGAGGGGCTTCATCGGAAGTGAATTCAGCACCCTTGGGTCTGCTGGCACAGCCTCCCATTATTGAAGATGAAGCTTGAAGCTGGAATAATGGAGGCAGGAACCACCTGTTCACCCTAAGATGATAATCAAGGCCTGAGTTGCTGCTGATGCATGTTGGAGAAGAGGATTATATATATAACACAAACATTCCTCTGAAATCCAGGAGCAATTCTTGGCTTCCATTCTATTTGAGCTGTGACTTTTTCCTACCCACACAAACGTTTGCTTTCTAAATCCTTACATGCATAAAATGGGTTGGAGTTAGTTCTGACAGTTATTGCCATCCTTGGTTGAGGCTGTGATTTCTCAAATAATATATCGGTGTCTTGCTTCAACAAAAACCCTACTAACTATTGACGTCCATTGTGATAATATATATACATATATCTATATATGTGTGCATACAAGATGGATTTTTATGGTACAAATTTATGTTAATTATCAGTACCAATTAATGTTAAAGAAAAAGACATCAAAACTTGCTTTATAAAAATAATATTTGGATGCTCATATGTTATAATAGTTGCGTTAAAATTGATTTTTAGATGAATATAAATATTTTCATCTGATGGTCAAGAGTTTTAACTTAACAGAGTAAAAAAAAATAAATGGAGTATCAAATTTTAGACACAATTAATTACCTTCTTGACAAGCTTATATATGAATGATCCCCAATATATATATATTGCTTAAATATATTTTTTCCATTTTAATTTTTCAATATTTCTGTTGAGATAAAATATATTTATTTATTTATCAATTTATTTTTTTACTTATGTCCAATTAAATGTGGGCCTATCTCTTCATTCTTCATAGAACAACTAACGTGGGGGGCAAATGCTAATCAACTTACTAAGTGTATGAAAAAGCCGAATGTCTCTTCTACAACATTATAATTGTTCAACCCAACTTCCCTCTAGATAAACAAAGACGCCAACATGCATTTAGAGTCATGTTGAATTAATGTTAGAAGAGATTCAAAAGTTCGTTTATACACTTAAATAGATATTTGTTTTGCAAATATTATCATTTGGTTTAATGTTTGATTTTTTACAAAATTAATTTTGCTCCTTCAAATTATGTTTGTGGAGGAGTAAAAGATAGTTATTTTTACATTGAATGAATTATATAGTTGGCAAAAGTTATTTTTTAAATAAAAATTTTTAAATATAAATCATAGTGATATAAAATTATGTTTAATTAAGATCAATTTTAAAAATTAAGTTAATCAAAAATTAGTATGTTAACCCAACCTCAATCCAAACATTCCAAACGTGCATTTAATATGTCTGCACTGATCATTATCTTCTCAAGAATGCCAATCGCCATTTCCAGCTTATAGGAAGCCTCAGAGAGAGGAAAAATAGCCGCTTATGAACGTTAAGGGCTAGGCTGTATATATACCCATGAACACTCTCTTTAACTGAACTGAGTGAAAAAGAGAAACTCATATCCTGTTGTGTGAACACTGAGACTGTTCTCCTTATTTTGTGAAATTTTCTTTGTGTGAATTAGCTAAGGTGGTGTTATACCTCAGAGAGAGGTTGAGGTTTATACCTCTAATTAAATTTGATTGAATATTCTTAGTCAAGTTCCTAATTGGTTCCCTTATGTTGTGTTAAAATTTGTAAAAGTCACCTGCGACTGAATCTTTGTTTTTGGGTTACCAATAATAAAAGCTAATAAGTTGTATCCAGTAGTGTAAAATTAATTTGTAAAAATAATAATATTGATGATTGAAAATCCTAACCAAATAAGCCGAAAGTGGATGAAGGATCAAACGTGAACCATTAGATTTCTTGCGTGTTCTATAATTTATTCTCTTTAGTTTCTTTGTTTAACATTGTCTCATTTCTTAAGATGCTGGTGAACTCACTAATTATTCAATTTAAATTTTAACGATTCACCCCTTTTTACCAACCATTTTTACGCTAACAGTTTCAATTATAAATTGAAATACCAATAATTAAGGATATTGATGAAATCAAAATCAGTCAATTCTCCTTCAATTATGAGTTCATAATTTTAAATGAACTTATATATCTAGTTATAATATAGGGATATAATTATAATAATATTAGTTTAAAAATAATAATATTAAAATTATGTTATTATATTATAACTAAGTATACTAATATACAAAACATTTTAATATATATTAACTTCAGAAAATTAACAATTTCAGAGCGAGAGAAAGGTAGAACTTAGTTGTGGCCTCATTAACGTATTGCAATAATTTGACATTTCACCAAAAGGAAAAATTGTCGTTGCTGAAGTGAGGCGCGGTTGAATAATTCATCGCAGTTCATTTCAATTGTTTTTTATTTTGATACGTACTGGGATATTTAACCTACCATCACTTCACACTCAGATAATATCTCATTTGATCTTTTAGATTTGACTACTAATCTGTAATTGGTGTAGACGGCTTTTGTGAAGAGTTAATTTTCACCTTTGCCCATCCTTATTGATTGTATCAGTATGGTTCATTCCCTCTTCGAAAAAGAAAACTACCCTCAACCATAATAGAGTAAATTTATATTACTTTTTTTAAAATTTTTGGCTAGATTATATTGGATATTTTTAATTAAAAATAAAATTAATCTTTGAGAGTAATAAGTCATTATATAAATGATGAAAAATAGCAATCAATAGTCTTTGTAATCTGTATTAAGTTTTAAATTGGTCTTTATAATTTAGTTTTTTTTAAATCACTCTTCATTTTTTTTCAAACATTTAAGAGTTAATCATTGCAGTTAATTTTGTCTTAACGCTCTTAGTTGACCAAAACATCATTTTGGTCCTCCATTCATTTTTATTTCTAAATCAATCCCACAATGATCTTTTAGTTACTCAAAATAGTCCTCCTTATTATTTGACTGTGAAAAAACAACTAATGTGGCACATTTTGCCGCCTTACAAGCTAATATGGACAAGGACGAAAACCTCAGGCGCAAGTCAAATGAATCATTTGCCATGTCAACTAGGAACAATAAGGACCAAAACCTCATTTTGGTCCCTTATTCATTATCTCATTCTCATTTTGGTCCTCCATTCTTTTTCATTTCTAAATCAATCCCCCAATGATCTCTTAGTTACTCAAAATAGTCCTCCCTATTATTTGACTGTGAAAAAACAACTAAAGTGGCACATTTTGCCGCCTCACAAGCTAATATGGACACAACTGTAGCCTCATAAATGCCACATTAGCAAACCTCTTCAACCTAAGTTGAAAAGAACAAGGTTAAATTTGGACCATGCCCAAAAAATATTAGAATAGAGAATAGCCATACCTGCGAGATCTTCTCTTCATAAACTAAACTTGAAGATGGTCATTGCAAGATCATACTAACCAAAGCCCAATCCCAAAAAATCCCAAGGAGAAAATGCCTATTCTATCTACTCCTACTGACAAACAGTTAGTGTCACAGACCGAGTCGGTGATTAAGGCCAAAGAGTTATGGAGTTCAGTTCCTTGCGAATATGATAATTAGAGAGTGACTATGAGCTACACTTAGGCTCCATGGTGAATGCCTTCAAGCAAGTCATCTTTGTGAACCGAAGGAAGAAAAATTGAGTGTATGTTTAAAGCAAGAGTTTAAAGGTAGGCTTTCAAGGACAAAGGAAGAGACTTAAGTATGGGAATGATATAGGTGACATGGAGATCTGGATGGAGATGAACAAGTTGCTTCGAGAACTCAATAGCATTGGAAATGATGTAATGTGAGGTGTCTTCGCCATGGAATGTTAATTAGCTCAAATCAATTGGATTTCCTATTGATAAGATATTAAGAGGTATTAATGATTTGTGCATGATAGATGAAAGAATGACTTTAATGGATTTCCTTGCAAGAATAGTTTGCCTTATACCTCTTTGACATGCACCAAGAAAAGCATATAAGAAAATATGTAAGTTGAAAAAAAAAAGTACATTAAATCTAATCCATGTAATATAATAACTTTTTTTCCCGAAGCCATCAAATTGTACTTTTAAGCTCCTCAATCCTATATGTCGAAGAATATTGCATTTGCAGGTGATATATATTTACAAACTTTGTCTTGTATTCCTAATATCATGCCAATTAATGCCATGATTAATTTATAAACAAGAGTCTTAAGTAGATATATGTATATATAGTTATATGTAAAACTTATTTGTTCTCTTGCCTATCAAATGAGGATTCTATTTTTGGCCTAAATGAAGGGAAGAAAACTGAAATTCTAAAAGTAGATCAGGCTTTGACCTTAGGTGAAGGGAGATGTATCAACAATGAAAGTGGGTTTTCGTGTCCTAATAACAAAATGGCAATGAATGAAGAGTTAGAAAGTGAAAAGTGGTATTCTTGCTCTTCCCTAACTTTTGATTTTGTTGACGACTATGATTGGGGTAGTATTTGTTAGATTTAAACTTGATTTTGTCCCAATGTATTGTAAGCCATAATCCACACCTTACAATCCAATCTAAGTTAGGTCCATTAATTTAAGTATATTATCTAAAATGGTTTTATTTAATGAAGTAGGTGTTAGTTAGAATATATAGTAAATAAATGTAGAAGCATGTGGTAGTTAGGAGATACATTAAATAAATGTTGGTTGTAGCCTTCTCTTAATTCCTATAAACAGGGGATGGTCATCTTATTATTGTATCAAGCCTAAAAGGCAATTCTAATCGAAGTTTTCATTTCTTTGCACTAGCATTTCTCCTTTCCACTTTTAGAATTTCCTTTTCCAATATTCTAAACCCAAACAACCCTACCTTTTCTCCAACAAAGTGGTATTAGAGCCTAACCATCTTAGAAAAAGATGGTAAATAACATATTTCCCTTTCAATTCCCTTGCTTAACCAAAGACAACTATGGAAGTTTAAGTATTTGTGTGAAGGCTCTACTAGGCTCTCATGATGTATAGGAAATGGTAGAGAAATGTTATAAGGTACCTCAAAATGAGGATTCCTTGAATCCTACCTAAAGGGAGACTTTGCAAAAGGTAAAAAGGAAGGATCAATAAGCACTTACTCTTATTCGCCAATGCTTGGACGATGTCATATTTGAGAAGGTTGCTAATTCATCCACTTCTAAAGAGGCTTGGGAGATTCTTCAAAATGCATACAAGGGCATAGATAAAGTAAAGAAGATATGACTACAAATACTTCGCAGTGAGTTTGAAGCACTTCACATAAAGATTTTGAAAATATTTCTAATTAGTTTATTCATGTATTGGCTATTGTTAATAAAATGAAAAAAAAAAAAGGAGAAGCCTTGAACAATACTCAAGTGATAGAGAAAATGTTTTGATCTTTAACTCTTAATTTAGAGCATATTGTTGTTGCAATCGAAGAATTAAAAAATATTGACACCATGACTGTTGACTAACTCATGGGGTCATTACAAGCTCACAAAGAAAGGATGAGGAAGAAAAAGATGTTTGAGCCGTTGGAATAAGCTCTTTATTCAAAGGTCACTCTCAAAACAAAGAAAGATCGTGATGGAGAATGCAAATGGCAAAAACGTGGTCGTGGTCATGCACATGGTGGAGGTCAAGGAAGAGGAGGTAGAGGCAACTATAATAATTATGAAGAAAGCAGGCATGGTTCTTAAAGAGAACGTGGGAGAGAAAGCAAAAGTCAAAGGTATGAAAAATCTCAAATCAAATGTTTTACCTGTCACAAATTTGGCCATTATTCTTCCAAGTGCAGAAACGTTAAACGTGTGGAAGAGAAAGCTAATCTTGTAAAAGTAAAAGATGTTAAGCTCACTTTGTTGATGACTAAGGAGGATAGTGAATCAAAGAAGAGCATATAGTATCTTGACAATGGAGCAAGTAACCATATGATTGGCGATAAAAGTTTATTTGTAAGCCTAGAACAAATGAATGGATATGTCACCTTTGGCAATGAGTCCAATATATCTGTTTGAGGAAAAGGTAAAATCCTAATTCTTCTTAAAGATGGAAGCCACCAATTCATTTCTGATGTTTATTATATGCCAAATTTGAAGAACAATATCTTAAGCTTGAGGCAATTACTTGGAAAAGACTTTGATATACACATGAAAAATTGTCATCTTTATTTAAGAGATTAAGAATGAACTCTAACAGCCAAAGTGCCAATGGCATGAAATAGATTGTTCCTAATTGAAATTCAAAATGATGATGCCAAATGCTTGAAGGCATGTTTGAAAGATAACTCTTAACTTTGGCACTTAAGGCTTGACCATTTGAATTTTGACAATCTAAAATTAATGTCAATTAAAAGCATGGTCAAAGGATTGCTTCCAATAGATCATACTAATCAATTGTACGAAGGATGTCTTTTTGGAAAGCATTTTAGAAAATTTTTTCCAAAAGAGGTGACATCAAGAGCTAATGAGCCTTTACAACTCATATATGCTTATTTGTGTGACCTTATAATTCCAAGCTCATATGGTAAGAATAATTACTTCTTACTCTTTATGATTTTCCAATAAAGACATAGGTATATTTTCTAGAAGAAAAATTAGAAACATTTGAGGTGTTTAAAATGTTGAAGGCTCTTGTTAAGAAAGAAAGTGCCTATAAAATTAAGGTCTTGAGGATTGAAAGAAGAGGTGAATTCACATAAAAAGACTTCAATGAATTTTGTGACATAAATGGGATTCACCATCCTTTAACAGTGCATCGATCACCACAAAAAAAAATGGTGTGGTTTAAAGGAAAAACAGAATTATACTTGAAATGGTTTGAACCATGCTAAAATGCAAGAAGATGCCTAAAGAATTTTGGGTTGAAGTAGTTGATTATGCTATTTATATTTCCAATTGATGCCCAACTAAAAGTCTTAATGGGAAAACTCCATAAGAAGCATGGAGCAGGAGAAAGCCAAATATCTCACATCTATGAGCTTTTGGAAGCATTGCTTATGCTCATGTATATGATCAAAGGCATTTCAAGCTCAATGAAAAAAGTGAGAAGTACATATTCATTGGATATGAGAAGAGATCCAAAGGATATAAGCTTTACAATCCCATCACAAAGAAGATTGTCATAAGTAAAGACATTGAATTCAATGAAGAAAATATGTGGAGCTGGAATAAAAAGGAGAGAGAAGATTATGATTTCATTCCTTCTTTTTAAGTTAATAAAGGGCAATTAAGTGAAGAAGCTCCAGAGCCTACAAGCTTCCCTTTGTCGCCATCTCCATCTCTAACTAGTCATGACTTTCAGCAAGTTCAAGTGAAAGAACCCCAAATATGAGAAGCCTCCAAGAAATTTATGAGGTAACTGAAAATTTAAATGAACTCACTCTTTTTTATCCATTTGCTAGACGTGAACCTATAGGGTATGAAGAAACGGTTCAAAGCAAAGAGTGGAAAGATGCCATGGATGAAGAAATCAAAGCCATTATGAAGAGCAATACTTAGGAGCTAACCTCACTTTTGCAAAGACAAAAGGCGATTAGAGTCAAATAGGTTTATAAAGAGACAAGGAATGATAAAGGAAAAGTGAAGAGATATAAAGCAAGACTAGTAGTAGAGGGCTACAACCAAAAGTATGGAATAGATTATGATAAAGTGTTCACTCCAATGGCCTGATTAGAGACAATAAGATTAATAATTTCTTCGGCAGCATAACAAAAATGAAAAACTTATCAAATGGATGTCAAATTAGCCTTTTTGAATGGACTGTTAGAAGAAGAAGTTTATATTAAACAACCTATTAGCTATGTTGCAAAAAGTCAATAAGATAAAGTTTTGAAATTGAAGAAAGCCTAATATGGCTTGAAGCAAGCACCACGAGTATGAAAAAGTAGAATTGATAAATATGTTCAAGAAAATGGGTTCCTTAAATGCTCACATGAATATGCTTTATACGTAAAGGTGAATGAAAATAAAAATATATTGTTTATCTGCTTGTATATGGATGATCTCATTTTACAAGAAATAATCCAAAAATATTTGAAAACTTCAAAAAAGCAATGACTTAGGAATTTGAAATGACCAACATTGACCTTATATCTTACTACCTTAGGATCAAGGTTAGCTAAATGGAAGAAGGCATTTTTATATCATAAGAAGGTTATACTTGAAATGTCCTGAAGAAATTTGGAATGGAGAATTGCAATGCGATCGATACTCCAATAGAATATGGACTAAAATTATCTAAGTTTGAAGATGTAGAATAGGTGGACGCCACTTAATTCAAGAGCTTGGTTGGAAGCTCAAGGTACTTAACAATACATGAGGCCTGACATTCTTTTCGGTGTTGGTCTTGTAAATCGCTATATGGAAGAGCCAAAGATAACACACTTAAAGGCAGCAAAGAGAATTCTACAATACATCAAATAACTTCAAACTTATTTGCTATAGTGATAGTGATTAGGCTGGTGACTTGGATGATTGTAAAAACAAAACAGGATTCCTATTCTTCATGAGAGAGACAACATTCACTTGGAGTTCCAAGAAGCAATCTATTGTCACTCTTTCTACATGTGAAGCTAAATATGATGTTGCAAATTTATGTGTTTTCCATGCCATTTGGTTTTGAAATTTATTGAAGGAATTACATATGTCTTAAGAAGAAGCAACAGATTTCTATGTCAATAACAAGTCCACTCTTGCACTTGCAAAGAATCTGGTATTTCATGATCGAAGTAAGCACATTAATACACAGTACCACTCTATTAGAGAATACATTACATGGAAGGAGATTTAAGTAAAGTATGTAAAGTCACAAGAACAAATTGCTGACATTCTCACTAAGCCATTCAAGCAAAGAGATTTTAAAATATTAAAGAGCATGTTTGGAGTTACAAAAATCAAGCTTAAGGGGAATGTTAGAAATAAACTTGATTTTGGTCCAATATATTGTAAGTCATAATCTACAACCTACAATCCAATCTAAGTTAGGCCCATTAGTTTAAGCATATTATCTAGAATTGTCTTATTTAATGAAGTAGGTATTGGTTGGAAGATGTAGTAAATAAATATAGAAGTAGATGGTAGTTGGGAGTTACATTAAATGAATGTTAGTTGTAAACTTCTCTTGAGTCCTATAAATAGTAGAGCCATCAAAATGGGTTCAACCCAGTATAACCCACTTAAGAGGTGGGTTGGGTTGAGGGGTTCCTTTGAGAACCCGTTTAGTATACTTATATCGACTCAGCCCGTTTAACCCGCGAGTTAAACGAGCTAACTCGCGGCCTAAATGAGTTGCCTGTTTTTTTTTTTTAAATTTTTCACTAACTCAGTCAAACGCTCCACCCCATTGCACTTTTCTATTTAAAAAAATTAACCCTAATGTATGTGTTGTGTTATCTCTATTATTTTATAATTTGCCAGATTTGAATATTCTACTCATAATCATATTCTTATTATTAATGAATCATTGAATTATTGGATTATTTTACTTGTTTTAATTCGTTTAAACTTACTTTTTATTTAGTTATTTTTTTTGTTTATTTATATTGATATAGAAATTGATTGATTAAACAAGACATGTACTTTAAAAAAGTCACATTTGAATTTTTATAATTTTTTATTTTATTTTTATTTTTTTAGTGGGTTAAATGGGTCAGCTTGCTTAACCCACTTAGTAGGATGGGTTAAAATTTTCAACCCACCACCTTATGGTGGGTTAAATGGGCTAACTTGTTTAACCCACCAATTCGAGTGGGTCAGCTCGGGTGGGGCAGGTTGACCCACTTTGATAGGTATAATAAATAGGGGATGATCCTCGCATTGTTATATCAAGCTTAAAAGGCAAATCTAATAGAAGTCTTCCTTTCTCTCCACTAGCATTTCTCATTTCCACTTTTAGAATTTCATTTTCTAATATTTTAAACCTAAATAGCCCTATCTTTTCTCCAACAGTATTCTTACCAGCGTCAATGCCTCTTCGACCACAACCACTGACTTCATTTACGACGTCAACAGTTTGCAAACGAGAGCAAATGAAGTGGGCATCTTCGCCTTGTGGTCTTTTGAAATTGGGCTTTGGGTAGTCTTGCAACAATTATTTTCAAGTTTGGATTATGAGGAGGAGAACCTGCAAGTATGGTTGTTCTCTGTTATGATATTCTTAAGGCTATGGTCCAAACTTAAGCTTGTTCTTTTCGACTTAAATTGAAGAGGTTTTGCTGACGTAGCATTAAGAGGTTGTAGTTGTGTCCATATCAACTTGTAAGGTGGCAAAATGTGCCACATTAGCTGTTTTTTCACAGTCAAATAATAGGAAGGATTGTGTTGAGTAACTTAGAAATTATTGGGGGATTGATTTAGAAACAAAAATGAGTAAAGGACTAGAATGAGAATAAGGCAATGAGTAGAGGATCAAAATATAATTTCTATCTAACTAAAAGCCTTAGGACATATATTTATAGTTTCGTTACCTTTTATATAATGCTTCCATTAAGATGGTTGTCATGAGTGAATGAATTATTGGATCTTGGAAGTTAAACATAAAAAGATAAATAAACTACCAATTAGATGCAATTTATTATATTTTTGCTACTAGGATTTTAATAAAATGATATTATGTATAATCTTCCAAAAAACTCAATTATGTGATGTTAAATTGTAAAAATTATATATTTATTTGCAAAAATTATGCAATTGTCACATTATTATTATTATTATTATTATAAAATTACAGATTAATTTTTTCCCCCTCCGATTAACTAGTAGTTTAAATGACATCAATTGACAAGTGTGATATGGAAAGGGTTCAAATTCTTACTATTATATATATATGAGAAGTTTCAATTTGTCTCTAAATGGTTATAATTCATACACAAGCATGAATATAAATTAAATTTAAAAATCAAAATTAAAAATATAAAATTAATTTGTAATCAAAGACAAATTACATAGACACACGTACCTATATAGACACACGCTCACATTCACACCTTTTCCTATTTATTATAAATTTATAGTTTAGCAACTTCAAGATGTGCCAATACTTCCTTAAACTGCCATGCCATTACAAATATATTTTTTTTTTTAATAAACAAAGGCATCACAATAAAAGTTAATTAAAGGTTTAAAAAATAACATTCGGAGATTACTTTATATGATTATTCTCTTTGCTTTAAAATCTTCACAATAATTTGTCTTAATCCATCCGTTTGAGAAATTGGAATATAATTTATAATGTATAGAACAAAACTTGCCTTAAGAACCAATAAAATATAATATTTTGAAATAAACAAGAAATTAAGTAAAGAGGAAAGAATAATAAGGGACAATAAAACAAAGAAAATGGAGACTATAAGGGATTCATCTTCTTTTTTTTTCCTTATTCATTCATGATACAAAGTTCTATTAATAAGCTCACCGTCACATAAAATACAAGAAAACTTATATTTAAGATTATAAATTTAACATATTATTATTAAATCAAATCTGTGATCTTAAAATTTAATATTGATATACAAAGTGAAAAATTTAGACTATAATCTTTTATATTAAATAAAATTTAATTTAATTATATAATTTTTAAAATTTCATAATTTATTTGCTACTTAGTAAATATATTAAACTTATAGTTTTTAAATATAACAGTTCCATTATAATAGTACAACAAAGAGGAAATTAATTTAGGAGTTTAATTAATAAAATATTAAAGAAGATTAATTTATATTTTGGAAGTTCTAGTGTCTCTTGACAACAGTTCTAGTGAATTGTTTATAACAACAAACAAAATGATTGCTTAGATTATATACGCTTCTTTAACAATGAACCAGCTCAGTTCCAGGTATTCGTTGTCTAATTGTTTAACAAAAGCATAATACGTAAATACTCCTTTTCTAAAGCACGTAAATATTCTTTTTTTGGCCAAAAAGCATGTAAATATTCGTCCCAAAAAAAGCATGTAAATAGTTTTTCCTCTTATTGATTCCTTAAAAAAAAAAGATTAACATATATCATCGGGTAAATTTTGTCACACAAGTTTGTTGCATCTAATTCCCAGGGAGATTAAAATATTTTTTATTTATTATAAAAATATTTTTTTTATTATTCTTCTTCACTTATTAAAAAAAGTCATACTTAATCTATTATTTTTTTAAAAAAATATCAAATTTAATTTATTTATAAAATTATAAACTTTAAATTTAATATTTAAAAAAAATAAAAATTATTTAAATATTTTAATAAATAAAAGATTAAAATAATAATTTTATAATAAATAGATAAAAGCTAAAATGATAATAAAGGTAGGTGAACTGCTCAACTCTGAACGCAAAGGTGGCATTCGAACGTCTCTGAGACAAAGAAAGCGACCCAACGCGTAAAACTTGATCCACCCATCGAAGCCAAAGGACGACGGACGACCCATTCCTTGTATGAAAAAGATTCTTTCTTTCCTGCTTCCCTTTTTCTCTCTCTCTTCTCATCGACTCCCAGATCTTCAAAATCCCTCATTTTCCTCAATTAGGGTTCGATTCAATTTCAATCCTCCCATTCTTTCTTCCAAATTGGTTGCCAGTCTTCTTTAAATTTTGGAAATCTTAGATTGGTCTCGTATTCGTTTGGCGAGCTTTCCATAGCTCGCCTTTCCGGTAATTAATCATGGCTGGGATCTCCCGAACCCCATTCTTTCCGTGCTTTTTAGCCGTTGCGATCGCCGTCTTTACCCTCTGCCTCTTTCCCATGGTTCGAGCGCAAGACGATTCCTTATCCATCCTCCAATTACCCTCTGAATCCTCCAAGGAAGGCCAGAATTTGTGCGCCGGAACAGTACCGGCTTCCTGTCCGGTGAAGTGCTTTCGGACCGACCCGGTTTGCGGGGTAGACGGTGTCACCTACTGGTGTGGCTGCGCCGAAGCTGTCTGTGCCGGCACTAAAGTTGCCAGATTGGGATTTTGTGAAGTGGGCAGTGGGAGTTCGGTCTCTCTCCCTGGTCAGGCGCTTCTTTTGGTGCATATCGTCTGGCTTATTGTGCTCGCTTTCTCGGTATTCTTTGGTCTTTTTTGATTACTCACTGCCGCTATTTATGAGGATTTGGTTCGGTATGTACATGATTGGTCTTCTTGGTCTATGAGAATACCTTTCGGTAATCTTTTATTTGGTTGTTGTAAGATTGTGTGCGTGTTGCTTTGTATGCAGCTGAGGGATTTATAGATAATGATTTTCTTTCTTTTGAGATTCTTTTGTTAAACACTGACACGGCGATTCATATATGTGTATATCATTTCTTTTCACTGGCATTGTTGTGGTTTAAGTGAAAGTGTTATTTCGCTACGGATTTCTAAATTTTGATTAAGCATGCCGTAGAATTCAGATCACATGGTCCAATACGGATGGCTTCTCTCCAACTTCTCTGCGTGTTATATATCAGATCTTATTTTCATTGGATAGTAGAGCATATTGTTGTTAGAAGATTACTATAATGTGGTATGTGAAATTTTTCATGTGTAAATCAATTGGAAAATGTAGTAATCAACCAGTTCAGCTAATATTCTTATGCCGTTCTTCGCACCTTGTCGAAGTTAGCTTCAATGCTGTCATAGGAATCCTGATTTTGTGGTAAGGATCATAGCCTTTTTTTCATTTTATTTATCCAGAAAAACACCCGTTTCTTCAATCCTTTAGAGAGAATTCTAGAACTTGTCCCTATATCTTATCCAACTTAACAATTTTAGGTAAATAGCCTTTTCACTATTATTGTGCTGATTTTGTTTGGAGACATGGGGTTATGATTGTACATATCCATCACTATTGTGTTTCTTCTTTGAGTGACTGCAATTTCCTTATCGATGTTGTTAGGCTGTTAGCAGACTTGCCCTCGGTTACCATCCTGAATTTATGCCCTTGACACCTTGGATGATGATCTGATAGGATAGCTCTATATTTTATATTTCCCATGGTCAACTAACAGAAGTTCTCAGTCGCGTAATATCTGTTAAATATTCCTGTTCCTACTACTTGTATCCTTCCATCCTACACTTCACTGTGAACATGTTTTGCAAACTTTTGCTGTTGCATGCTCTATATGTTATATATTCCTAACTGTAGAGTGTTCATTAACAAGAATGGAAACTGATATAAAAAGTAAATTGTTAAAAACTTAGAATGACCAGATATTAATTTTGTGACGTAAATGGAATGTGAAACAGTTGAGAACTGTTCTTAGTTCTTGGCATTTCGGTGCAAGTCTCACTGTGTAGTGTTCTCAAACATATCCAGATTTAAGTGCTTTTGACCCTTTAGCTTGCTAATGGTGAACTGCTGTTCCTAGTGGTTTACTTTTGCTAGTTGTCTTGGTTTACTAACCCCTAGTTTGTAGTGAAAGTCTGGGAATTCCATATTGCCTATGCTTTTAAAAATTACCTGCTGACCGCAGATTAGGCTGCTTGTACAATTTGATATCCTGCCATAATATTATTGACTTGTACCTTTTTGTTGTATTTTCAGACCAAAAAAGAAAACCTTGTGTTGTTTTTCTCTTTAAATATGAGGTGTTTCCTTATTGTAACATGCACTTGGGACGGTAGAGTTCACTGCCTCAAAAGTGAGCTTGCATTATGCGTTTAAAACCATAAAATAGTTAATGGATTTATAATGAGCGCATTATTTAAATGACCTGTCATAATTGTAGATTAGTTTGCCTTTTGCCTGATAATTTGTGGTTATCGCTGGTTTCTTGTTGCTTGTGTATGATTCTGCGTTGTATTTCCTTCAGAATAAATATATGAAGCTGATTTTCAAATCATTTCTTGTTTTGGAGCCTTTAATTATATTAATCCACCGTACTGTTTAATAATCATCTACGCCCAGCGACTACCATTATTAAATTATGGTAATTGGCTATGGCATATGATGCCGCAAAGGCTCTTGTTTAGGGTTTCAGAACTAATGTACCTATGTTCCATATCGAAAGCACCATTATTGGTGAAAATCAATTTTTCGTAGTCAATAAAAAATGTAAATATTGGACACCAAACAGTTTATCGATCAAGTGAAACTTCTCGTAAGGCAGTCTTAAGATATGCCAAAAAGAATTCAACTTATTTCACTTGAATAAAGCTACATAGATGTGTATACGAAATTTATGATGGGTACATAGAAACGGCAGAAAAAATTTTTGTTCCTTCCTCGCAGCAAAGCCTGTTTTCATTGTATTAATGACGTGCTACATATTGAATGAATTTGTATCCTAACCAAATATCATTGCTGCAACAAGTACTAGCAGTAAGACATCCAGTTAAATTTTGCTTCCCTCTCGGTTCTAAATTTCAGTAAAATCCACGAACTTGTAAAACCAAAGGAAAAAAAAAAAGGTGAAAAATGAAGATTTTACTTTAGGCTGACGCGTTTTGAATATTAGGCTATTCCTTTTTCTGGGGGCTCCGAAGTGTGAACACAGGTTTGCCAGTATAATTTCGGCTCTCATCAGTCGTGGAAGCAGTTGCAGGGTTCTCGTAGTTAGGGTTAGCGGTTGAGCTCTCATCCTTATCCTCGACAGAGGAATCACCTTCCTCTATTTGTCCTGCTATTGAACTGTGTGTGCTTCCATTAACTTTATCATTGGAAACATTACCTACTAGGCTTTTGTACATAGTAAGAGCTTGAGCCATCATGTTAGCAGGGTTGGATGCAGAGCTAGGAAGCAACATTGTTGTGCCCTGAGGGAAAAAGTAAAGAATAAGGCATGGAACAAGTTTTGACAAACAACTAGTGCAATGCCAGAACTTGTATATTAAACTTGTACCTCCTTGGCTATGTTACTGAAGGCTTGAATATATTGCTCTGCGATCCTCAAACTTGCTGCCTGAAAACCAAAAGACAATATTAATGCCATACCATGAGCTTTCGATAAAGTTACATATGCCATAAAGAGAAAACTTAAAACACCAGGTGGCATCACCCAGAAGGATTTTCTTTTTCAACTTCAAACATGGCCTTAACAATAACATATAAAACACGTGTATGCTATTTTATATCAAGAAAGCAGACATTACAAGGGAACTCACCCCAAGACGGTGACCCTGACACTGATAGAGTGTGGCTTACAAATATAATTCTCAAAATTACTCATTCAGTCCATCTGGCTGGAATACTAGCTTATCCAGAAAGTGTACACACTGAACATTCACGCGATTCCACACAAAATGACAAACTAGAAATTCTGAACTGACATGAACCAATTTTGAAGCATGAGCAACATAATAAGCAACCATGAATTAAACACATAAAACGGGCAGTTCACTGCTAATACAAGATCTAACATATGCAACATGAGCGAACTAAAGAGCCTCACCTCTAGTCCTCCATTTTCTTTCAGGGTCTGCGACACAAGGGCAAGTCCTTCAGCTGTTGCTCTGGCTCTAGCAAGGATTGCTTCAGCCTCACCTGAGGGGGAAAAATTATTAATTATAAATCTCTAAACATATCAAAGGAAAATGGCATCACAGTAATATAACATCTGTCAAGCTCGTCAGTTGTCTCCTTCAGAGCAGCATTGGTAGGTGAAGCAAACAGAATTTGAAAGCATGTCAGTATGAAGCACGGTTAACAAGGACAAGCCATGAAGAAGAACATAGATTAACTACTCAATAAGAACTTTAATACAACCCACGGTTCAACATCCTCTGGTCACGCAAAAATAATATATATTTTACTAAAAAAGAATAACTATTATGAAATGTCAAATGAAGGGTTAGTAGAGCATGTTCAGCAGGCAAGCTCTGGTATCAAGAATCACATAAATGATATTGCTGTAAAGTTGGAACTGATAATAAACCTTGAGCTCTGTTAACTTGATCCATCTTTGCAGCTTCTGATGCTAAAATTACGGAACTCTTCTTTCCATCAGCAATGTTTATGTGGGACTGTCTTTCTCCTGCACAACATTGACGGTCAAGCTATAAATACGAAGCTAGAAACTGGATGAAAATTTACTAAAATTAGTTTTAAAATGAGATATAAAGTAGAATATCATTCCTGAATCCCTGAAGAATTGAACTTATCCAATTGATTACCTTCAGACTCAAGAATTTGAGCTCTCTTTTTCCGTTCTGCTTCTGCTTGCATCTCCATAGCTGCTCTTACTCCACGAGGAGGAGATATATCCCCTGAAGAAGAACGATGGTAAAAGTAACATTACAAAAGCTATCCGTGAAATAAGAACTTAAAATCTTCCAGAGATTCCAAAACTTACTTATTTCATATCTAAGACACTCCAGACCCCAATGTTTTGCAGCCACATTTATGGCCTCCTGCAACAATGTTGTAACAATTAATCATTACCGCTTGACTGTATATGATAAATGAACCGTTCTGTTATTTCTTTCTTTCAGACAAATGTTGAAATCCTAATATTCTTTCTTTCTATCTCCTATTAATGGTACCTACCAAATAAGCACCAAGCATGTTTAGAACCTATGATCCAACTTTGAAGCTTGTTTCAAATGGTTAATTTTTTCTTTTTCTGAGACAGCTATTTGTTTCAAGTCTAATAAAAAAGCATTCTATGAAAGGTAATAGGCGAAACCAAATCCCAGAGTATGATTAGCTTCCGAGAAGGATATATATATACACACGAAAAGAGAGAGGGAGAGGACTATAATATTTTATGGAATCTTTGCTGACATCAGAAATGATGGACATGTCGCTCGTAATTTCCTGAATCCAGAGACAGAAACATGCAGGGGCATGGAGTATGGGGGAAAAGAGAGAGGCATATTCAGATATTAGGATTTGCTAACAGTAATTGAAGTGAGCAAGATGCAACTAACGGATAGCTGACAGCAGGGGTTTGAAAAAGAAGCACAACAAGAATAAGGTATGGAATTCACGTATAAGAATTAACAGCTAGAATACTAATCCAAATACTATTAAAGGCATGGTCTACATGAGGATACCCAAAGATAGAATTCGCCATTTTAATCATTAAGTAAACAACATTAAAAGAAAAAAGAAACAGAATTCAACTCTGGCTGTCAGGGACATTTGGTCTTAAAACTATCATGTAGTAGTACCATATAAATTTCTTATGGGAACCCACAAATTTCTCAGAGTAAACTATCTTGAAAACTTAAGCTACGTTTTGTGTTCAATAAAATGAAAATCAATTTGGCAAGATTGATTTTCCTTTTGACATTTGCAGCTAGCCGATAGAAAATAAAATATCAGCATGCATTGGTAAGGCACAGAACAGAATTTCTGGTTCCCCTTTCTTTTAATTATTTTGATTTGTGATTTACAGTTTTCCACTTCCACTTCCACTTCCGATAAAACCCACTGGCAGAGTAGAACTTAGCTATCCCTGTAATTCTCAGCGCGGCCCTCTTTAGACACAATACCCTTTCCAACAAATCCACAGCTCCATCTAAAGGCACATTCTGTCAGAACTAACCTATGTTTGTCTTGTACAAGACTACCTCCAACTAGATCACAATTTTTAAGTTTACCTTGCAATTGGGTAGCTATATGTTTCATTGTAATTAAATTAATTCTGTTGGTGCTGCTCTTAAACGATAACAGAACACATAAAACCAGATCCCTGATCTAAAACTCACCACTATCTTCTCGTTCAGCGTGTCCCTTTCCTCAAAGGTCTTGTCAAGAGTAATCTTACCAAGCTCGCTGCGCATTGTTGTTTGCGCGAGCTGAATCACTGCATAAATTGGGTTTTCTACACCATAAGAAGCCAGCTTAGGATCCACAATCTGCGCCCAAATATAGAAAAAGCCAAGCAACCCATTATCCACTTGTATCAAATTAACCACCAAGTCAATTAGAAGCAAACTAATGAGCACCTTCACGTAGAGCACCCCATCAATCAAGATATTGACATTATCCTTGGTGATGGCAGACTGGTCAGGAATATTAATGGCCTCTTCCTTGAGGGAATGTACATAAGCTATCCTATCAACGAACGGAATCAAGAAATGAATTCCTGAAGGGAGAGTTTTAACATACTTGCCAAATCGCTCGATAACAAAAGCCTTCTTCTCGGGCACAATCCGAATCCCCCAGTTCACAGGAGGCGGAATCTCATAATTTCTGACAGAAAATACTTAATTACATTAATTGTCAAAATAACCGAGATCTGTAATACGAATATTGGGGTCTAACGATTGAAACCATAAATTACCTGGAGGCAGGATCCCGACCGGCACGAAAATAACGAGCGGAGGTGAAATGAGTGGGGAATCTGGGATAGGAAGCGCGTGACAAAGGGTGATTGGAGAACAGAAGGAAGGATTGCTTAGGAATGAGATGCGAAGGAGAAGAAGTTGAAAGAGCACGGGAAGCTGCCGAGTGGCTTAGTTGATTAAGATAACGCAAGGCGTTGTTCATTGAAATGGTTTTCCAATTGCGACTCATTGGATTGCTTCGCTTATCTCTGCAATCTCGTCGTGCTTTTGAATGACGCTTGCTGGTTCAGTTTTCAAGTTATGGGAGGGAGAATGTTATAAAGCCCTAGTAAAACCTCCCCACTCCTTTCAACGCAAACTTTGCCTTGCTAATCAAGCCAAGCTGTGCCCAAGTGTCCAAAGTCGCATCATATTCTAACAAAGACTCTTTTAATAATTTTTTTTTATGTTTACATTTTTTTAATACAGTTTAATTATTTCAGTTATACCTATTATAGACTTGTATAACTGTAAGTTAAAAAGTTACGGTTAAGAAATTCAGAAGGAAAATCAAAGAAAATGAACCGGTATAATTTGGTTATAGGTAATATTTGGACTGGAACATTGACTCACCTAAATGGCTGCAGAACAAAATTCAGCAATCTTACCAGTTGAAAGTTCTGACTCCATCATATTCCATCTTGGGTCCCATTTGGTCCAACCGACGAAATCAATGGGAAAGGGAAAAGAAAAAGATTGAGAAAGAAATAGAATGAAATAAAAATTTTTAATATAAAATCTTGTTTGATAAGGTTAGAATGAAAAACTGAATAGAATCTAAAAATATGTTTAGTAGGATAAAAATGATGATAAAAAAGTATAATCATTTATAAAAAATGTCCAAAATGCCCTTGATTATTTGAACTTACTTAGAGCCGTCAAAACAAGTTTAACCCACCGAGTGAAGCTCGTTTAACTCACTTAAGAGGTGAGTTAAATTGAGGGGTTTCTTTGATAACCTATTTAGTATACTTCTATCAACTTGGCTTGTTTAACCTGCGAGTTAAACGAGCCAACTCGCAGGTTAAATGAGTTGCCTGTTTTTTTTTTAAATTTTTTACTCACTCAATCTAACACTCCAACCCACTGTATTTTTCTATTTAAAAAAATTAACCATAATGTATGTGTTGTATTGTTTTTATTATTTTATAATTTGTCATATTTGAATATTCTGCTCATAATTATATTCTTATTATTAATGAATAATTGAATTATTGAATTACTCAACTTGTTTTAATTTGTTTAAACTTGTTTTTTATCTAATTATTTTTTTGTTTATTTATATTGATATAAAAATTGATTGATTAAATAAGACATATGCTTAAAAAAAATTTCATTTAAATTTTTATAATTTTTTATTTTTTATTTTTTAATTTTTTTAGTAGGTTAAACAGGTCAGCTTGTTTAACCTACCAAATAAAATAAATAGAGATTTTCAATCTATCACTTTATAGTGGATTAAACGAGTTAACTCAATTAACCCATCAAGAACCCGTTCAAATAGGACGGGTTGACCATTTGACAACTATAATGTTACCCACTGTACAAATCGTTCACATCGCAAGGTTCATTTTGGTTCTTCCCTAAGTGACCCATGCCTCCGCTCTCGCACCGAAGATGACTAACAGTGAGAACGACGTCGTCTACTTGCCTCCAGTGATCGACACACTTGACGCACAAGCATTCCACCTTTGATTGGCAGCAAGGTCTCCATCACAGGGGTTCGTAATGGCAGAAGGGGCTGAACATTCGTCGACGGCCGCACCTGCAACCCATCTAGACGATGTCTCTAGTCCTTGTCGACAGCGTGTGATTTCTCCATCTCCAACCCTTTCTCCATCTCTAGCACTCTTTGAGGGGTAAAATGGTAATTTGGTATGTGTTTTTCAAAGAAATTCGTACCTTTCCTTGGGTAATCTGATGGAAGGGCCTCTTAGTATAAATGGGAGTCCACTCTCCCATGGAAACCACCCTCCAGCATACCAAACGCATCTGCAAGGCTTTCCATCAGACTTTCTCTTTCTGTTTCTGCCTTCTCAACTGCACCAAACATAGCCTTAGTTCATTATAGTATAAGGTTTTGTTGTGAGTAATTCTTCTATTTCATGCCTTGCTTAAGATGAGGATGGTAAGGTGACTCTTTGGGTTTTCTACAAGTCTATGAGCTTGCTCTTATTTTGGCATTTGGCCTCCTCAATTCTCCAATATAAAAAAGAGAAATACAAATTGGATCCTCCATCGATGTTTGTTTCACTTCTTTTTTCCCCTTTTCAAAAACCTTCAAGATCACTAAGACAAAACTCATTCAAATTTTTAGTCCTCCATGGCAAAAAAAAAAAGACCAAAACACACTTGTTGAGGTATATTTGCAGCAACTAATACATGCATTTCATTGCAGCAAATCAAGTCGACCTCCTTTTACAATTGATTTTGGTTGAGGAACAAATTATTTTGGCTGTTACAAATCCATTTGAATAAGTTCATCTTGGTCTCCTTTGCCACATTGGACTGTAGACTTGGCTTGACTTTGTACATATAAGACACTATCCCTAGTAATGCCAAGGTATTTGGTATAGGAAAGACATAGAAAGAATTAAATTGAAATGAAAAATGGTGGATGAACAAAAATGAAATCTGATGCAATATTAAGGGAAAAAAAGAGTGATAATTATATGTTATGGGGAAGTTGGTGTTTCTTATTTATAACGTAATTAATTATTAAATATAACTAAATTATATAGCAATAATTTTTTTAAATAGATTTATTACTATAATCAAAATTATTAATTTCTGCTCACAAAATCTTTTAATAAATTATTATATAATATATAATTATCAATTATATTATAAATAGAGAAGGCAATGTTTTTGACAATATGTCATCATCACTATAAAAAATAAACTTTAGAGATACGTTTTGATCGAAGGGAAGGACAAGATATGAAATTATAATTTTGAGAAATCTCTTTTTATAGAATATATCTAGATTAAAGCTTAAATAAGAAGATAAACAAGAAAATTTATTTAAATCCAAACTAAAAATGTCAAAACTATAATTCCACTTCCTTTGCTTTTCCTCTTTTTTCCTCAGTCAATAGACATATTAAATATACTTAATCTGTAAAAGATATATCATAAATAAATATAAATGTTAGAAATAAATTTCACTAAAATCCTAATCTACATTTTTCATAAATTATTTTTCAAAAATTCATCAGAAAATGCAAGAGTTATGATAAATGGTGCTTCATGTTTTATGACTCCTGGAACCCCTACATTATGAGCAAGAGCGACTATAGTAGATTGTTCATTTCATTTGGTTGGACATGAATGTGCATCATCCACCAAGCCACTTCTGGTTTTCCACCATTCATCTATTGCTCTTGATGCTTTTTCATTTTTGGAAGAGCGAAATTTCGTTCATCACGTAACAAACGACTCCACATAGACTAGCAAAATATACACTTGCTACATAGAGGCTGAAAAGCTTCTAAGTTCTAGGATTAAAAACACCACTCATCTTATGTCCCCTTTCATAAATCCATATTCACAAAACTATTCTCACACCCTGCATACAACATCAATCTACCATCTTTACACACAGAACTAAATACATTTGCAGCGTTTTGAAACTCAAATGCATTACATCAAAAGCTTAGGTGCTACCCTATCCGCATAAGAATCATAGATACTGACATGAATACACAACACAATACAATATAATTTGAAGTGTTGTGCCATATTTAACACCAATCCAATGAATACCTCACTGCTGTTATGGCTTCACTTAAAGGTAGCACAAGAGTATGTATTACAAAGACCAGAGTTGGCGCTGTTATAGGGGAACAAGGCAACAGGGCGACTTCTTGGCAAATTAGGAATGGGTCTCTCCATGTTCAGAAACTCCACCACCTGCTCCATACATGGCCTCCCTTTGTTCTCATTCAAAGTGCAAAGCAACCCAATGTCCAGCACACGAATTGCCTGCTCCAAGTTTGCCAACGATCCCATTCTTCTATCCACCACCTTCACTTTCTCATCAATCTCATGCAAGCACCAAGCATAATCCAGCAAGTTCCTCTCTTCTGGTTTTCCCTGATCTTGCTCCACCCTGCTTCTTCCAGCTATTACTTCCAACACAAAAACACCAAATTCAAACACATCTACACCTTGACACACGGCCGACTCAAATTGCTTGGATTCTGCTTCTAATAGCACAAACCCAAAATCACCCAAGATTGCTCTGAAGCTCACATCGAGAAATACACTGCTACATTTTAAGTTCTTGTGGGCTAGTTGCTTAGAGTGGAGGAAGCTCAAGCCATCAGCTACGTCTTTTATGACCTTGAATCGACGAGTCCATGGAAGAACACCTGCCCCGAACAGCCATTTGTCAAGGCTGCCATTTGGGAAGAAATCATAGATCACCATGATGTCTTGGCTGTCTTGGCACCACCCTCTTATGGGGATCAAATTGGGGTGGCGAAACTGGCTAATAGATTTGATTTCCTTCAACAATCGTTTCCTATGATCTGACCCATATGAGTTTAGGAACTGAGATGAGAATCTTTTCACTGCAACTTGTATGCCATTAGGAAGCTTCCCTCTGTAGTACACGCCTCTAGAATCACTACCCAGAAGCTCTATTTCACTGTAGGATCGAGTGGCAGCGGAAATCTCAGAGAAGGTGAAGCGACGAGGCTTATTAGGGGGCCTTGGAATGTTTGATTTTGCAGCATTTCTTCTGCGCTTACTGATAAAGTAGAAGCTGACTAGAACAGCCAGAGCCAAGGCCACTACAGCCACAAAGATTAAAAAGCTGCGAGAAGGTTCAGATTTAGTAGAATCATTAGTAGTTGCAGAGGCACTCTGAAGTGAGATTTTACCCTGGCAGGTTTCAGATGAAGGGAAGCGAAGAGAAGCTTGGGAGGTGGAGGTGAAGTTCCAGGAGAGTATGTTGTGGATTTGGGTATGGTTTCCCGTGGAAGCAGAGAACCCCACGAACATGTACTCATTTAGAAAAGATGACAGATCCAGAGATTCTGAGAAGATAGGCTTGGAAGGGTAATCTTCTTGGTTTGCTAGTCCTAGACGAATGTCCATTATTTTTTCGGGACCATTATAGGTAATCCAAGCACGGTGAACAAAACCATCCTTGAGGGACACTCCAACATCAGAAACATTGATGACTTTAGTGGATACTATGCTCCCTAAATTGATGCCAACATGGTTGTCGTTTGGATCTCCGAATTCTGGGTTCATTCTGGTGTCAAATTCTACCGCCACTTCTTTGTAGTTGTCCTGGCAAGCATCGTTGAGCATGGCAAGCCACGGCCCTGGCCTTCCCACTGTGAACTCGTCAGGGACGATGATGAAAGTGAGGCCACTACCACCATAAGAAGCATTTTGGTCAGAGTTGAGCTGAAAAGAGAAGGTGGTTTCGAAGGAAGCAGGGGTTTTGGTTTGTGGGTCTAGCAGGCGAATTGGAAAGGAGTAGATGCCTCGTCCTGCTTGATATCTGATATCAGAGGACTCCTGGGGAATTTGAAGAGCACCCTTTTCTTCTGAGAGCTTGGCACTGCCTAGGAGCTTCACATCATGGAGAATTCTGGAATTATTGCTGATGCTGAAATCTGGGAAGGAGAAGTGCTTGGTCACGTTAATGGGAGTGTCATTGGATGAATAAGCGAGAACTGGGTGTTCCCCGATTGGGACTAGAAGAGTAAGTACGCATAATGAGCAGAAGTTGTAGCAGAAGGAAGCCATAACAAGAGAATAGAAAAAAATGAATTCCAATGGTTCAGAACGATGATAGGACTGTTGTTACTGATATAAAGTTGGGGAGGAAGTTGCAGATGGAGCAAGGAAGACGGTTTGTGCGTTAGTGGCTACTGATTATTAGAGAGAAGAGGAAAATGCAGAAGCTGACTAGATATTGAATCGGACACAGCTGAAAAATGAGTAAAAGATAAAAAGAAATTGGACAGTTCCAGAAAATAATTTAGAGTAGTAAAAAGAACAAGAGGAGACAAACATGTGAATGAGCAGGGAATATAATCAGGGGGTAATTGATGAACTGATTTACACCATTCTTGAGAGAAGAAAAATACAATTTAAATGATTACGATGATAATAAATTAGGTGAATTGTCCTGTGGGGTATGGCTACAGAGGAATATGAGGCGCAAATTGGATTATTGTGACTTCATTGGACCAAACTTATTTAAATTTATTCATTTGGGAGGCCATCATTGAAATCAATCATACCATGTTCAGTAACCCCAATTGAAAATGAAAGCAAACCAAATCCAGATTTCTTTCATTCGAGTAGGGACACGTCATCTGAACGTTCTGCCGTGCATAATTTTATTTAACAAAGCCAATCATAAGCGTTTCACCTTGTGTTCATAGTTTAGAATTTGATTAGAATAATATGTATTATTTGAGAGGAAAGGTCACGAAACCATTTCCAGACGTGAGCCTCACTAGTCACACAAATGAGGCATGAGGTGAACTTTGGATCCTCTCATTTATTATTATTTTTTTTTATGTTTATATTATATTAAAGAAAAACATATTGAAGTTAAATAATATCTATTGAATTCAAGTGGCTTCTATATTTATTATATATAAATAATGTAGGTTTTTTTTAATATGAGAGCTTCATTGATAAATAAAAAGGTTTTATTGAGTAAATCGTCAACTTTTCATACAATAATTTTTCACATTTTTTATACATATATAAAGAATTCTTTAAAGTGTGTAAATATTTTTTAATCAATAAAAAAAATAATAAAATAAATAATTAAAAAATTAATTAATTACTTTTTAAATCAAGAAATTTTTAAATTATGAGAATTTTTTTAGAGTGAACAATGAATTATATTTTGAAGTTTCAAAATTCTATAAAGTGAGTGATAAAAGTAATAAATTAATGAACTATCTTTTAAATCAAAAATAATAAATATAATTTAACAAGGTCTAAAATTAAAATTAAAAAAATAATATATGGTTGAATAATTTACGATGATATTCTCTTAATGAATTCATTGTCATAATTTTTTCCTTACCAATCTCACATATAATTTTATAAACTTTTTTTAATTTATTATATTTTCTTTAGATTACAATATATTATTAAATTTAATTTTTTATTAACACTTATAAATATCATTGATGTAAATGTATTGATATATAATAAAATAAATTAATTATTATCTAAACCATGTAATGTACAGACAAATAAACTAGTCTTCAAATAAAACTTACTGCTCAATTACATTTTACTCATTTTATACTTATTTCTCTTATATATAATAAGAAGAAAATAACGTAGAAACCAAATCTTATTTTGCGAGGCTTCAAGTTTTTTGTCATTAAACTTGTTTTTTTTTTTTTTCAAGCATTTTAGGTTTACTATCACCAAATTAAAATAGCAACAAAGGCCTCAATCATTCACAGTTGTTCGTGTCTCTTATTATTATAATCTATGTATGCATTATAAACAATGGGACTCGCATGATTTTGTTTCAGCATCCTCCTAAAATTATTTATCCAATCTCTATTAATGATAGGAAGAATTCAAGACCTAACCATTCTACATTTCTTCTAAAAGATTTGAAAAAAAAAAAAAACTCAATTCTTATAGATAATAAAAAATATAAATGTATTGTTTAAGACAGATTTGATTTATTTGGATAATTACATACTTATATTCTTAATTTTTCTCACACGCCTTTATCTCCTTTATTTAAAGTTTTCTTTCAGACACTCGAGTGTGACATTTAGCATGAAAATGACACATCTATACAAGAAAAACAATTCCAGCACGAAACTAATCACATCTTGCTTTCCAAGGACCACACAATTTTAGTAAGCATACAGCTTTGAAAATTAACCAACAGAATCATTTTAGCACGCCAGAAATATCGTAGTGCACTGCATAAGGTTCTCAAAGGTAAAGAGGAATATGATTATGGGCGAAAGTTATCACAACCGCAAGTAAAATTACAAATCTAAGATTTGATTTAAATTAAAGAAGACAAATTCTTATTACAATTCAATTGAGCAAATTTTTATAAATGAATAAATTAAATTAAAAGTATAAAATAAAATTATATAGAAAAGTTAAAATTTTCAAAATTTAAGAAGACAACTGTCCCTGTACCCCTGGATTTATCCCTCTGCTACAACTTGAATTTGAACATTAATGAGGAGTTAAAACTAAGTTAGGATCAAATGTTTGAGATAGCAACTTACAAGCATCTTAAGAGACCTGTAAAACTGTACTACATGAATTGGCCATTTTGAGAGTAGCATACTCCTCTGATCGGAGGGCATGAAGGACACTAGCTAGAAGACAACTTAATTGTAGAAGTAAATGCAGGAGAAAGTGGTGACAACAAATGGCTCATAGTGTCAAGATTTATCAAGGGCCGGATTGTGACATCTAGGGTTCTTCAGTTAGGCATTATGGTAAAAATTTTGGGATTTAACGTAAATATTAGAACGGTCATACGGAGAAGGCAGGTAGTACTGGTAAAGAGACTCATGGTGTTTATGAAAAGAGTTAACATAGAATTAATCATAAAACTCTATAATTGGTTTGGTACTTGAAAATCGTAAAGAGATGTCGATAATATATGACATTGTTATAAAAAAAAAAAAAAAGGAAATTCAAATGATGGTTGACAACATGTTTTTATTTATTGTTGCTTTTAAGTTTATAAAACAATATGAAGATCTAGGTTTTAAAATTTGTAGATTGAATTGGTTAATTTTTGGAGTATATGCTTAGGATGGTAATCAAATTAAGTGTTGGAATAATTTCAAATTATTTTGTAGATTAACATTAAAAGAATAATTTTGTGTGATTATTAATTAGATAATTAATATTAAATCAAATCAAGAACGGATCAAATTCTTATTAATATTATGGGTAATTTATAATAGATTAGATTAACCATAAATTTATTGGATAAATATTATAACCTATAACCTACTGTTAATTAATGATTATTTTATTGGATCATTGATTAAGAGCTAGTAGAGAGAGAATAAGCTCATCTAATTGAGTTAATTAGAAAAAACTTATTTTGTTAGAATAAAACCTTATTATTTTATTAAGTTCCTATATAAGGGTGACTTATTTGGCAATATTTATAAGTGACAAGCTTCTTCCTTTGGCAAGCTCTCTTTCTGATTTTCTCTCCTAAAGCTCTCTTACTTTATGGACACTCGGTTCCATAGGTTTCTTCCTTTGGCAAGCTCTCTTTCTGATTTTCTCTCCTAAAGCTCTCTTACTTTATGGACACTCGGTTCCATAGGTTGCTAGTCTCTATAGACCCATCAAGTCATGACTAGTACCTTATTAACCCAAAGTTGATGTTTATTTTATGCAACATTATTATGTATAATTATATTTCAGTGTGAAAACAACTTGCTTAGGTTGACTTGTTGCATGTGGCTATTTGAAACAACTCTTGGTTCAGAACAATTTGCTATGCCAATTCATTGCCTATGACTTAGTGAATTATAACGGTCGAGTTCTTTAGAGCTTCATAAAGTGGGTTGAATTATGTTGAATACTTACATAATATAACTATAGCAATAATTGACAAGGTTGGTATAGAATGGTAATAGAAATATTTATTATACTCTTGCAAAATCATGAAAATAGTACTTTCGTCGTTTAGACATTTACCAATAAGTAATTTATGTTTCAAAATTTAAGTTTAAATTTAACCATAATTTAAAATTAAATTACATCATATCGATAAAAATAAATTAAATTAAATAGTATTGATATAAATACTTAGTACTAAAAAAATACCAAATATAAACTCCATTGCAACACCTTTCTATGGTTTGGAATAGTAATATAATGATATTTGATTTCCTAATTATCATCTTGCTTCTTTCCAACTTATGTCTTGAGGAGTTTGGACATTTATATTTCTAAAATTGAAATACTATATATAATAACGATTATAGAATGAACATATTCATATAAGAGATACATATCCCAACTAATTTATACTAAGGTCTTGTTTGCTTAGGAGAAAAAGTTTATGGGAATGTAATTGTCATTCTCTCTCATTTTCAATTCAATGTTTGGTTGATAATTTTAAAACTCAATCCCTAAGGGAGTTTGGATTTCTTTTAATAACAGAAGAATCTATGGTCGTCAACAAATATAAAAAATAATATTTTATACTGCAATAACTAAAAATTCTTCAGTTGTTGGAGATGTTCCATTCTAAACCTTTAAGTAACGCCCACTCCCTGTAGATTTGGCTTCAGCAATCCTACCTTGGAGCTAAGGAGCCTTAGACTTTCCTGGGAATGAAATCAACAAAGTCCAAATTGCCCCTATAATATCAGCCAAGGTCGAAGTCTACTGCTAGGGACGAAGGCTGGTTCTGGTCGTCGGCGAAGACAGCGGAGGAACGAGATCGGCGACGTCGCTGGCGAAGATAGAGGAGAGAGAGATCAGCAATCGATGCATAGACAACAAGGACCAAATCTCCAACCGGCTTCAAATCTTCCATTACCGAAACACCATCAGTGGCTCCTGCTTCTCCGCCTCCCAACAACGTCGCTATCGTGGATAGAGTCACACTCTTTGGATGTGTAGTCGCCGTTGCTTTGGCTGCTGGTTTTCTGGTTCAGATCTGATCCATGGCCATTGTCGATTAATGGTGTTTTGATGTTGATTCATGGTTGGTTTGTTGATCTGCTTCCTATTCATTGTGTTTGCTGGAGATTTGAGTGAAGAAGATGAATCGGAGAAGAACGGAGAAGCATGAAAAAAGAACGGAGCAGATGAACAGTGCTATATGAGCAAAATTGCAGAAGGTAAATAAAAATTAAACGGTAAAAGGAAAAATTAAAAAAATTATATAAAATTTAAAATTATTATTATTATTATTAATTTTTTTATTTTCATATCAATAATTAATTTTCAGTAACAATAAAATTTATTGTTTTTATGAAATATTACTTTTAATTTTTTTGACAATAATAAATTTTTAATAATAAATAATAATTAAATTTTTTCATGAGGGTAATATTGTCATTATATTAATCTTCATTCATATTTTCATCCTTTTTTGTAATATCATATCAAACACAGCTTAATATTTAATTCCATCAAAGGCTATTCCCATTCTTGAACTTAATCTTATTCTTATTCCCACTCATTTTAGCAATTAAACAGGAACTAAGTTTTCAACATAAATAATTAAGAAACAAATGCAATTTTTGTCTATCACTTTATAATAAAATTATTATTTTGGTCTTTCATTTATTAAAAATACCTAAAATAATTTTTTACTCATTAAAAAATATCACCTTTGGTCCTTCATTATAAAAAAAATACAAAATTTAGTGTTATAAATTTAGGATTTACAATTTGATAAAGAGACTAAATTTGATTTTTATTTTTTAAAGTAGAGGATCAAATATGATATTTTCTAATAATTGAAGGACCAACATAAAAGTTTTGTGATAAATGAGAGACTAAAATTGCATTTTTCTTGAAGAACCAATCTTGCATTATAAACAGATATATGTGACAAAGAGAGAATTTCAATATTCCCAAGTTTTCCTCGTTTAATGGTTGATGTAAAAAAATGGCAAAAATGCACTTTTACTTCCTTAATATTTTTTAGAGTTCCACTTTTGTTCCTTAATTTCATTTAATTCTAAGTTAGTTCTTTAACTTTAATTTAAATTTTACTTTCATCCTTTAATTTTATTTAGTTCTAATTTAATCTATTAACTTAACTTTAATTTCATTTTTATCCCTTAAATTTATTTAGTTCCAATTTAGTCCTTTAATTTTACCGTAGGTTTTACTCGTCCCTTAATTTTATCTTGTTCCAATTTCACCCTTAATTTTTAAAACTTCTAAATTTTTTTTCCTTATAACACCATCAAATTAAAATCTTTTAAATAGTTAAGCTTTGTATAAGTTAAGAGTTATGATGACCAAAAACTAAATTAGGTAAATATACCAAAATGAAAAAAAAAAAACAAATATTATAACAAATTTAGTTATGTCACAACCAACCTTTCAGTAGAAAGAATAAAAAAGAGAGGTGAATTGATTCCCAAAATAAAATCTCGAAAATCAATTCACTGGAATCGCTACTAAAATTTTTAAAAAAAAAACTTTGGAAAACCATTTTAAAACAAAAGGAAAAGGCAAGGTAGTCTATGAAAATAGATATGGTTCGAGAATTTATTTGAGTATGGAAAAAGTGTTAGGCATTTCATAACACCTCTCCATAAGGACAGTTACCCTAAATTAGTCAAGTGAAATTAATGTTATATGACCTTAAATTTATTTCAATTGCCCTCTACTAACACGCGTGCACATTAAACAAAGAAGACAAAAACAACAATAATGAAAACAAAAAAAAATAGATATTTACAAAGGGCAAACTTGACTTAGGGTAAGAGCCTAGGGCTTATGTACCTAACGATGGGAATCAAACTCCACGTAATTCAACCAAAATACTTAAGATTGTTTGGTGGTTTTATATTTTGGTGAAAAGAATAGAAGAGTTGAAATTAAATAAATTTTCGTAAAGCAAACGTGATTGAGAATCAATTTGTGTGTTTTAATTTACAAAATTACTTTAATATCACTCCCTTGTTCTTTTCATTTTATTTTTTTATTTTTAATTCTTTTGGATATTTGGATTTTATTTTAATTTTGAAATTGAATAAAACTATGGTGAGAAAGAATTTTTGGGATTTTTTAATTGATTTTTTTACTACAAATAATGAGCAATATAAACTATCTTTATTTATTTTGGAATGGTTTCCTCTCTATATTTCAAAAATAGATATTAACTTTCAAGACCTAAGGAGACTAAGGATCTTATGTGGCCTTTGCTAGTTGATTTTCAAGTACCTAAAGAAATTAACGATCATGCGCAGCAACCTAAAATGCAAAAGAAATTATTTGTGATTTCTATTTCTATTTTTGGAAAAAGAACAAAATTGATGACATTACATTAGCTTTCATGGACCAGATAAAATTGGGATTTGGTTGGTATGTTCCGATTCACAAAATCAATATAATCTCACTCTTTTACTCTCTTCATTTTTTATTTTTTATTTTAGTTTTTTTAGGGTTTTTGGAATTTCTTGAAGAAGTAATTTATTTGGATTTTTATTTTAATTTAAAATAAGAATTTTGAAAGAAAATAGAAATATATTTTTTTTGGATTTCTTTTGGTCATTCCAAGGAAGGTAATTTTGAAAAATGAAAGGAACTTTTTGAAAGAAGATATTTATTTGTATTTTGGTTGAATTAAGAAAGCATTAAAGAAAAATATTTTTGTTCTTTCTCGATTAATTTTATTAAAAACATGAATTGGGTGTGAGTCATTAAAACCTAAATTTATTTTTAAAAACATGACTGATTGGTATTAGGTAAAGTTTAAGGAGACGCAAGGTCTCATATGGCTCCACCGATCGACTCCTTAAATGTCAGAGGAGACACTAGTCTCATGAGATGATTAAAGGACCGAAAAATAAAAAAAGAATAAACAAACCAATCTATAAATTTTTTTTTATTTTTGATGAACAAAAATTTATTTTTGGTTTTTTTCATTTGTCAAATTATTTTTTTATTATTTCATTATAAAAAATGATAAAAAAAGAAAAAAGGGATAGAACTTTAAAATGTGCACAATAGAACCCACCTTAAATGAACATCAAATATATACTTGTTCAAAAATAATGCAATCACTTCATGGTAAACCCCACATAAGAAAAATAACAAATAAATTCATGCATTGTTATATCTTCATTCACGAGGTTTCTACAAATGCAAGCAATATCAAATACTATAACTAAATATATTTATTCAAAAGTAATGCAATAATGTTATGCTATACCCCATATGAAAAGCAAATAAGCAAATAAATCCATGCATTATTGTCAAGTAGATCTTCATTCCTTGTAGAGTCATCAAAATGGATTCGACCTACTGGGTCGAGCCCATGTAACCCACATTGGGTTGAGGGATTCCTTTGAGAACCCGTTTAGTATACTTCTATCAACTCAACCCGAGCCAGCTTGCGGGTTAAACATGTTGCCTATTTTTTTAAGAAAAAGTTTTCATTCACTCAGTTTAACGCCTCAACCCACTGCACTTTCTTATTTTAAAAAATAAACCTTAATGTATGTGTTGTGTTGTCTTTGTTATTTTGTAATTTGCCAGGTTTGAATATTCTGCTCATAATCATATTCTTATTATTAATGAATCATTGAACTATTAGATTACTCTACTTCTTTTAATCCGTTGAAACTTACTTTTTATTTAGTTATTTTTTTGTTTATTTATATTGATATATAAATTGATTGATTAAACAAAATATATGCTCAAAGAAAGTCACATTTGAATTTTTATAATTTTTTTAATTTTTTGGTGGGTTAAACAGGTCAGCTCGCTTAATTCACCAGGTGAGATGGGTTAAGATTTTCAACCCACCACCTTATGGTGAGTTAAACGGACTGACTTGTTTAACCCACCAACTTGGGTGGGTCAACTCGAGTGGGGCAAGGTGGTCCACTTTGGCAACTCTAATTCCTTGGGGATCCCACAAGTGCAAGCAACACCCAATTCCATTGTTTGAGGTTGTTATTTAAATTTGATGCCTATAAAGCTATAATAAAATGAAGAGATTAAAAGTAAAAAAATAAAAAAATAAAGAAAACTAAAATTCTTTTACATCATTTGAACGCATTCAAATTAAACGTCAAATACATATGAAGGCATACCAATGTCAATAAGTCAAAGTTGGGTTTCTTGATGAGCAAGAATCACTTTCAAGTTGTCCCTACCATTCCAAGATGAGATTTTTGTTTTTTTTCCATATAAGATATGAGATCAAGGCTTGCTTTACCATGTTCTGTCAATATTTCTTGCTTCTTTCTTCCTCGATACCTTTTCTTCAACTCCAGTATCTGCATTTTTTTTTTATGTCTATGCTATCTTTTCCTCAGCTCTCTTTCTTTGTCACTTTCTTTTCCTTCTTTTGTTTCTCTTTCTCTTCATTCATTCATTTCCTTTCTTTAGGAGCAGCACCACCACCATTCCTTTTCTCCTTCTTTTTCGACCACTACCCTTAACTATTACGAGAACTAAAAATGGTGAGACTAGAACCCGTTCGATCAGTACCTTCGGAACCACTGTCTGCCATTTACACTTACACCACCTTGGTGCAGTGGAGTCCATGCACTAGAGTTCCTTTGATACCTGGATCAGTTCAGAAAGACCAAGGTTTACACACAACTTTGTCCCTTATTCGACCACTTTAACCTTCCTACACTATGTCTCTGTCTTCTATGTCTCTTCATGTCGTCAGCTTCCCTCGAGGCTTTCTTTTTTCTTACTAGGACTCATTCCTCCAGCTCTCATTCTTTTTCTCTTTCTATCTCTTTCTCAATCTCTTAGTCTTTCTCCCTTCACTCTTGGTACTCTTTCTCTTCTTTTTCAGCCCTCACTCTTCCTCTCGGTCTCCTTTTCTACTCTTCATCTCAGCTGCTCCGTTCACCTTCTAGAACCAAACTGCATGTCTTTGTTTTGTGATAAGTGAAGCAAGTGCTTTAGAGACTCCTTCTCTTCGCTGTGGCTCCATGCCACTGGAGCTTTGCATGTACATCTTAGTAGCTCACCACCGCTCCCCTTTCTCTTCCTCCTTCTTCCAGCACTTACGGCTTCTCTCTATCTCTTATCGTCTTTCTCTCTCATCGCCATTTTTTCTCTCATTTCTTAGGATCCTCTCACAGTTTCAGCTTAGTGTTCTCAAGCTATCTGAGCCAACTCCTTCACGATCTCCTTTAGTCTCTCATTTGTCTTGGCTTTCTTCCTTTCGCTCTTGGCTCTCACTTTTTCTCTCGATTTCACCACACATATAGGACACTCTTCTATTCTCTCGGTTTCTCCTTTTCTTGTTGTCTTTTAGGATCTTCTCATGATTTCAACTTAGTGTTCTCAAGCTCTCCAAATCAAACTCTTTCACCATCTCCCCCTTTTGTTCCTCGGGCTCCTTTGTTCTATGGAAAGGTCCATTGATATACACCCCTTTCTTTCTCGGCATACTCCCCTTTTTGCATTTTAAAATCTTGAAAACACGGATGAACACTTCTCTTTTACCTCTTTCCCATACTAGCATGTGTGTGTGGGTCTCCCTAAGTGGCATGCGGGCAAGATTAGCATGTGTGTGGTTTCTACGAGGGGCATGCAACATAAGCATGTAAGGATTTGCATTTTTAACAACATTTATTGTTGGCCTTTTGTTTTGTTTTGTTTTGTTTTGTTTTTTTTTTCAATTTTTACTTTCTTTTATTTCTATTTCTGATTTTTATTTTATTTTATCTTTTATTTTATTTTTTATTTTACTTTTCATATTTTTAATTTTGTGTTTTGTTTTTCCATATTTGATTTTTATTTTGTGACTTACTCATTTTATATTTGATTAATTAATGAATTAATTATTAATTTTTATTCTTATTATTTTGGGATAGGGTGTTCATAAGTTATTTGTGAAATGATAATATAAGAATTGAACCTCAAAATAATAATTTATACAATTTATGGAACTTTTGCAGGATAATGAAAAGTAAAAAATGACAAGGAAAATAAATAATTTGAGTAATTTTTAAAAATTATGGCCAACCTAAAGTAAAATAAAATTAAAAGACATAAGTGAAATTTAAGATAAAGTTTGTATATGAAAATAGAACCAAATGAATTTAAGGAATTAAAATGAATCTTAGAGAAAACGTAAAAGATGATACTATAACCAAATAAAATAAAAAGATGAAAATAAAAATTAAAAAAAAATTAAATGATCAAATTAATATTAAATGAAGTTAAGGTATACAAAGAAAACTTAAAATAAAATTTTAAAAAGTAAAATTGCATTTTCACCAAAAAAAATTTTATAATCATTGATTCCTTAGCAAATTAAGCAAATAATTTTCTCCCTCCGACTTATCATTTAACATTGTTGTAACGGTCAAATGTTCAATTCTTTATTAAATGTTCTTTATTGAATGTTAAATTAATTGTTTTTGGTTAATTTCTTCATTCACAACTTTATACCTTCTAGGAAAAAAATATTTAACATGACTTTTTAAATAATAGATGAAGGATATTGTTATTTTGTTTTTAAGTTATATTTAAATGGAGTATTATGAATAGAATGATAAGAAATAAAATAATTAATTTAAATAAAATATACATTTAAATGTTTTTATAAAGGAAAAGTGAAATGATAAAAAGGTATCCAAAATCCTCCCAATCATTAAAATAACCAATTTTTCTGTCCTACAAGAATCTCCAATAAAAAATAATAATAATAAAATATTTTATTAACATTAAATTAATAAAAATATATTAAATTAATAAAAATTATTTTTATATTTATAAACAGTAATCTCCAATTACTTTAGAGAGGATCTATGTACACAAAATTAGGGTTTAATAGTAAAAAGGAGTGGGATTACCGTTATACCCTTCTTTAATTTAATAAAACTAAGGGTTCTGCGTCGAGAAAAACTTCATTCTACAGAATGCTTCTTCCCACGCGATATTTTCCACACGAAGGCAGCAGTGATTGGAGCACAGCCGTTTGACGGCAACACGATACGTTCTTCATTCTTCCGGCGGTGACGACGGCAGCGGCGTTTGGCTTCCACCAGGTTCTCTTTCTCTGTTCATTCTCTTTCTCTCTCTCTCTTCTATATAGAGTACCCGGTGCTTGTCGGATCTTCTCTCGGCTGTACCCACTGTTGTTTTCCCCTTGTTTTCGTTTGGTTCAGAGCATTGTAGGAACAGGTTTATCAGTTCCGCCACATTTTGTAATTTAAGGAGAATTGGAACTTGATATCAGTTTTAGATTGATGGTGGATGAATGTAACTTTAATATTAATTTTCTAGTGGTAAGCATGTCTGTGTCTGTGTAGTTTAAGTCACTTGCAACATGGAATCAAAATAATTTAGAGAACATCAAAGTTCTCTGAGTTTGAACAGAGAACATGACCCTTGGAACTCCTCTTGTCATGCATATTCTGAATATTCTTGTATTTTAATCTATTATGTGAAACGCCCATGTTTCCTTATTAAATTCTAGGATGTCTGATCTCATAGTGGCAGGTAAATCATATGGAGAAGCTCATGTTTTCTCTTGGAAATGGTAGATGATCTAAATGAAATGTTTGTGTTTGCTGATATAAAATCCATTTTCTATTATGATTCTTTTACGTTTTACTACTCACCCATGGATCATTGAAGATTGCATGGGGGTTGCTATGATTTTTAATGATTACTGCTGTGCACAGTAGAAAATTTGGATTGATAAACATTGGAAAGATTGAAATTGTGTTCATAATTCCTTTTATGCTCACCAACACGTCATAAGCAAAGGATAAGCAAATATTCAATTTGTTTGCACAGTTGCTCTGTTAACATAGTATTTTTACCAAACTTTTGTCTCTAATTTAATTTGCCAAGAATGAAATTGTGAATGATGGCAATTTTGTTTGTATTTTAATGACTTTTAATGACTAAATTAAATGAATAAAAATGTCTTTTAATGACTAAATTAAAAGATTTTATATTTAAATAGCAAGTCATTAAGGACTTTCTTGTCTGTTGAATTAGTCTTCCATATTTCCATCTTTAGCAGATATATGAGAGAGACAAAGAGTTATATTAAATTGCCAACAACATTTGTTTTTTCATGTTTTGTTTGATGTCTTCATATGGTAGCTCGTTTATATACTCAGTTATAATCTTTATGTGTACTTGTTATGTTTAAGGAAGTAAAACATCTTTTTTCAATTATAATCCTTAATAGCTGCAAAACATATAACTTCTCCACTTGAAATAGATGGTAGGTCAAAATATGATGTCCAAATACCTCTTCTTGCGACATCTATTTTTCATGGCTACTATATAACTTGTTTGCTTAGTGGCCATATGGTATGTAACCCAGAAACAACGTAGAAGAAATCAAATTCCTAAATTCATAAGAGAAGAAAGAGAACAAGCACGAGATGAGCTAATGAAGCATCTAGGAGGTAGCGAGAGATGTCGTGATATAATATGAATGGGCGTAGGGGCATTTTTAAACTTGTGTGTTATATTACAAAGAAAAGAAAATTTGTATCAAACATGTTATACGGCATTAAAGAAAATTAAAATGTTAAAATCTAGTACACAGTGAGTCCTGTTTCAAAAATATAATAACCTAGCTTGGATGCCAGAGCAGAGAACAAAAGAATAAGAACATTTTTTTTGCAAAGTTTAAGTTAAAGTCCATACCCGATGTAAATCCAAATTAGTTTTCGAGAAAACATGCAGACATAACCAAGAAATTCGTAATTTTATGAAGAGATCCTCAAATGCCCCACATTTGTTGTACAAATTAAAATATGATAACACCTATAAATTAGTTAAGGAATCATAGGATTGGATATTGACATGGAGTATACTTAGATAGAGTAAAACCTTTGATTACTATCTATCCATAGAATAATTAGAACAGATAAATAATGCTTATTATGGTTTTTCAACAAATTCTAATTTTTCAACTTCAGAAACGCGCGCGGGAGCTAATTGCGGAGCTGAAATTGGGCCTTTGACGTGAATAAAGCTAGGGTTTTGATTGGCAATTCCGTGAACATCTAAGAGCTTTTGAAAAATAATATTAACAAGATTGAACATTAAAAAGGAAAGTTGGCATACCTTGTGTGAAATTTGGAACCCCCAGAGAAAGAGAGGAAATGCAATGCAGATAAAGAAAGTCTGAGACACAGAGAAAGAGAAACGAGCTGCCAAGGAAAAGACAGGTTTTGCGGGCTATGAGGAACTCTTAGCTTTGCTGATGATGATGATGATGCCTTTGTTTCTTGACCTAAGAACTTTTTAAATTTTAATTTTGTAAATGATAATTCTTTCATTAAATTTCTAGTCCAAAATATTAATACTAATATGTAGGCCAAATTATTTAAAAAATAAAAATAAAATAAAAGATATTAATCTGTTTCCTTTTTAGTCTATAAAAACTTGAAAGCTTGAATCTCATGGTGTCCATTGCAGACTACGTCTATCACCATGTCCAATCTGAGTCAGTGGTATCATGCAGGGTACAAACAAGTGTTGTCACAGGCGCTTGCCTCAGTGCTTGAAGCGCTAGCGCCTTTTTGGCAGTCCAAGCGAGCGCTTTTGTTAACTTATTAAGGGTTTTTTTACTTAGGGTTAGCTTAAGAAGCCTAGCTGAAATGTTTTAAAATAGACAAGAATATATAGGAAACCATTAAACCTATTATTTAAAGCCTAGGCCCAGGCCAACCTTAGAAAATAAATATATACTAATTTTTAAACCCATCCTTTTGGAGCCCAGTAGTGCTAGTACTACATCTTTTGAGTTGTAAAGTTGACTACTTAACTTTTTACTTTGATATATAGCGTAATGACTCTATAAGTGCACTTAATATTATTGTGAGTCATGACTTAATGATTATTATGCTTGAAGGTGATAGCGGTGGCCTAAATTAGTTCATTTGATGATTGTTATGTCTCTTCTTGACTTGATACTATTATATTTCTAGCATTTTTCCTATTCTAGCACCTTATTTCACTCGAACAAGTGCCTTTTTGGTGCCTCTCGCCTAAGGGTTTTAGATGTTTTGCCTTTGACTGCATTGGTATGAGCATATGGTGGATAATCACTTCCACTCTGGGAGATTCCAGAGTTCTGAACTGCTTGGTATCTAAAGTCATCGGTTATTTGTTTTCCATTCTGATATTCATCATTATTCTTATTCTAATCGTGACCTACTAGGGTACTTACAGTATATTGTACTATCTAACACTATATTAAAGTTGAGATTTTTGTTATTGCTGATCTATTGTTGTCAAGCTTATAGAACACCCAATGCCAATTAAGCTCCATAATCACATAATGTTTCTCTTAGAAGCACTTTCACTATGTAGAAATATTTTACACTATATTAAATTTGGGATTTTTCTTTTGGGTTATTGTTACTTTGTATTTGCAAGTTTTTAGCCGATCCATTTGATAATTAAGCTCTACAATCACAACCACTTTAATGTGTATGTTAAAAGTACTTGTTGATAGTGGCATAGTGCTCTTCAATTTGCTGGCCATGTAAGTTCTTATATTATTGTTTTTACTTTCTAGGTTGGATTATATATGGTTATGTTGATCACGGCCCCAAGAAGTTGAGATGAGTGTTACAGATCCATCGAAGAAAAGTGCTATTCCCCAAATTGTTAAGTTGGACCAGGCATTGAAATTGGTACATGCTCTTTTTCTTGGTTCCACCGCAGGTTCCTTTGTACTAAAATTTAGTGGATTGGGTATATTTGTATTGTATGCTTGTCGAGTGATATGCTTCCCATATTTGGTAGTGAATTTTGTGGGATTGATGTGCATGAATGTATAGTATTAAACTAGGAAGTATTGATATAAGTACAGACATAGGACACAACATTGACACTGACACTGACATCATGATAGGACAAAAATCTTAGGTGTCAATACATAAATTTAAGTATCATTTAGTGTTGTGTCTAAGTGAGTATTCAATACATGTCCAACATGGGCACGCCTCTGTTTTTGAAGTGTCTGCTTTGTAGGTATTGAAGTAGCAGATGTTTTCTTTTATACATATGATGAATTTGTAGGGATTAGTGATTGACTTGCAATTTGTTAATGTCTTGAAAACCTGTTTAAATGAAACTTCCCCAGTGCCCTTTTTTGAAAATGGAATAAGAATTTATTGATAGGAAGAGAATTTTACATAAAGGTATTAAGATAGAGGACAAGAGATCCTCCCCCAAAGTAAAAAAGAAAAGAAAAGAATCAGGCTCTGATGTAACTCAGACAATACAAAAGCAAAGTTCAGAAAAAACAGAACAGCATAGCTTCATCAACGCCCTTCTGGGTAGGTTTTAATATATACTTGTAGGCATAGCAGCCACAGAACTTACAGAACAATACACAAGAAAATAGCAAGTAAAAGGCTCATAATCTATAGAACAGCACAGACCACAAAAATGAAACCTGTAACAACACAAGGATGCGATTGATAGTCTCTAGCTTTCAAAGGCTAGAGTCTTTCCCAAGGAAAACCTCCAAAAGATCTTTGTTTCCACGTTAAGTTCCTTTATACAAATTAGTGAATTCGGTATATTTGTATTTGTATGCTTGTCAAATGATATGCTTCCTATATTTGGTAGTGAAGATTGATGTGCATTCAGTATTGTATAAAACTAGGATGTATTGATACTAATACAGACATTGGACACACTAGATTTGTACTCCTCCTATTGAGGACTAATTCTCTATTAGATTTTGACACTTAAGAAAGGAGCGTAAAGTGCTGTGGAGTTATATTTTCTCTGTTGTCTGGTGCATTAACTTGAGTGAATTGCTTGAATATTTACTTGTATGTTTTCCTAACTTCTTTGAGGGTTATTTTATATCTTACTTGTAGAAGGTCTGGGTTGCTTCATTGAGCTGATATAATTTTTACGTTTACTATTTTCTCTCTGTTAGTTTTCTGTCAAGCAGGATTGCTGACTTCCTTTTTTTCTCAATGAAAATTCTTTCCAATAAAAATAAAGAAATGGAAATCTGGAGAGGTTGGCGTATCCTATAAAATTTGGTGTTGCTAGTAACTGAGTTCTACATAATTTTATACGGTCTAGCTATAATAATTTAGACATGTCCAGAATCACACCTTGCTGCCCCTAAAAAGTTAATGCGAGAATATAGCCCATTTGCTACATGCTTATCAACAAAACTGTAACTGTCACGTATTGTCTCTGAATATGACACCCAATGGTCTTAAAGAGTTTTGCTGAAAGACAAACATGAAATTTGTATTGATATAGTTGGTATATAATATTTGGTATAGTATTTGGGCTCTTAAAACAAATAGTTAAAAAGAAATTGCGCAAAATATATATTAATTTTTTAACATTGTGATTGTCACAAACTGGGGCAAAACATTTCCCCCTTAAATTCCTTTTTGCCCAGGGTTGGGATCTTCAGGTGCAGGGGTTTGACCATGGGACAGAGAGATCTTGTATGAAATATTGTAAATTTTTGGTACTGCTGGTTATTACTTGTCAAGCATTCTGATTGGCAGGCTGAATTATGGGTAAATAACATGAGCAAAGTTGAAGATGAACCAGTGGAAGCTGACAAAGAAGGTCGACCTTCTGGGTTAGTACTCAGTATTACCTCCATCATTAAATGGTTCACCATGTTAGCTTTTGCAAGTCTAAGTCCTGTAAATAATTTTCCATGATGATAACTATTGTTACACTTCTTACAGGCTTGGGCTAGGTGCAAAAGTTTCTCGCCAATCCAAAGTCGGGCCTTCAAATGACCCTGTTGAAAGGAAATTACATGCCAAGTTGGATGCTAAGAAAAGAAAAGCTGCCCAATTTGCAGAAGATTCTAGATCACCTGAATCTGCAAGAAATAGTGTTGATGATGATAAAGACGATGCAGATGAAGATAGTAGAAGTTGTGCATTTGTAAAGAAGGCAATACGTCCTTTGCCCTCATCAATACTTGGAAATAAGAAGAGGAAGTAATATCAACTATTTCATAGTTGTTTCTAGTTACATATACAAGGTTATATAACTTATGAACTGCGTTTGGCTTGATGGCTTCAACCAAATGCAATGCATTTAGGAAAAAGGTCTGCAGGTATTGTAATTTTTTTGGGGTAATGGTATTTAATGTAATTTTGTAATATACTTCAGGAGACTAACAGCCAGTTGCAACCTTGTGTTTGTTTAATTAATGCGGGAGATATAATTTGTTGCATATTCCAAAATTTGAATAAATTTGCTCTATCATGTATATGAAATACTAATTTTGGCATAGTACTAACATTGGGGGTTTGTCCAGCAATCTTGGGGATTTTTCTAGCCATCAAGTTTGTGGGCTTGGGACGACAAAAGGAGTATAAAGTTCTTAGGCCATGTGCTTTGTGGTATATTTGGTTAGAATAGAATGCTGGAGTGTTCAATCAGCAGATCCTTCCATTGGGTTTCTGCAGGCTAGACCTTGTGGATATCCAAAGGAAATGGAAGACGCTTTTGAATTAGAGCCTGATGGCCCAAATGTCATCATGGGCCAACTCAGAAGACTTATTTCAGAAAAAAGGACGCAAGGGTAAATAAGGGATTGAGCAGAGGAATAACAACCTCTTACATAAGTTGTGGCAGTGATGTTATAGTTGGAAAAGCAAAAAAATGATTCACGAGTAGATATACAAGGTCTAGGCTGTGAGGACGGGGAACATGGCTCCTTCATAAGCCTTCTTATTATCCTCAGGTTGGCATCGCCTGGAAGAGGACCCATTCCTTTCTTATCACCCCACCATAAAGGTGACTACTTTTGTTTGGACCAAAGTGAACACAAGTGTCTTCAAAATATAATACACTCTTGTGGTATATCCGGATATGGGTATTATTATTCTTGATGTTGTTTGCATTACACCATCTTCTAAGCAACTGCAGCTACATGTCTTCGGTTCTTTGCTTCCTCCTTCTTACACGTGTGTACATTATGCACTTATTTGGTGGTTGAATAATCTCATCCTTTTAATCTTGCAGACTTAATACTTTGGTCTCTTATGCATGCTGGCCTCTTTATTTTTTACGACTTTAGCATTTATTTATTTTTAAAATGTTTAAAAAGAATATTGTTGGTCAACTCTATTACAACTTGTACTTGAAATGGTTTTGACACTTCTCATGTTAACTACATTCTACTTTCACAAACCAAATGTAGTCCCGTGTCATTAAACAAACAAAATTAGCCACTTACTATTCAAGTTCACCACTTATCCTGAAGTGGCTAATGTGAAAAATATGATGATTAGCTAAATTCAAATCTGGTTAAAGTTGGAAGTGGCATCGATACCACTTGAAGTATGAATGTTATGAGGCCAATATTGTTATACTTAATTGATCCGTTATAGGATTAGCTATTCCTTTTCGAGTAATTATCATATGCTATCAAGAATATCATGTTCTGGATTATGATTAGACCTAATTAGTAGGTTAGACTCATAAAAATAAAGCCAAGATTTCCTTAACAAAAGAACCCAAACTTATAGTTTTAAACAAGGTTTTTGTTTAGGTTTTTATTCCTTTTTTTGGAGACAAATCTATCGAGTTAAATAAACTTTTTAAAGTTATAATCAAATCTATTTATTTCTTAGAACTTGAAATAGTCTATATAGTTAATAGTTATTATTACTTATATGATTACATATAAAAAAGTTATAAATGTAAATTAGTTGTTATATTAGTATAAATCTTTTGACTGATCGAGTACTAGTTATGTTTCCTTTATCATGATATCACATCACATTTATTTATGGTTTTATGTACAAGTAAGTTGAATTAAAAATGAACTAATCACATTATTAAATTCATATTTTATATCTTTAAAATTAAAATAGTTTTAATTTTAATATCTTAAATTTTAAGTTACATTTTTATATAATAATTAATTAAGTTTGTCTTCAAATAATAAATTTTTTCTTATTAAAATATTAATTCAGACTTTCGAACTTAGGCCTAGTTTTAAAAAAAAATGCGAGCCCGTCCCATTTTACAAGAGAAGCTTTTTTAATTAAGTTTTTTTCATTTAGACTTTTTGAATTAGGTGAATTTTTTAAGTTATGATCAGATTTATTTATAACATAATAAATAATACTACTTCAAAAATTTCTAAAATCATAAGGACTAATTTGTTTTTTTTAAAAAAATAAAATGTAAGGACTAATTTGCAACTCATATAAAATATAGGGACTAAATGATGAATTTTATATTGATTATTTATTATAAGTTTAAGATATATTAGTGACACTTCGAATTCTTTTGTTAGCTATTTTGATATTTAAAGCACCAAATCATTTAGGAGATGTCTAAGAGAATTCTACCTAAACTCGTATTTTATTCAAAATAAGGTAGAGATAACGCTAAAAAAAAAAAAATACTCAATCATATGACACATAACATTATGTCTTTATGTTTATTATATATACATAAAATAAAACGAGTAAACATTAAGTAAGTGTTAACAGGTTGAAAAATCAGATAAACACTACTGTAGATGCAGATTGGGTTTGTTGTTTAATTCATCTAGTTTATTGAATATAACAATTTCGCGATTATAATTCTAAGCTAATGTTGTTCCTCTAGTTTATTTATTAAAACAATTTTACTTTTAGTGTCAAATTAAGACAATATTATCTCTTTTGATAATAATTTAAAATAATTAAAAACTTAATTTAAATACGTAATAGTCAAACTTTTTCACATTACAGAATTAAGATTCAATATGATTACCATTTTTTTTTTCTCAATATACTTAAATGTGTAAGATGGATTTAATTGAAATTAGGAGCTAAATGATGATAATGAACGAAATATGAGGGTAATATTACTTTAATATAATTAATATGAACTAAATTACTCTTTTTGTTGTAAATAATATGATTATATGATGTCCATAACTCCCCAAAGCAGCCTATACCTCAACAACAATTCATATATCTAGGGTCATTCATTTTCAAATTTTTAGAGACTTAATTTCAGAGTAACTAGATGAACCTAGAATGTTATAATTCATTTACCTAAGTAATCATGTTTTATATATAAGTGTGATACATATATAGAAGTATTAAATAAGGTTTATGTATTTAGACATCTAATGTGATTATAAATACTCATGTACTTGGAGATTTGGATATAGGTGATTTTCATAACACGTTATAAAACTTGCAATTTCGCTCTTGTTCTAATTATAAATTTTATTTTTTCAGTTTTATAACACCTTATCAATATAATATGCTCTAGATTATTGGAATTTTCTACTCAAATCAATTTCTCCCCTTTCATTTGATTTGAGATAATATTTTTTATGCTGCTATTTTATTAAGATATTAAGATATTATATTATTGATATAATCTTATTATAATTGATTTCATTTGAATATATTTAGAATTACAATTATTATGGTTCACTTATATAATTTGGCAATGAATTCGTTCACAATCTTATTCTTAAAATATTTTATTTTACATCCATTTGATAGTATTCAACTATAAATTATAGTTAGAAATTATTTTAGTATAATATTAATACTCAGAGATTTCTTATCATCACAATAAGATAAGAAATTTTTTGTACTTACCTTGTATTATATATATTTAAGACCTATTAATATTCTATATGATTATAAATTTGATGTTGACAAATGTCTTAAAAATCAAATGGTTAAACATAATTAGATGGCTAACAGTCACATAATTATGGTTTGGTTATTTTATAGTCAAAAATTTCATTTTTACATGAATTATGTATATAAAATATTGTGTAACATATTATGATAAATTGAAAGATAGCTAAGTGACTTTCATACTATAGTCTTAAAGGCTAATGTATTTTATGCCTCCAAATAGTTTTGGAAATTCTTCAATTTCAAAGTGTTAATAATAAGTAAGTTGATGACCACTTATGATCTATATGCTGAGTAGGTGTTAAAGATGATAATAACATGTCATGGATACAGAAACAAGGTAAAATCATTTTATGGATAAACGTTACAATTCATAATATGACTAAAAAAGTATACACAAATGATTAAAATCTTTTAAACTTGAAAAATCCAAAGTGACTATGAGATAAGGCTTTTGATGTTGAATGGTCACGTTATGGCAAATGTGTTTTATTTGTGGCATTTTATATGAAATAAAAATTAATTCCTCAGAGAAATTTAATTGCAACTTCTTGATTATGTACAGTGGTATCCTTTATTATGATATGAAGGAAGATCCATTAGAAGTGATGACTTTTCAAATTTGAGCTATTATGAATATGGTTGTATTGCAAAAAACTATGGGTGAATGTAATATAATCTTGTTTGAAATGTAGACAGAAATTTAATTATAAATATAGAATAAAACATTATTTTGGTTTATCTCACTAATTTTTAATCTCAATTTGATTTCTTACTAATTTTGAATTAGTTTTTGCTAATATGAATATTAGCATATATAATTTAAATTTAGTTAAAATTAAAGTCCTAAATGTGTTAACTTTCATGTTAGGACAAAACTAAAATTTAAAATTAGCAAAAAGGACCAAAATAATACTTTACTCTACAAATATATGAAAAATTACTCTTTAGTTTCATATTTTGAATGTGCCCTTAGGAATATTAAAGTAGTAGATTCATAAAATTTGTGCAAGTTTCTTATTATTCATGGACGAAGAAACTAATGAATTTAAGTTAAAAGTTCATCAAAATTGTATACTAGACAGTGGGACAGATCATAAGAGTTCTTTTTTATTTTTTTGACAAGTAATATAATTAACATTAGTTGATTTAATGTCAGTATTCTAATTGGTTTTGCAAGTATAATATACGATTCCTACAGAGTCCATTACACGCTTTAGCATATAATTTATGGCATGTCCATTTACACCATCTCAAATCAATTGTGGTGCGAAAAAATTATTAAGAATTCACATGAACATCTACTGAAGAATAAAAGGTTCTTTTGGTCTCAAGATAAATTAATACAATACCATTATTAGCTAAAGTTAAGATTGTATCTCTGCATTTTGAAAACACGTATAGGTAAGGTTATAGTGTTAAAAAGCGTAATGGCATGTTTAGAAGATCTCTCGATATACGTGAATATATATATATATATAAGTAAAAAATTCAGACTATTTGATTACCAGTGATTTTATCTTTCAGCCTTTATTAAAAAAAGAATGCAATACATATGGACCCTTCATCCTCCACCATTCGAATATTATATAAAACCGATAGATAAATCTATAAATTGGTTACATATATGTTCATTATCCACTTGCAGCCTGACTATTACGAGACTGCTTGATCAAATATTCAATTAAGAGCACATTTTCTTATCAAACCATTAAAACACTTTGTTTTAATGACTAAAATGATAGTGAAAAAGCATGTTGCTTACATTCACACAGAGAATGGTTTAGCAAGGTGAATCATTACACGTCTCCAATTAATAGCTAGAGCAACGTTCATGAGACCAAAATTTATTACCTCAACATAGAGATATGCAATTTTAGAGGCAACAACATTTATACACATCATACCCACAAACTATCATAAATTCTACCCATTACAATTAACTTTTGTTTAAGAGCCAAGCATTTCCAATTTTAAAATATTTGAATGTGCAATATATGCACTTGTTGCTCCACTACACCGCACAATGACGAGTCACTATCAAAGGCTGAGAATATACATTGGTTATGAGTCCCATTTATAATTTAAAACATCTTGAACCATGGATAAGAGATTTATTTACAACACAAACTGCTGATAGTCATTTTAAATGAAACAATTTTCCCAACATCTGGAGAAGATAATAAGCAGTTAAATAAAGAATCAACTGCCTCTATATTCAAGATTTTTTCTACTGCCTACACTACTAAAAAAAACTAACAGCAAGTAATGACCCACTAATAAGAGCTCAAATTTTCATTTACCGGATAAACACTAATATCAGCAAAACGAAGAACATATTCGGCGTCCACAACATGTAAAGGCAATTATTAAATTTGAAATAAGATCCTCCACCAAAAAAAAAAAAAAAAAAATTTCTTGACACAAAATTGTAATACCAAGTTCAACAAGCCAGTATAACTAGTCGCCAAAGACTCACCCCTAAACCGTAAAAATCCATGCAGTACAGAAGCTAGACTCAAACTAAGGTAAATATGAGTAAGTAATTCACCGTCTACTCTTCATCAATTGTCCCCTTCTCGCTAACATAGATACCATCAAGGAATTTCCGAATATCTTTATTTTTAACATGGCATTTCTGTTACAAAGAAGAAAAAAAACAATGAAGTTATAATCTAAGCATTAGCAAAATTGTACAAGGCTTTTGTACATGTGAGAGTGGAAGAGTGAGCATGAGATAGAGATGGGAACCTGATTAATGAGGGCACAGGACCGAGAAACAAGCTCAATATCGTTTCCATCCAAAATCAACTCATCCTTGACCTTCTCAGACCGGACAACAGAAACACCATCAAGCATGTCCACTTTCCTTACCTGAAACAAGACAACCAAAATATACTATAAATTAATTTTACTTTGAAAGAGGCCATTGTCAGTGGAGAGATTTAGGTCAGAAAATCAATAGACTAGTCAATACATAAACAAGTACAAGCAATATAACAGTTGGGCACCAAGGCGTAAAGATAATAAAAGAAAACTTCTACACTCTACATGATGCTGACATGTAAATGAATTAGAAATGAAAATGCATCAACCTTAACAAAACCAAAAGAAGTGACAAAAAACATATATAACAGGTACCAATTCCTGGCCTTGCAGGACAAGCAGAGGAAGTATGCAAACTCAAGAAACACATCAATTTTTAATCTAGGGTCATGCAAGCAGCTAATAGCTCATTGGCCGCAAGCCACTACTTCACTCACTAAATTCTGCCGCCTAGAAGTGCCCAATATGAAGAATTATGTACATGGATGATCACATAAAATGAAAAAGTGACCAAATACTTTAAATATGCATCCAAATCATTTCTTCGTACAAGATTTTCCTCAACCATGAAGCTTCCACATCAACATGATATTCACCGTTAAAAGCCAACCATTTGATATTAATGCCAGTAAGAGCAACCACAACATCCCAAATAGTCGCAAGTGAATTATACAAATAAGATTAGTTACCTCAACTACACTAGTCAAGAAAAATTGATTAACAAACACTGAGATTTTCAGCAATGAAAATACAATCACAATAACAAGCAACCAAGAATCTAGTCACACAAAATTCATTTTGACAGCGATACATCTTATCAAACATTAGCAAGTGCCAAATAAACCTCAAAATTAATATGTATAAACATGACAATTTCAAATACTGAACGCTTGAAAAGACTACGATTATCCCACATATAGTGCCATATGCAAATAATTACAATTAACACATTGCAGAACCTCCTCTAACATTGCATCCACAAATGAATTACGCATCGACTAATAACAGAGCAACAATTAGCAGAACTTTAAAGCAAATAAGGAACACGGACTCGTGGCAGCTAAATTACCCAAACACGGAAAGTACAAGAAAAAGGCAATTACCCTCTTTTCACCCAGGAAGTTTCGGATCTCAATGGCCTTGTTGCTATTGGTAATACTAGCGTTGATGGGAAAGTGGGCGTAGACAAACCGCATCTTGTAGCGGTACCCCTTGGTGACGCCAGTAATGAGATTCTCCACGTGACTGAGAGCGGTGCGAATGGCGGCGGAGGTCTTGCGAGATCCAAACCAGGACTCGATCTTCAGCTTCCTCTTGCCGTTCTCGTCAGTGATAAGCTGGAAATCCAGGTTAAGGTGCTTGAAGTCCCGAACGAGCTTCCCGCGAGGTCCCTCAACCTCAATGATTTTGGCATTCACCTTGATGCTCAACCCATCGGGGATGTCCATAGTTTCCGAAGAAAGAATTGTCTTCATCTCTTCCTCCTACGTTCTTCCTCTCTCTCTCTCTCTCTCTCTCTCTCTCTCTCTCTCTGTGTGAATCACGAGCCGCCCAGAGTCTCAAACTCAGAGACCAAAACCCTAATCCAAGATCATATATATTTTCGGCTCCTTTGGGCGGCCATTGCCCAACTTCAATTTAGGGTCCAACAAAACAACATGCTAAGTTGGTGGACCCCTCAGATATCCATTCTATTTTCCTATCAATTTTTTCTTCCTAAGCCCATGGCATGTATATAAGTAAAATAAAGAATTATTTCATGATTTATTAAGCTTCATTTTACTATGGATCAGAATCAAATTTTAAAAATTAGATTCATTTTAATTTTAAAAATTTTGAAATTAATATTATCCTATAAATTGTAAGCTTATTAGCATGAATTTGAAACAAAAATGACTAGGATTTAAAAGTATTTCATCAATTTAAATGAATTTTTAGTGAAATAATAATTCTTAATAAAAGATTAATAATCAATTTGTGTAATTATTATTAATTTTTCATTTGACCAGTGCGTAAAGTTTGTTTATAAAATCTGAGTTACCACTATATTTTTATAACTTAAATTTATTTAAAATTTAATTTTGATTCCCTTTCTTTTTTTTGGATTGGGGGTGTCCATTGATGCCGCAGTGCAGAACAAGAAAGTGGTTGAAGTGTGCAACTTTAGATTAATAAGGCATGAAATGAAGTGATTGGAATCATAATATAATTAAGTTTGTTTAAGCTTGAAAATGAGTCCAAGCTTACACTAAATAAAAAAAATTATGATCAATTGTTGGCGTCTTTAATAAATAAATCAACCTTGAATATTTCACAAATAGTATTATATATAATAAGAGAGAAAAATATACTTTTTGTCCCTCATTTTTTTGTTATTAGATCAATTTAGTCCATAATAGATAGAAAGTACTAAATTGGTCCCTCATATTACTTTGTGATCAGCTTTGGTCCTTTTGTCATGAGAGCGATAGAATTAATTTGAGCAAGACCATTTTCTGCTAATGCATCACGTTATCTTCTGAGATGGATTAATAATTTGCCTTTCATTGAATAATTTGATCTATCATTTTGCGTTACTAGATCAATTTGATCCCTCATCTTTTACAAATAAATCAATTTGGTCCCTCATTATATTAATTTGGTTCCTTATCTTTTGATACGATATCCATTTGGTCCCTCAGTTATTGCCATTAAATCAATTTGACCCTCATCTTTTACCATTAAAACAATTTAGTCCCTTAAAGATTTCAGCATGATCAAATTGGTCCTTAACAATAATAATAAAAGGATAATGGTGTCATTTTTTAAAGATTCTATAAAAACAAGCTAGAATAAAATAAGAATACAGATAAGATTACCAACAACACATTATATACACATAGTTATATCACTTATACACGTATATGCATATACATATAGCACTCAACTTATATTTGTTCTAGAATCACATAACCCACCTACCTCTACACCAAACATAAATGGAAGAACACAAATATATAAGTACTCCTCCTAATACTATAAAACATAGTTTGGATTAAGTGCAACTAATACATATTTAGCACTTTGCAGCCTAAACACAATCATAATTGTTATTTAATTAGAATTACAAACTGTGGCATGAGGCAATGCACACTTTTTGGATTTCTTTCATTATCAGTATACTTCTTAGATTAAAGGTTCATTCATCAGTACCCAAATTGATAGGTCATTAATTTGTGTTTTTTCTCCTTCCACCAATAATCATTTTTGTTGATTTAAATATTTATTTTCACCCTTTTTACTTTGCAACAAATGCAAGATCAAGCGACATATACAACATCTTTGACGGATGAGACCTTAAACCCTATAAATTTGAAACACATCTTTTGAAAGCTAAGTTTCAAGAAGAAAAAGAAAAAGAACCTTGCCACACTTCAGAATGTGAAGTCATTAAGAGCAAACAAAATCATTCAAAAGGTAAAATCTAATATCTCAAGCAAAATTTGGAAATTACACCAACATCTCTGACATACACAGATGCCTAATATGAAAAATAATGAGGGACCAAATTGATCTAATGTCGAAGGTTGAGGAACCAAATTGATCTATTTACGAAAGATGAGGGACTAAATTGATGTATTGGCGTAAGATGAGGGATCAAATTTTCAATGAGATACAACTATTAATCTACCACAGTAGATAACATGTTGCATAAGTAGAAAATAGTCCAGTTTAGATTATTTTTAATGCCCACATGATAGAAGGACCAAAGTTGATCATTGTGTAATATTCAAGAGACCAATTTAATACTTTTAATCTTTTAGGGACTAAATTGATCTAATAGCAAAAAATAAGGGACTAAAAGTGTACTTTCTCTATAACAAGATAAATTGTTGTTTAACTACTTGTGGTTTTAAAGTGTATTATTTAGCATTGTTAATAATTTTTTCAATTATCATTTAATCACTCAATGTTATTTTGCACTCAAAATTTAACTAAATTATCATGTCAATGATAATACAATAAATAGATTCATTTTTAAAAATCTTGTTTTACATACATCTTTAATATTTTCACAATATTTTGAATTATTTTTTTGATTACTTGAATTGTTTTCAATTTTGAATTGACAACTTAATCCTGAAAATAGTTAGAAAAGATTATTAAATTATTTAATATACAAGTAAAACATACTTTTTGCTATGGTGATGAAAAGTCAATTTCTCTCAACAACTCTTGCTGGTGGAAGTTGCAGTCAAACCAAGTTTCTTCTTCTCTGAGAGTCTCAAATTTTATTATGCAAGAGCAATCTGCTTGGAATCATGAACTAATCAATTCTCTTTATTTGTCAGAGATTGGCAGGCAGATTACTTCCATTCCTTTTTCTATGACTGATAAGCTAGATAGACTAGTTTGGAATTGTAATAAAAAAGGAGTTTATCGTGTCAAAGATGGCTATCATTTTATCATGGATCAAGTCATCAAGCTAGTAATTAACTTCAATTCTCAAGACCTTTTTCCATATGGGAAAAATTATGGTCTCTAAGGGTTCCATTCCGCATTCTTCTGTTCCTATGGAAACTTCTTACAATCACATGCAAGTTTAAAGGTAAATAAATAAAAAAACAATTATTTCTTTTGATACAGCAACAAATTAAAGAAAGAGAATAAAAAAAATTGTTCAGTGTCAAATAAGAAATAGGATTACATATGGTTGTCTAGGGTAGAAGCTGTCAAGGAAGATGTTAAAATACCTGTATGAACAAAAGCAAGCAGCCTACTGATATCTCTACCAGCAATGTGCAAGGTCCAATTCTTGTTAAAATCTACATAAATCAACCTCAGGTGTTAACATTGACGGCATAACAGTTGAATTATAATTTGTTTTATTACAGCACTAGTAGTGGTCATAGGATTCAAGGCAAATGTTAGTTTTTTTTTTTTTTTTGTTAGTGAGATAAAGTATAGTTTAAAATTAATGACAAAAACTTAAAAAAAGGGCAAAATAATATATATATATATATATATATATTTTGGAGGAAAAATAAGATAAACAATAATTAATTGTGAATAAGCTTTTATATATATATATACACACTCACACATTTTGTAGATATCTTTACTATCTAATTAAATCATATATGTTTGTAATATATATTATATAGAATGATATTAATTATTTACTCAAGCACTCCCGATTATAACAAACATTAATATTTGAAAATTGACTCAATTAAATAAACAAGTGTGATATAATAATCATATTTATATATTTAATAAATGAGATTAGTGATAAGTCCCTAATTTTGCTATATTTTTATATGTTTTATTAGGGACTTATTATGTATTTTAGATAAATTCTTTTAATTTAATTACCAAATAATATTAATTGCATTTATTTTATGAGTTAGATTATGTGGTTTTTTTTTGCATTAAATTCATCTAATTTCAAATTCTTTTTATGATAATTGTAGGAGAATTGTGTTAATGAAAGGAAATGAGAATTCAGGGACATGGAAGAGGAGGACTCAAGGATGTTTGGAAAGCTTTCTCAAACATCTTAGAAGTGGAAGAAGCCAATAAAAAAAAGTTGATGTAGTATTTAACCTCGAGACGGTTTTGGAAAAGTAAGAAATCGCTTTGAGTTTTTGAAGCCTAGGCATCAAGATTCTTGATCCTACACTTTAGGAAAGTGCTTCATTCCATACAAATTCCATAGATTTGAAGCCTATGCCTCAAGTCGTGAAGCCTAAGTGCCATACTAGTACAAAATTCTAGAAAGTTGAAGCCTAGGTGTCAGAATGTGAATTTACTAAGATAACTTCATAATTGGACTTTTTAGAGCCTTCTAAATAGTGAAAGGAAGGATTTTAGGTTAGAAAGCTAGGAAGGAAAGGTAGAGGCACAAAATAATCATGAAAAACAAGGGTTCTTTAAGGAAAACTTCAATGAACTTACTCTTTCAAGAAGTTTTCTTGGAAGGAGAGGCCAATGGTTGGTCTCCTTATACCTTCTTTGGCTAACCTCTATGGATTATTCCATGGAGAACTCCTTCCACTCTTTTCTTCTTCTCAATCTTTTCTCATTTTTTTATTTCTTTATGTAGCATAGATTTAAATTTGTTGTTAGTTGTTTTGTTGGATTTCTTAAGAATATTGAGTAGGGATCGTTGACTTTGTATCCATATTTGTTAAGTGAGATTATTTCTTTCCTTTTGTAATTATAGGTTGATTTATGGATATGTGGCTTTCATATATTTTAGTCAATTATTATGATTGCAAGTGGATTGAATGGCTTATTTTGTTGATTCTTTCATAATCTCTTGTCATGGAGTCAAATGCCCACAAGATGTTTGATGAAATGCCTAGTTGACCTTAAATGATTGTAAAGGTAAATTCATACTTCATTCTCAAGATTTTTCTGATAACTTAATACGCCTTAGGATTAATTTTCCTTAACTGATTTTATTTGACTTTTAGGTTAGTTGTGTATAGTAAGTTAGCTCTTAATCTTAATACATTCTAGAGAAAAGTTCACTTAATTGATTGGATTTGAATTTTAAGCAAAATTGGAACTAGAGTGAAGATAATCATTGGATTCAGGTTTATCTTTCTAGTAAGTTAATTTACCCAAAAGTGAAATTGAACTATAAGGAACAATATTATAAATGAATTTAAAAACTCAATTTATCCTTACTCCATCTCCTAATTAGCTTTGTTTACAATAATGTCATGAGTCTTTTATTTTTAGTTTAAGCCTTTTTAGAATATTAGTTTAGCTTAGTTATTTTGTTCATTATATTTGAATTGATTCTTAGTGATTGGATTCATCTAGGCCATGAGTGTAAATATGAAAATAATCATACTTTTATACAAATTGTATATTTGGTAAACAAACATTTAATCTTAAGAACAATAATGATAACACCATGTAGGAATGATACTAGATGTTGTGTGCAACTTGCCATAGTGTAAGCATACATTGTCAACAAGTAATATAGTAATGAAAAAAATCAAGTATCAACCTCTAGGAATTCTAGTTTTAATTATTATTAATTACTAATACTTCTATAGTTTCCTAATCCAAGTAATTAAATTCTCAATATAGAATATAAAAAATTGTAATTAAGTTAAATAACGCAAAACTTAAGATGAGATGTGATCAATGTAAAATGTTTTCCTAGGATTATAGACTACCAAAGCACTTCAATTGCGCATTTAATTACTTTTTTTAACTTAAACTCATTGCTTTATGAATTATTTTTAATTTCTAATATCATTATAAGAATCTGTCGACCCCTTACAAACTTTATCACTCTAAATTAATTCCCTATATTTCTATGAGAACTAATAAAGAGACATATTAAGTATGATTAATTACAACTTCGCAAGTTCTATAGGTATAAGTCTATCCTAAAGGCAAATTGAGTTAATTCAAGTAATTAATCAGTCTCATTCATGTGTTATTTAGAATAACACCTTTCTTTAAAGAAACCCTGGAAGTTTCATTTTATATTGTCCCAAATTGCCAAAAGACTAGTTTGTCCTTCATTTTCCTTGTCCTAGCATTCTATGGCTTATATGTTCATTTTGGAGTCTTGGCACCCGTTTGCTAGAAAATGCATTGATATTGGTGCCTTGGCGCCTAGATATAACTTTTGGACTAGTGACAATTTTTCAACCATAACTTTGTGCTCCAACATTGGATTTCAACAAATTAGCATTCGTTGGAAAGATCCTGACGAGCTCTACAACTTTTTATAAGATGACAATATCTAAATTTTAATATTTAAAAGCCCAAAAGTTATCATAAAGTTAGATGTTCACTTACTTGATGCCAAAACCTTCATTTTTTTCTCTTTCATAACTTGGGTTAGATATAAAATCATATAAATAATCTAGAAATGGCTAAAAATATATCAAATAAATGTAAATCAACACTAAATGATTCAAACCTCAATGCCAAATATACATCTCTTAAATTGACAAGAAAAACTAAACTTTAAGATAAAATTAACAAGATAACACAATGATAGAGCATGAAAATGACATGGATAACTCTATTTATCATTGGATTTTTTAAATTTTTTTATTACAATTTGACCCATATACTTGCGGTTCATCAAGATTTTTGATGTTGTTGCTATGGATATCTTTGTTCTTGCACATAATTTTTGCTTCATTTTCATGTTTTTATTTCCATTCTATTTGAAAAGGAATTATTTAAGTGCTAGTGGAGTTTTTCAAGTGATACATGTATGTGTAGAACTTTGTTCTTTGGCATGGAATTTTACAAATCCTTGAGAATTTTTTTGATACTTCATGTGACATTATTTTGCATTGAAGTTTAGTGTCAAAGTTGCCTCATATGTTGAGATGCTTTACAGGTTTTTAGGTGATGGTAAATAGTAAAAAAGTGGTGAAATCTTGTGCTTGTTTAGTACACTCTCTATTTTAATAAATTTTACCAATGGTCAAACTTTTTGAATTTTCTAGAAAGTTATTATACATCTAATGGACTCAATTTTGGTATATATGTTCTCTAGTGTGTCATTGTTGCAGTAGAATTTTTCTGGAATTTATTATGGCGATTTGATATGTGATACACACAACTTTGTGACAAGACAACTTAGGTATAGTCAATCTTGTACTTTTTCTTGCATTGATCTTGAAGGTAATTTAAGCTGATAGTTAAGTATGTGTACTTTCTATAAGATAAATTGGTGTTTGGGTTCTTCTTTTGGGATTTATCACTTTTTCACTGATTATCATACATAGCTCAATAAACTATGAAAAACAAAGTAGTGGTAGTTCAAGGGAATTTGTTCAAGATATTGTGAAGTTGTTTTTAATGATCCCTTTGTTTCTCCATGATCATTGAGAGCACAACTTGAGCATCTTATTCCTTTGTTTTAGTTTTTTTTTTTTTTCTTGTTCTTGCATTTCATGTTGCGTAACACTTTGCATTGCATATGCATTTTTATTTTGCTTTTTGTGTTTAATGCATGATGCATTATCGATGAATCTTATTTCTCTTTTGACACTAATACATATGAGACAACATACTAATGTGTTGTTAAGCTATACAGGTGCACATATTGAGAAAATATGTAGTTGTGCTAAATCCATTATGGAGGCATACGTGGAGGAAGCAACAAATTGCAAATTTATCTTAATTAAAGACAGTCCAAAATCAAAGGGCCTGATGAATCATTGTATCTCTAAGAGTCATTGTGCTACAATAGAAAATAAAAATAGTCTAGCTTAAAGACTTAAAAGAAAACATGCTTTAATTTTTAGCTTGATTTTGATTTAGTTATTCTTGCAATTTTTTTAGTTAATTTGTTATTTTTGTGTTTAATTTTTTTCTTTTATTTGAACTTATGTTTAATTTTCTATATTAGCATTTATTTTAAGTTTTTGTAGGAGAATAATAAAGAGAGTGGAACTCATCCATTTATTGGAATTGATACTTTGTAAAGCATACAATGGAAAGAACAAGTAATAAATAGTTGAAGCATGAATTGTGGGAGTGATTTGAACTCATTCTTTTTTTTCTTTTAATGCTACTTGTCTGTTTCAATTGTGATGAATTATCTTTTGCTAATAGCATGTTCTTCCTTATAATTACTTCTTAAATTAGCCATGGTTAGAATTAGGTGTTGATTCTAAGCTTGAAAAATTCATTGGCAATAATTGGTTTTAAATTTTGTTTTCAAAGTTTGTATGTTACATTATTGATGTCTTCATCGTAGCATAAAACTTTTAGAATCGACTGAGTTGATTTGATACATGATTTAGTAAGTTGGTTAGATAGCATTATAGTTAATGAGCTTAGATAGTAGTTTAACTTAGAAATTTTGAGAAAATTTGGTTAGGAATTTTGTTATGATATTATTTGTATGTCTTGGCTAGGATATCTAGTTTCTTCTATTAAAATTCAAACTAAATTGGATTTAGGTGCTAGGTCAATTGTGCATGTTTGTGATAATACCTTGTGTTCATTGACACAATCACCGTCTTTGCTTGGCTAAATTATTAGGAGTTGTGTTGGATGAAATTTGACTTGAAACCTATGTCATTTTTCCTTTTGTTTGTCTAGTTTCAGGAAAATTTTGGCTCATATGATTTGGAGTCTAGGTACATGAGATATCACTTTTTTAGTGCACATGGTTCTATTTTGGCTAGTGCTGGAATTTCATGGATGAAATTGTTCGTTTCTTGATTGTATGAACTTAAGATTGTGACTTTCAAATTATAAGTTCTAGTTAATCATGTTTAGTAATATGTATATATGTTTCCAGAAATTTTTCATGGCTTGAATATCATGCTAAATGTAAGTGATGAAGGCTAAGTGTCCATTCATGCAAAAAGTCGTCATGTTCCATATCCTTGCAACTTTTTTCGTGAATTTTTTAAGTTGTTTTATTCCTTTTTAATGTATTTTTTTTCTTGTTAATTTCATGGTCTTTTGAATTTATTGTTTCATATTAAAGTTTGGGGGAGAAAAGCCTCTAAATATTAAAAAGTAGAAAATGCCAATTATAAATACTTTTATACTTAGTGCCCATGAATTTAGGCGGTCATGAGTCTATATTTCGCACTAAATGACTGAGGGAGAGACCTTGTGAATTACTATACTCCTTGCATCAATGATTCAAAGGCTAATATAGTCTAGCTCCTAAACTTTAAAGAGAGTATTAATGCCACCAGCTGCTGTACTATGGCCCCTTAAGCTTTATTAGTTTAGATACTCTAGGTTATCTTTTGTTGTTTGTTTCCTATTGTTCTATTTTTTTTTTTTTTAGTTTAATGGCATGTTGTTTTTTTCTAATTTTGTAAGCAAGTTCAACCTTTTCATCTCTTTTATTTTTAAGCTTTCCCCTTTCCTCGTGTAATTTTAATTTTCAAAATGCTAAGTGAATCAATTCTTCCTTGTTAGACTTGCATTGAATTGGTTATCCTCTCTAATCTCTTGCATAGAAAGAATGATGATGAGATTCCTCGTCGAAGGCAATGTTTGTGCTCATAATGCAAGTTCTCTCACCCTTTTAGCTTTGTTTACAATGCTAAAGATTGAGAATAATGTGCATTTTAAGTTTGGGGCTAGAGAGTGTAAATTATAAATTTGAATTCTGGTTTTTACATGTTTATATTTTTGTGATATAGGAAAGCTAATCCCAAATCTTTAAATTTTCAAAAATTTGAGCTGAAATTGTTGCCTATTTTTTTGGTTTTCATTTATCTAGTTATGTTAGATTCCAATGAAGAAATTAATTGTGATTGAGTGTATGAATGACAAAAAATTTATGTTAATGTATCTTGTAAATAAAATTAACTATTAATGAATTATTTTTCTATACTTATTAAAATTATTTATGCACTTTTACCGTGCAAGAGGTTTAATTATTAGTATTAGATAATTTATGTGAGTTGTACTATATAATATACCATGAAATTAGGACTCTAGAACTTGTTTTATATTTCTTTGAACCAAAATATGAGGTAATGTATGATCAATTGAAATCATTTAGGCATTCTTTGATTATTTTAGGCCTTTAAATATAATTTTTTCTATATTTATCACTAGTACCCCTTGTGCTTTGATATATATATATATATATATATATATATATATATATTAATACATAAATTTTTATTTTATTACGTGCATAATTTTATCTCTTAGCTTGAAAAAGAATATTCTACCCTTTTTAATAGAATGTTTGAGTAGCTATTTTTGTTTTGAAAAGGATGTTTTTAGCAAGTGAGGTAGAGTTGTGGAGTGATAAAAAAAAGTGCACATGGTTTGTTCTATCTATTTGTTATTTTATGAGAGACATGCAAATAAGATGATATAAAATAGCAAAGTTATAAATAATTTTTTTTCCTTGTGAGACATGAAAATGAGATGATGAGGAGAAGTATTAATGGAAAAAAGAGAGAGAACCTAAAGAAAAAGATAAATCAAAATGATTTAAGTTTGGGGTGATCACAAATAGTAAGAAAAAAAATGAAGTTAATAGTGGAAATGTATGAAAGAAAAGTAAAAAAAGGAAAAGAAGTGAAAATGTGGGGAAAATTCAAAATTCAAGTTTGTTAATCACACGTTACCTCCCACTTCACAGAAGATAGTATAAATTGTTAACAAGCTCTTACTTTCATGACATAGCTAATCAAATGCTAAAGGAAGCACAATATGACTCCTAAATTCATATTACACTGGTATAAATAGGAATAACGCTTGAAACCATCCTAGAACCATGAAAATTATAAACCACGATGTTGCACGTTCTATGTATATAAATCACTCCTATTTACAAACGTTTATATGAAAATGAATTCAAAGGAAAAGAAAGACACAAACACCTTATAAAGTCTCTAATGATGCCTCAATCATGATTATTCCTTGGTTTCATAATAATGATCAAGATCTAATTGGAGAACACTTGCCCTACAAGACACAGGTAAACCAGGTTCTCATACCAATTTTCTAATCTTCTAGTATATTTTTTTTTGGTTTTAGGTGTGAATTAGACTTGGTTATTAGGCTGAACTTTTAAAAATTAGCCCTGAATTCGAGCAAAAAAAAGTCGAAGTTTATTTTTTAATTGAGCTTTTTTATTTCTACTTTTATCCAATAATATAACTAATTTATTACTTGTAAGATTATATATAACAAAATTGTAAACATAAATGAATTGTTGCATTGGTATAAATTTTTTGAATAAGGGATATTAGTATTTATTTCCTGGCTGAATGTCATGTTACACTATGGCTGTGTTTGGGAGTTTTGGTCAGAATAGAATGAAATGACTGTTATTGGAAAGGAGTGGAGTGACAAGAGATATGTCAATCCCTTGTTTGGAAGTATAATAAAGGGAGGGAGGAGGCTCATTTATAGAATGAAATGACTTACATAATATATTTATAATATTACCCTTATAAAGATAAAGTTATTATAATAAATTTTTCAACAAAGAGGATATAATAATAATAATACCACTTGACCACTTTATTTCATCATTGATCCCCCAATTTGGAGGACAAAAGTATAGGAATTTTGAATGGCAAAGAGTGGTTTTAGAATTCCTCTTTTGTCGCTCTATTCCACCTTAAAAAAAACTTCCAAACATAATGATATATTAAATTAATCATTCAACTCTATGTCTTTTCATTTCACGTCATCCATCCATACGTAGTTTAAGTTTTTATTTAAATAATAAGTTTTTTTTATTAAAAATATTGACTCAGGCTTTAAAAAAGTATAAGTTTAATTCATTTTACAAAATAAGCATTTTTATTAGGGCATTTTTATTTGGGTTTTATGCTTTTTAAAATTAAACAAACTTTTAAAGTTATGATCAAATTTAGTATAAATCACCTGGTGGACAAAACTATGTTATCTAGCTTTCTAAATTTTTTTTTTCTAATCTGCCCCTTGCTGGACAACACCCTTATTGTTCAATAGAGGATCCAAATACCTTCTCAAACATGGGATTCAAATGTACCTAGAGGATTTTTTGGGGGCAAAAATAGAAAATACAGCAACCCAAAGCCAGAAAAAGGCCCCCAAGAGGTGGTCCAAGCTGAAAATGATATACGCTAAAGTGAATAAGGAAGCCCAGAGCTATAAGATTTCTTCCATAGACCTTGATGGCAAATTAAAACCAGAAGAATAAGATTTCTTAGATTCGAAACGCCCTTGTTTCGAAAAATTAAAATTTTTGAACAGCTATACTTGTGAGAAAATAGAGATGTATCTTAGCAAAACCTGATTTACACAATTAATAGTTGAAACTCGCTTAAAAAATGCCCTAACCAAGGAACATGTATCCCTTATAGTTGGACATACCAACACATTTATTTTTAACATATAAAATCTAGACCATTTGATGAAATATTTTATGGTCCACAACATAATATGTGATTTTTTAATTTTTTAAATAAATATTAATTTTTTGAAAAAAATATTATAATACACAGATATATTAATATTATAAATCTTCATAGTAAAAGATGTTAATTTTTATTTAAATAATAAATTAAACCACGTGACATATTCTGAGTCATTTGGTCTTTCATCTAATAGTCCAAATCCCCAACGTAAAAAGAAATGTATCTTTTCCCCAACTAAGAATGGCTCACCTAGTCACAATTGCATAACGTCATATAGCGAGAAACATGGTGACACCCTCACACACACACACCTTTCCTATCTTCCATTGCATTTAGTTTTGTTCTCCAATTAGTGTGAATCACCTGTTTGACAATACTATGCTTTTTTTGTTTTTTTCAATCGATCCCTTAATTATGGGATTCAGATGCACTACGAGGGACAAAAATAGCAAAATACAACGGCCCAAAACTCGAAAAAGGCCCTAGGAGGCAAAGGTGGTCCAAGCTAAAAATGGTATATGCTAAAGTGAATTACGAAGCCCAAAGCTACAATAGGGCGACACATTCTCCAAATGCATATGACTCTACACATTCTATACATTTTACATTGACCATTCGATTGTATTTTGGTCATAATGAATATAACTGTAATATATATCTGGATCTCAAGAAAGAAAGAGCAATATTTCATGAGGGAAATGAAGGCTATGCAATTAAGCCAAGGAAATATTATCATGCTTTGGGGAAAAGCAACCACGAACCTCTCATATACCTAAAATAGGTGTGACTGACTTGTGAAAAACAATTATATATATATATATATATATATGAATGACGGTTTACTATTCGTTAAAAAAAAGCTTACTTATCATGACAGGAGTCGAGAAAACTATTTACGTTAACCATGGGAAGGTATCTCAATCATTATAAATATAATTATCGTGCTTAAGTATTTCTTAAGCAATTAAACCATCTCCAAAAAAATGAGAAATATTTCATTTTAGTTCTTCACAAATTGAAAATCTCAAAAATTAAAATGGTCTCTTAATATTTTAGTTTAGTTTCATTTTGATCTTCCACAAATTAAAATTCTCAAGATGAATCTAATTTTCAAAAACTAACCTAAAATAGTCTTTTTTTAAATGAGACTAATGAGGACTATTTTGACTCAAATCTTAAAATAAAATATTACTTTTAGACCTTTTATTTGTGAAAAATTAAATTGAAATTACATTCAAAAGCAGAGGACCATTTTAATTTTTTAGAAAACTAAAATAAGATTAAATTTAAATATAAAGGACCAAAATAACATTTTTCTCTGAAAACAAATACTATCGTACTTTGGCATTTCTTATTGCTTCGCGTGTATAGCTCTTCCTTATAAAGTTGAAACAATTCTGCAGTTAAAAGTTAGAAATATTAATGTGAATAATAAGTTAGTGAAATTCTGTAGTTATAAGTTCTTGCTACACTACAAAATTCATGAATGGTCTCTCTCTCTCTCTCTCTCTCTCTCTCTCTCTCTATATATATATATATATATATATATATATATTATTAAGCAAAATAATATATTAAAGATGGAGAGAGCTAGTTACGTATTTCTAAACAATACTTGATGGTTGAATTAGAGTTAGTGACAATGACTTGAGAAAATAATAATATGTGATGATATATTAAATGATAAAAAAATTAATGATATCAAATAATTAAAAATTATTAAGAATGATAACCTCTAGATTATATAATTATTAACCACCTAGTTATTCTTTTTTTTTTTTTGGCCAAAATATTGACTTAGTTATTTAACATAGAACAGTAGTATAATTTTCAGACCTTTCTAAGGATCATAAACATTACCTCACTGCCACATGCATTTTGCACAAAAACATTGAAAGAGTGGTAAATAATTGAATGAATACGAATTGTCCTTTTTAAAGAAGGAATATACAAAAATAAATAAGAAAGTATACCATGTGATAAACTAAATGGTTGATTTATTCTTAAAGGTTCAAGCTATAGCCAGCGCGGAGCCCATAGATCTGATATGGAAATAGTATTATAAACCAACAAAAGTAAAATAAAAAAGGACAAAATTGTTAGCGGAAATTTTTTTTTGAGAAATATATATTCAAAAAGTATTCAATTAATAGGCATATATGATCAAAACGATTTTTATTAGAGTGGTTTTTTATATGAATTTTGAACATTGTAATATTCCAAAATTTCACATTTAAAATTTTTAACTTGGAGGGATAATTTTGTGAATATTTACATAAGTTAGGGGGAAGAAGGAATTCAATTAAGGAAAAATATAGCAATTTAGTTAGTTGAAGAAAAGGGAGATTTAAGAGAGCTTATATATTATTCAGGTAACCAATTTTATGAATCCTAAGCTGGCTCAGGTGGCTAAGCCTGACCTAAGGAACCATAAGGACTTAGTTTGAATCGCCCCATATGTTTCATAGTATTATTTTTTCCTTGGCTACCACATGTCCTCTTATGAGTGATATTACAATTTTGCCCCTAAGCTTCCTTCTTCCTCACTGTTGAATTTTTTCTTCATTGTGTCTCAATTTTTCTCCCTTTCAACTTCAAACATTAGCCATTCTCTATCAACTCACACCAGTAGCCGGCCCTCTGTCATGCTAGTGGTGGGAGAAGTGCAATTTCTAGCGAGATTTTTCCCCCTAATGAAGCCCAACATCAGTCGCATATAAGAGAGAATTTCAAGCTCGATTAGTGAGTTTTTCTTTCATTTTTGATGGGGGGTTTTACTCCTCTAGGAATTTCAAACCATTCTCCTATAATTTCTAAGCCTAATTTCATGATATGTCAGCAGAAATCGAAGCTCCCTTTTGGCTGTTTGAAGAAATGTGTGAACAGTGATCATAACTTGAAAATTGCATGATTTAGGTGAAATTTCTTCAATCCAAGTTAGGGATTTACTTATATTATGTATTTTGTGCCTTTCCCCCTTAATCCCAACCCTTAATTTCAAGTGTTAGCCTATGATTTTAGGAAGAACTCATTTTTGGGCGAGTTGGATGAATAGTAATATAAAGAATGAAATTTTGGCATGATAACCTAAAATTTCATTAGGGCTTTCACTCCTACATGAATTTCGTATGGTTATTTGCTTGTTTGGGCTTCCAATTTGATGAATTGACCTTAAAATTTTGAAAATTTCCTCTTTTAACTGAAGAACGTGAACAATAACGTGCATAGTGATTGAAAATTTGAATTTGAAATTGGACCTTAATTTAAAGGGAATTTAAGGAACTCTTTTAGGGGTCTTGGTCTTAGGTAAGTATTTAACACTTCCAAAGTGCCAAATTTATGATTGGATTGCTTAATTATAAACTTCTCTTTTCTTGGTAGCAGTTAAAGTGTGCCAAGTGGTAATGTATGAAGCTTCCTTGATTCCTTAGTGTCATTGGACCTCAAGGAGAAGAATTTGGGTTGTTGTAAATTATTATTTGAAGTGGCAAGTCACTTGGGAATTTTCTCTCAAATTTTTTTTTCTACATTTAATTGTTGATTAGAGAAAGCTTGATGAATGAAAGCACATTGAAAGTGATTATAATTGCTGAATAAATTACTTTGATTATTGTTGAAATAAATTTTGACCCAATGGGTGATATTGAATAATTTAAGTGTTCAAAGAGTCAATGATTAAGTAGTTTGGGGACTAATATGGTATTGGAATGTACAATTTAGATAACTATGATGGGCAAATGTGTTTAATGTTATTTTCATAATAAGAAGCTTCAATGTCTTGTGTTGGATATAATGCAAGAAACGGGAGGTGAAGTTGATGGGAATTATGTGAATTTAAAGGCATTGGAATATTTTAGTGTAAGTAATTGAGTTGGCTATTAGCAAGGATGAAATTGCAAATTTGTGGGCTATTTGGTTGGCCAAAGTAATTATGTTGTATATGTGAAAATATATATTAATTATGGTCATTGAATCACAAGAGAAATAACAGATGGCCTTAGAGAAAAGCATAAAGTACATAATGGATTTTAAATGATAACTCATTGTGAGCATTTATTAGATTTCATTTAAGTTTAGATGTTTCTTAGCATATAACATTAAAGGTCTATCATTTGTGTTTAAGGCCATAGCAGTTGCACTTTACGCCGCGGTTAGGGAGAGAATTGTGTAAGCTTGACCAGGTGAGTGGATAATCCTAATTATGCTAGATTTCTATTTTTCGATCTATATTTTGGAAAAGATTGTTTCTTGATTCTCTTTGTGCCTTGGGGTAGGCTTTTGAAATTTTAAATATTTAAAACATAAGCATTAGGGCTTTTAATGATTCTATATGCCGAAATAAAATTGAGTTTTAAGCTTTCTGAGATAAAATAATTCTGAATTTTTGGATTTTGAATTTCTAGATTGTCTATTATATTGGAAAGTATTCTGGTTTTATATTTATGAGATATTTGGTTCTTAATTATGATGGGGTTGATTTTGTATGCACAAAGTATTGGGATTATGAAATTTAACACTTTTATTTGTCTTTATGAAAAAGTTTGGTTATGAGTTTTCTAAAGCTCCAATATTTGATTATGGGTTTATATACATTAAAGATATTTTTGGGAATGCATCCAAACATAACCCTGTAGCTAATGGCAGTAGACGTTAGCCATAGTACACTACGATCTATATTTAATGTAAGTAGGCATGATACCACCATTATGATACTCTGTTTAAGGCTTAAGGCCATTTTTCTGAATATTCTAAACTTGAAGCTCATGAATGATATTTGCTCATTTTTAATTATACTAGCCTACGGCTAACTCTGTTTCTGTTATATGATGGTTTTGCAGGACGTTCTTAATGCATTTAGTTGGTTTTATAATTTTATTATTAAAACATTTACTGAGTTTAAGGTTTATTGTGCATATTGCACTATTTACACCAGTCATGATAAACACATAGTTTTAAGGCAAAAAGTATGACTTTTCTCTAAAATTTCTACCATGGCCAGTATGTCCCTTCGATTTGTATACATAGTATTATCTACTTAATGAGTTTTTACTCACCCTATGTTATTTAAAATTTTTTAGATCATAGAGCTAGTCCATAACACACACTTATCAAGTAAGAGCTTGCAAGTGTTTCTTGATTTTGTTTGGTAAGCCTTTTTGTGGGGGCAAGAGCTCTTCTTTTGTTGTAAACTTTGTAATTTGATTTAGTAGCTCCCTCTGTGTACAGGTAGTTAGTCTTTTGCTTTGATTTGTTGGCTGTAGGCTATTGTACATATGTATATTGGATGAGCAGAGCTCTCTATCTTGTTGTGTGTATCAGATATTCTGTTATAGAAATTTTGAAATGTTTAAATTTTAGAGGAGATTCTATTGAAATTTTTATATGGAGGTGACTGATTATTATTTTTATATATGCATATGTGGTTATTCTATTCAGTTTTATTTGATTTGTTATGACATTTGTTAGGCTTACTAAGGCAAGGGATATCTCATTCCCTGTGTCGGTCACGCCCTTTGGTTAAGGTCGTGACAAAGTGGTATTAGAGCCTTGTTAGAGGGTCCTTGGTATGCCTGTGTCTTTTGGAGCAAGTGTTCCCTAATGGTATCGTAGTTATCATTATATACTTAGGCATAATCATAACTAAAGTACTGTTAGGGACCTCATAGGATGTTTTGAGTCATTCTTTCTGTTGCCCTTCTTATGTTATGTCTGTATGTGTCTGTATATCTAGATTCTATGCTAAATAAACTTCTTATTTTATATAAAGGAACAATGTTATTTAAGTCGCATGCAACTATTGATTAGGTTGCTGAGGAAGCCTCTGTTAGGGCTCCTACTTAACTTGTGGTGTCACCCTTGAGTGGTCATGGTAGGGGACAAGCATGTGCGAAGAGTGTTAGTAGAGCTTGTGTTAGGGGTGGGTGAATAGCCAAGGCTCCCATCAGAAATAATCCAGAGGAGGGGGTAGAGCCTCCTCAACCTCAGGCTTCTACCAATACAAAGTTAATAGCTAGACTTTAAGGTGTTCAAAGAGCTGTAGAGAATCTGACAGTTTTATTAGTAGGGCATATAGCTAGCGATAACCCCTTACTACCGTTGTGCCTCCCATTGAGCAACCTATGGCAAGGAAAGCCCAAGATAGGGTTAATGAAGGTGGAAGCAAAAGGATCTTAACTGAATTCATTAAATTCAAACCATCTATTTTTACTAGGGTAGATAATCAGGAGGACCTGCAACAGTTCATTAAAGATATTAAGCAAAATGCACTCAATTGCCCTGGGAGGAAATCATTTACACTAGCTACCTTTCAATTAAAGAAAGTGGCCCAATCATGGAATGAATCACTTCAATGAGGGAAACTAGTAGAAATACCTTTTTTAGAATAGGAAGAGTTCAAAGAATTATTTATAAAGCGGTTTCTACATATAAGTGTCAGGGATGCACGTACAAGAGTATTTGAAAGTCTAAGACAAGTCACTGGTGTGTTAGTTGATGAGTTTATTATTTAGTCCACTAAGCTGTCTAAGTATACCCTTCATTTAGTCTTTACTGATAGGGATAGAATTATACGCTTTGTGCTATGTTTGGCGAAACTATTGTTTAGGGTTATGGCATGATAGATGAATCAGTTTACTTCTTTTACTGCAACAACTGATTGTGATAAGATGCTTGAGATGAGGGATTAGGAAGATAATACTATACAGAGGGAAAGGAAGCATCCAAATGAAGGTAGACCTACAGGGAGTTTCTTTGTGGGTGGATTATCTAGAGGGTCCAGGGCATTGGGTTAAACTTAACACTTTCGACCCCACCAAGAGCCTTCTACACCGTCTATGATGAGTTCACGTAGACATAGGGGAAACCTTAGAGACTCCAAGCCCATCCACTAGTTTGATTCAAGGCAGAATCAACAAGTCAGAGCTTCGTGTTCCTCATGTGGGAAGTCTTATTTTAGCTCGTGTTATAGAGAGTTAGAGGCATGTTTTAAATGTGGTCAGTTGGACATATGATATGAAATTGCCTTAATCTTCTACATGGTTCTAGTCAAACCTCTGTACAACCCTCATGTTTTACATTTAGGGTATCTAGACCATATGGTGTAGCTTCAGTTCAGGGTACTAGAGGAGGTGGTGGTAGGACATATTTTGGCAGAGGTCAGACATTTTCAGGTGGGGACCAAGCATGAGTATTTCCTCTAAACAAATACGATGCTCAGGCATCCAATGCAGTAGTTATAGGTACAATTACAATATGTTCTAATGAAGCTCATGTGTTGTTTGATTCTGATGCTACCCATTCTTTTATATCTCCATGTTTTGCAACATTGATTGGTAAAAACTATACCAGTTTAGAGAGCCCTTTGTTAGCTACAACACCGTTAGGAGAATCCACTTTAATGGATTAAATATGATCATGTACCATTCTAATAGGAGGTCATGAGACAATGACTGACTTGGTAATCTTGGCTATGACTGATTTTGATGTGATTCTTGGAATAGATTGGTTAGCTTCTTGTTAAGCCACTTTGGATTGTCATCTTAAAGTTATACTGTGTGAATTTCCAAATGAACTGTTCATTACAATTTAAGGTGATCATACTGAAGTTCCTAATAATTTAATATCTGCCATTGGGGCTAGAAAATTATTGAAAAGTGGATGTCAAAGTTATCTTGCCTTGGTCCAGGATATGGAAGTAATGACTTCAACATTAGAGTAAGTGCCTGTGGTTAATGAGTTTATTTTTAGAGGAATTACCTAAGCTACCTCTTGATAGGGAGATTGAGTTTAGCGTTAATGTATTACCAGACACTTAGCCCATCTCTATTCCTCCTTATAGAATGGCACAATTGGAACTTAGAGAATTGAAGAATAAGTTACAAGACTTGTTAGATAAAGGCTTAATTCACCCAAGTTCATCACCGTCAAGAGCCCCAGTTCTTTTGGTAAAGAAAAAGGATGGTTCTTTTAGGTTATATGTGGATTACAAACAGTTAAACAAGGCGAAAGTCTGAAATAAGTACATTCTACCTCGCATAGATGTTCTTTTTGATCAGTTACAAGGTGCACAATATTTTTCTAAGATTGATCTACAGTCAAGGTACCACTAATTAAAGATAAGAAGTGAGTATGTGCTTAAGATGGCTTTCAAAATTTGTTATGGTTATTATGAGTTCTTGGTGATGTCTTTCGATCTAACCAATTACCCTACTACTTTTATGGATTTGATGAATAAAGTCTTTAAGCCCTTCCTTGATCGATTTGTTATAGTTTTTATAGATGACATTCTGTTTTACTCTAAGAGTCATAAGGAACATGAACAACATCTGAGAATGGTGCTATAGATTTTGAGGGAAAACTAATTGTATGCTTAATTTTCAAAATGTTAATTATGGCTTGATAAAGTGGCTTTCCTAGGCCTTATGGTTTTGAAAGAAGGTGTTCTAGTGGATCCTAGTTAGGTAGAAGTTGTTTAGAAATGGCCTCGGCCTACTACAGTAATTGAGATTAGTAGTCTCCTGGGTTTAGGTAGTTATTATTGCCAATTCGCATTGGAATGGGTACTCTTTTGACTATCATTGCGAAATATTTCAATGTAAGTGCTTTTAGCAACTTTGCCTATTTAATACACAGCAACCTGATAAGGAAGATAATCACACCAATGCAAATTTTTATATTAAATCCTTGTATGAAGTAGAAGACTTACTCGGATAATATATCATTATGTATATGACATGCAACTAGCGTGCCTTAAAGCATGTTAGTTTTTGGTTGTTCAACAAAATGAGTGTGAGAGTGATGACTATGGTTATCAATATCAGATTCCTTTCCCCTGTAAAGCCTAGTAATTAATGGTCCTCCAACACACAGAATTGCCCTCACTGTCTTGGCCTTACCAGCCTATGTTCTTAGCCTAAATTTCTCCATCCCGCAATCATTCATGAACCAATGCTTATTTTAACTTTGATCTAGAAATAGCAAAGTTGCATAAAGGTTTCTGTCTACAAAAACTTGCATATGATGGAGACAATGGAAGTGAATATTGGGATCAAGCTAAGAAAGTTGACAAAGTAAATACGTGAAGTGTCTCGCAAACTATAATCAAACAATCCCATAGCTATCATCCTGAAAATAGTGTCATCTTGTAGCTAGAAAATATATTCATGAAAACTTCAAAGTATGGATGAAAGCAATACACTGTGTCAAAATTTTTTATAGGTGTGAATAGTTCATAAAAGAAGAAAAAGAAAGCTTACCCTACTACGGCATTGGGAAGAGCCAAAACCAAACTGACCTACTCAACTTCATTGCATGGCCTTTGCAACCATAAACACATGCTTGGATTCAAATCAAAACTGATCAACACATCATTAAAAGAAAAAAGAAGAAAGCAAACAATGGGGTATCAAAATCGAATCTAGAAACATGATTAAACAAAAAAGAAACTAAAAAGCATACCTTACGAAATAGAAAGCAAAAAGGGCAAATAGAGAGTAGCAACGACATGACAATAGGCAACGCGTGCAAAAATGAAAGTGCCAAGAAAACTAATTTATGTCAAAATTCTTGCTTTAGAAGCTGAGTTTATGTTTCATAACAAGAATTGTACTTTCCCATAAATTGTTTGCACTTTTTTCCTATTAAAGACAAAGAAGGAATAAAGGGGAACTAGGATAATTATAGATAGAAAATTGATAATGTATGAAAATGGGTTTCATTAGGGGTGGCATACATTGTTGATTATCAATACATTGTAAATGGGATGTACTATGCCTTATGAATTAACTGCAGCCATTCATTACAACAAATACTAACAATGAAAGTGCCAAGAAAACTAATTTATGTCAAAATTCTTGCTTTAGAAGCTGAGTTTATGTTTCATAACAAGTATTGTACTTTCCCAGAAATTGTTTGCACTTTTTTCCTATTAAAGACAAAGAAGGAATAGAGGGGAACTAGGATAATTATAGATAGAAAATTGATAATGTATGAAAATGGGTTTCGTTAGGGGTGGCATACATTGTTGATTATCAATACATTGTAAATGGGATGTACTATGCCTTATGAATTAACTGCAGCCATTCATTACAACAAATACTAACAAACTTTTCCCTACTAATATGTTGAAGCTCTGGTGAGTTGAAAGAAATATCACATTAAACCCGCTCATATATAAAATTATAATCCTTCTCATTATCTTATTGCTTTTTTCCAAGTAGAAATTGCCACTCTAGTTTTAGGCTTTCATCTTATATATAATATTATGTTAATTTGAAAAGACAATTAATTAGAAGTAGCTAGGGTATTATATATGTTTTATAGCTAGGGTCAGATTCTTGTAATCATTCCTGCCATTCTTCTAATTTATGTTATACAACATAAAAATTTTAATCTATATTAAATTTAAAAGTTGACTATTTTTTATGTTGATAAAATACATATTAAATACCTATTAAATTATATAAATAATAATATAAGGGAATTTTTATTAAAACATGTGTAAGCCTACCTTTTGCAACATGAGATATCACTATTTTTTTAAAAGAAAAAAAAGAAAATGGAAATTTTTACCTTAGAGAAGAAAGTAAGTATGTAATTTAGATATTCGTAAAAGAGGATAGTGTAATGTATTCTTTACAAATTCTTGTTGCCATGAGAATTATTCACTCCATATTTTATAAGTTCAATTTAGACAACAAAATTAATCTTTTTAAATAAGATATATTCCTTTAATTTTGTTATGAATAAAACTTGGAGTGAAATGCATTATCAAAAAATTAGAAGTTGTTGCTTCAATTTTACATGTGCGAGCATAGTGCGTCTTGCGTGCATCGTGCATGGTGCATGTGTTTATGTGTGCTATCTCATGTGTCAAATGTCATTATTCCACGATAAATGTGTGTGCGTGCACGCACGTGAGTGGGTGTGTATTTGTGCTCATGCTTGTGTTGGTGTGCATGTGGCCTAGCTGACTATTTTATTTTTGGCTTTCTCTTAAACAAGACATAGGACTAGCTGATAGGCCTTAACAATAGCAAGAGTGAGCTTCGACCACAAATATCCATCTATTGTTGGTAATGTAATTCTAACAGTAACTAATATTTGTGCATTGATTTTTTACATAAATACTCTGAGTATATCATTAATATACATCTATATTTATATTAATATATAAAGTTTCCCTAATTTGTTTTGCATCATCCTCAGCGGAAAGCTCAAATAAAATTAGATCAATGCCAAATGCAAAAATTGTATGAAGATAGTTTTAGTTTTGAACTTCGTGAAAATTGAAATTTCTCTTGTTTGGGACCATTGCATTTTGTGGGTGATTATGGTTAGCGTTGCTTATCGTGGGGCCATTAAGTGTGATAATTTGTACAAAAAAATTACTAATAATTGCTTGAAACTTTGATTGATTCCTTTTTTTTTTTTTTTTTATGTGATGGTAGTTATGAGCCAAGTTTTCAATGACACTTTGATATTCTTCGTTAAAAGGGAATGAAAATGTTTGTGGATTAAATACTATAATATGATGCCATTGAAAGTAATCATACATATGCCTCTTATCATATAACATGTTATTGGAATTCGAGTTTTGGTAGCTCTGATTTGTCACAAGCTATATTATCCTAATATTGGTTAACATTTTTAGTTTCTAAATGTAAGGAAAAATTTTTGATCATGATTAAAGCATAAATCAATGGTGGTAGGAATATATAAAATGATATAAACTCAAAAATTATTTTGTTCTTACTCAATTTTGTTAATCTCTATTAGACACAAAATGATTGATTATTCTTGAAATATATGGTTTGAATTAATTACTCTTCTCTATGATTCTCTTGAGATATGCTCATGCACAAATAATTATAATTATAATTATAATTATGCTTGAAGATTTTAGTTTATAAAAAGTTTATACATCATATTATGGGAGTATTAGTTTTATATCAAAGATAAAGAATATTAATATAATTTTTGAAATGTCTTTGTCACACCCGACAAGTGATTGCAAGATAGAAATACAAAAATATTGAATTTTTCCTAGGAAACAAAAACCCAAAGTAATAAAGATTTGGAATCAAAATTTTTAAAATGATAAATTTTGTAAAACCAATTTAATTAAAATAGGGTGATCTCTGAACTAGGGATTAGGTCTATGAGTTGGTTGTGTGTGGGGAAAGTGTTAGGCACCCTACTATACTTGTTCCTAATAATAGTTACCCTAAATCAAATATGCTAAACAAATATTGTCATACATGACAGCCTGTCGAAGGGTCAAACACGACATAGATGGAGCAAAAAATAAAAAAAATAAAACAAAGAGAAACACATAAGCTCTTAAAAACAATTTCAAAAATTGATTTATTTTAGGAGCCACCAAAATTCTTAAACAAAAACTTTGGGAAACCAAATTACAAGAAAAAGAAAAGAAAAAGTGGTCTGCATAAATAGAGATGGGTTCGAGAGTTTATTTTAGCATGGGGAGGTGTTAAGCACCTCACAACACCCATTCGCAGGGATGATTATCTTAAATTAGTTAAGTGAAATTAGCATAATATGACCTTAGTTTTATTTTTAATTACCCTCATTGAAACACATGCAAAAGGAAGGAGAAAATAGAAGAAAAAAATACTTAAATGAAAATAAATGAAATATGGATATCTACAAAGGGTGAACTTGAACTTAGATGAGAGCCTAGGGCCTATGTATCTAATGATAGAGATCAAAGTCCATGTAGTTCGACTTAAAATATGTGTCAATTGATTGGTGATTTTTAATTTTTGTGAAAAGAGTTGGACAAGGGAAATTAGTTTGAATTTCATAAATGAAACCAACTTAAGATTTGGTTGGTGTGTTTTAACTTATGAAATTAGGTGATCTCACTTTCTAGCTTGCTTTATTTTCTCTCTTTCTTTTTTTTTTTCTCATACTTTAGGAATTTTGAAATTAGGATTTTTTTTTTTCAATTTTGAAAGAGGAATGAAACTAATACGAGAAATGATTTTTAAGGATTTTTGGATTTATATTTTTTGGATTTTTGCAATTTGGATTCTTTATTTTAATTTTGAAATAGCAATGTAGTTATTAAGGAAAAGGATTTTCAGGATTTTTTTATTTATGTTTTCTTTAATTTTTGAAATTAGGATTTATTATTTTCATTTTGAAATAAGAATGAGATTGTCAAGGAAATTTTTTTTGAGGTTTTTAGATCTTCATTTTATTTTTTAGGCTTTTTAAAATAAAACTATTTAAATTTTTTTATTTCATGGTCTTTTAACAAAATTATTAAAGGACTTCAGATAATTAAACAAATATCTAATTGCATTTTTTTGAAATGTTAATTTGAATGCAGGCTTGTGGAACCCTAGATTCTTATTAACAAAAGCAATTAAGTGAGACTTAACCGGTGCTGGGGTAGGATATAAGGAGATTAAAGGTCATACACAACCCTATCGACAATTGTTCATGCCACTAATGACTTCTCAAATGACAAGAAGCTTGGCCAAGGCGGTTTTGGACTAGTATACAGGGTATGTGCATGTGTGCATTCATTTTTGTGTATGTATGTGTGTATATATAAGCAAGATGCCTGTTAAGAACAAAGGAAAAACCATCACCCTTTAATTCATCATGCTTGAATTTTCTATAAAACTTTTTAGGGTTTGCTAGCAAATGGACAAGAGATTGCTGTCAAGAGGTTATCACACAGTTGTGGACAAGGACTGAAAGAATTTAAGAACAAAGTGTTATTGTGTGCCAAACTTTAGCACCAAAATCTTGTAAAGGTTCTTAGTTGTTTACATCCAAGGAGAGGAGAAGATGTTGATCTATGAATACACACCCAACAAAAGCCTAGATTGCTTTCCTTTTAGTATGTGCTTATGCAAAAACTTGTACACAACAATATGAAAAAATTTTCCTTTGTTTCTTGTCCAGATTTAAAATAAAACAAAATCTTTACAGATTCTAGTCAAAGCAAATTCCTAGATTAGTCTAGGCGCTTTCACATTATATTTGGAATTACTTGAGGGCTTCCTATCTTCACCAAGATTCTAGATTAAGGATCATACACAGAGATCTCAAAGCAAGTAATGTTTTGTTAGATAGAGAGATGAACTCGAAAATTTCTGATTTTGGCATGGGAAGAATGTTTGGAGGAGATCAAATTGAAGGGAATATAAACAAAGCGACAAGTATATAGTAAGTATCTTTTATGATATTGGATTGTATTTTCTATTTTCTATCCATTGTTAAAGATTATTAATTTATTAACTTTTTTCAGTGGTTATATGTCATCAGAGTATGCCATTCATGGGTTATTCTCTATCAAATTAGATGTGTTTAGCTTTGGTGTGTTATTGTTGGAGATAAGAAGTCCAAAGAAAATCTGAGGATCTTCCTATCTAAACCATGATTTTAACCTTATTGGACATGTGAGTTACTAACTTAAGTTTAATTACTAAATATGCATGTGTGTGTTCAGATTATTTGTGTAAAACACAAGAATTATGAAAAACTTTTATTGTCTCATAAATAGAGGGATTTTTATCTCTCATTTTATGTTTTTCTTTTACCATGTTCCTTTCTTTATGCCAATCAAGTCTGAGTAAAAGAAAAATCTATTTTTATTTTGGTGTGTGTCAAACACATGTGGACAGTATATTGTAGCACTGTTGGTATTTGATATGTATCAAACATGTAAATATGCATGAATTTAGTATGTCCATGCTTTTATATTTTTATGTATAACTTATCAGTGGATCATAGATGCTTTAAATTTGTTCAAACATGGAGATTGTGGAAGAAGAGCAACCCAATGGAATTAATTGATGTTTGTTTGGGGGAAGCATTCAATATATCAGAAGTATTGTGCTGCATTCATGTTGCTCTTCTATTTATGCAGCTGCATCCTAAGGATAGGCCAAACATAGCCTCAGTAATTGTGTTGTTAAGCAGTGAGAATGCCTTTTCTGAGTATAAAAAGCCTAGTTTCTTCATAGAAAGGATTATAATGGTAGAGAATCGGCTTCTTCTGGCTAGCAGGTGTCTTCTTCATCTAACGAAATAACTATTTCTCAGTTAGAGGCCAGATAAGGAGTTATTTTACTTCTTACTATATAAAGCAAGTGGAAACACGTAATTTTCTTCTCAATGTACATTCTACAGTAATTCATCATTCTTGCAGATTGTTAGAGTAAATATATTTTCTCAAATTGTTTGAAGTAATATGAAAGTTACATGTAGAATTATATATTTTCTGTTGATATGTTTGTTTTAATTGAGGTTTTCTTTCCTGACATGTTCCAGACATATTGGGTACATCTTTAACTAGTTGAACCAGTTGACCTAAGAGTTTTTCTAAGTCAAACTGATTTAATCTTTAAAACTTTGATTTTATGTTTTCAGCTTAAAAGTTGCGGCATTGACAACCTTTTGCAGTATATGGATTGCTCAGTTTAAAACACACCATTAGTTTGCAACTACAGCAGAATAATGTATAGCTACTTCTATTCTATGTTGACACTGAGAAACATGTTCCTCTGGATGCCATCTCATTTCGCTGTGGCTGTTTGCGTCTTGGGAATGGACTACGCTTCTGACTTTGACACTTTTGGGTGGTATTTTAGTTGATGGGACGAATTTTTGCCATGATCCTTGATTAAACAGCCCCTAACTGGCACGTTAAATGTTAAGGATAGAGAATGGCTATAGCAAGAGAGAGATGGCTTAGAGAGAGAAACAGTTGTATTACTTCAAGATAAAGATATTAAAATAGTAAGAGTTCTAAGATTAGTGTTACAAACATGCATGGTAAAAGATGGAGTGAATTGAAGAGATGTTGATCAACATTGAATGGATTAAAACTCAGAAAATAACAAATTGAGATTTGGTCTTACACCAACAATATATAACATTAAGTTTTTATCAAATTTTACCCTATCATACTCTATTTTATACTGTGCAGCAAACTCACATGCTTGGACTTGGAGGGCTCATAAATCATATCAGTATACTCTTGAAAAGGGATAGCAATTTCAGATCTCCCCATTCTTATGAAAGCTAGCTTTTGTCTCTGTCTATCTAGAGAATGATAAAGGCAAAAAAAGAGAGTAAACTTAGAGGGAATATGCTCTATCCATATTCTAATTTCTTTGCATGTTTCTCTTTTCTTTTTATCTTTTATTTTGTTCATATATACAATTATGCCAAACGGTATAAAATGTAGTGTCGTACAAAAGTTAATAAAATTAAGATTTGTTTGTGTAAGTTATAATCATGTTTTCTTTTGTTCATTTGAGGACAAGTAATGAAAAATTTTGTTTTTCGTTTCCATGATGAAAAATTATTTACTAAATTAATCATAATATTTCTTTTGATAATTTGGGTTTAATAATTAATATGTGCTCAAATTGGATTAGATTAATAAATATATGTTTAATATTACATATAGCATTAGTGCATTAAAATTACATGATAAGTTTGAAAATAATGTGACTATTCAAAAATTGAGTTGAAGACGCTACGAAGAAATAGTTCCTTAAATTTAAACAGAGTAAAAAATATTATTTATTAAAATTTTTTATAAAAGTCGTTGTAATAGCACAATTGATTAATAAAGTCTTCAGTAAAACAATCCAAAAATTGTTTTGAAGATATCAAGTGATAATAAATTTTAAGGCAACAAGTAACCTATTGAATCATAAAGATGAATAGTCGCACCAAGAGAACAAGTATTCTTTCTTTCTTTTTTCCTTCTTTTTTTTTTTTTTTTTTATAATCCCAATCATTTTCGGTTACTCTAAATAACTTACTTTTCTTCAGTACGAATGACAAACCATTATAATTCACAACATTATTAAACTGCAAAATAGTAATTACTATAATTTTGAACTCGAAAGATCAAATACTGCTGTGCAAGATGAGAGCTACAACAGCACCTAAGTTGTTTAACTAGTTGAAAAACATTACTTCTTGCCAGAGAGAAATACCAGATCTGCCCAAAACACTTTACTCACCATTTTTTGTGTAGGAAAAAAAAAAAACTTAAACTTAGATAGTATTCGTTTATGCAAGTATGGATGAGAACTCCACATAGCAGCACAAAAGCTGAAAACAACATGCAGAGTTGAAATCAAAAACCTAAATTAAATGAGAGCATAAGTTTCCAATCAAACATCTTTCTTTGATGTAACTACACCACTCGCAGTATAGGAACTAAAAAAAAGTAAAATAGCCTTCTATTTGGCCTCCAACTGGGTAAGAGATAATTCATTGGTTGAAGAAGTCATTAGATTAGAAGAAGATTCTCCTTTAACTGAGGTCTTTTCCAAAAGGAAACCAGGTTCTTTAGAGTGGGGCAAGGAACCCTCACTGCTCAACATCACGACCACAGATGCCATGTTTGGCCTCTCATCAGGATGGTGTTGCACACAAAGAAGACTGATATGGATGCATCGCAATACTTCTGATACAATACAAGAATTCCCCATACGTGCATCAATCTATTACAGTGGGATGCCATCCTTCCACAACTTCCACGACAACAACCATTCAAAACATAAATCAACTGTCAGTTCATTAGAGCTTAAAATGAAGTTAGGTTATTCCATACTCACATGCCCAATATGATTAAGACTTTGGTTTGGATAGCAGAGCACTCTCTTTTTCATTCTACTCGCTATCCCCAATAATAATATTCCAAAGCTGAATACATCAGATTTGATAGAGAATAGGCCATCAATTACATATTCAAGTACCATATAACCACTAAAAGATATCACTAATGAGTAAACATCATCTTTAATAATGTGTAGAAATACAATTCAACAGGAAATAAAAGAGTACTCACCATGTACCAACTACTTTACTTGTGTTGTCTTCAATTTCATCTCCTCCAAAGATGCTTGTCAAACCCAAATCTGAAAATTTTGAGTTCAATTAGTTTTTTAATAAGACATTAATTGCTTTAAGGTCTCTATGGATGATCCTCAATCTAGAATTTTGATGAAGATACAAAAGTCCCTTAGCAAATCCGCATATAATGTGAAATCACTTGGACCAGTAAAAAAGTTTATCTTGAGTAATAGAATCTCTATAGTTTGGAAATTAAAAAAAAAAAAAAAAAAAGACTAGGATAAGTGATAAGTGGATGTGAATGACATATGGCATGCATTGACATGAATAAAACGACAATGCCATATGATGTAAATAGTTCTTTGGATGACATAAACTGATAAAATAGATTCCAACAATTCCCTGCCAAAACATGCAAATGAAACTAATTAAACAACATTCTTACATAATCTTCCCTTGATCATCAACATCCCAGTGGTACCATTGTTAATTGTTACTAATTAATTAATTCCATTACAATTCCGACAAAACTTGAGGGTATTAATCATAAAGCCCAAGAGATGAACTTCTACATAATGTACCCTCGATCATCAAGGAGCTGGGGCATAATCATAATCTCCATCATCGTCATCACCATCACCTTCGATATTGCAGCCTCCAGAAGCACAGTGATCATACCCTTCATTATCATCTGCATGATTCCTATACCATGGGGCATCGATGACACTGTTAGAGGACCCCAGCTTGCAATCAACAGATTCCAAAGCAAGAAGGATATGAAAGAATAAAGACTGAAGAAGATTTAGGTAAGCGGTTATGGCTTCTTAATTTGAAGTAAGGTTGATACAGGAGAAAGAGAGAATGGGCTTATAGATAGGGTAAAGAAGACAAGGCTCGTTCTAACACAAGGAAGGCATGTGGAGAGTGTGGAATTAATGATGTTGGGGCTGTGAGTTGTGAGCATGGCCTAATGCAGAATATTTGTGCAGAAGCCACATAGGAAAGCCATTGACACTTAAGCAAACACGTTGGAGTTATATATACACACTCGTTATTTGTGTTGCTTTTGGCTGCTAAATATTTAGCAACCAAAAGCAACACAAATAAAGTGATGTGGTAAGAAGAGAATCCTATAAATAGGAAATAGCATAGGACCCTTTGGTTTTTCAAAGGGTATAAGAATCTTTTTGGTTAGTGGTGGGAACTTGAAGGCAAGCTTCGCCTTCAACTACAATACTAGCAAAAAGTAACTAGTGACAAACATATTTTGTATCCTTAATTGGGCGAAAAGAACGAGACTTGAGATAAGATGTACTAAAAATTAAAGGATACAGGTTAACACCAACACACTCTTTGCTAGCTCGAAAATTTCAATTTAAATTGATTTTTTGTTAATTCCTCTAGAGTAGCTATGAAAGACCTTTTATTCTCTTATCTGTACAGGGTGCCAACTAATATGGGTTGTGTGGAGCCTTTAATCTTCTCAGGTTTCGCCCATTATAGATTAAGTCACATTTAGTGACTTTCATTAATAAAATCTAGAGTTTTAATGGTCCACACACCTAATTAAGCCTTTTAACTTTTTTAAAAAAATAAATTTCCAATTAATAATAAAAAAATTCATATTTTAGATATTTTCATTTTAATAAAGGAAAACTAATGAAGATCTTTTTAAAAAATTTCAATTTCAAAATTAACAACCATAATTTATCATTTTTTTATTTAGAAGTTTTGTGCCTCAGACACATGAAACATAAGCTAGCAAAAATCCATACGTGACCTTTGCTCAAGTAGTGTATTTTTAGAATAAATCTGAATTCAAATAGTTCATGTCAATTGGTGCATTTTCTAAAAAAATAGTAAATCCTAAATAATAATTTTAGTCCTAAAAAATGTTGTCTCTTTACAATTTGTTTTTCCCTAAAGTAATAATAATAAATATTATAAAAGTTGAAAAATTAAATAAGATTTTCTTAATGATTAAAAAAATACCTTTTCCATATTTTCACTAAACTTTCAATATTTAAATATAATAAATTTTTTTATTTTTCCATAAATTTCTACTTTTATATAATTCGAATCAAGAATAATTAAAAATTTAATATTTCTTGAAATGTTCCTTGAGTAATCCATAATCCATTCTCAACTCAAATGCAACTTTTCAAAAATTTCTTGTTCCCTGTTTTTAAATTTTCTCTATTTAAAATGAAGGAATGTAAAAATATTTTTTAATCCATTAAAAGTCCTTTTGTTAATTTATGTTTATTTCAAAATAATAAATGAAAAGGAATTTTAATTTCAAAAATAAAATAAAGGAGCAAGAAAGTGAGACTAAAATTATTTGAAATTAAACTACATCAACCAAATTTCAAACTCCTTTTCTATATGCAAATTAAATTAATTTTTAATAATTTTAAAATCCACCAACCCTATTCCATGCATTTCTAATTGAATTACATGGGCTTTTGATCCCAACTATATGGGCACATAAATTTTAGGCTTTAATCATATGTCAAGTTTTTCTAGTAAATAATTTCTTTTTTTTAATTATTTTATTATCTTAATTTCTTTTTCATTTTTGCATGGAATTATAAAGGTAAATGTAGTAAAATTAAAGTAATATTTACATGATTAATTAGTAGTAACCGTACTTTGGAACGAGTACTGTTTAGTATATGACACTCTTTCCACTTAACCAACTCTAAATCCAATCATCCCTAATTTGTAGACCATTATGTCAAAATTTCCTTTAAATAGATTTTTTAAATTTACCCTTTTAAAAGGTTTATAGCAACTCTATTTTAATCACATTTTTGTTTCAAGAATTTGAAATTCCTTTCTCCCTTCCTTGCCGGTCACATTTAGGTGCGACACTAGGTATATATGGTCCAATAATGAGGGTGAATATAGGAGATTTTAATTTTAAAATCGTGCCCTATATATATATATATATATATATATATATATATATAGGGCATTGATCATGCCCTATAAATCGTGCCCTATAAATTAAGAAAATGTCTAGAATGGATGTGAATGACATATGGCAAGCATTGATCATGAATAGAACGACAAAGCAATATGATGTAAGGAGTTCTTTAGATTACATAAACTGATAAAACAGAGTCCAATAGTTCCCAACCAAAAACATGCAAATGAAACTAATTAAATAACATGCTTACATCCACTGAATGACCCATCAACATCCAAGTGATGCTTTTGCTACTAATTAATTAATTCCCTCACAATTCCTCCAAAACATGAGGAGAGTAATCAAGAAGCCACAGAAATGAACTTCTACATAATGTTCCCTTAATCATCAAGCAGCTGGTGCATAGTCATAATCCCCATCATCGTCATCGCCATCACCTTCCATATTGCAGGCTCCAAGAGCACAATGATCATACACTCCATTATCATCTGCATATTTCCTGCACCATGGGACGTCAATGACATTGCAAGAGGACTCCATCTTGCTCTCAACAGATTCCAAAGCAAGAGCGGAAGAAAGAGGGTGGATTTTGGGAAAGTCCAGGAAGCAAAAGGAAATGATTTAGAGCAAAGAAGCTTTAGGCATGTGGCTATGGCTGCTTCTTATAACTTGAAGTTTGGAGTAAGGTTGATACTGGAGAAAGAGAGAATGGGCTTATAAATAGCGTAAAGAAGAAGGAAAGGCTCGTTCTAACACAAGGAAGGCACGTGGAGAGTGTGGAATTAATGATGTTGGAGCTGTGAGTTGTGAGCATGGCCTAAGGCAGAATATATCAGTAGAAGCCACATAAGAAAGCCATTGACACTTAAGCAAACACGTTGGAGGTATATATACACACATCTTTAGCAGTGAAAGCAACACAAATGAAGTCATGTGGTGAAGAGAATCATATATATATATATATATAGAAATAGCATGGGACCGTTGGGTCTTTTAATGGGTATAAGAATCTTTTTGGTTAGTGGTGGGAACTTAAAGGCAAGCTTAGCCTTTAACAACAGTAGTACCAGCAAAAGCGTAACTAGTGCCAGACATATATATTATTAAACGGCGAAGAGAGTGAGACTTGAGATAAGTGAATCAAGGCTAGCTTCTTCATCTGTGAGTCACATGTTACCTTCTTAAACATGCAAAGAGAGTTGTGTGTATTCAAGCCTAATCGATTATATTTATAAAAACTTTTTATATTTTTTTATTAAGGGGCCTATAAGAAATTAAAATATTGAACATGGGCAAGCAGGCTTGAGATTATTTCTTGTCAATTTTTTGCACCTACAGACCATAGCATAGCAATTGTTATTAGAGGTGATTTATGACAAAGTTTGGGTTCCCTATTTCAGAGGAATAATTTTTTTATCTCTTTGAAATTTTTTTCCCTGAAAAAGAAATATATATATATATATATATATTAATAAGTAAAACAAATTAAAATCAGATTTTCATCTAATGATTCAAAAATACCTTTTCCAAACGCCACTATCAATATTTAAATATAACAAATGTTTTATTCATTTACTTTTAATTTCTACTTAAATACAGTCCAAATTAAAAATAATCAAGAGTTTTCCTTGAGTAATCCGTAATTCATTCTCAAGTCAAATGAAAAGAAAAATATACTTTTTGAACATTTCGTGCTTCCTATTATCAAATTTTCTCTATTTGAAATAAAGAAAGTGTAAAAATATTTTGCCTTTAATCCATTAAAAGTCCTTTTGTTACTTTTTTGTTTATTTCAAAATGAAAAAAGCAAATAAATTTTTATTTACAAAAAATTCAAAAATAAAAATTGGAAAAGTGGGAAAACAAACAGCAAGAAATTGAGATTATATTGATTTTGGAATTGAATAACATCAACCAAAGTTTAAGCTTTTTTTGCTTACAAAAATTGAATTAATTTTCATAAAAATTAAAATCCACCAATCCAATATTGTGCATTACTAGTTGAACTATATGGATATTGATCCATGCCAATGGATATATAAACCCCAGGTTCTAATCTTAAATCAAGTTTTCCTAGTAAGTATCTTATTCTTCTTTCACTATTTTATTCTCTTAATTCCTTTTTTCTTTTCTTTTCACATGTGATTGATAAAGATAAATGTTCATTTTGCATGATTAATATGGGGTAATCGATCTTAAGAAAGATTATTATGGGCAATGTATGACCTTTCGTTTTCTCATATGTACTATATATTAGTTGCCAACATATATGGGCGGTATGGGACCAATACACCATGACACTGGAAAACAACGAGTGAACTATCAGCTTTAATATTTATGAATCCCCACATAATTAGAGTGTCACGCAACTTATCATACCAGGGTCGTGGAGTTTGTCTTAAGCCATAGATGGCTTTGGACAGCCTTCACACATAATTTGGTCTCTTTTCATCCATGACCCCCTCTAGCTATCACATAAACACAGTTTTCTATAAGGTGTCATAAATAAATGCATTATTCACGTCGAGTTGTTTCACTTCCCAGCCAAATGTTATAACTAGTGTAAGGATCACTCGAACTGTGTAGGCTTTTATAACTGGGTTGAAGGTTTCAGTAAAGTCCACCCTCAGCTATTTTTGAAATGTTTTGGCCACCAATCGGGCTTTATGCAACTGAATTGAGCCATTAGCATTGCATTTGACTTTAAATACCCATTTACAATCAACAATGTTTCTCTGACTGTCATAGAGAACCAAGGACCAAGTATTATTCCTGAGTGAGGCTTCATATTCTTAACCATTACCTTTCTCCACTGAAGTCATTTTAGTGCTTCTTTGGCTAAAGTTGGCTCAGATATGCCCCTTTCTACTCTCGAGACTCCTACAAAAGGATGCTTTGGTTTGAATTTTCCAGCTTTACTTCGTGCGACCATGATGATGGCCTACATTTAGATGTGGATCATTTTACTCACAGGCTGCAATAGTAGTCTGCTTTAATGGCATGACACTGATCAAGAGAGTAAACAGTAGTGGCATTAATGGGAGTGGCAGTCAAGGCTCCCTGATTTTGTTCTTCTGTGAGATGAAGTAGGATGATGACTGGTGATGATACTAAATGATGGCAATCACTCCTTTTGTATAATATCAGTTGATTCAGGTAGTTTCAAATTGAGGGAACTTGTTGCAAAAGGAATGTCACACTCATTAAAGACAACATGTCTTGAAATAATGATTTTACCATGTGAGTTGAGGCACTTAAACCCTTTGTGAGACTTGCTATATCCAAGGAAAACACACTTGGTAGCGTGATATTGCATTGTGTGCTAGTTGTATGGCCTTAAGCATGGATAACAGGGATACCCAAAAGTTCTGAGACTTTTGTAATCAGGTAGTTGATTAAAAAGTGCTTGGTATGGACATTTGCCTTCTAGCTTGGTCGTGGGTTTTGGAAGCCTGTTGATCAAATAAGCTATAGTTTGAAAGGCCTCCCACCAGTAATGAAGTGGTAATTTAACCTGAGCCATAAGAGTGAGCCCCATTTCAACTACATGCCTGTGTTTGTGCTCCACTCTTCTATTCTAAGTAGCAGTATGAGGATAGGAGTGTCTAAAGTTAATACTAGATTCATTGGTAATACTTTCAAGAATTCAAATTCACCGTCCCAATCTGTTTGAAGACCTTTTATTCTGTTGTTAAGCTGGTTATCAACCAGTTCCTTAAGTTGAATGAAAACACTCAAAATAGCCATGAGTACCTAATATGGTCATCAAGAAAATTTACATAATACCAAAACTAAAAACTAAAGGCATTGGTGAGGGACCTCATACATCTGCATAGACAAGCTCAAGGGGACGTTTAGCGCAACTTCAACAATTTGCGAAAAGGAGGGCATTAGACTTGCCAAGTTGGCATGCATCGCAAAATAAATTGTTGTCATTGAACTTTTATTTTGCATTACAATCTTGTAGTACTTTTAACATAACTCTATATGAAGGTTGGCCTAGATGTCTATGCCGATATGTGTAAGCAACAAAGACAAAAGGAACAAAATTATTCTGCAATGGCTGAGTCATAATGGGTGATTGAGGTCTTCCTACCCAATAGAGGCCATTTTCAAAGGTCCCTTGTTGCACAGTATTCCTGGTCTACTTATCCCACACAAAACATTTCTTAGAGTGGAACTCAACAAAAAATTATTGCCAGTAGTCATTTAAGAAACAGATAGAAGACTTTTGGTAATGCGAGGCACATGCAAAATTTTTTTCATAAACAATATAGATTGATTATGACAGGGTATTATTGATGCTCTAGTGTTTTCAACACTTAACTTATCACCATTACCAATAACAACATGATTCCTACTAGAAGAAGCTACAGGATTATGCAACACCATTGGATCATTAGTGATATGTTGACTTGCTCCACTGCCAGCATACCACGATGGATTAGCAACAGTGCTAGCAGAAGCCAAGAAAGGTGCGGGACTTTTGTTGACTTTGTTGTGCTCAAGGACACTGCCCATATAATTCATGTCAAATCTAGGAGCACTGCATAGCATTATAGCCAGATCGACCACAAACCTGACAAACAGGTTTTCCAGAGTTTCTATATCCTCTGCCATGTGACTTACCACCATGATTGCCTCTTGAGGAGGATCCTTTCCAATTACCACGTCCTCCCTCAAAGTGAGTTCTTTTTATCAGAATTTTAAGAGCCATATTATCAGAATTTTTGAGTGACACTTTGATTTGTAGGAGTAGTAAGCTAGTCAAGATGACTCTCGAAGGAAAGTAATGCAACTTAGACTTCCATCCAATTTAAGCCTTCTTTATCTGCTAGCTGGACTACGATGGGGTTATACTTTGAGTCAAGCCCTGAAAGAGTTTGAATAGTCAGATCATAGACAGAATTTGGACTCCCTATTAGAGCCAAGCTGTCAGATAAACTCTTCATTTTGGACAAGTATTCGTTCATTTTAGTGGATCCTTTGCAATTTTGTTGCAATTCACCCTTAAAGAATGTGACCCAAGAATAGGTATGAGTGCCAGATAACTCTCGAGCTGCTCTCTAAACTTCACAACGGAGTATACATCGGAGCATTGCGAGGCAACATCTACAAATATTGTGTTATACAACCATATTAAAAGGAATTGGTCACTAGCTACTAAATCGTCATACTCTAGGTTAGGTTTCTACTTTGCACCTTCAGAAAGAAACGAGAAGGGACATGGCTTGCTACCTAATATGTAGCCATCCAACTTGTTACCTCATATCTAGCTTGATGAAGCATGTTTCATTGAGAGAAGAGGTAATGAAGGGCAAATATGATTTCGGAGGAGCAATAGAGGGAGCAGTCATAGAAATAGGCGTGGAAGACTCATGCGAAGCCATGGCGTAAGCCTTCAGGCTCTTAATACCAAGTCAAACCAAATAAGAACAAAGAAGAAAGGCAACTGAGAGAAAATGATTGTATGGACTTGAATGGATAATGAATTACAATACAAGATATAAATACACAAGTCTGTATTGAGTCCAATCACCCGTGAACAGGTGGCTTAGATCAATGGCAGAAATATAGAATATGAATAAATCTAGTGCTAAATATTTACACTCCATACACGTGACCAGTGGCTGAAGCTCACTATACTCAGGTGCATTATGGGCCATTGAGGCCATTAGGCTTAGCTCTTAACATTCTTTAAGAAAAATATAACAAGTGAACTCTTTTTGCATATATCAGCGTCGCATGATAAGCCTTCCAAAAAATCTTCTTCACATTTTACGTAATTTAAAGAATTTAATAACAAATACTTATTGAACTTTTTTCTAACTAAAGTCTAGCTAGTCCTATGATAAATTCCATAGAAGCACATGTACGAAATAATTGATATCCTATGCTCAGCTTGGCTAGTCCTCAGATACTTGATCGGATGATTTGTTCAAATAATTAATTAATTAATCATGTATGAGAAATACAAGGATGATTCGTACTCAATATATATTCATGCTACCATTTGTTTTCCTCTACTGCATCGGCACCCTTTGATCACAGGAATACTAAAGAAAATGTGATGCCAACTGCCAAGTTATGTCACTCTTAATTGACCATCAAGATTTGAAGTTGGTTATTATATATTTTGAGCGATGATATTATATTCTTGGCAAATTTTACAATAATGGCATATTAATGATTTTAAATATAGAATAATATTTTATAAATAATTGCTTAAAATATTAACTTATTTAATAATTAACTGATTTTAATAGGATTAATTTAGTTTTTACATAATTAATGAGTATAATTATAATAATAAATTTAATAACATAAGTAAAATATTACTTTGTAATTAATAATATTTAGTAATTATGTATCACTTCATGGTATCAACGCTCAAATTTTCTATAGTGATTAATTATGTCATATAACTAGGTGAAATGGACGATTAATATTTAGTTATTGGTTGCAAAGGATCCAACACTTGACTAAATCTTTCTTTGAGTAAAATATTATTTTGATCCATCACTGACTTTTAGTCTTAATTTGGTCCTCCACTTATTAATTTATTCTTAATTTTGATATCCCACTAATTTTTATTTTTAATTTAGTCCATCTCATATTAGTCTATTCTTAATTTGGTTCCTTACTAATCTTAAAGTGTCACATTTAATTAGTCCCTCATCTAGTATTAATTAAATGAGAAGGACCAAATTGAGAGTAGACTAATAAGTAAGGGACCAAAATAAGAATCATTTAATAAATGAATGAGCATAGTGAGAATATATAAAAATTAGTGAGAGCCTAAACTAAAATTTAGTTCATAAATAAAAACCAAAATGGTATTATTGACATTGAGAAGATAAAGGTAGAAGTACATTTTTGTCCCTTAAGTTTAATTTTAATTTTATTTACAACACTCAACTTTGTTTCGCCCCTTAAATATAAAACACCATTGAAAAATTCTTTCACCCCCTGACACAATTAGTTTACTCCAAACCAAAATGTTGCATCCCATTAAATCTGATCGTGGGACGCAATGCTATAGGGTGAACTAGTTTATTTGTCCCTTAATTAATCTGTATCATTATATGCCAATATATTTTAAATTATTAAGTTCATTAAAATGACTCCATCACAAAAAATCTTTTTTGACGTATTAAGCATATTTCATTGTTGCTCTTTTTTAAGAATTCTAAAATATTAGAAACTAATAGATTCACAATTGATTATGTTTCTGACTTTGAATTATTTAAACTATTAAATAAATCATTCAATCATATATCATTTTCTTTTATTTTAAACTATTATACTGTTATATTTATAGTCCTCTGTTATAAAGTTTAAGAAATAGTTAATTACTTAATTCATAATTTAATTCAAAGAATTTCTTATTTAAGACAGTTAATTAATTCATTAATTTTCTTGTTTACTTTAAAAATTTCTCAGGCTTTGAAGAATTTACAATTCAAAAGGTAATTAATTAATTCATTAATTTATTATTTCATAATTTTTCTCATCAATAACAAAAAATTCATTAATTTTCTTGTTAATTTTAAAAAATTCTTAGACTTCAAAAGATTTTTATTTTAAGAGACAGTTAATTAATTCATAATTTTTCTCGTTGATTACAAAGAATCTATACACTTCAAAAAATTCTCAATATATGTATAAGAAATATGAAGAGTCAGCACACAAGGAGGTAAGAGTTTGATCAATTGAAACTTCTCATCAATCAACAAAATTTCCACGTTAATGGGAGCCTATTTTACTTATATATAATAGATAACAGATTTTACACATAATGTTGTAGTGATTTGGTATAAAAGTTAGCATTTTTAATTGAGGGGTGATCATATGTTCTTGGGAACACCATATTCTCTAATTATGACATAATTAATTATTTAATATAATTAAATATGGAAAAATATTTTACCCTTGTAAATAGATTTTTATTATAATTAGACTTATCAATTATTGCACACAAAATTATTTTATATATAATTATTGTTAATTACATCTTAAAAATGTTAAGGGTGATCATGTTTTTTAAATTTTTTCAAGAAGTTAATGATCAAGGTAAAATAAAATAAAGTTAAGAAGTAAGATTAATATTTAAGATGAAGTTAAAAAAGCAATACTTTTGTCAAAAATAAAATAGCCAGCGACATAAATTCACATAATCCCATTTTAATGTGGTGCTAAAGAGGATAAGATATTGTCACACCCGAAAATGTGACTGCAAGGTGTCGAAAAAAAAAAGAATAAATTTTAATTTTCAAACGAAAATTCAAAAGTCGCCACCAAAATTTTTAAGGGATAAATTTCATAAAACCAATTTACAGGATAAGGTGGTCTGCGATCCATGGATCAAATTTGGTAGTCGATTGTGTGTGGGGAAGGTGTTAGGAACCCCATATCACTTGTTCTTCAGAACGAATACCCAAAGTTGATTATGTAAAACACTTATGACTTCAATTTAAATTTTGATTACTCTTATTATTCACATGCCAAACAAAGAAAAGTGAATACTTAAAAAAATTAAGAAAATAAAATAAAGGAGAAAATGAAATATTTACAAAGGCAGACTTGACCTAGGATCAAAATCTAGGGCCTACATACCCTACGATAGGGATCAAAGTTTACGTAGTTCAACTAAAAATGTGTGGCAATTGGTTGAGGTCTTTTAATTTGTGAAAAGAATAAAATAGCTTAAATCAAATAGATTTTTGTAAACAAAACGAGATTGAAATTTGATATATGTGTTTTAAATTACAAAATCAGTTTAATGTTACTTTCTCCATATTTTCCTTTTCTCTTTTTTTTATTTCTTCATTTTTTTTGAATTTTTGAACATGTAATTTATTTGATTTTTTTGTTTGAAATTAAAATGAACATTTTAAAAGAAAAGAAAATTATTCTTTGCTTTTTTTTTCTAAAAATAAGGAAAAAAAAGATACTGGAATTTTAAAGTTTATTCATTTTTTTAATCTTAGAATGTATTGAAAAGCATTCAAGGAACATCTTGAAAATATATTTGTTCTTTTTACCAATTTCCTTTTTATTTTTGTATTTTATAAAAAGTAAAGACTGAATGGACAAGAACAAAATTAATATAAAAAAGAAAAAGTTAGAATGTGACAATACAGCCTATAAATAAGAAAATTCATTCCACTTCACTTTTGACCTCTTCTGTTTTTAGAATTTTTGTAGAAAAAAAGAAATAAGAATTTTGAAGACCAAATATTTATATTTTATTGTTTAAATATTTCCTTTTTTGAAAATAATTAATTAAAAAATGCTATTGAAACTCAAATTTATTTTTAAAAACATAACTGATCGATATTGGGTAAAACGTGAGAAGACACAAGGTCTCACACGACAATTCTTTAGAGAAAGCAAAAAGAAAAAAAATAAGAAAAACATATATATCCAAAGAATAAAAGCAAGGAGAAAAAAATTAAAAGAGTAAAATAAAATAAACTAAAATTAAGAATAAAGAAAAAAAAAGGTGCTTAGGGTAGAAGTGCGTATGTTTGTAGTAATGTCTTATTTCTTAAACATTATTTACAAAGTATTAATGTGCATGAAGAAATGAAAAAGAAGAAAAAAAAAAACAAAATGAAATTGCCAAATTCTTATCTAAATAACCATCTTCACTTTCCACATGGCATTTCATTTTGTTTATACTTTAATATTCTCACAATTCCTAACCCGTCCATTTCTTGTATTAATTTACTGTCCTCTAAAATGAAACCAGATCCATTGCTATAGTAAAATTATAGCACATTGTGCTATGGTCAAATCTGAACCGTCCATTACATCCTACATAACTCTTACTACCACGTCGCATCTCTTTCTGTGTAAAAAAAAATTCTTATTGTGTGCCAAAATTTTCTTAACAATGATGGACGTGCATTTCCCCTTCTTCCTCATCTATAAAAAGCCTTCTTCCTATAGAAAGCTTTTCACATCATTCTCCCATGATTTTGAAACTTTTACCACCTAGGATTTCAACCTTCTCTAACACAAATTGGAAAACAATTCCGAATCACCCCCTTTTTCTCTGATCTTACCCGTTTTTCTCATTTGCAGAAAGTCATTTTCCCTCCCAAGATTTCCCTTCCATTAGGTGACAGGGAAATTATCTTAGAAGAAACTACTTTTTTAAGTTAGCCCCTTTCAGCCTTTAAATTTTTCCCAACTCTGTTCTATTTGTCAACACTGTCACACTTAATATGCCTTATAGAAATAAAAAAAATGAGGAAGAAACAAAAAACCAAAAAAAGAAGAAATAAAGACATTTTTTTTAAAACCTAATTTCTCAATAAGATAATTCGACATTTGAGCTTCTTCACTTCAAGGTTATACTGAGATTTCACTCTGTTTTTTCTTTTTATTTGTGCTAATTTTTTCAAGCTTTTTGTAGGGAAGAAGGGAAAATACATGTACATCACCATTAAGAAAAATGTGGCACACAGTAAGAATTTTTTTTTTTACACAAAAAAAGATGCGACGTGGTAGTAGGAGATATGTGGGATGTAACGGACGGTTCAGATTTGACCACAGCATAATGTGCTGTAATTCTACTACAGCACTGGATGGATCTAGATTCTCTGCATTTGCATTAAATTTTTATCAAACAATTCAAATTTCAATACATATAAAACAACTTTTAACAACTTGTTGAAATCTGTACCATTAAATTTTCATTCAACAACTCAGATTCTATCAAATTCACATGTATTTGAAATTTCAAATTTACTAAATCCAAATCCAACACTAGATTTGGTTTCATACATCGACACACCACACAACTGGGGTATTAATTTTCCTCCATTAAGCAAACTAAAACCACACTAACTCTAAAAAGGGACATAGTATCTCGTGTTAATAGACATTAGGATAATGTCCATGTAGGTCAAAACATAGCATAGGTATGACCAAATCATCATGCAAGATAAGAACACCCTATGAACGAACTTATCTATACCATGTAGATGAGTGTCACAATCAAAGCACAAAAAGCCCACGTTCAGCATATCAAAAATCAACTCTTCTAACACAAGCTATATCAAAGAAAAAGGTAATAAGAAATCCACAAATAAGATTCTCACCTTGGCTTGTCATGAAAGTGAAACAAAACTTTTTGTCTTCTTTTCCTGTTTAGGCTCTTGTTATCAAATATCTTTATTCCTTCGAGCAACTTGAGCTTCAACTCCTGCCTTTCAATTTCTCTCTCTTTCAGCTACTTGCTCTTCTCTTACTATCCTTAATGATTGTACTCCTTTTTTCTTTGTTCTTCGTCTTCAGTTTCCTCTAATTTCATTCCAATGCTTCACCCCTTTTACATAACATTCTATTTTCGAGCTGTTAGAGCAAAGTACTCCACATGTTTCGATGAGTTTAACTCTAAACTCCCCTTACACTTTCCCCTGTTCCAGAATGTTAAAACAGGGATGGTTATCTACATCAAACTTCTTTTCTCTTCTCACTTTACTCCATCATCTTCCTGTTTTTTCCCTTCTCATATGCTCTCCTCTCTTTTTTTCTCTCTTAGGCTTTCCAACTTTCTATCCCCTCTCGACTCTCTCTTTTTATCCTCTCTTTCTTTCTAGCTCCCTCCCCATCTTACTGTATGAGACACAACCTTTCTTTATCAAAGGAATTGATCAAAATCTCCCCTATCTTCCCTTCTGTTGTCCCTTTCATCTTCGGTTTCTACTTTTTTTCTTCTTTTTTTTTCAGATAGAGCACGTCTACTCCCTTGGTCTAGCTGCCTCAGTCTTCACCTTCTCTTTTTTAGTTGAGCTCATGCCCATTTACAAAGCTCTATCTCTGTCACCTCCTTGAGCATGTGCCCCTTACTTTTTTCTATGGTTGCTGCCTTGTGCTACCTCAAGACCAGCTGCTTCCTTTTTTTCTTAGTTTTGCATTGAACTCTCTTTCCTTTCATCACTACCTTACACAGCCAAGAATGAGATTGTTGACTTTTCCCTTCTTGCATTATACATGATGGCTGATCAAAAAGGGACCTTTGTCATTTATTATCTTTTATGTTTCTTCTGGGGTCCAACCTTCCTCTGAGCAGTGCAATAGCAGCATTTGATGTAGAAGATAGAATCTAGTTTTCTTTTCTTAAGTGGGAAATGGATTCCTTGCATTTGGGAATCTCAAATGCAGGTGAAGTTGATAAAATATGAACTATTAGATGAAAATTTAATAATTCAGATTTTATAAAGTTGGTAGACACTATTTAATACTTGTTAAAATTTAAATCATTGGATGAAAATTTAATAGTACAGATCTCAAATACAGAGAGCCCAAATCTGACTGATTGATGCTATGTGTAGGTAGGAGGAGTTTCTGTAACAGTGCAGTAGCAGTATTTGTGGTTTTTTTTTATTAACTTTGTTATTTCATTTTCTAAAATTTGTTATTTGATTATTTATTTTTTTTGCTTATGTTTTGTTTTTCATTTTAGTTTAATTTTCCATCTTACTCTTTCTTCTTTTCATTTTTCCTTTTAAAATTAAAACATATATATATATATATATATATGCCAAAAAGAAAACAGTCTAGCTCATATATCAACAAAACAAAATTTACTTTGAACTACGAAATAAAAAAGTGACTAGGATAAGTGATGAGTGGATGTGGAGATTATAATTTGAAGTGTCCATTAGATGACATAAACTAATAAAACAGATTCCAATAATTCCCTACCAAAATCATGCAAATTAAAGTAATTAATTATAGTATATGCTTAAACAAGGGACCGATCTTCAAAATTGTCATAGAAACTGGGATTTGTTCCCTTTGTTCTAACCTGTTCTCATTCTGCTAATTATGTCCTTGCATTGTTTCATGGATCACAGATTATATAATGTATACTTTAAAGGTTATTAGTAGATGTATAATGGTGGAACTATAGTAGCTTTTTTCAATCAAGGTGCGGCAAATTGTTGAGGAAATAAGATTTTTTTTTCTAGAATTTGATTCATTTCGTTTTGTATACTATAATGCGAAGGTTCCTTAGGAGAAGTCTATGCAAGAGAGAACCAATCATCCTTTTATTTTATATTGAATTCAGCTCGAAAACTCCCATTTTACTACTCCCATCTCCCCTGTATAATGGTATTCTGTTGTTGCAAGTTACACTTATCCTTCCCTTCTATAGTGTGTGTATGTGTGTGTGTGTATATATATATATATATATATATTCCCTGTTTCTTTTTTTTTTTTAAGGCCCATTTGAGGGGGTTGGAATTATAAATTAAATGAAACTTCCCATCCTCTTTGATTACTAATGGTCTGTTACAATAAGTTATGCTACTCAGCATTACGAGACCAGTGAAGGATCATTCTTAGTTTTTATTATTGAGACTAATTTTCAATATTGTCATAAAGTTGAAAGAGTGCTGATTGAGGAAAACAAATGTTGGTATAAGTATGTAACCCGGTTGTCCAAGTTTGGAATTATAGATTTTTATTAATATTTAGGGTTTATTGTGGTTAATTGATTCTGTTCCAAGTAACTGAGGATAAACTTCCTGCTTTGGAGGTCATTCTTAATTCTTTGTTTGTTTGATATGATTATTATGCATGATTAATTTCGTTTAATTGTTTGATGTATCAAGTGGAAAAGTGGAAGCCTTTGAGTACTTAAAGGGTAGTAATATCCTTGAACAAATGATTGAGGATGGAACTACCAACCATCCTACCCCACAGAAACAAATATGAAGTGTATAAAAGCTAGTTGCAGTTCATGTAAAAATAAGAAGATACAAGAATATCATACCCAAATATGATCAGAATGAGAGATATAGAAATAAGAATAATCTAACTTGAATCTTTGGCAACCAATGAAGCACCGGTACATGAAAATGACTAAGACACTCGTGTTGGACACATATCCGGTGCAGATACACGCACCATACACTGGCACGCAAGTCCACCGAGTATCTGTCTGTTGGAAAACACCAAACTGCACCAAAACATTTGAAATGCAAAAGAAAAAGTTTTGAAACCCATACCTAAAATTCTTTGAAATGGCATAAATCTTTTTTTTTCCTTAAAATCAGAAACAAAACCTAATGCATTTGCATAGCATCTAGCCTCTTCCTTTCTTTGTCTTCGTCTTCTTCCTCTTTCATCTTTTTCATCTTCATCGTTTAGCTCTTTGTCGCTAGAAGATTTATGTATGTCCCTTCACATTCGGTGGTTGTCTTTGTCTGCATGTGTCCCTTCATCTTCGAGTGGTTATCTTCGTCTGTGTTTGTCCGTTCACACAATGCAGGCAACAAAGTCAATTCCCTTCATCTTCTGAGTAAGATGGTAGGGTTTATTTAAATGATAGGTCCCACTTGAAAATGTAGGACCTACTTGAATGGTAGACCTTACCCATCCTATATTTATCTCTCTCTAGCATAATAGGAAAAGGAAAGGAAAGAAATGGAGAAGATCCAAATCCCTTAAAAATTAGGAATGGATTTGTTGTAGACTCAAAGTGCACAAAACCCTAAAGAATTTTTTGGGGACAAAATAGAAAATTTAGACGTCCCAAAACTAGAAAAAGGCCGAAGAGATAGTGGTCCAAGCTAAACTTGGTATATGCTAAAGCAAATTAGAAAGCCGAATGCCATACTAGAATAACACATTCTACAAAAATGCACATATATATATATACACACACACAAATGCCCTAAACCCTAGTGTGGATAATTTAAAGTAAGGGTGACACCATAATTGGTGAGATTTGGGTTGAAAATACTTCTTTTTTAGAGTTTACGATAGTTGCAATCAATAAGTTACCATGAAAGGCTAGAGTAGGATAGAGCATTTATTAAAAAAAAAAAAAGTAAAAGATTGAGTGGGTTTTTTGTACTTAATTTAGTTTTATTTTGAAAATAACACTTAATTGGGTTATATTTGATAAATTTTTCATGTTTTTGTAGTTTTGTTTTATATGTTTTTAATTCGAAAAAATTCTACTTTTTCTTAATCAATAGGAATTTTAAAGATGAAGAGATCTTTCTAGACTTCTAAATCAACCACTGCTAGTGGATAGGGTTCTCTTAGTACTAGCACTTCATTGCCAAGCCCTACTAGTACTAGTGACTAGTCAATGACTTTGGTTCGAAGTCCCTAACTAGATGTTTCAAATGACTAACCAACCTAACCAAATATCACTAATGATGTTAGGGAACATTATGAAAAGCCCTGCACGATGACTACGAAGAAAGAGATTGGATTGTTGTTTTTATGGGTAAGTAAATTGATTAATGAAATTCAATGCAATGTCAATTTTTTTAATTTGTACACTAAAAAATTGCAAATGGGAATGGTGAAGTTAGGACCAAGCACTTAACAATGCATGATTTTTGGTCCCTTCCAAGGGATAAAAGAGTAATCATATCCTTTAACCCAAACAACTAGCCCATTAGAGAAAGAGGTGGTTTGTTAGTCATTTTTCTTGGGAGAACTATGAAAGACTTTAGTAAGTTATATATTAGTTGCCAAAAATGGAAGCTTGTTCCTCTTTAATAAAAAAGATATATATTTAAAGACCAAATATAGGTAATAACACATGTATTATTTAATTTTCTCATGAATTCAACTATTTCTTTAATGATTTTTACACCTTATATATCATGCAAGCAAAGTTTGTTGTTAAGGAGGTTCATAAGAAAAAATTCTTAAGTCTTTGGGATGCAAGTGGAAAGATTTTTGTTTTCGGTTATTTACACATATAGATAATAGAATTTAGACGAGAGATTGGTTAATTATGTGGCCGTAGAGAGCATTCAAAGGGACCAATGGTCATTATTTTTTGATTACTGACTTGACCCAAAAACTAAGGCACAATAACACTCCATATATTTTCTCTTCACCAGTTTGTCTTCATATCAATTTATGATAATCCAATTCATATGTTTGCGTCAAATACAAGGCTATTGTCACAAAAATCAAGGAAGATAGAAGGAAGCAAACGATCATACACTAATGGATTGAATAGTCTTGCATAAAGGAAAAAGTTAAGATGGGGAGTTTATATTAGTATTACACAAAAATGTTGTATGACTATTTAAGATGTTACATTATGGAAAATAAATGTGGGAGGAAGAGTGTAGAGGTTCAGTTACCTGAGGAGATGTTTGGACCACAGTACAAAAGAGGGCTAATGATTTGTTTATAAATGAGGATTGTCGTAACCAACCTTTCGGCCAAAAAAAGGAATATCTGTTTAAATTAATTCTCAAAATAAATCTTGAAAATCAATTTACTGGAGTCGCCACCAAAATTTTTTATGGAAAACCAATTTAAAACAAAAGAAAAGGAAAAACAGTCTGCGAAATCAGAGATGAGTTCAGGAGTCTATTTGAGTGTAAGGAAGGTATTAGGCACCCCACAATACCTACCGTAAGGATGGTTACCTTAAACTAGTCAACTGAAATAGAATATTACCTTAAATTTATCTAAATTATCCTTTTATTAACATGCATGTTCATTAAGTAGAGAAGACAAAAACAACAATAATTAAAGCAAACAAGCAGATATTTACAAAGGGCGAAGTTGACCTAGAATAAGAGCCTAAGGCCTACGTAACCCGTGATAGGGATCAAAGTCCACGTAGTTCAACCAAAATGGCATGTCTGTTAGGTGTTTTTATATTTTTATGAAAAAACCATGATAGTTGAAATTGGATAGATATTCGTAAACCAAATGGCACTGGAATTTGACTAGTGTGTTTTAATTTGCAAAATCAATCTAATATCACTTCCTTGTTTCTTTTGTTTTCTTTCCTCTTCATTAATTTTTTTTTTATTTTTTAGAATTTTTAACTTTTCTTTTGAAATTTAAATGAAATTATAATGGAAAAGAATCCTGGGATTTTGTTTTTACTTTTTATATTTTTTGGATTTGTTATTTTTGTTTTAATTTTGAAAGTGAGATTGTAATTAAAAGGATTTTTAGGATTTTTTTTATTTAAGAATTTTTTTTGAAATTAGAATTTATTTTAAACTTAAAGTAAAACTATAATGAAAAATATTTTTGAAATTTTCAATTTATGATTTTTGTATTTATTTTTATTTTTTGAAATTTGAATTTATTTTAATACTTAAAGTAAAACTAGAACGAAAAAATATTTTTAAGATTTGTAGTTATACATAATAGGTATGACAAGCCTCCCTATTTTTAAATTAATTCATCCTAATATTTTAAATGTTAATTTTTGAAACCTGATGAGACTTAGGGTCTCACACAGTCTCTACTAATTAACCTTTGGGTGCCTGAGGAAACGAGCGATCTCACGCGGGATCCCAAAATATGGAATAAAATATTTGGGAATTCCTGATATTTTATTTTTATATATTTTTAAAGGTTTTAAAATTAGAATTTTTTTAATCTTATTTTTATTAAGATTGATTCCCCAAAGCCTACAGAGACCCAAGTCCCACGTGGCATTTCCTAATTAACTAAATTTTATAGAGCACAAACTTAAATCATTTTGTAAATAATAGCAAGTATTTAATTAAAATTTTTATTTTTGCATTATTACTATTTTTTAAAAACAAGTATGTACTAATTTTCAGGGTCTAAGGAGATTAAAATCTCACATGACCTTAAGCACTCGAGGAAAATAATGTTCCCATACGATGTCTTCCTTAAAACTTTACTTGTAATACCAAAGTAACAAAAAAAATGATAATTATAATAATAGTAGCAAAAAGAAACCAAAAAAATGATATGTATCTTGCAACGTGATTTGGGTGCCAAATGCAAGAATAGTAATATCATGCATGCAAATTGAACATGCTCACCGTCGACAAGATCCTTCTCCGGTGGTCCTCCTCCACCTGGATTTTCATAGCAGCACTACCTCCTTCCACGGTGATCTTCTCGGCGACCCTCTCTCTCTTCTTCTTCTTCCTTTCTACTTGTTCGGCTCACCTCTACCCACGGAATGTAGAACAGAGCGACAACTTATCTTTCTCCTCTTCTTCTTCTCCTTCTCTTTCTCTTTCTCTCTCTCTCTCTCTCTCTCTCTCTTTCTCTTTCCTCTGCCTATCATGCAGCAGCTCTGGCAATGTCTCCCTCTCCTCCTCGATTGCTTCTTTTACTTCTTCCTCGATCCATTTTTACACAAGCTCTGGCACTATCACGTTAGCCATCAGCTTCCTCACCTTCCCTTCTCTTCTTCTTCTCCCTTCTTCTTCATCTCGTCGGCCCATGACTGCACAAGCTTCAGCAACGTCTCCTTCTCCTCCTCGGTTCCTTCATTTACTTCTTCCTCGATCCATTTCTTCCTCCTCTATTCGTCCTTACCTGCAGTGCTCAAAATAGGGTGGACTCCTTCTTCTTCTCCTCTTCTTCTTCTTCTTCTCCTTCCTTTTTCTCTTCCTCTTCTCATTTCTTTCTCTTTTCTCTTCTCAGTGCACTCCGTGGCCTCTCTCTTAGTCTCCAACCACCCTCTTTCTCTTCTTTTTTTCTCTCATCCCCCCTCTCTCTTCTCGATTTTAATCACTCTTATAGCCTGTTGACTTTCTCTCTTCTTTCATATTCTCTTGTTGTTCAGCCACCTCTACTCCTTAGTTCTCTCTTCTCTTATTAGCTTACATCTCTTTCCTTCTCTGCCTTTACTCAACTTTGGTAGCTTTAGCCTCCGGTTAGCCTTAAGCTAACCTTACTGCTACCCCATTTTCTTTTGTTTCCAGTTGAGACATAGGGCAAACTTACTTTGATGTAAATCTTCGAAAATGACTGTAGTGGTGACGTGGTGCCCGAGCTTCTGATAGTTTTATTTTGTCTCTGCTTTGATTTTGACAATTGTTGTTTTGTTATTTTTTTTTTATAAACTATTATTATTATATATATCTATATAGTTTGTTTTTGATTTTTTGTTTTACTTAATTGATTCATCTAATACATTTAAAAGGTATTCTAATTTCCTCTTTTTTATTTTTGTTAAATTCTTCATATTTGATGGCGAATTTATATTTGTTGTTTTCAATCTCATTTTGCTTTTTATTGGTCAATTATTTAGTTAATCAATTAATTAATTTTCTTTTTGATTATCCTTATTTATTATTTATGAGATGGGGTGTTCACAAAGATACTAGAGTTATTGGTGTACGTTATGAACTTTGTGAGATTATATTATTGATTTCTTATTCACTTCAAATGTAGCCATGGCTTTTCTCCTCATAAATGTCCAAGGAGATTTTCCACCAAATCTTGCATTCTTACTACCTCATGGGGTATATCTTTAAACTTTTTATTTTGTATAAGTCATATGTTGTAATATAATCTTATTTTTATTATTCAATTTATTTCTCATTATACTTTATCTTGAATTTTAGGCACCTAGTGATCAAAGCAATGCACACCCACCTTCAAATCACTATTTGATGTTAGACTGTGTAAGTACTTAGTATCTAATTATGTCTAAACTTAACTATTATTACTAATTAGTATTTGTAATGTAGCATTGTTGGCTTCACTTGAGTATCATATTGTGTTATTGTGCTTAGTGGTAAATTTTTCTTATTTACAAGATTTTGGTTTAAAAAAAATTGACACAAAAAATTAAGGTATAATACTTTTAAAAAAATCCTATGAGTAGTGGTTTAAACTGCTGCCAAAAGCATTTACAACTGCTCAAGTAAACCATAACAAAGACAAAACATTATGACAATTTTATTATCATTGCAATCATGGTGCACTATAACGGTGAAACAAACTATCACAAAACCATGATACTGTAACATTTTTTCTGGACAGTTGCAATAACGTGTTTTTGCGACGACTTTAATGAGAGTTATTTGTCCATCACAAGAGCATGCCATTGCAATAACTTCTATAGAGGTTAACGAAAAATGTCATTATTTTATTTGTGATGGTGATTTCCGTGACGTTTTCATCAACCGCTGTAAAACCTCTCCGCAGGTTAAAACCCTCGCAAAAGTCATTAAAAATTGTCATCAAAGTTAATTTTTTCTAATGACTCAATAATTCATGACTTATTTATTAATTCAAAACTCATGTTATAATTATGATAAATTACTATTGCCTCTCTACATATGTAAAGTGTCATAACCAAATTTTAAGCAAAAAGACTAAAAAATAAGGGAGAATTTATTCCCCAAATGAATCTTTGAAAATTAATTTACTAGAGTCGCCACCAAAATTTTTAACAGAAAACTTTGGAAAACCAATTTACAACAAAGAGAAAAGGCAAAGTAGTTTGGGAAATCCATTTAATATCACTTCCTTGCTCCTTTCATTTTCTCTTTTTAATTTTTTGTTTATTTTAAGAATTTTAACCTATATTTTGAAATGATAATGGGAAAAGATTTTTTTGGATTTCTAGGGTCAAAATTTTATTTTGAAATTGAAGTGAAATTATAATGAAAAAAAAATATTTTTGAATTTATTTTTTTTGGATTTTTGAAAATAAAATTTATGGTTGAAATTGAAATGAAATTATAATGGCAAACTATTTTTTGAGAGTTTTGAACTTACATTTTTTTGGATTTTTATTTTAATTTTGAAAATTAGATTATAATGAAGAAATCATTTTTTAGGATTTTTAATTATGAATAACTGGTAAAATAAGCCCTTTTTATATTTTTGGAATGTATTTTATCTTTATATTTTAGAAAACAAATATTAATTTTCAAGACCTAAGGAGACTAAGAATCTCACGTGATCTCTACTAGTCAATTTCCAAATGCCTGTAAAGATAAATGATCTCACACAACCTTTAAAAATTATTTGACTTCATATTTTATTTTTTTACTTTTCTTTTTTGTAATGCATTGAACAAAAATGGGAAGGCCCTGTTAACCATACAATCAGATATTCGGTCTAAACACGTGAAGGCTTTATTCGAAACAAGATTCGAGCAATGGAAATTGATAATGATAAAAATAAAACTAAAATCAAAATTGCAGTAAATTAAAGAGTGAAATCCAAGGAATGTTGCATGAACAAAAACTTGTGAAACAAAACATGCAATCATGTTCACAACTGGTGCAAGAAACCCATCCCTACTGTAACCTCATTCACGATGAACACAAATCAAGATGCATGACAGAACTGGAAACCGCCATGTGCATTAAACTGGACTCAAAACTTCATCTACCAAAGTAAAGATGCTAATGCCTAAGGAGAACATTATCATTGGTTAGTAACTTTGTGAACACGTAAATACAGTTAAGCGTGGGTCCGAAGTTAGAACTTTTCTACATCCATCCATACAATAGTGACTCACACTTATAAACTCTAGTCTTAGTACAAAAAAAGAACGAGATTGAGAGCAGTGGAATACCTGGCACAAAAACAACTCACTTTGGTGTTATCTCCTTTACATTTTGGGCTCTTCTTTAACTATTTTTCAACCTACCTTTGCCACTTTTTGACCATATTATTCACCCAATGCATGCGACATGATTACCCAGGCTTTCTTCCTCTTTCTCGAGCATTCCCTTTCAGCTTTGCTCCTCTGTTAATCTCTACTTTGAAGGCGTAAGAGCAAGGAAGCTTTGGCTCTGCACTCTTCCCTCAATCATTCGGCTCTTTTTCTTTCTAGCACTTTCTTGGTGCCCATTCTCTGCCTCCTCGCCATGCAAACTTTCATTCATAATATTCATCACTGACAGTCTCTATTTCAAAGGTGTAGGATTAGTGAGGCAGTCAACTCTCTTCGTAGTGTATTTAAGGTCATGAAGAGCACTAGGAGGAGGCTCTTCCCTACCACTATTCAGTCACTGTGAAGGAAATGAGAGCGTCAAGACACCTCCTCAATTTATGACTTCTACCACTAGTAAGAATGGATGACCTCCTAACACATATAATTCATCCTTAATCTCTTCTATAAGATTCTTTATGCTATTACATTGCAACTCTATTTTCAGTCCCAGAAACAGAGATGCACACACTTCCTTCATCTCCTTTTCCTTATCGGTTCTCCATTCTTTTCTCGTTCTCTAGTTCTTTCAGCTTCTCTTAGTCTCTCTTCTCTCTTTTGATATCACCTCAGGTTAAGTTTCTCCTTGGCTGCACTGTTCTCCCCTTCCTCGCAAGCTCTTCCTTCTCAGCTTTGGGGTCGAGGAATAAAGGTTTAAATTTCATGTTCTCCCCCTCTCAAAGTTCCCTCACAGCCTTTTACTCTCAAACTCTCCGCTTTTCAAACAGCCCCATCTTCTCTCCTCTCCTTAACAATGCTCTGCCCACTGCTCACTTAAACAGGGATGAACAGAGCACCCCCTTTCGTTGCCCACTCAGTCTCCTTTCTAGCCCTCTCCTTCTTAGGTTCTCGCTTTTTCTCCCACTGAACCTCTCTCGAGCTCAACTCTTTCCCCCTGATTTCTTCTTTGATCTCACTCCCCCAACGTCTCTCCCTCTTTTAAACTCTGATGCATGTTCAAGTCAAGGTGAAGGGAGATCTCAGCATCTGCTTCCCTAGCTCATGTCCCTGTCTCTGCCATTTACATATCCCTTTTAACACTTTCCCCAAGCTTCTTGGCTAGATAGAGACGTGAGGAATCAGCATTTGGTAGCCTCCCAAGATTTTCCATATCCGTTCAACTTTCTTGGTGAAGGCAGAAGAAATGATTGGTTTTTATATGCCTTTTCCATGTTGTCATTGAGTAGGTTGTTGCATCGTAGATGTGAGTGTGGCAAAGAGTAGGGTGATGGTCACTTGGAAGCTTTCCTTTCTAATGCAATTCTCGGATAAGGAAGATGAGTAACAAGGAGCACTATTGATTCAGCCTGCAGCTTATTCATTAGCTTCATTTCTTATATTTTGATAGATTGCCTTTTAAGTTTTTTTTTTTTATTTTCTTTCTCTTTTTTTATTTTGTTTTTGCTATTTTGGAATTTGGTTTTGTTCTTACTATTTTTCTTTATTTATCTTATTTTCTGTTTTTAATTTTGCTTTTCATTTTTTTTTATCTTTTATTTTGTGACTCACATATTTACTTAATTAATGAATTAACCAATTGATTAATTATTTTATCATTAATTTTTATTCTTATTTTGTTTTGGGATGGGTATTCACATCAAGCATTATCACTCAATATCCTTGTCATTTGAAATATTTTTCGTTATTTGTTACTATTTTTGTCACTTTTGTAAAATCTTCCAATAGTTAGCCATAAAAAAACTGAATATTTAATGAAAACTACATCATGACAAGACTCATGACACTGTTTTAGGGAAATTTTTAAAATTCTCTTTTTATTTTCTACCAAATATGCATTCAATAAAAATCAAAATAGATATATAAAAGTCACTTTACCCCCCGAAAAAAAAAAAAAGAAGTCACGTTAAAATACAAAACAATAAATAAATTTTGGACAGTAAATGATCATTACCATTCTTAATGTTTATAATTTATATATATATATATATATATATATATATTATTATTTTCATCCTCCCATTCTTATTTCAGTCTCAATTTAGTTCTTTATTAATTTTTGATTTCATTTGGATTCTTTATTTATAAATCTAATTTTAATTTGGTCCCTCACTTATTTCCATCTTAACTTAATCCCTTATTTAGAAGTTTAGTCTCAATTTGGTCTCATACTAGTATGAAAGTTAACACATTTAGTCTTATAAGTTTAACTAAATTTAGACTAATTATGCTAACATTTATATTAATGAGCAGTCAAATTAAGATTAAATTAATAAATGAGGATATAAAATGATATTTTACTCATTAAAAGAATCATCGCTAAATATGTCCGTCTAATTGGAAATATGAGTATCCTCCCTTGATATTTTATATAATTGTTGTATATCATCTTAATTGAATTTCATACATTTGAGAACCAAATATAAGTAAAGTTGATAGAATTTACATTATTAAATAAAATTTTAATGTTTCCAATTTAAAAAATTATTAAAAATTGATTAATATTTATTAGAATTTAAACTATTGAATCAAAGTTGAGATCCGTACAACATCACTGAATTTGTTATGCCATTGAACAATTTAACACGAGTATTAAACCCGAGGGACCAGTATAAAGTGCATCGCATAATTGCTAAGTTCTAGTTATATTCATATTTTGAACGTGTCATGTCATTTTATGGAACATATCAAAATTTAATTGGTGATTTTATCTTCTATTTATTTAATTTCTTAGTTTACTTGAATTTTACTTAATTTGGACTTTGCTCATATATATTATTTTAGGGTAAAGCTTTAATATTGGATCAAAGAAAGGCCAATGGACTTGTACAAGAAGGCAAAAACTAATATTTGAACTAGACCTGATCTTAATTTAAAATGTTTAACCGGTTTAATAAGTCCAACTTAAAAAAAATAAAACCTAAACCAAAAAAACTCAAATAAAAAAGCCTGATTTGTGAAATGGGTCTGACTCATGCTTTTTTAAAAGGCGGTCTAGAATCCGAAAAGTCTAAATGAATATTATTTTAATTAGTAAAAACTGATTATATAAAAAAAATTAATGTAATATGACTTTTTAATAAAGAAACAAAAACTAATACTCTTATTTAAAAAATTTATATCAATGCAATAACTCATTTGTATTCACAAATTCTTTACATATAATCTTATATGTAATAGTAGTAATTATTTATATTATTTATTTCAAATTTTATGTAATAAATTGATTTAACTATTTTTAAAAAAATCTTATTGACCCAATAGACTCGGCTCAAAAAATATGTATAAAAATTCAATTAAAATATAGGTTCAAACTTTTTTAAATCCAAATTTAAACTTAATTTTTAAAAATCCGTCTCAATAATCATATCTAACTTGAACCATCTATGGCCTGTAAGTCTTCTTATTAATTTGGGGAGTTCATGGATGCAACCACAAAAGTTGCAGTCCAATAGGATTCTTCGCATCAATTTAACTTGAATTTATTAAACTTTCATTATTCATTGAACATGAACAAATCCCCAAAAAGGCTACTTAAGACACATAAAAAATAAGATAGTTCAATTCGTATCCAGAAGTGATTTGCAATGCATTAAGAATTCTTACTATTCATAATAAATAAATGAGGCAAAAAATTTAAGTGCTAAAGGATGTAATTTCTGTCCTTTGTACAAAAATGTGAAAAACGAGTATACTCTTCTCCAGTTATCTCAGGAAAGGGAGCTAATTATTATGTATTATATTATTTACAAAAGTAACATGAACAAACTATATTATTACAAGTAAGCAAGTATAGTATTATAATGATAAGATTTGTGAATAATTTGTACAAAAAAACCCAAACAAAAAAAACAAAAAAAGAGAATATGTGATCCACAGCACATACATATCCGTTGTGATTTATAAGTAGGAAAAGCTTCATCAAATTGTGTCACCTTAGAGGAATTTTGGTTTTCGGACAAAACAGAAGACACAGTTGGCCAAAACCCATAAAAAGGCCCAAGGGAGAAATATGGTCCAAGAAAAAACTGCTATACCCTAAAGGGAATTAGGAAGCCCAAATATACAATAGACCAACTGATTCTACACAAAAGCATATATATATATATATATATACACTAATGTTAAGATGGATCCAATGCTGTAAAATATTGATATTAATAAATTATAATAACTATGTACAGTTATTATAGATTTAATTATTCAAATAGCACAGCATAAATGCTGTTAGAACACTAGATTTAGATTAAATTTAAATTTTCTACATTTGTATTCTCTGCATTTAAAATTTAGACCATTAAATTTTTATCTAATAATTTAAATTTTAATAAATATTAAATAGTATTTATAAACTTCATAAATTCTAAATTATTAAATTTTTATTTAAAAATCCAAATTTCGTCAATTCTACCTCCATCCCTTAACCCTAAAGTGAACAAGCTTTTTTCTGTGCCCTTTTATTTACATAGATTTTTTTTTTTTTTTTAGTTTAATGTAAGTCCAATCAATGAGTTACCCTAAAAGGCGAGAGTAGAGTAGAGCATTGATTAATTAAAATAAAAAATAAAAAGAATCATAGCATTTGAGTGGGTTTTTTTGTATTTATTAAATTCAATTTGAAAAGTACACTTAACATGTGTTTAGACCTTTTCATGTATATAATGATATAAAAATTAGTATAATTTACAAAAAATGGCAAGTGTTAAGGTATATTTGAGCTCAACAGTTGATGGAATTTTATAATATTAAAAAGTGTTAATTAGAACAATCATGAAATAATAAGAGTAATTGTATACATAAAACAGTGTGAGAATACTCAGAAAAACCAAAAGAAAACTGATATATATGAATTGATGATTTATTATTTATCACAATAAAAACTTACTTATTTTGACCAAAACATCTTTGACTTTAGAAAATTATACACATTAACCATTTGAAGGTATTTTGGTCATCATGAATGAATATAATTGTAATTTACATTCGGATCTCAAGAAAAGAAAGAGTATTTTTTATGATGGACAAGTAGGCAATGCAATTTAACCATCTTTAAGAAAGTGAATAAAATATCTTATACAATAAAATTTTCTTGTTATATATAGTATGAGATAGAAAATATCAAAAAGCACTATCTTTGAATTCTATGCGTACCCGATTTCTTTTTTTCACAGTTATCACACCAAAATGACGGATGGTATATATAGCATGAATTATTATTCAAAGCAATATCTATATATATATATATGGTGAGAGATAGTTACATCTCTCTAACCAATGCTTCACAAATCCATTAACGAGGAATTAGAGTTAATTAGAAACAACAACATAAGAAAATAATAACAGGCAATAATATTAAATGATAAAAAATTATTAAACACTAACCAGATGGTATTAAATAAGAATAAATTGTTAAACAATAGCAACCAATGATATAAAAAAAAAAATTATTAAGAATGATATCCTCTTATTTTTATAATTAATATTTACTCATATAATAAATCGAATGATAAAAATATAAAATTAATTCTTTATTTTTACGCTTTAATTTTTTATAAATTAATCGTGACAAATATGTTCTTTACAAATTTAAATTTGTATAAAATTAATTTTTAAGAAATTAATTTGAAATGATTCATTTGTGAGAGACTAAATTGTCACAAAATATAAAATTAGAAACCAATTTAATACTTTTCTCTTAAATCAAACAATAAATCATTATAAGTCAAAGGAAGTTCTAACTTTAATAAAACTAAAAATTGTAGACCTTGCTAGGGAATAAGACAACATCAATGTTATTACATGCATTTTACACTAAACATTTAAAGAGTATTAAAAAGTTGAACAAATAAGAGTTTTCCTTTTAAAGAAGGAATATATAATAATGGAGAAGAAAGCATACCATGTGATGAACCAGATTTTTAAATACTTGATTTCTTCTTTCAAATATTTCTTCTAGAAGCTTGAAGCTAGCTGGTAACCTACTAGTGCATCATTCTTGTTTTGTTAAGTGTAAACCAACAATAGAAAATGGAAAAATGACTCAAAATTTGTAGTTAAAGGAAATAAAAATTGAGATATGATTTGAGAAATATATATTCAAACGGAATTCAATAAATGGGCTCATATGATAAACATGACATTATTTATAATAGAATGATTTTCAAATAAAAAAACAAAAAAGAAAATTCAAACCATGGTCAAAGTGATTTGAAATCAGAAGGTTACATGGTTATATGTTTGAATTTTGTAATTAAAATTATTGATTGAAGATATTAACGATTTTAAAAAATTAGTTAATATAGATATAATTAATTTTGAAATTTTCCTTTTGAATTAAAATGGAACATATCAAATTAAATTGTAATTAAAACTAATCAATATAGATACAATTAATTTTGGGTATCATCTTTGATGCACTTATAATTTTGAGTATACCATTATATTCATTTATAATATAGAAGTATAATTGTAATATTATTATTTTTTGAGTTGATATTATTATAATTATATTCTTACATTAAAAGTGAGTGCACTGGTATACTTAAAATTATAAGTGTATTAAAAATTTTACCATATTATTATTTCAAATTCAAATAAAACAAAACAAATCTAAATGAGGAATATTATAGTAGAAAATTTGCACAACACCCTTTGTTATTATTTATAGATAGTCACTTTTCAATATTTTAAGGACATAAAATTAGTATAATAGATGATAGGTCATTGACATAAATTAAGGAAATAAACTCTATTCATGTTGGATTAATAATTATGTTAATTAATACGAATAATTTTAAAGTAAAGCATTTAACTTGTAATTAAGAGATTTTAATCAAATAGAATTGTAATTAGGAAGTTTAATCCATCTACATAAAAACAGTTAAACTATCTTAAATTTGAATTAAATGGCTGACATTAAAGCAAATACAATTATTATTTGATGGTGAAAGTATGTGAAAAATCTTTGGGGCCTACTTGTACGTTATTCAAAGGAGACAGAATTCTTCTAAAATGAATTTTGCTAGAATTCAGTTTATTCAAAAACAAAAAAATTTTACTTTGTACATACAAATATTTAGAAAATAAAAATGATTTTTAAAAAAAATTAAAAAGAATTATTTATAAGGCAAAATCTCATTATAATATGCAAATAGAAAACCATTCAACCATCAAACCTATTGGATTATATATATTATTTTTGTTTTCTAACCAATAAATACCTAAAACTAGAAAACGAAAGGTCAACTATAACAAAAATAACATTATTCAAACCTAGTCTCAATTTAAGGCATTTGTTTCTCATTTAATCTTTGCCAGATTAAAAGTTAACGGAACCTATAATCTTGTTTTCAAAAGATAATTATAAAAAATTAGTTATGAGGTAGATTGGTGGTGGATTGAATCTACAATTTTGATTTATATTTAAACTGTTAATTTAAAAATAACATATACTAAAAAAAATGTAAAGAAATATGAAAATTATACCTACAAACATGTGAAAATCACACTTTATTATGTTTGTTGCTGCAGTATGTATGATAGGAATGATTTCTAGAATTTATTTTTAACACTCAAAATTAACAAGTATCAACTTATAAAATTTCTCTAAAAGAATTTTAAGTATTTAAAAAAAAAAAAGGAATACATTTCATAAAAAAAATTTAATTATATTGGTCAATAAATTTTCAATGTATAATCACTTCTTATTTATAATAAGATATATACATGTACAACCTTTGACCAAGAGCCATTTATATTTATATTTCCAAGAGTTACATTATATAGCAATTTTAATAGTAATCTAATTAAGAGTTATCTCCATATACTGAGCTATTTATTTAAAATTTAAATAACAGATTAAACAAATAAAAACTAAAATTAACTTGAGTCATTGAAACTGTTTTAATTGAACCTATACTTAACTTAATTATTTCAAATTAGTTATTCCCAAAAATATATGTACTAAAAAGATTTTAAATATAATAATAAATCACTTATTATAAATATCATTTAAGGAGATTCACTCCTTGCTGGTTATTATTCTGGTAAACTAATGCTTTTTTTTAATAATCAAAACAACATGTGAGGATTTTTATGTTAAAAAGAAAAAAGAAAATTTAAATTTTATTAGCAATCTAATTATGTTAAACAAATGGTATTATCTTTAGTACACTGTACAATTATTTTTCTATTAATTATATAATTTTGTTATTTTAAATATTAATCTCAAAAATAATAATATTAAAATTATGTAATTACATTATAATTGAGTGTATAATAATTTTACCTAATTGGTAACATAATTTATGAAATTTACCTATATAGAAAAATGAATTTAAAATAAATTTTTCTATCTAGAAAAATGAATTTAAAAAATTGTTTTTCATCCGAGTATATGAAAGGCCGACAAAATCTATCAGATTTTTTTTATATTCAAATTGTGATACATTGACATTTTATTTCAAAAAATAATTTAAATTATAATTATCATAATTATTGATTCTGTTATCAATGTTTGATCACGTCAAACCGTTTCTTCTTACAGACTTTTCCCCTCACATATTTCTAAGATGAGTTTGTATTTTTGTGTTGATCTAACCAGAAGGAAGAAAAAGCAAAACAAAAGGAAAGGACGAACAAAAAATTATAAAGAAAATAAAAAATGGAAACAAACATAACAGCTACAAAATGCAACTCACAAAATGTCATTCTGATTTTCCAAAATAACATCCATTGACCGGAGGAATAGCAACAAACTCCTTTTCACTATGTTTCTTGTTTTCGGTGGCCATTTCCAAATCTGGATTTTAAGAACTGATTACACATTAACTTTCTTGTGAAGAATTTCGACAGATAATGACACTTCCTTTTATATCCAATTACACTCATATCCAAAACACCACCGATTTCCCTTCACCATATGTTCCACCCAAGAATGATGCATTATATAAACAACAACGACTCACAACGCAACTCGCTGATATTAGCAGTCTGACACAAAGAGTTTCCTCGCCTTGAAGGCTCTTCTTTTCTCTTCTCTTCTCTTCTCTTACCGTATGCGTGGCATCTGTAACTGAAAAATCATCTTCTGGTCCATTGGATTTCCCAAGGCTTCCCCTGCATTTATTTACTTCATTTTTTGTGCCTCTGTTCCTGTATGCGTGTGAATTGACTTTTGCTTTTCAACCCAAGATAAACCGTTTCTTTCTCCTTGTTCACACATTTATTTTCCTGGGCATAGAGACAAAGGTTGCGACCCGTTTTTGCTCGTTTGTTGTTCTTTTACCTCAAGAGACAAAGAGGATATATAGAGATAGAGAGAGAGAGGCGGGGGGATAGAGACAAACAGAGAACATGGAAAGTGTGAAGGAATGGTTCATGTCGTCACAGGCTGTGATGAGCATGCTAATGGTGCAACTTTTCGCCACTGGGATGCAGATGCTGTCAAGGGTCATATTGGTTCAGGGCACTTTCATTTTTGCACTCATTGCCTATCGTCATGTCGTTGCCACTCTTTGCGTTGCCCCTTTTGCTTTCTACTTCGAAAGGTATGCTTTTTAGTTTTCATTGTGTTTATTCATCTTTCTGGGTTCGATTTCGATATCCCATCTTATGATTTTTTTGTTGAATCCGAGTGTGTGCTTATGGTTGCAGAGGCCACGTACAGAGGTTGAGTTGGTCGGTTTGGTTCTGGCTATTCCTCAATGCCTTAGTAGGGTAAGTTTTTTCTTATTTATGAATATTTATTCTCATTTATTGAGGATTTTGGCCAGTGAATTATTACCCTCTTCAAATGGAACATTTTGAAATACCAGATTCTGAGTTTCCCTGTTTCTGCATCATGGTCCACCCTTCACTTTCACTTTATACAGGACAACCATTTGACCTGTAAATGATTTATTGGAATAAACAAAATTAAACATGTGAGAACATGAGGTCTACATTGCGTCTCTCAATAGGCAGCATGGTAGATTTACCAAACTGATTTATACAGTGATTACCAAATAGGCTATGGTGATTACGACTCAACCACAGCATCATTATTATGGAATAGTCTGCAAATCAAGTTGGGTTTGTTTGATATGTTTGGTATGAGCTGCTTTCAAGTTTCAAACCTTCTTTCTTTCATTCCTCTTTTTCTTTTTGGTTTTTCATTTAGTTCGGAAGTTCGAAACAGAAATTAGGTCTTACCAAACACAATTACAAGACTAGATAGTCATATGGTTTCATATTAACAGAATCACATGGTCAGGTCCTATGAGTTGAATGGCTGACACAGTGCATGAGTTACCTCTGTACTTTGCAGTTTTACTGAATATATTTTCTAACTACAAGATGGCACTGTTTTCAGGATAATAATGGCTATGGGATTTTTCTATTATGGTCTGCGAGACACTTCGGCTACTTACTCTATCAACTTCCTCAACTTGATTCCTATATTCACCTTCTTTGTCTCCATCATGTTCAGGTATTTGTGGACAGCAACCTTTATAAAACTCAGCTATATCTGGGATCATTATTATATAACAAGCATTGTTTTATGAATGATTGCAGGATGGAGAAACTGAATATAAGAACATGGGCTGGTAAAGCCAAGACAGTGGGGGCAATTTTATGTGTTGGAGGAGCATTAACTACTAGTCTTTACAAAGGAAAGGAGTTTTATATTGATCACCATAGTCATCACACTCACACTGCTTCTGCTGAAGCACCCAAAACTCAGATGCTTCAAGGCACTCTCTTTCTAGTTGCTAGCTGCATATCATATACAGCATGGTATATTGTTCAAGTAAGTCTCTTACTTCATACAAGGATTAAGAATTTGCATTGGTGTGATTATCTTCCTTCTTAGAATGCTTTGTTTTGAAATTTAACAGGTGAAGTTGCTGAAAGCACTTCCATTGAAGTATTTTGTAACGATGATGTCATGTGTTCTGGCATCAATTCAAGCAGCAGTAATAGGGGTATGCATAGATAGGAGTAAAGCTTCTTGGGCTCTAGGCTGGAATCTGCAACTGATCACTATAGTATACTCGGTAAGATTGCTGGCCTTCTAGTTGTACCAGCTACAAATAAATTAAGATTGTTGAGATAATTGAACAAAATATGATTCGTTCATCATACAACAGTAAACTGCTATGTAAATTTATGGACATGAACAAACAATGCTAGATGATTAACCTGTTTGATCTCTTGGGCTTTTTCTCAAACTGTGCGTATAGAACCTCAGATATCCATAATTTTTCTACTTCTTCTTAAGCAGACACTATGAATTGACATATGGGAGTTTTTGGTATAGGGTGCACTTGCTACAGCTGCTACTTTCTGCTTAATATCTTGGGCAATTGCATTGAAAGGACCTACATATCCCCCAATGTTCAATCCACTGGCTCTTATTTTTGTGGCCTTCTCAGAAGCTTTTCTACTGGGTGAACCACTCAGAGTTGGAACGTATGAACATTTTTACTTTCTAGTTTACTCTCTTTGATAATACAATCACAGTGTTAGTATTGGTTTTTAAACTCGAACATTCAAATCTGTTTGCAGCTTGTTGGGCATGGTTCTGATCGTATCTGGCTTGTACTCCTTTCTGTGGGGTAAAAGGAGGGAGACGCAGAGCTTGCCTCAACCAAATGTTGCAGCTGGTGAAGTATCCACAGGCATGCCTGCTGAATCTGCTGGGTTGCAATCAAAAGCTGTAGTAGTTCCAAGTTCTTCACCCAACATTGCCATCATCGACATTGAAAAGACTGAAGCAATTAGGAAAAACCCTGAACCTTAAACTCCAAGCCAAAGAATGGTCTATGTCATTGTCAAGATTCTTGTTATGAAAGCTGAGATACTAAGTTCATGACAAATATTGTTCATTCTCAGAAAATGAATGTACTTTTTCTTTTGAAGACAAGAACAAGTGAGAGAAACTAAGATACCTATGGATAAGTAATTGATAATTTATGAAAATATATTTCATTCTAGTGGTGGCATACATTGCTGATTATCATTACATTGTAAATGGGATTGACTATGCTTTATAAATTAACTGTAACCCTTCGTTACAGCAGATGCTAACAAATGCTTCTCTAATAATATAATGAAGCTCTGGTGAATTGAGAGCAATATAGCAGTAAACCAGCTCCTCCATTTCATCCCAGTCACGAACTCCCACTTTGAGAATCATCTCAAGAATTGATTCTCTTATTTCAGTAAAAGGGTTGGCAGAGTATTTTACTACACACAAAGTATCTGCAAAAGCACCACACACATCGTGGGGCAGGCTAGCAGAAAAGCTCATTCTGTTCTTCCATCCTCTTGAAATCTTCTCATTTCGCTTCTGTGCTATCTTGTCTGAAGCTTCCATGGCTCCTCTAGAAAGCAGGGCTTAGTTTAACGTAAGAATGTAGAAACTCTGTAGTCTTATAGGCGTATGAGGATTCAAGAGGAGCTTGTCATACGAATTGAATGCTAGCATGAAGCCTTGGAGTCAGTTAATTAAGCAATGAATGTCAATGAAATTCCTGTGACTTTTTTAATTGGCTATAATTTGGATCCGAAATCCCAGATTTTGAAAAGTGAGCTCAAATAGATGTGATTGAGCATTGGCAGAGACAACCTGAAAGAGGAGGATTTCGACCAAAACATGAAAAACAGAGAAGGAAATCTAAGTTAATTTAATTTGATCCTTTTCTTTTTTTTTTAAAGAACTAGCTGGGAATAATTCACTTTCAATAATACAAATATATAAATTTAATTACTTTTGAATTCAAAGTACAGGTTATATAGCATTTTTATCAAATACACCATGAGTTTTATTTAGATTATGAAGTTTTTTTAATGAGATTATGAGGTTTAATACACTACTGTAATGAAAATTTAATTAGTTTGAGCAATTCAAACAATGTAACCTAGATCATAAACCATACTTAGGTTGATTTGAAATTTAAAAATTTACCTGCAACCGTTATATAATGATCACATCTTTTGTTTTTTTATAAGAATATTTTAATTATTTATAGTGTATTTTGTTTAACATTTGATAAGTTCAAAAAATCTTTGTACACTTGAGTGAAAGTTTGTCTTATAAACATTTTCTTTTGGTTTTTAAAATTAATTGTATTCTTCAAACTCTTATTTATATAAAAATAAAAAATAATAAAAATTAATTTTTAAACATTAATTATGATAATACAAAATCACATTTGACAAAATTTAATTTTAAAAATCAAGTTGATTTAAAATTGCGTTAACCTCATATCAACCCAAATATACACCTAATAAATTAACATCAATTAATTATTAGAATAATTGACAAATTATATTTATCAATATCAAAACGAAACAGGTCATATAACTGAATATCTCATAATATATTTATCCTTTAAACTAATCTCTCCTCTTTTTCTTTGCTTTCTTTGAGATTTCTAAACAGGTGAATTTATGGATATATTTCTAAGTAACTGACTTTATGGATTATAATTCTTATCTTATGATCTCCCGCGTTTATTATTCTTTATTCGTGTGTAAAATAGTGAAAATGAAAAGTTTTGAGCTTCCATTCCATACATAAAATTATTATGTAAATTTGAAAATGAATGCTAACTAATTAGAAGTAGGTCATGTATTTAAATGTATTTGGTAGAGTTAGAAATTCAAACATGGGTGAATTTGATGAAATCTATATTTAATGGTTTAACTTTTAAAAAATTGTTTAAAACTATTTAATATTTATTGAAATCTAAAGTATTAGATGAAAATTTAATAACTCAAATCTTTTTAAATGCAATAAATTCAAATTTTTAAATTTAAAAAATTTAAATATGTATGATATATATATATATATATATATATATATATATTTTTTTTTTTTTTTTTATTGCTACCAAATCATCGGTGCCTTTGGCAATTCAAACTGTCCTTGACATATGCCTGCGCATCAATTTCTCATCACGTCCCTCAATTTATGGGGTCAGATTTTCAAATCAATTCAAATTTTACGCCAAGATTTTATTTTATTTTTCATTCTAGTTATCCAAATTATTTAAAAAACGTGTGCATATATTATCAAGATGTTATAATCAGCTCAGTTAACCTACAAAAGATATATAACTAAATTATTGGTCAAAAAATAAGTTAATTCATTAATTTAATTATAAATAAGTATATAAACAACTTTGAAGGGATTTTCTTATAAAGTGTATCTAATATATTTATATGTCTTATTATAATTGACTTTTTATCCTAATTTTTTAAATGATCAAGTCATTTGAAAAACAAACTTACTAAAAAATGTATATATTAAATATAAAAAAAAGTTTAGGCAAAATGGTGTAAGCGTCTATATTATATCAATAATTTTAGTAAAAACATATTAAGTGAATTTTTTTTTTCTAGCTCAATACTATTATATAGATAAAATTTATAAAAAAAAAATTCTCCCACAATAATTTATAAATAACTCTCCCTAAATATAAAGAAATGACGCCCATTTAAATAAATTACTTGTTGTAGTGTTTCTCAATTGTACTGTGAAATTATTTATGATTGTTAAATCAAATTTAAAGTGTCAATATAGATCACAAGATGAGATGCTGTTAATTTAATATGGAGCTTTAACATGCTAGAACGCCAATATTACACCGAAGCTCTGAACTACGAAATTGATATAGCAAAAGCCTCTGCTTTAACCTAAACAGGATTATCGAACTTTTAAAAATTGAGTTTAAATTAATATTAAAAGAATTAAATTCACATTTTAATTAAAATTTTTTATTTATATTTTTTTGAGTCCAATCAATCAACTTTTTATAAATTATAACCAAGTTAATTTATTATTTAAAATTTAAAATAAATAATATAACTAATTATTATTATTACTTAATATAAATAGGTTATTGTAATAACATAAAAAAATATTTATTTTGGAGCTCGAACTAAATTTTAAAAAGATCTAAACAAAATTTATTTTATAAATCAAATTTTTTATTTAAAATTAAATTTATTGAATCAAATGAACCTTTTAAATTTGGACGAATTTCATTCAAACTCATCCATTAAAATTGAATGGGAAGTGGATGATGAAAAAGAGTTGTGAGGTTCGAAGTGTGACTGGGAGGGAGTGTAGTGGGAAGCGTGACGCGAAGCTGAAAGGGATAGCCGAAAGCAACATGTGGGCTGTGGCGTACGTTTCGTTGTATATGCTCTTTGGCCTCTTTCACTCTCACATTATCCGTTTGTCCGTTCCCCACCTTTGCTTCTTTCTTCTTCTATTTATATATGTAAGTAACTTCTGGTTCGTTGATTTGGAGCTATCTTACTATCCTCTTCCTCGTTCAACTTTAACGTCTTATTGGTCTCTTTGTCTCCTACATTCATTCCAAATCCTTTATTGTCATCACAAGTTCTATCCTTAAGACGTAAAATTGTTAAAACTAAGTAAGGTGAAATAAATGGGTTAAATTTTGTGAGTCGAATTTGTTTTAACGATTCTAATAAGACATCAAGCTTATATCACTAATGTTTACATTAAGTGAAATATAAGATGGTGTCATTAATTAATATTATATATATATTTTATGTTTAAGAAATATAATAATTTCTTAAAATAGATAAAATTAATTCTCCTTTCTCAAGAAATGACTGAATTATATTGTCTTTTTTACCATAAAAATATCAAAAACATACACAAATAATTTTCAGATTAAAAAAGAAAAAAGAAAAACCAAAATACTGTCAGGAATATTGTTGTTTTCTTTTGTTAGAAGCATAACTTATTAAAAGTATATTTTTAAAACTTTTATTTTGATTTATGTTAAATTTAAATGACAGACTATTTTTATTTTAATAAATATATATTTAATTCGGATTATAATATACAAATAACAAATATAAATGTAGATTTTTAAAATAAAAGAGGCAGGCAATGAATAATTCTTAAAGAAGAAAAGTGTAAATTATCCTTTAAATTTTTTTTTCATGAAAATTATTTATTCCCTTTGCTATAAGTTTAGTTTATGCAAAAAAAAAATATTTTATTTAAAATTAATGTACTATCTATGCAATTGTTTTAAATAACACCTGGAGTTAAAAGCATCATTTGAAAAATAAGAAGTCATTATTTTAATTCTACCATGAATGACATATATTTGTCTGCGCCCTAACATACTATATTCTATTTTATATACGTGTGAAAAATAAAATGTCATTATTTTAATTTCACAATGAATGATATTTATTTGTTTGTGGCCTAGTTTACAATAGAAGTATTAAAGTAGAACAATTGGGCCTACACCCCATAAGAATTGTTGATTAAACAAGTTAATATGTTTAATCCAGTTTAACTAATTCAAATTTTTTAACCTAACCCACTTGATAATTAAATTGGTCAAACTGTTTATCCTACAAAAATAAAATTTTAAAGAAATAATAAAAATTCCAAAAACAAATATCCCTAAAAATTCAAACAATCATATCAAATAATTAAATCTAAACTAAAATCACACAAACAATAACCTAAAACTTTAATAATTAGATTAAAATAATTATAATAAAATCTTTAATACACTCAAAATTTTGAATGTATCAATATATTTAATTATAATATAAATATATAATTATAATAATATTATTTTTAAGTTGATACTATTATAATTATATTCTTATATTATAACTATGTATACTAATACACTTAAAATTGTGAATGCGATAACACCAAAATAAGTAAAATAAATAATAAAAGTTCTTCAAATTTATTCATTAAGAGCATTTGAATTTTGTTTTAAAGAGTTAATTGTTATAAAAATAAAATTTAACTACAATCCAAATTCTTAAAATGATTAAAATTAATGAAAAAATAATAAAGAAAAGTCAAGTTTAGATAAATTGGCTAATTTAACTTATAATTTAAATGAGTGGAGTTAAAAATATTTTGTTAAGCGTGTTTGTATGTAAATTAACCGGTCGAGCCAATAGATTTAACCGTTTTGACGGTTCAACTATTTATTGTTTCTCTTCCTCCTTTCGCTTTCTTAAGAACATGAAATATTATGATTCGTAGGAATGCATTTTTCACATAATTAGTCTGCGTATGTCACTAGTACACCTCTATATTTAGGTTAAGAAATATATTTTTCCTAATTCGTTCCATATCTTTCACTAAGCTCAATTAATGAAATATCTTATTTAATGATTTCAGACTAATTTTGTCCCATATCTTTAAGATGTATAGTTCTCACTTAATGATGAATTATTAAATAATAAATTAGTATACTATACAACGACGTTATTATTAGGAAGGTGAGACTATGATGTCAAATTTTAGCGGGGTTATTAAAATTCTAGTCTCCTGTGACAAGATATTCTAACTGAATCAACAATCACGTCTATTAGAAATATATAAATAATTTCTGACCAAAAAAATAATTAATTAATTAAGGATTTGTTATAATCGTAATCACAGCCTTCGTTGGTAGGCCGCAGCCGGCAGACGCTAATCTTCTCTTTAATCTCTCACACTTTCCGCGAAATTAACAAATTAAACTCTATTCTTTGCGGCTGTGTTCCAAGTCCGTGACAAGTTTCAATGTTTGAGTTTATATAGGCTTTATGAATACGGATAGCATATGAGACTGAAGAATTCTTGCGGATAGAAATTTAATTGTCTAAATATTTTATTGATAATTGTATGTGATAATTAATAACTATATATGATTCTAGATTATTTTTTTTATTTTTAAATTTAAATCATTAAATTTTAATGTAACAGTCAATAATCATGTTAAAAGTCGAGTGTAAAAATATCTGATCACATGCTTAGATTCCTTGTAGATATTTTCAAACTCCACATTAGACAAATTTCAATGTAAATCTAAGTCTATTTTAAATTTAAAATTTAAATAAATAAATAATTTAATTCACAAGAAATTGTGTTCGTATGATTCTTATTATAAATAAGAATTGATTATAGATTAAAAAATAATTTCATTAATTTTTTTATAATAACATAATATAATATTTTTTAAAAGAGAGTTTATATAGGTTTTATGAATACGATAAGCATATGACACTGAAGAATTCTCTCGAATAGAAATTTAATTGTCTAAATTTTTTATTGATGGCTATGTGATAATTAATAACTATATACGGCTCTAAATTATGTTTTAATTTTTGAATTTTTGTCATTAAATTTTTATTTAATAGTCTGTAATTATTATTGAAGAATTGATTATGTTAAAAAATGAGTACGAGAACATCGGATCGTGTGCTTAGATCCCTTGTAAGTATTTTCAAACCTCACATTAGACAAATTTCAATATAAATCTCAATCTGTTTTAAAATTTAACTTTTAAATAGATAAAATTATTTAATTTAAAAGAAATTGTGTTGGGATGATTCTTATTATAAATAAGAATTGATTATATACTAAAAAATAATTTTATTAATTTTTTTATAATAACATAATATAAAATTTTTTAAAAGAGATTTTAGAAGTAGTTATTTATAAATGTCAAAATAGTTAAGATAAATTTTATGAGTGATTTTGTTTTATACCTTTGCACCATACAATTTTTATCTTTTTTAATTTAAATATCATCTTAAGAATCATGTGAATTATGTACATTTTTTTATACAATTTTTATTTTTTTTTACAATTATTTGTATTGTTTGAATTGACAAGTCTGCTTCAAAATCTCTGATTGATTCTTTTATAATGGGTACAATTCAAGTTTTAAATTTTAAAGGAGAATAAAAAATATGCAGATTAAATACAATATTCTCCCATTGAAAGTAAACTATATGCGTCCAAAACGTGGTACTGGAATTGCAGTATCTGGTAGCTTTTATTTGTCACGTGCTATATTATCTTAATCTGGTCAAGATCTTCAGTTTCTAAATCTGTAAGCGTAATTGTTAAACAATATACATCAAAATGGTAATAGAAATAAAATGATGTTAAAATATTTTGTTCCTACTCAAATTTTAAAATAACTATTGAACACAAAATTATTGATAGATATTTAAGCATACAAATTGACTTGACAAAATTTTTTTATTGACATCCTTTTTGCAATGATCACAACATACCAAAAATGTAATCTTCAAAAATATTTTTAACAACCTTCTCAACATTTAAATTTTCTACCCAAGTGTTTTTTTATTGTATTTTGATTAATATAATTTTTATGATAAAATTTTAATTCTTCTTTTCTAACTACATGAATTTAGATATCCAAAATATATTTCAATTTTTTAGCACGCAAATTTACATAATTTGAATTGCTTTTGGGGCTAGTTTGATTTTTATAAAATAAGAGGTATAAGAGATCTTGTTTTAAATTCTCAAACTAAGATCCTCAAATGCTGCTGCTCATGGTCTTATCATTTTATTGTCCAAATTTGGATTTGTTGCAGTCCCGATTAAAACGCAGTTCCTTACAACTGAATTATTAGATAAAAAATTTAAGATCGTGCACAGTTATTAATATTAATGTGAACCATTAGATTATATATATTTTTTAATCCTAACTATTAGATTCATATATATATATTTTTTAAATGTAACAAATCCAAATTAAAGATTTTTTATTTCAAAAATGGAACAAGCACTTTTAAAATTTAAAATATCCATAGTTGTTAATAAATTTATAATTTCAACTCACATTAGTTTTAATTTATAAAGTTGAAATTTAGTGTTTGATTTATATCTAGTTCCTAATATTCGTAAGTGTCTTTTATTTCTTTTACAAGTCAAAAAAATTTTTTTTTGATGGTTTAATTTATAAAATTAAAGTACATATACTTAATAAAAAATGTTTGTATCTATAAAATCATTTCAAATGGTTAGTAAAACTGAAGGCAACTGACATAATATTGAAATAAAAAAAAATATAATTTTTTTAACCAAAATTATGATAAATTATGATTGTAATCAGTTAAGCAAATTTTACTTTGAAAATAAATCAAATAATACAGTAACTTAAAATTAGGAAAACATATCAGATTTTGAGAAAGGCTAACTTTCCAAGCGGGTATATAGTGAGTTTGATCAGATATTCGTTACGATCTATTTACAAAATTTTGTTATATCGTATCAGACGCAAAATTTTCTTTTCTTGTGGTTTAAATGGCAAATCGAAGTTTAAAAGAGCTAAAAATAGTAAACACATCTTAGAAATGAAGCCTTTGAAATCAGTATTTGAAATGCAGAGTCAAATAGCATAGGCGGATTCTTCGCATGATAAATTCTGACGTATTCCTCCTTCCCCTGTGCAAATAGAAAATAGTTTGCTCGAACGATACGAACCAGACAACGTGAAAGGACGAGGATAGCTATTTCTATTCTAGGCTTTCGTCTCTCTGGGCTAAACATTGCCAAACAGGACCCAGTGGTGGCGTCTCTCTGGTTTTAACTGCTTTCTGCTTCTTCTGCGGCTCAATACCTCAAAAGGGTCACCGTCTCTACCGGTCGTCCCATTTCATATCTGTAATCCCAGAAAACCCAGAAGCCTTATCTAATACACATTCATATTTTGTCTCTGAAGAAAGAAAGAAAGAAAGAAAGAAGGGGACTATTTTGATAATCAAACCCTTCGTTTTCTTCGGTTTTTCGCTCTCTCAAGTTGGTGGGTTTGGAAGTAGAGTCTGAAGATGGGAAGGATTTCAAGGATTGCGAGTTATGCAATTGCTTCGATGAAGGAGAGGCAAGCGCCTCTCCTAACCTGCACGACCTTCAACATTCTCGCTCCCATATACAAGCGCCTCGACAATGAGGTTCTTCGTTTCCTACACTGATGATTGAATTCCTGAAATGGGTTATGTAAATGTCATTCTCAATGTTTTTGTTTTCTTGTCTGTTTTGGTGGGGGTGGAAGCAGGACTCGAGTTGCCGTGAAAGCGACTGCAAATCGTTTTGGCTGGACAGGAATCACAGAATATTGGATTGGCTATTGCAGGAGAGGTCTTCCATTATCTGTCTTCAGGTTTGAATGATTACGATCACTGCCATCTCTTTCCCGTCCTTTTTTTGTTTGTGCTTTTATTTTCTCAATGAAATCGATGGAAGTGGCCCACAAGATTTCTATGGGCTAATGGTTTGATGCTAATGCGTTTTTCCTGCTGGAATTTTTTTTTGAGACTGTAACGTTTTGATTCCAATATATTACAATTTTCGCAGGAATTTTGGGTTGGAAACCAAGAGCTTGTTAATATGTATGAGGAGAGACTCGGTGATGCTGGTTATATTAATTTCAACCTTGGACGGACTAACAACCGTGGGGATGGTATGCATTTATACCCTCATTTTAAAATTCTACCCCTTAGGATTCTCAGTTTTGTCATCATTTCAAACTGATAATCTTTATCAAGGAAGAACATGCTTAAAAACGAAGCAATGAGGGAATGTTTAAGAAAAACACCTCAAGAACTGTTTACAGAGATTAATGGGGCTACTTTTCCTCCTTTGGATATTGAAGTACCAATCTAATCTGCTTACCATATTACCATTAATCTTGAAACTTGCCTTAAGATTACATCTTTCCTTTCCTATCTGCTATCTGATGAACATGATGTCATAATCACAGTTTGGAAAATGTTGAGGAATGGAATAGACATCTTTAATATTGTTGAGATTGAGGAAGAGCATGTTCTTTTTATACATTTTTTTCTCATATAAGGAAAAAAAAAAAAAGATGAAGAATATGCCCTGCTGTCTCACCCTTGTTAATGAAATTCTTTGAGATAGGTAAATCCCAGTCAGATTCTCCTTTATGTCATTTGCCATATGCATGGTGGATTTTTTTCCTTCCAAGAAGCCTCAGCTGTTTTAAATTATTAAAAATATCCTTATGGTGTTTCTGTTGGAGTCTGCAGGTCTTCTAATAGCAGTGCAAAAGGAATGCTTCAAGATTCTCAATTACAAAGAATTGCACTTCAATGATTGCGGTGACCGTGTAGCTCAGTTGTTACATGTTGAATTAACTTCTCCATTTTCGCAAGTCCGGAACAATGATACTGGGCAGGAAATTCTCATTGTCAACACCCACTTACTATTTCCTCATGACTCAAGCCTGTGCATAGTACGACTGCATCAGGTATATATCTCAGCATTATATTGGTTTCTATGCTGGCATGGTAACTATTTCGAACTCATAAATTCTCGCCTTTCTACAGGTCTACAAGATACTTCAATATGTGGACACTTACCAGAAAGAGTATCAACTGAAGCCTCTGCCAATCATGCTATGCGGGTAAACTCTTGTGGACTTCCCTATGAGGGATTCCTTTGTGCATTTAACATTTTTTATCCTTAAACTTTTGAATCACTGGTAATGATTTTTTTCAACATTTGATTTCTCAGTGACTGGAATGGAAGCAAACGTGGGCATGTTTACAGGTTCCTGAGGTCTCATGGGTTTGTATCATCATATGATGCCGCTCATCATTACACAGATGCTGATGCACATAAGGTCATATATATATATATATATATTCAACATTGTTCTGAGAATTCTTTATGCTGAACAATATGCTCTTCACTTACATTATATTGTAACATTGTATCAATGCAGTGGGTTAGTCACCGTAATCATCGAGGAAATATATGCGCCGTTGATTTTATATGGCTTCTAAATCCTGATAAATATAGGAAACTGCTAAAAGCAAGTTGGAGTGATGCAGTGTTTGGCATGTTCAAGGTGAATGCATACCTTTGGTCATATACTTAGTTATTCAATTCACTAACTTGACCATCCTGCAGGGACTTTTAGCATGTATACATCTTTAGACCAAAGGTGTTTAAGCTGAATTTTCATTATTCTTCTTTGAGAATAGATCAGCACCATACTATTATCCATAACGATGGGTTTCATATGTTTTTGTTGTGGAACATAATTCTGCCACTGACAGTAAGCTCGTCTATTTCAGTCTCTATTGCGGAGAGCTTCACTGAATGAAAATGATGCATTTGCCTTCCTAAAGGGTGACAATGAAGATTGTATTACGTATTCTGGTTTCTATGATGCTCTTGAACAGGTATGGTGTATTAACAAAAAGACCAGGACCCTATAAACTAATGTGTGTGTCCTTGCTTATATCCAAAGACCACATTCTGATGAAGGTTTTTTGTTCCTTGTAGCTTAATTTAATTGGCCCTCCTTATGGACTTAGTGTTCAAGAGACTAAGGACTTGTGGCTCCTAGTGGATATGGATGGAAATGGTGTTCTGGATTTTAAAGAATTTCAGGTAAAGTAGTTCACAACAAAACAGCTCTCTGTTATTTCCTCAGTAAAATTAGTTTTTAGATTTGAGCATGAATAATGCAATCTGCATGTCCAATAATGAAAAGCTGCCATCTAATGAAGCAAAATCATTTTTTACTACTATAGTTAGACTACAGACCAGAAATATTCTGTGAAACGTAGTAGACATGAACACTATATAGTTAGTTCATCTGAAACATTGTTGGCTAAATCATGTTAATGAATTGTGGGGTTGTAGCAGCAAATCTGGATTCCATCAGGGTTAGATCAGATAGATGAAAGAAAGAATGAGGAGCAGAATGATGAATCAATTGCGATTCAGGAGCAAACCATTGGCTTCAGTGTAAAAAATGCGACTCTGTCCCCTCCGGAGGCAGAGAAAGGCATATGGCCAGAAGACTACTCCCTTTCGGATCACGCAAGACTCACTGTAGCATTCTCACCTGTAAGATTGCAGTGTTCTCGGATAAAATCCTGACCAACATGCTTGGGGTCAAGGAACTCGAGCTTGAGCTTCGGTTTGACACTTTTGTACATAATATAACACAAGATGGGAATAGATGAAGAGGTGAAAGAGGCAAACAACACACGAGTTCTTTGCAAGGAAGACTTCACATACTTGAAGCAGCCATGGCCAGAAGCTCATTCTTAGGAACACAGTACAGCACCAAGAAACAGGAGCATGCTATTTGAAGCTATATATATATGACCAATTGTTGTTGATGATGGCATTTGAAGTCTCCTAGTTTGTTTTCCCATTCACTATTCCCCATTTTCTCCATCATGGGTTGGAAATGAAACAGAGAAGAGAGGGAGATGAGAATTCTGTGTACAGTCATTGCTTAGTTGTTTAGGGATGAATTGTTTTGTAGCGTGGGGAGGAGCAACCCCTGTAGTGCTTTTTTGAAATAGTTTGTAAGACATTCAATTTGTACAAAGCAAGGATTAATTTAGTTCTTGTGTTTACCAATCACGCTAAATAGACACAAAGCTAAGCTTGAACTTTGGGATTTTTTATCAGAACACTACAATAAAAATCATCAGTGAACCATGGCCAAGGATCTTCTCCTTTACAGGAGAATATCTTGTAATGATTGTAGATCATCAGATCAATCCAACACTTTAGATTTGGCCACGTGAATTTTTTTTTTGGAAATATCCCTTGTGGACACACTGTACCCGATTATGGTCAACACCGTTATGTACAGGAAAAGAAGCGTTGCTATGAACTCTACTATCACCACCCTGTAGAATGACCACTTCGTCAGCTCCTCCACGTCGATCAGCAGCATCGGCGGCAGGTTGCTTAGAAGACACGAAGCCATGAACTCTCTTTTCAGGCCTACATGGTGGAACTTCTAGTCTCGACAAGTCAAGTGCAGGCAGAGCAGGTTGGGATGTTGACATATCTCGGTAATTGTCCAAAGCACATAAAATAACATTACAATTGTGGGCAACAAACTTTTGAAAATGCCAGCAATTTGGACAAACATCATTGTTGTGGACATTAAGGCTAATCAACCTCTCTGCCAAATCACCTTGCACAATGCATATGACATGGTAAGAGAGAAAATAATATAAATACAAAATGAATGAGATAAGCAGATACAAGACACAAAAAATTACCACAAAGCCATGTGCACCACTCATGGGGTGAATCCATTTGCGTGTATGCCTCTAATACCAAAGCATGTACTTAGAGGTGCAATCAAGTGGCTGTGTAAATATAGACGAATGTGGAAGAGTGTCACGCCATGAATTCCATGCGTGGATGAAAGACATGTGTTGTTGTTGCTAGTTTGTTTGTGTTTCCCTCTAAGTTGTATTTTATGATAGGCATCCAGGTTGCTTGTGTCACGTGGAATAGGTTGCTACTTACCAAATTGGCGACGCATACGATCAGCATGGTGCCACTCAATAATTTGGAAACAAATAAATGGGACAAAAGCCAACCGAATGTTAGATTTTACTTCACAATATGGTAGGATGATCTCATGAACACTGTGGGGTTCATATGGGCACCAAATAACCTATGTATACTAAGTGAATATCAAATAAATGTTATAAACAACATACCAGAAATGATCAATGAAATGAAGTGAACATACCTCGTCATGCCTCATTTAATCTAAGAGAACTCTATAATGTCTTATAGCCTTTCAAATGAGCCAAGGATGCTTTCCAGTGCCTCTCCACCTACATATTTAGTCACGTCAAACATTTGGGTCAATTTAGTAAGACAATAAATTTAGGGGTATACAAAATGATGATGAAATATTTTATCTAAAGCCCAGTGATAGTCGTAGCCAATACAAAGGCGAGGATCTAGATAGGCAGGTCGCTCCAATGCTAGCATGGGGAAATGATCTCATGCCCATAGGTGTAGCAATGTCAGGCAACCACCAATCTCTTTCTTCATGTATCTAGTGGTGTTGCACATCTCCTTATATAGGTTGCAAGGACTGTGGACCCTCAACTGTATTGGCCTATGTTTTCAAAGTCTTGGAGAAATGTTAGATACATTAGGGGGACTTTATGACATGTTCTATCCAACATCAGCTACCCTCCAATTATATGCATAATATATGCACGAGTATAAAATCGAGTAGTTTTGTCATCTGTGTCATCTCCAAATGATTAAAAGTGTTGGTTAGCCATGTAACACTAAGTCTCTGTTTGTCAAATTGCTTGGCAATATTGTGACACTTAATCAAATAAAAACAGTATGATGCAGCAAATAAGGGAATAAGAATTACGGCAGAGGGTATGGTTCATTAATGGATTTTACTATAGTGTTGTAATAAACATCTTGAACTTTACATCAATGCCACATTTCATATATTAAATGGGTGAATTTAGATCTCTCTATAATTATTTCTATCGTGTTATCGTTATATTAAAAAGAAATAGACCATAATGAGTAGTATTTATCTCTCTCTCTAACAAATCAGCAAACAACAACACACAAAAAAAAAAAATAAAGAGATAAATAAAAAGGTGCAATTAAAGGTAGATTCCCCGTGTATTCTGTATCCTTTTTTCTTTTTCTTTTTTCAAAAGGGAGTAAATAAAATAAATTGCTGTTTGAACAACCAACTTGAACGTTTGTTCTTTAAATATTTATTTGAATCCAAAAGCATGTGGTGAAGCCGCATGACGTGTTGCCACGTGGAGCCGAATCTTCACAAAATTGTCGCTTTCTTTCATCCATTATGCTTTATTGGTTACCGCGAAGTTATGACGCAGCCATATACGACAAACGATGTAACTCTAGGACTCAATGTTAATTAATTTGATATTTTATAAACAAAATTTATCTTTTTTATTGGATTTTAAATGAAAAAAAAATTTACATTAAAAATTTTAGGTATAATTTTTGCATATCTACTATTATTTTAAAATAAATATATGATATTTAGCGAAAAAGGTATAATTTTAATAATATAATATCATACTTCTTGGGTCTTTGAATGTAAATATATTATATTTTTATTAAAAATTTGATAATAAAAATAAAATTTTATATTTGAGTTTAATCTTATATAAAAGGTTATTTATTAGAAAACAATGTGTTTATTTTTAAAATTTGTCTAAACAAGTAAGTTTAGAAACTTTAATTTTTTTATCCACTAAATTAAAAAAGGGTTTTGTTGAGAATACTAGTTAAAAAATATTTGTTGCACTTATTGCTAATAATTTTATTTTTAATACATTCAATTAATGCTGTTTTTGGTTGTTATTTTTATGACACAATTATCCTTTAAATCTTTCAAGATGTATAACTCTATTTTATTTTTAAAAATTTAAAATCAGTGTCTAACAAATTTTTATAGTTCCAAAAATCTAAATAATATATCTATATTACTCTTAATATTAGAAACTCTTAAATTTAAATTGAAATAAATAAAACTCTAAAAATATACTACGTCATCATTCAACACACGATAAAATATTCTAATAGGAATTTTAAGATATCTAATTTCACTTGAATATCACTACATAGAATACAAAATATTAATAAGTCCTTCAATCAATGCAATAAACATTCAAAGGATAATTTTGTCATACAAATAAAAATAAAAAATATTAATTAGATGTATTAAAAATAGTAAAAAATACTAATTATTATTATTAGTAAATATAATAAATATTCTTTAATCAAGCACGAATCGGCAAACCTCATTATGAAAAAAAAAAAAAAAAAAGAGACAATGATATTGCGGCGAAAAAAGTATGATATGCAAAGCCATAAAGGCTAGGGATAACGTAGTAGTGCTTTAATGTTCCTGAAAATGTGTAGCCCCACACTCTTTTTTTCTTTTCTTTATAATTTCTTTTGTTGCATAAAGGAAAATCTCTTTTATTTTTTTATTTTTTATGATAAGTATCACACGAACCTTTCTTTTCTATTTTTTTTCCCGTCCCTTCCCCCAAAAACTTGACTACAGGTTTTGAATTGGAGAAGGAATATGTAAATGTCTACTCAAAAAAAAAAAAACGATTATAAGTTTAATATAATTATTACAAAAAAGTTTAAATTTTCAAATAAAATGACTAAATTTTACTGATTTTGAAAACTTCCATTTAATGAGTCTTGAAATTTAGACACATAATAAAAGGTTCTGTTTAAAGTAACTATAGTTTTATCATAGAATGTTGAAAATACTTTTAAAACTTAAAGTTACTTAAAATAAATATATTAAACTTGTAAGTTTTAAATAAGATTTTTGTATATGCTTCAGCTAGCTTCATCGTTAAGGCACCAAGTCTAATTGCCTCTGGACACACTGAAATGCGAGGTCTCTTTGGATCATACGTACAAGCCATACCATCATTTCTTTTTCCTCTGTATTTTTTCGCACTGTAAAATTCACTGGGTATTAAAATATATATACATAAAAACGGACTTTGATTGTTGAAAAAGCATTAGAAAATCATACATATTAATCAGTAAAAAAATATCCAAAATCCTTTTTAAATGTTTCAAACAAAATCCCCATATGGTTGTTCAAACCATATTTCTATTGCTTTCAATTTACTTCACTGACCTAAATTACCATGATATCTTTTAATATGTCCACATTAAAAAAATAACTCTCAATTTTTCAAAACATCTATCTATTTTAAAAATGTTATAATGTTATCTATTTGGCATATTAGACAAAGACTTCTAAAGGATTCTTATTGGTATTTAGTTATCATTATATCTTATCATAATTTAAAAAGGGTTTATCTATGTCAATAAGTTTACTTAAAAAAAAGGCTAAATAAAATCAAAATGATTAAAAAAAGCTTGATTAATAAAGTGTGCTAGACTTGGGCTTTTTAAAATTTTGATTTAAGTTTAAAAAATCTGAATAAATCTTTTTTATTAAAAAATTTTATTATTTAAAAAAAAATTAATATAATATGACATCTTAGTAAATAAATAAAAACTTATACCTTTTATTTAAAAGATTTATATTAATATAATAACTTATTTGTATTTACAACTTTGTTATATATAATCTTACAAGTAATAATAACAATTCACTATGTCCTTTATCTCAAATTTTACACACCAAATTAACTTGCCCATAACTTAAAAAAGTCCAATTAGTTTAGTCCAAAAAATATGAATAAAAGTTTGATAAAAAAATTTGATTAAAATATAGGCTCAAATATCTTTTAGGCTCAAATTCAAATCCAATATTTAAAAATCTAATTCCATGACCAAGTCTAATTAAAATACATAATAATGTTTGAATTAAAATTAAATTAACCCTACAAAATTAACCTGTCACTCTTTTAATAGGATATACTGTGGTAGTTTATACTTGTAGATGAAGATATTCATAACATTTATAATGTGAGTACATATCATAAAAATGGAACGAAAACAAAATTCCATCAACATTAAAACAAATTAAGTTAAAAAATTTAAACGTTTAAAACAAACATATAGAATTCAAGGCCCAATATATGAAATTTATTTAACCATGTCGGAATCAAAATAATCAAGTAGTAAACCATCATAATGATATATATATATATATATATATATATATATATATATATATATATATATATATTAAAAATAATTAGTCACTTTTGTTTCTAAATATAATTTCATCTATAAAACAGTCGTATGTTAATTAAGATTTGTTATGATTAGTTGAATGGGTAAATACAGGGTTTTTTGAAGAAAAGAAATTGTCAAATATCTTGAAATATTTGGCAGTATATACATTATTCGAAGTTACAATCAATGAAAAAGTAATTCTCATTGTGGAATAAATATTCAAACGTGATGTACCAGCATATTTATTGTTTAAAACTTAACGTGGTGATTCAAAGTTGAAAGCACACGTGCAAACTTTTTTTTTTCCTTACACATTCCAAGGCCAGTTAATTTTGAATTTCGTCATTTATTGATTTTTATTATATTTTTGTTTTAACTATTTTTATATCAATTGATTTTTAATTCAATTATTTATTAATTTTTAATTTTAATTTAACCTCTTACTGGTTTCAATTCTCAATTTGATTATTTTTATTTAATTAAGACTAAAAAATTAAATGTGTTAATTTTAAAATTGATGAGAAATCATAAACGGACAAAAGGGACTTTAAATTGAAAACAGAAATAAGTCAGTGATTAAATAAAAAATTAATTGATAAATAAGTAATTAAATTAAAATTAAATTTATCAAAATATGTTTTACACAATATAAATTAACTTATGCTAATGATTTGACATGCCTTACAATACTTGTTATATTGTAATTAATTTCTTTTATTGTTAAAATGATACAAAAGGAGTAGTAGGAAGTTGACTAACTTTTTACTCATATAAATAAATTCAACTTCTTACTTTATTTTTTTTTTGGCAAAATAAAACTTCTTATTTATTAATTGTGAGAACAAATGAAAATAAAGAAGCCAAAGACATATTAATATACTCCTACATAGTTTTTAGTATCATATATGGCTTCATGATGATTATGGACATGGTACTATAATTTTTATCCTTATATTTAAAGTCTATAAGTAAAAAAATTTTATTTTTTTATTTTTGAATTTTATACCCAAAAAATTTCAAAATGAATAAGTTAAGTTTTTTTATATTGAGAATTGATATAAATTTTGTTTAAATAAAATTATAAAAAAGAATAAAATGTCTCGAAAAACTATTAAATAATGCAAAAAAAAATTAGTTTGTTTTTCCTTCGTATGTACTCTATTCTTTTTGATTAATTTTCACAAACAAGAGGGTCATGATTTGAAATAGTTTGTTTATAAAAATTTTCAAAAAAATAAATAACAAACAAATTAAAGTATATCAAATTAAGTGTGGTGCGATTAACCATTAACTGATTGAGATTATCTGTATTAAAAGACTGAAGTTTAGTTATAAAAGATAAAATATAATCATATTCTTATTGTAATTATTATGTTAGAACGTGGATCATGATCAAAACACATTTCTCACGTAAAATAATTAATTTGGAAGATAATTCTATCAAGGATTCCATTCTCATTATCAAGTAAACGATGGTAGGTGTCGAAACAAACCTAAACTAAATGCATGAGAATCTTTTAAACGTTTTCCAAAAAAAAAAAATTGAATTATAAAATGCCTCTTATAGGAAAGTTAGTTGTATCAAAGGAATTCAAGGTTGGTATATTTCTAAAATTGAATTTTAATCATTTATTTATTATAAAATTATTATTTTGATTCTTTGTCTATTAAAATATGTAAAGTAATTTTTTATTTATTAAAAAATATCACATTTAATTTTTTATTATAAAAAATATTCAATTTAATCCCGTTAAATTTAAGATTTAAAATTTGATAGAATAATTAAAGTTAATATTTTTTTAAAAAAATAATAAATCAGTTTAATATTTTTTAATTAGTGAATGATTATTTTAAAAATTTTAAATAATAATTTTATGGTAAGTGAATAATAAAAAAAAATTTTTCTCAATGTACTTCAAATATTCCTAAACAAACGTTTTTAACAAAAATTAGTGCTGATAAAATACAAAGCGACTGGATAACTTGAGTTAATTACGCTGTATTCTTATCATTATATATATATATATATATATATATATATCAATGTTCCAATTTGATTCACAAAGAATACCGCCTTTTATGTATACTTTTCCATTTATTATCTTAAAGAAAGAGCAAAAGAATTCAAAAATGTACCCAAAAAATGATTAAGTAAATATAATTAAAAAATTTGCTTTCTCTATCTTGTTTATATAATATATATAAAAATGAAGAAAAGCCAGAATAAACGTAGTCCAGATCTAAATTATAAAAGCTAAGTCACATCTATAGCTTTTGTCCACTACCACCATCAACACTTTAGGCTATTTGCTGATTCTGTTTTAAAAAAAAAAATCTGTTTAATTAATTAGGTTAAACAAATACATATTTGAAAAAAAAAGATTAGGATATAGAACGATAAGAAGGACGAAACAGTGACGTGGCATTTTGTGGAGGAGAGAGATTGTAGTTGGTCATTGGCGCCATCTTTTTTTTTTTTTTGCAAACTCACGGTTCCTTACTCACCACGTCAACGAGAGGCCCTACTCGTGCCAGGTGTCGTTATCTCATTCATCACTGTCCCTATGCGCTTTTCAGTTTTTGGTTTTTTGTTTCCTTACAGTGGTTCTTACCAACCTTGTCTTCTCCATTTTACTCCTCTTTCACACACAAACCTGTCTCACATTTCACTGGCATTATCGTAATTTAGGGGATCAACGAGGTTAAGATACCATACGCGGTTTATACGAGGAGTTTTTGGAACGCGGTTGGTTTCTTCCACGCAAGTGAACCCAGGTTTAGCTTAGCATACTGTGAGAGCGAAGTGGGGAGATTATACTGTGGGTGTGTGACTTATATGTGACCCTTCTTCTCTCTCTTGGTTAGCAGTTTCACTTTCTCAGTGACTTCTTTTTCTGGGTGTGGTGAGAGAAAAAAGATGGAATGATAAAGCTATATGGCCCATCACACCCAAAGTTCCTCAGAATCCTCTTGATTCTAAGCTCTGCTTCTAGGTCTTCCTCTCTGTATAATTGATCGAGGGGTTGTTCAAAATCTCTCTTTTTTCTCACCTTTCTCGAAACTCTGTGCTGGTGATTCTTCTGGATGGGTGCGGCTACCACCTGCTATCCGCCGCCGCGCGTGCATGAGACGGCGGTGTTGCCTCTGAATTCGCTGCCGCTGGGGTTCAGATTCCGGCCTACGGACGAGGAGCTTATTGATTACTACCTACGACAGAAGATTAACGGTAATGGTGATGACGTCTGGGTTATTCGGGAAATCGATGTTTGCAAGTGGGAGCCCTGGGATTTGCCTGGTATCTCTTTTCTTTACCTTTCATCTTGGAATTGGGAAAGCTGTTAGATTTTGCTATACCAATTTTTCTGTACACACGCTATTCATTCGTTTGATTTTCCAATTTATGGTGTGTCTATTGAAGAAATTACTATTGGTTTTAAGAATTGAACACAATCATTTTCTAAACAATATTCTGCTATGTGATTCGATAAGATTACAGTGTTACTGTAGAATTGTTCTATAGGTACTTTTGCGCAAATTAGCTCGTATTGGAGCTTCCTATTCTACTTTATTCGCTCATTTGCTTCGTTCTGGGATTGGATTGATTTGGTTTGTCAATAGATTTATCGGTGATACGGAACAAGGATCCGGAGTGGTTCTTCTTCTGTCCGCAGGACCGCAAGTATCCGAATGGCCATCGATTGAACCGAGCAACAACCCAGGGGTATTGGAAGGCCACGGGCAAGGATCGCAAAATTAAGTCTGGGTCCAACTTGATAGGAATGAAGAAAACTTTAGTCTTCTATAGTGGTCGTGCTCCCAGGGGGAAGAGGACCCACTGGGTTATGCATGAGTACCGTCCTACCCTAGAGGAGCTTGATGGTACCAATCCTGGACAGGTAAACTGTTCTGTCTTGTTTATGTTATGTTAAATTTGTTTCTTAATGTCTTTGTTATTGTGGGGTGTGACATAATATTGTTGCAGTATTGCATTGCATCTATTAACTACTGGAAATAACTCTCCTATAGTAGGATTCTAGATGTTCTCGGTGATCTTGTGTTTCACTTATTATTTTTTTTTTCTCTTTCTTTTTTCGGTTTTTGAATTTCTCAGAAAGTTTGTACTCTATACGGCAGCCTTACTTTGATTACCTTAGTGCTACTAAAATGTTTTGCTAAGTAAATATTTGTGTGAAGATGATGATGTATCACTTTTGATTTGGTGGTTTTGACTTATACCAGAATGCCTATGTCCTTTGTCGATTGTTTAAGAAACAAGATGAGAGTCTTGAAGGTTCAAACTGTGAAGAAGCAGAGCGGACTGAGTCAACTCCTACCACTGCTAATTACTCTCCGGAAGAAATACAGTCTGATGCAGGTCTGGCTGTGGTATCCCCATCACTGGCTACAGAAGATGATAAGCACATAGTTCCGTTCTGTATGTCCGTGAACACTGGGGAAACTACTTCTAACATAATGGCATCTGTTGATTGCCATAGCGATGGATGTGATGGTTACAATGCACAAAATCAAATGGTAGATAAAAAACCTGCAGAGGTGAGGTGGACTAATTGAGTTTCTATATTATTTTTTCTTTCTTCTTGATTACTTTCCTCTGTTTTGGTTTGTGGACTTTGAAATTGTTTATTTAGTACTTATACTTGTTGCTTCCTTCTTCAGGAGGATCCGCCGCTGAACCTTGACATATTTAATGAACCAATAACTGAGGCATTTGGTGACAAATTATTCTCCCCACTAAACGTCCATATGCTACCAAAATTTTATGATCCAGTAAGCAGCGAATCAGATGGTCATTGTGGGCTACAACTTCAGTATGGTACAAATGAGACAAATATTTCGGAGTTCTTTGACTCACTTATTAATTGGAGTGAGTTGTCATGTGAGGATTCCATCTGCCAAAAGCCATCCTCCACCATTTTAAATCCCAGGGACATTGGATCAGGGAGCGACTCAGATGTGGAAGTGGCCAATATACCAGTAAATAGCCAGCTCTAGCACTATATATTTAAGTCATAGAGATTTCTCTGCCTAATTGACACATGTTGATTTTTTGCAACTTGAAGTGGTAGCTTTGATAATTTTTTTTAATGGTTCATGCTAATTAGCTACCATATTGGCACATCAGTTTGCAACATGTATAATATTGGTGTATTTGTGGGTGTTATATAGCATGTTTAATTGCATCTCTTGTATAATGCTATGGTCTTATATTCTGCAGCGTCTGCAAGGATTGAATGCTGCTCCTTCCATGATAGAGACGGCATCAGAATTTTCGAGTACCATCACCTCTGACCTTAGGGGTTATGAGCAGAAGAGCAATATGGGGTTATCCCAAAACAATCCTCAGATGGCTTTGTCATCTGGTGTTGCTTTTGGCCAAGCTTATAATGTATTCAATGGTGATCAGGAACCAAGAAACTATAATACAATTGTTAGTGGTGATAATGGTACTGGAATCAGGATTAGGACTCGCCAAGTTCCAAATGAACAGCTGAACATGAACACTATGATCCAAGGTACTGCACCAAGAAGAATACGTCTACAACTACATGAATCTCTGCTTAGCTCCAATAAACCGGAGAATGATGGGAGTTGTGCACCTGAAAACCATGATTCAAAAACAATTATCGCAAGGGTAAGATACTTATATAGCAAAACTTACGTATCTGACCTAATATTGTTCTGCATGTGTTGAGATTTGTGAGACTGCCGTTTTGCAGGAGACTAAAGCCTCAGAAAATCATGCTGCTGATGAGGATGCTACTGAGTCTGAGGCCGAGAATGAACCCCAGAATTCCGATTCATCTGAAAGCAGGAAGATTTCTCTTCAACTTGTTACCAATGAAGATTCCATCTCAGGGTTGAAAGAGACATTATTCACCTCGAAGGCTTCTTCTCGTGCCACAATCTGGTCGTCTACTTTGGTGTTCTCTGTCAGTTTAGTGGTCTTAGTAGTATTCTTAGCTAACATATGGGGAGTCCTAAAATTTTGAATTGCTAGGTAACTTGCTCCATTGCTTTTTTCCGGGGGCACTAGGCCTAGGCCCGTTGAGGAGGCATGTAGGTTGACTTTGTTAGGTTTGTTGTTAAGATCGGTACCTATTTTTGTGCATATGTAGTCGGTGCCATAATATGCTCCCCTGGTATGTTGCTGTACTATAGTAGTTTATTATGAGCTTGTGTCTTTCTCCTTCATCTCCTTCATCCTAGCCCAGATTGTTCAAACAAAAAAGAAGCAAGAGCATCATAATCACACGAGTGCGCAGAGCAATTGCCAAACAAATAAATGGATGCATTCGTTGATGCTGACATCTGAGGTTATTATAATTTTGCTTATACGATCATCTTTTATACCGTTTAGGTATATTTGATGTTTTTATATTTTAAAGACCATACTTAATTTTCCTGATTCTATGTATATTGTAAGTCTTTTTTCTTTAAATAAAGTTTTTGTCGAAACTTTAATTTTTTGCACAATATAAACTGATTTTATTTTTATACGACGGTCCAGTTAATCTAGTATTAAATTATATTATGAAATTGAGATGTGAGAGAAACAAGTAATTCAATTTTATTTAAAATTGTATGATGTTTAAAAATTTACTTTTATTACAAAAATATATTTAAGGAGTCAGTGTAATGTGATTTAACTAAACTACCTTTGAAGTTTAGAATAATTTCCGTAATTTCTAGAACAATGTGCCCCCACTACTATGTTCTTACCAAAATTTCGTTCATTCGATAAGCATCCGTTCACTAAATCAACAGTTGAGTAAAAATAGCTGTAACACAAATAATTCAAGCTACAACATCCCACTGTTGATAATTAGAACAATATAATTCGAGCCGAGATAGAGAATCACATAGTATTTCCCAAATTATGAACTTTAGGCAAGTTGCACAATTAAGTGGACTGCCATACAGCTTTCTCTCCAATTCAGGAGCAGCCTCATCGTCATTTTCACTCAGCTTCTGTAGTTAGCATTACCAGTTATTAGAATTAAATAGGAAGCTTCTTCATAACTACGTCATGCATCCTCCGTTACTGTTGAGAACTCCAAGGAATTGCATAGTAAAAACAAGTATTGGAGATTCAGGAATGGGGAAAAACCTTTGTAAAAGCTGCGGAGCCGAAACAAGCAAGGACGTTCAAAATAAAAACTCCGGATCCGTTCCCCAATACATATTAGTCAAAGCGAGTCCCAAACTTCAACAACAGAACATTTCATTGATAGGAAACTATATCCTTCTGCACCGGTTTGACACAAGCTGATAGTTACAAACCCAGTACATTGGAACTAACATATAACACAAGCATTGAAAGCGTAACCAAAAAGGCAAACAAAAATAAGCAATTATTCTACAGCAGTCCAATCATAATTCAGAAGAAAAACCCATTAACTAATCTCGCAGGCATTAAGTACTTAATATCCTCATGGCCGATCTCTCTACACTCAAGGTTAACGTCGATCAATACTTGTAGTCCTTCACATGGAGGCTCTCCGAGGCACCCTCACCGAGCCGAGCATCACCCCTGTAGGTTCCCAGTGTTGCCTCTGAATTCGCCTTGCATCTAGTCAGGAATGCCTCTTGGGCCTTCTTTATGTTTTCCTCCTTTCCAGCCCATGCCTTAAGTGTGCTCTGTTGAAGAGCCCTTCCAAAAGAGAACGAAAGAGACCACGGCTTCTTCCCCTTGAGCTTGTTCATGGCATTGAGGTTGAGGGTTGCCTCCTCCTCACTCTGCCCACCAGACAGGAATACCACAGCAGGCACAGCAGCAGGTACAGTACGCAGCAGAGCTCTAACAGTGTGCTCAGCAATCACCTCGGGGGCAACCTTTGGAGCTTCTGATCCAGGGGTCACCATGTTTGGCTTTAAAAGAGTACCTTCAAGCAGAACATGGTGATCATTTAAAGCCTTATAGCATGCAGCAAGAACACGCTCAGTCACCGCGGCACACTTGTTGATGTCATGAGGTCCATCGACAAGGATCTCAGGCTCAACAATAGGAACCAATCCATTCTCCTGGCATATAGCAGCATATCGGGCCAACCCGTATGCATTTTCATGGATGGCTAGCTCAGAAGGCTCATTAGGGCCAATTTTGAGCACAGCACGCCACTTGGCAAACCGCGCACCAGCTTCATAGTATTTCTGGCAACGCTGACCGAGGCCATCAAGACCCTGGGTGGTGGTTTCTCCATTAGTTCCAGCGAGTTCAACAGTGCCTTTGTCAACCTTGATGCCAGGAAGCACGCCACCCTCCTTCAATACCTCCACAAAGGGCTTGCCTAAAGAAAGTCCATTAACGATGTCAGTTTAATAACAATGCAAGTATAGACATGTATGTCAATTCAAAGCATACGAATAAAGGACCCCCCTCAATAGAAGGAAAAACACACCTAAATGAATCAAAGGTTGCAGTGCATATGCAAAGCCATTAAATCAATGTTAATCATGGAACAAAACAAGATACAAACTATCAAGATTGTTAAGGATACCTGCAGCTGTCTTTTGGTATAGGGTTTCCTCAAAGAGGATCACTCCACTTAGACACTGGAGAGCTCCAGGAGTGGTGAAGAGGAGCTCACGAAGAGCACGCCTGTTGGATTCAACATTCTCCACATTGATACTGGCTAGACGCTTACCAATTGTTCCAGTTGACTCGTCAGCAGCAAGAATACCCTTTCCAGGGGTGCCAATGTAGGCAGCATTGGCAATAAGCTCATCTGCAAATTATGGATTGGCCGATAAATTTTAAATTTTTCAATAAGAAATGCCCCAAAAATAACTTGATGCCACATAACTAAAACCAGAGCTTCTAAGAACAACAAATGGGCAACACAAGTTTATTCAAACAAAAAATTTTCTTTCACAGATCACATGAAGCATGGCATGTCTACAAACAGCACGAGCATCTAGCAGAAGCAAAATGTTCAAGCTGCGATCTTTCTGGTAGAATCAACTGACATTCAGAGTAAGTCATAAACCAGAGATACGGTAGCACAATAGCATATTCATCCAATTATTGACTCAGACGACATCACTGTCCCCTTCAGATATCTAAAGATGTTAAAAATTCAACTCATTCAATTAAGAGATCTTTCAGCGAGATGACAGACTGTAATTTAAGAGACGAACATACATAAAAAAAAAAAAAAAAAAAGGAACCACTAAATAAGGCAATGAAGTCTATCTAAAATACGGCCTGATAGTATTGTCAGCATAGCTTAGGATATAAACAAACGTAGAACCCCTAACAAATTAAAGCATCTGATTCTCAGTTCCATTGAGAGTAACAATCCTTTAGAAAGCATAAGAATAGAGGTGCAGGAAACATTGACGCTGAGCAAAACGGATGTTTATAACCAATCAGAACAGTCCTGTTAGATCATTATAACAGGTAGAACAAGAGGGATAAAAACAGGACCTTCGAATTTAAGATCGCCAGTTCTGGATCAACTCATTCATGTAAAAGGGATTATACAAGAAACGAATAAAACGAGTATAACTTGTAATCCCGAGTAGAAGAAAACAAATCAATACCATAATCATCGAGATCGAAAACTTGTTTAACTCTTGCTTAAAGCCACAGCAAAACTCATCATGAAAGAAGAAATCCACCCATGTACGAGAAGCAAAAACAAGTGAAGAATCGGGACGATGAAGAAACCAAGTAAGGCTAAAACAGAGAGCAGAAAACACACTTCAACCACAAAAACAATGATCGAACCCATCAAGTAAAGGCAGAGAGTAGAATTACCATGGTACTTGGTCTTGAAGTGAGACATGGTAGAGACTGTGGAAGTATCTGGAGGAGTAGGATTGTGCAAGAAAGATACAGAACAGAGGGTAGAGGAAAGGATACTTATAGAAGAGTGGGGGCCGCAAAAGCATCGACAATATCAGGAGGCATGAAATAGATATACCGTGGACTGCCGTTGGAAGCACGACTATCCACAAAGGCGGTTTCATTTCTCGAATTCTCGGTTCTGTGGGCCGCTTGTCCTGTGGGCTCAAACTCACACATTTCATGTGATTCACAAAGCAAGGCCCATAAGTGGAGTTCAGATACACACGGCAAGACATAGCCTGGCATAAACGCTCGCCCCAACGTGAGACGCGTGTGTAATTTGCATAATTTTTAGTTTTTAAAATTTCATTTTTAAATTAAAAGAAAGTTGATAAAATTCAAAAATACATTTTTATGCACTCATAATTTTAAATATAATAGTGCATTTAGTTATAATATAATTTTATAATTTTAATATTATTATTTTTTGAGTTAATATTTAAAATAACAAAATTATATAAATCAACATTAGTACATTAGTACACTTAAAATTATGAATGTTCAAAATTACAAGTGTACTAAAAATGATACTTAAAATTTATTATTATGATAAATTCTTTGGTGCAATTATAAAATTAGTAGCAATTATACAATCACAGTATGACACATTATAAGAAAGATACATAATAATGATATGTTATATTATACTGACTATATATAAAATTGTTATATTTGTATTTTGACTTATTACATTTAGATATTATTAATGAATCTAAATTTTATTTTGAATTTTTAAATTTACTCTCTCTACCTTTTTATTTTTCAATAACCCATATAAAAATATTAATTTATAACTTTGTTAACTTATATTTATACTTTCTTTCTTTTTTCTATAACTCCACAACTCCATAATTTTTACTTTTATTTTTAATTTATGAATTAATATTTTTTTAGAATTATTAAAAAATAAAAAAGTATAAATGATAAATTGAAATTTTTTTAAAAAGTTTTGAGTTCATAAATAAATAATTTAAAAATATTGATATCAAAATATAAATACAAAAAATTATTTTAAGTTATTATTTTGTTAATATTATATAATAAATTATTGTCACATATTTTATTCTTATTATATTGTATAATGATTATACTAATGCAATTAAATTTATAATTAAACCAAAATGACATCTATAATTATTTATAAAATTATGAATACAAAAATTACAATGCGAAAAAATTTGACACCAAGAACACAAACAAAATTGTATGCCCAAATTGGCGTCCAAATCTCTGGAGTATTTGTTTGTCCATCTGTACATTGATTTGTACGCAAGAGTGTTAGGCATCCGTTCCTTGAGACTGACAGATACGAGGTTTGATAAAAAGAAAAGAATCTGAACATGTCATTATTGTCCCAATCGGTAACATTGGAATAACTTACTTGCACTAATGAAAAAATTGTATGCCTAATTTTTTATTTTTTTTTTAAAGTTAGTCCAGTTCATAAAGGGCATAAATATTTACCCGTATGAATATGACTAGCGATTAATTTCTATAATTTTTTAGTAATTTAAAAAACTATAATTAGTGCAAAGTTATTTGAATTTAAATAAAAATTTTAGAATTTTTCCTATCTGATTTATTTTGAGACATGCTAAAAATAGTGGACAAGAAGATTTTGCAGTAAATATATATATGATGAAATTTTTCATCCCATAATTTTTTTGTTAAGAAAAATTTATTTTTCTGCAATATCAAATTTAGATCATTGAATGTTGAGATTGAAAGAACAAAATTCTATATCATAGTGAGAGATAAATAAATAAATTAGTACCAATGAAATTGCACTTACTAGATGAAGCATCCAATGCTGCCATAATTTTGTAAGCAGAGAAACAACCAACTTTTCCTAAAACATTTTCTTTAGTACGTCAAAAGAATGAGAGTCACATAGGATTTTAGCTTAAGCAAAAGGAGTTTTCTGGTGAGTCCTAAAAAAATGTGGGAAGTTATCGCACGTTCAGAGTACTTGTATATTTTTTTAATAAATAAAATTATTTTAAAAGCTAACTCCTTACTTCTCAACTATTTATATTCTAAAATTAAATATGCTTATAGAATATTCTCCTCTTATCATTTCAGTCAACGATATGATAGAATAATTATTGACAAAATTTGGGCTATAGGTTGAGGCCTCTACCTAATGGACTTGTGAGTAATCCGACCTATCATTAATTACCTACAGCTAACTCAAACCCAATCTATTCTTGGTTTATGTCTAAATTTAGTTGCTTAATTAATTGATTAACTCAATGAACTGATCTAATAATAAATTAATGTTAATCTACAATTGTTTATTTATTTCATAAAATAATTCAACAATCTCCCACTTGGATAATATTAACTGATTATTAGACAATTAGTTAAACAAATATCAATAAAAAAATAAGCAACTAAAACATACATAAAACCATACAACGTTTAGAAATAAAACATCAAAATATCATTGAATTTTATAGGAAAATGATATTCATATAATTATAATACAATATCATTGAATCTGATAAGGAAATAAATGATATAATTATAATGTGAGTTCAATATCTGAATCGAATGGATCATAAAGTTAACATTTAATATGTTATCTTACAACACAAAAGTCTTTTTAAAGACTCAACCTAGACTCTTACTAAACTAAGACTACATTAAAATTTAACAATACCCATACGAGATACATTATTTTTACATACTCTTACGGGTAAGCCTTTGGTCAATGGATCTGCAAGCATATGTTCACCAGAAATGTGAATCAAACGAGTTTAAGATTCAACAACCTTTTCTTTAACAAATAGGAACTTGACATCAAAGTGCTTTGTACAACTGAAATTCCTATAGTTTTGAGAAAAACAAACAACAGACGAACTATCGTAATATATGGTTAGAGGTCTTGATATAAAATCAACAAGATGAATGCCAGATATCAGTTTCTTCAACAATATGGCTTGGTAGGTAGCCTCTTAACAAGCAATATATTCTGCTTCTATAGTTGAGGTAGCTGTGATTAATTGCTTAGCACTTTTCCATAAAACAACTTTTTCAGACATCATAAAGATATTGAAGTGGATTTACAATCATCAATGCACAATAAATAGTCTGAATCAGAATAACCGACAATCTCCAATGAATCAATCTTTTTGAAAGTTAACATATGATGCTTTGTACCTGAAGATACCTTATGACTTTCTTTGTAACCCTCCAATGATCATGACCAGGATCACTTAGGTACCTCTAGGCACACCGATCGCAAAGGCAATGTTCAGACGTGTGCATACTTGAGTATACATAAGACTGTCAACAACAGATGCATATAAAGTTTTTTCCATTGCAATCCTTTCATTATCATTTTAAGGACATTAAGATTTCGACAATCTTTCACCTTTCTATACTAGTGTAGTATAAAGGGCGTGACCAAACCCTCGTCGCTAGGGTGTTAAAAGCTAATACCGGATATAAGAATGCATTTTAGTAATGCAATCCGGGTTGTGTTCACTTCAATGAGCCTAATTTATTCTTAGGTAATCTAAATGTGAAATACGTGCAAAAATGGGAAAAAAATCGAGGCTTTGCTTTGTCCTTTAAAATTGGGTAAGATGAAATTTATCTACAATCGTTTTTTAGATTTTTGATATGAGATGTGAGTTAACAAAATGATTAAATGAGAGAGTGGAATTATAAAATAAATGATGATGAAATGCCCATTGGAGATTTGATTTGGCCTTCCTAACTTCTTAAAAGATAAATTAGAGTTTCTTTTGAAAACCAATTCCTTAGGTAGTTTGAAATACCATTTAAGTACCAGGTAAGTTAATTTGTTTATGAAACCTTTAACCTAAAGGCTCACAACAACATTAATGACCCTCCTTAATGCACTAATGGGAGATCAATGTAAAAATGTGAAAATAACTTGAGCAGTTTAACCAAGTGCTACCAAGCTACTAAATCAATCATAAGATATCTTGGATTATACCAAACCCAATAATTCTATAATCAAGTGCAGCCATAATCCTTTCAAAACACATATCAACACTAAATTCCAAAATCTAGTCTAGCATATGAAACTTTACAACAAAGTAATTCAACCTATCAAAGTAATCAAAATAATTTGACCAAAACACAATGATTACAAGTACGAAATGATGGAAAAGATTAAGAAAACTCCCTGATTGATGCTCCAAGCTTAGAACTCTTTAATTCTCCTCTGGGCAAGTGATCTCTAGATGCTCATGGTTGAGAAAGATGCTTCACCAAGCTCCAAAACACTAAGAACACCAATAGAAGTATAGAAAAATAATGAAAAGATGGAAAATGAGAGGAAGGAGGGTCTTTAGAACTCCCCCTAGCTTGCTGGCTCAGAGCTTATGCAATAAATCAATCCACCTATACCTGGAATGGTCATCTATGAAAGTGATAAAGTACTTGAATCCACCCATGACAACTAGTATAATAGGTCCACATATATTTGTATAGATTAAGTTTAAAATGTTCTTAAACCTATTTGCCCCTTTAGTCTTAGCCCTAGTGGAAAGTTTTTCTTTTATACAATCATCACATGTCTCCAAGTTAGAGAAATCCAACATCCATAGTATATTTTGTTTGACTATTATTTCTAATCTCTATCTAGATATATGGCCCAAACGTCAACGCCACAACATAAAGGAACTTTCATCAATTCTTCGACGTTTATACCCTATTGCAACATTAATAGGCGCACCATGGGATAAATTTGGACAAGTGTTCATATTTAAGCAATACAAACTATTAAACAAAGAAGTAGACTAAATCACAAATGAATCAAAGAAAATATCAATCTTTCCATTTTCTTGCCAAAATGAATAGTCATGTCTATCCAATACAGAACTAGGTGGAATACCTTTATTGTTCATGTCCACGCCTCTTGCAGTAGTGGCAACTCAACTGATATCTTGTGACCACGCCTCTTGCAGTAATGGCAATCATCTTTGAACGACTTCTTCTTTTGACCCTTATAATGCTTCCCATTCTTCTTGGGTCTATAAGATTTCTTACCACTAGCTTTGCTATCGTTCTTTTTTTCCTTCTGTTTCTTAATACCACCCTTACTACTTGAATTTTGAGAAATGTAATTAATGTTCTAAGTGTGAGAGCTGACCTTCTTCAATGATTCTTCCGCTTGAGTAGCTATGGAAATCATCTGGTTAATGTTCCACTCAGCTTGTTAAGAATTATAAATAGTCCTGAAGACCCCATATTCAGTAGAGAGAGATTGTAACACTTTGTTGACTAAGTAATTCTCCCTTAAGTCAACATTATATGATTTCAACTTATTGTAGTAGTTAATAAGCTTCATAATATGCTCGTACACACCAGAAACCCCATCATAGCATGTATTAGCTAGTAGTGAAAGATAATACGCTTCCTAAGTATTTTCAAATTTGTTGAATTTTTCACCAACAACTTTTAGATACTTTACGCGGTATCCTTCCCAGGAATACTTTGTCCGATAGTCTTATCAATGGTAAATTTCATGACTGTTAGACAAATCTTATTTGATTCATGCCACCTATTGTAATAAGTTTTATTAGCAACACTTGACTCAACTGTGGGCTCTGTTAGTCTTGAAACTCATAGAGCTAAATCCTTCTCAGTGATTGTCAAGTACATGTCCAAGGACTCACTCCAGTCATCATAATTCGCCCCATTAAAAGTTTTCATTGAAGATAGTTGTTGGAACGCCGAAACTGATGAAGCCAAAAATTAGGAAATATTAATTATGTCAAAGCAACATAATTATGAAACAAAGTTTCATTCATAAACTCAGTTCATGTAATTATATACAAATTTGTTTATTGAAATCCTACTTAAGGAACCCAGACTATAATAAACCCAAGGAAAAAAAAAACTCATTCATGTCAAATGGATTTAACTCATAAAAAGAATCACACAAAAAAACATTCATAGTTTCCATATTAGGATACAAGCAATTATAAAAATATCAATTAAAGAATAATGTTAACAAGTCATAAATAAGCATAATTCATAATATTATATTAGCAATGTCACACTGATAGGGCTTGTCCATTGTTAATATAAACAAAACTCTCTAGACCTTAATTGGTGACTAATTTTAACCTTAAAAATTATTTAAGGGTAAATTCCAATAATTATGAGTCATAATTCATAATTACATTAATAGGAGGGGCCTCGAACTTGATATCATCATGGTTGGTCTCACGATAGGTGGACATTCAACCACTAGATGGAGTACCTTTATTGTTCATGGATTAATTTCAAAACACAAAATAAGAATGAAATTAACTAATTATGCAAATAAATTCATTTAATTTTATTCATATATCATCAGGGAGAGTGAACTTAGTATGCTGTTCCTCACTATGTCTAGTTAGTACAAAAAAAATTTCAAGTCAAAACACATTAGTTACATATTGTTTTGAGGTCCTAAATCTTTAAGAAATTTCAAAACTCCTATTTCTAGGACTCAAAAAATTATTAAAAATTCACCAAAAATAGGAAAAGGCAAGTAAAGCAAAACTGTAAAAAATTTGGGGTCCAAATGACTAGCACGTTGTGCGTGCCCATGCTTCTAGTCATCATTTTCAACCTCAAAACATGTCAACCCGACTCGATTCTTGTCCTTACACCCGACTTGACTAAATATAAAGGCTCAAAAGACAAGATTGGAGCCATTTTGTTCATTTTAGAATGATCTATCAAATCCTTCAAACAATTTCAGCAATCAACGCAGAATTTTGGACGAATTTTGATCGAAGAAACTGAGGTCTTCTCAACTACTCATATTCTAAAATTGGATATACTTATAAAATATTTTCTTCTTTTCTTCTCAGTTAACAATATGATAAAATAATTACTGATAAGATTTGGGTTGCAGGTTGGGATTTTTACCTAATTGGCTTGTGAATAATCCAATCTATCACTGATTACTCGCAACTAACTCAGACTCAATATATTCCTAGTTTATGTCAAAATTTAGTTACTTAATTAATTGATTAACCCAATGAATTGACCTAATGATAAATTAATGCTAATCCACAATTGTTTATTTATTTTATAAACTAATTCAACAAAGATTTATAATTAGAGAAAATTGCGAAACCTGTTGCAAAGGATCTTGCCTCTGTGTAAGTAATATAGTTGATTGAATTATGTACTCATTGCATGCCGCTTATACACAAAAATATTAATATCTTATATCATTTTTTTAATAAGATAATATTTAAATTAAAAAGATAAACAATAAAATGTGAATAATAAACTATATACTATTAAATGTTGTTATTTTTAAAATTTTTTTATCTTATATAAAAAATAAAATAATAATATATCTTGGATAAAATTTTTTAAACAAATTAACATTGGTGAAAATTAAATAAAAATATTACATGGTGCATATTGATACAATGGTCCAAATCTGCTATAGCATAGGATAGCAATGTCCCCACTGTAAGGGATATGTGCCTGTGCATGCCGTGTCCAAATTGTATGTTTCACTTACGAGATCAATCGATGTAATCCTCACTAATATTCAATAAAAAGTGTTTCTCTAACCATGAACCTATTTTTCTTTTCATTGTATTATGGAAGCATGTCAGGGAGGGCGTGTGCGGTAAACTTGATTATAATTTAAAAAAATACACCTGACCTGATAAGTTTGGTTTAAAAAAGATAAAATTCAAATAAAAAATTTTAATTTATAAAATGAGTTGAATTTGAGCATTTTTTCAAAAGTTGGCTCGAGTTCCAAAAACTTGAATAAATATTTTTTAATTAGTAAAAACTTATTATATAAAGAAAAACTTTGTATAATATGACATTTTAATAAAGAAATAATAAAAATTGAGACATCTTATTTAAATTATTTATATCAATACAATAATTCTTTTGTATTTATAACTTCTCTATATATAATTTTACAAGTAATAATAATAATTACTTATGTAATTTATTTCAAATCTTAAATAAAAAATTAATTTGACCATTTTTTTTTAAAATTCAATTGACACAATAGATCTGATTCAAAAAATATAGATAAAAACCTACATAGAAAAGCCTGATTAAAATATGGCTTGAGTGTTTTTTTTTTTTTTTAACATGAATTTAAATTCAATTTTTAAAAGTTCAACCAGATGATCAGGTTTAATGGGCAATCGCCCCTCTTAGATTGTTAAAATTTTAACTTTTATATCTAATTTTATTTTATATTGTTGATTAAATTCTTTAATTTATAAGAGTTCTCTCCCTTGAATTATAAGAATTTATATTTTTTGATTCAAATATTTGATTAAAAAACTTTCATTTCTTTAAAATTAAATCTTAGATCCACCTCTTAAGCAAATTAATCATGTAGGGATGTTTGTTTATTTAGAATTTAGTATTCCGACTAGAAATAACAATTGTACAAATAACGAAAAAAAATAATCAAGAATTTAATGTATTGTCCCCCTAAATAAATATTTATCCACAATCCCAACATGGATATTTTCACTAAAAGTAAACTATTACAATTTTTTAATTAATAAAATTGAAAAATTAGTCTTTTATATAATTTTTAAAAAAGACAAAGTTGCAAATTCTCTTTTACTCATAAGTTTTGAACTGAAAATCGTAAATCCTCCTTGACTAAAAAATTTTCAAAATCCTAATTATACTCTGATGGGCTTATTGTGGTGCCAAAACAAGAAATAAAGGGGATTATGGATAAGAGTAGTAAACACAATGATTTTTATTTGTGGAGCAAATGCTAACTAAATAGAATTAACTGCATTTTTTATTTTATTTTATTCCATTATGAATCTTTTATTTCACTCAATCTTTTATCCTCTTTTCGAAAAAATTATATATGTGGTACCCATTAATTAGTTTCTGAACTTCTCCTCTTGCTCTTTTGTACCACTTATATGGAGTAACAAAAATAGTAATAACACAGATAATTTAAGAGTGTTTGAAGACTTGATTGACCTTGTCAAAATAAAAATATTATACAAATTTTATCAAGTCGGTCTTAGATTCACACAAGACTAAGCTTGAATTAGGTATTATTTTTATTTTATTTATAATAAATTTTTTAGAAATATATAAAATAAAATTTTAAAATATTAATTCATTTCAAATTTTAATCATTTCTCATTCCAAATTTTAATTTTTTATTCCATTTGTATTCATTTTAAATTTTTATTTTTTATTTAAAAATTATTTTTATTAACAAAAATTTACTTTTATAAAATGAATTTTAAAAAGAATAAATAAACCTGACTTGAACTAATTACTTATCAGGCCAAAATTAGATTATGCTTAGTCTTAGGTCTTATTAAAACCCTACCCTAACTCAAGGTGTTTATCTATACAAATAATACAGACAATGAAAGAAAAATGAAAAACAAGTGAAGAATTTAATGTGGTTTAATCCCGCAAGTATACCTACATCTACAGTCCAAAAGGATATCTACACTAAAATCAAACTATTACAATTAATTAACAAAATTGCAAACCTTTTCTAAGTCATAATTTTTGAATGGACAAAATTGCAAATCCTTCCTTATTCATAATTTTTGAACAAACAAAATTGCAAACCCTTTCTTACTCATAATTTTTGAACGAACAAAAGTTCAAACCTTTTCTGACTCTCAATTTTTACTAGTGCCCATTACACCTTATAGTTAATTCTAAAATTGGGTTTATTGTGATGCCTAAACAATAAATTGGGGCGTATTTATTAGAGTACTAGTGGCCTTCTTTCCTACTAGAATTTTTTAACCAATTGCATCATATATATCTTTCTTATTTTTTTAAGGATTTGATTTTAAAGGGTACAAAAATTTTGAGATCAAATATTCAAACTAAGAGAGACAAATTCTTACAATCTAAGGGAAACAAACTCTTATAAATTAAAAAATTAAATAAAAATATAAGATAAAATTACATATAAAAGTTAAAATTTAAAAATTCTTAAGGTGCAAATGCCCCAAGCACTCCTCATTGCATCTACCCTTCACAAAAGTGTATCTCTCTTATTTATCATTAGAACTTTGAAATCTTTCTTCTTTTACATCGGAACTTTGAAAATTGTTGCAACACACTCAAGCACTTTAATACACTGTACCTCCACTGTTCATCCATTTTCTTGGTTTTGAAAGTAAATGTGTTGTAAAGAACTGACAAGAAGATGGCCGAAATTGTCAATAATGCTGGTTGATCCTTCAATGATAGTTTGATATCATGTTCTCCTGGATTCTTCAATAATGCAATTCATATTCTCTTGTAATAATGTGATGTATTGGTTAGTACCTGTATATGTCTGCTAATCATCAAATAAAATAATGCTGAATGATTCACTCCTTGTCTCAATGCCTTCTGTTTTTGAGATTTTGAAAGATCTTTGGTACAAAAGCAATTCAAAGTTTAAATGAAAGTTACAGAGTAAAAGTTTTCCCATAAGCTAATTTTCTTACAACCCAAATATGTGTCTTTGGCACCATGAAACATTCACACTCTTAAATCACTAATTGTAATCTACTAGTTAAGAGTATGACTAACTTATATGGTATAAAATTAGTTATGGACCTTCATTTACCTCTGTAAGTTTTCCAGTTAATTTTTTCATTGAAAAACATAGACTTTTATGATTTACTAAGTTTTAAATTGAAGTAGACTTTGACGCTAAGAAGTAATGATACAGGTACAAATATTAAATGTAACATAATATAATATGTAAGATATGAACAATTTTAAAATTTTACAATATAAGTACGTGTATCTATATGTGTGAGTGTATATATATATATTTTAGCAAATAGAAATTAAATTTCTTTCCACCTCTTACCAAATATTGTATGTGATAAAAGAAATTTATAACAAAGAAGACAATAAACCAAAAAAGGTATTTAGGATTTATTGAATTATGATAGAAAAATATAATAAAATACAATATAAAATAATAAAAAAATTGGATAGAAATATTTTAGTATCAATTTGATGTCATTTAGCATATTTTTAAAATGTATTATGCAAATAAAAAAATTTCAATATGCATCTAATACGTATGTAAGTGTATCGCATCACATGTCATATATGATATTTACATCTCTTATTTTAAAATATCAATACTTCTTATTTGACATAATCGTGCTATGAAGCAATTATCATTCATGAATGGGTTGCTAGTATGATTGCTTCGCTAATCAAAGCTTTATAAGCAATCATCAAGATGTAACTCAACCAGCCAAGTTAGCAACAGAAGGTGTTACACCTGAATTAGAATCTCTTCATCATCCTCCTTTTCTAATATTTAAACAATTGTCACCACATAATCACAATTTGCTTTTCTTCTTTAAAAAGGAGAAAGCATACCAATTTAGGTCAACCTAAATTCTCTTAAATTGCAATACTTTTTGGCTACACTTTGCTTAGCTTGAACATGTGCTAGTTGGTGCAATTTTCCTATCTATGGGATCTAGTGGTTGAGATCTGTCACCAATCAACCATAGGGTAGAAGAAATGTGCCTTCTTTTAGTGCCTTGATGAGTCACCTCCACGTGTTGCTACAAGCACCAGTAAGTTGAAGCTATTCTTTCTGCAATGATCCTAAATATGCAGTACTCACAGCAAAAAAGAGCTTTTCTGATGAGCTTTCTGAGATGGCCTTGATGTGATTGAAGATGAAGTTTAGCAAACCATTCTTGAAAGATAACATAGTTTGGTAATGTAGGATTACTCACTGTTCTGTTCTGGCAAACCCATCAAGAGGCACTTCATTTGTCTCAACAAGAAGGATTGGAAAAAAACAGAAAGAGGATTTTTTATCCTAATACTACAGTAACTATCATTAATGTTCAAATTTCACTACCACAATTTTTATTTTATCAATATATTGTATTATACTTTTATTTAAATTTTATTCACAAAATTTTGTAATTTGACACTTTGCGAGATGAGTAAAAAATAACAATAAAAAGTCGTGTAAAGTTAGATCATGCTATCTAAAATATTAATATCATATCAAATATTAGTCGCGTGAATATGAACCGCGCAATTTAATAAATAAAATAAAAAAAAGTTTGATGAATTTGGAAATTAACCATAATTACTGTAGTGTGAGAGTAGAAAAGCTGAAAATTAATTGTAAATGAACACGGATTAAGGTTTGTGATAGAAAGGTAAGTGACAGCCCATGTGGAGGCCAACTTATGGCATTAGTTTTAACACGCAAAAACGCAAGAGACTCCTCGGATCCCACGTTTCATCCATCCCAACCATACTTCATGAAAATGGGAATTGCGTTGCTTAAGCTCTAATTCGTGTACAAAGTAGATGCTTCATCTGTAACCTTTTTTTAAGAAATCACAATATGTTTGTGATCCCATTCATGACATCTGGCTCATTTGATCGGACACCTGTTCTACCATGAATCCGTTCTTTTTTTTTATCTCTTCTTTATGATCTAATTCAGGTGTAAAGCAAACAAGTATACAGACTTTCCTTTTTCTAAATAGATTTACTGTAGACAGATTCATCAATCAGTATTTATAATGATGCAGTTATGCTGTTAGCAGAGAAAGATTCTCAACAATATTAGATTAATCAGTGGCTTTAATTAAAAGAAATAAGTTAATTCTTTCCTTGGATTTAAGGTAGATCCTTATGTCAAAGCTTGTGTCACCCATGTTAACTGCAGAATAAAGCCCGATCCAACTTTAAATTCAAGAAGTAATAAATTCTGAAGAGCTTTCTATATAATAATGCACGCAACCACAGTGACAGAATCTTAAGGCTTCTTGGTTGATTATCTTAACTTAGGTGTTGCATTGTGGTTTGCTTAATTCCAGTGTTACTATAATCACAGATATTTTAGAACATGTTAAGGTTAATTGGTGAGAATATGCCTCAAAACAGAACTAGGTAGGTGTCGTCCAGGTTGTCCTAGAGAGTTGTGAGGTCCTACAGTTACACATATGCCATGCATGTCTGACAGAATGACACTCCACCACCTGGTCATGAAAAATCTACCACTTGGTGGGCGATGGAGGTATTATCATTTTCAAAGCTTTCTTCTTTCTTTTTTTTTTTTAATAATTTCTCTCTCTTCCTCACCATACTCAACCCCTTTTTTGGGTCTATAAACTGCTCATCCTTCTCCACTGGTTTTTCCCCCTTCTCCTCTCCATCTCTACCTTGTGCCTTGATGATTGAAAACAATTCCAAAAAGAAATATTTAAGTAAGAGGTTGTTTGTACAGTTAGTGGCACTGCATGTGCTGTGGAATCACTCGGTTGTAGCTTTATATGCTAATCACCCACCGGCCATCTGTTATACTCCTACTCATTCCTTATAATAATATCTCACTGTCTACTCTATACTTGTCATCCTTCTCCATCTCTTGTGTCTCGAGAGTTGAGACGTTTCTTCAGATATCAGAATTGTGATTTCATATCTCATTTTCAATCCATAGACAAAATGGGTGAGGAGGCCAAACAGGTGAGCCTTCTATGTGATATTAATCATATGCTCATTCTCACTGGTTTCTGGGTTTTCTTGATCTGCATTGGTTTTAGTGATACTAATTGTTCATTTGACTGGGTAGGAACAACAACCCAAGCCAGAGGAGAAGAAAGAAGAGAAGCAAGAAGAGAAAGCAGAGGAGAAGATAGAAGAGAAGGCAGAGCAGAAGAAGGAAGAGCCCAAGCCACCATCACCATGTGTGCTGTTAGTGGACCTGCATTGTGTGGGATGTGCCAAGAAAATTCAGAAATCTATTATGAAAATGAGAGGTTCACATTTTTCACCCCTCTCTTACCTTTTCTTCCAGAAGCCATGTATATATATATATATATATATATATGATTGTGCACTAATTTTGCTGATTTTTATCTTCAATAGGAGTTGAGGGAGTGGTCATTGAAATGGCTAAAAATGAAGTGACCATAAAGGGAATAGTGGAGCCTCAAGCAATCTGCAACAGAATTACCAAGAAAACAAAGAGAAGAGCCAAAATTATATCTCCATTGCCTGAAGCAGAAGGAGAACCTATACCAGAGGTTGTAACCTCCGAGGTATAACCAAATTTTAAGAATTCAAACTGTTTTCTTTTTCTAGTCAAGGATGTTCAGAGTTTAAACAGTTTCTTAACAATCAGTTAATTGTTTTTCTGTTCCAGGTTAGTGGACCAGTAACAGTGGAACTTTATGTGAACATGCACTGTGAGGCCTGTGCTGGGCAACTCAAAAAGAAGATACTCAAAATGAGAGGTACCATTTTCATCTCTTTTAATCTTTGATTTTAATGAGATAACTCCATTCTTGGTTGTGATCGAGACCAGAGGACGACAAACATAAAGGGAAAAACAGACAGCTTCTTTCTTAAGGATCGGACTTGATTAGTGTGGAAAGGTTACTGTCAGTTGTGTGGTGGTGACAAGCCAACCTCATGAACTAACAAATAAATGTTATCAAGAAGAGGAATCCCATAAAGAATGAATCATCACTCCTGAATTTGGGAATGTCCATCCCTTTTTACCACGTTCCCCACCCAAATTGTCCAGTCAGAATCTGTCAGATGGTGGACCCTCTGACGTGGTACGCAATACATTGTTCAAATTGGTCTGTAATGGTGGACCTCTGGTGGTCCATGTCCATATCAGATTGCACCTCAAGACCGATAAAAAATCATTTGGGGTAGCTTTTACGAAGTGCCTATGTGCAACTTAATTATATATACCACGTAATATTACATATAATATAAGTACCTAACACGTGTAAGGCACTAATTAACACAGTTCTTTTTCTTTTGAACTTTAAAAGCCAAGTTTTGTCACCAAAAAGTAATGAAACGAACTTGGTTACTTATAATGTGTTTAAATATACAGGAGTGCAAACAGCAGTGACAGAGCTTAGCACAGGGAAGGTGACAGTGACAGGGACGATGGACGCAAACAAGCTAGTGGATTATGTGTATAGGAGCACCAGAAAGCAGGCCAAAATAGTGCCACAGGCAGAGCCTGAGCCAGAGAAGAAAGAAGAAAGCAAAGAAGCAGAGAAACCAGCAGAAAAGGGGGAGAAGAAAGAAGAGGAGAAAGCAGCAGAGGAAGGGAAGAAAGAGGAGGGTGATGGAGGTGGTGAAAGTAAGAGTGGGAATAGAGAAGAAAAGGGTGGGGAAGAAGGGAAAGAAGGAGAGGGAGAACAAATAGAGGTGATGAACATGGAAGAGGAAGGGATGAAGAGGATGATGTACTATTACCAGCCACTCTATGTCGTTGAAAGAATCCCACCTCCTCAGCTCTTCAGTGACGAAAACCCAAATGCATGTTGCATTTCGTGAATTAGAAGGATCTGAGAGAGAGTGAGAAAAATGGTTCAAACTTGTTTGTAAGTAGTAATTAAGTTTAAGTTCCACCAATAAGGGAGTTTTTGCAGCTGGGTTGGTGGACAAATGTGTGAAATGGAATCACATATTTTGAAGTACATTAATAATATATCGTTCTGTATGTTTTTGAGTATCCATATCTATGTATATATAAATAGATATATATATATATATATATATATATAGATATATATATGCACGATTACAACATAGTAGTATAATAAGCATAAAATTAAATTATGTATGCACTTTCTAATCGCCACATTTCATACATTCTGGTGGATTCTTATTGCAGAGACAAATGAGTTAAAGATTAAGTAAAATATTTTTTTAGTCTATTATTAATTATAAAATTATTATTTTAGTCATTTATTTATTGAAATATCTTAAAATAATTTTTACTTATTAGAAATGTCATATTTTATCCTTTATTTTTTAAAAAAATATCAAATTTAATTTATTAAATTTAGAGTTCAGAGTTTAGTAAAAAAATTAAATTTAATAATTTTTTAAAATGTGAGAAATTGAGTATGATATTTTTTAATGACTTGAAGAATTATTTTAAATATTTTACTAATTAATGAATCAAAATGATAATTTTATAATAAATGAAAGACAAAAAAAATATATTTCCTAGTTAAGATTCCATGAATAAGTGAAGTCTCTCAATCCAAAATTCTTTAGTTGCTTTTATGAATCTTTAGGAGGTAATATTCTCAACTTTTTTTTTTTTTTTGGTATATCCTCACTAAAAGAAGTGTAGAAAAGCAAAGAAAAGAGAATCATGGTATATGCTACAATGATTCAAATCTCTTTTAAAATTAGATATAATTTTTTAACTATAATTTTTTTTTATAAAAGCTTTAAAAAAATATGTTATCGATCTAAATTATCACAAAATTACAAAAAGACACATTTCCTTCACTTTTTCTTCTAATTATACTTCTTGTACGGGTTTTGACTTGCGTAGTTTCACTCTTTTTTTCTCCTAAATAACATATTTTTTAAACATTATTCTTATTTAACATATTATATTTTTATTTTTGTCATAATTTAAACAAAAAATAAAATATTACTATATTAAGTTAAGTCATTCAAATTACAATTCGTCCTGCTAACAAGTATAAATTTAGAATTTAATTTTAAGGGAACGACAATCTTCAAATCAAATGTTTAAACTAAAAAAAAAAATCTTATAATTTAAAAGAAGTGGACTCTTATAAATTAATAAACTGAATCAAAAAATATAAAATAAAATTATATATAAAAATTTAAATTTTAAAAATTTTTAAAAACGTAACCACGCCCTATACCCCTTTTGAATTCATAACTAATTAATATGGTATCTAAGAATTTCATCGACTCCAAATATATGCACAAACATATATAGTTGGCATCTGAAATCAATGACTTAAAATATAGAACAACTCCAGACTAGAGATAGTTGGCTTCATAACTTCATTGGTTAATTATTTTGATTAAGTAATTAGTTTAAGAATTGATTATCATAGATTGACGTAAAATCCACCTCAGGGGCACTAGGTGGAACCCATGGCATGTTGTAACGTGGCAGAATCTGCCATGACGAACCTTCAAATGTCCACGAAAGTTAAAGGCACAGACATCGAAGTAAAAGCTAATGAAGAAGGGACAGGCAGATCAAAATGAAATAAAACACGTAACAACAAAGAAAAAGAGGTAATAATGCATGTGACAACTTTCTTTCGTACATAACACACAAACACAAAGGTATCAAAAAGCAGTCACTTTTATTGACCATTGAGGAGATAGTTCAACAGCTAGTTGGTTCAGAATTGAAAACGAGGTTTTACCTTGCCCTTGGTCTAATGTTAGTTAATTTGTCATTCTTGTGGTTCTGAGATTATATATGATATACCTCTGTACCCAACACAGAATGATACAGTCAACGAAGTGGAATTTATATAAAATGTTCATGAATCTGGTGGATTCTTGTTCATTGAAAACGAGAGTTTAGAGTTTTTGACTGTCAGTCGAGGTTAAAAAACAATTTGTTCACTTTGAAAATTAAGTTCTTTAAATGATGAATGAATATTAAAGTTGTGATTTTTTTAAAAAAAAAATTAATAAGACATTGATATCCTGCAATGTGAGTTGTGAGTTTTTTATTTTTTGGCCAAAAATGTAAGCTAGAAGGAAATTGTCAAACTATGAGAAGGAAGTTTGAACTTGCTTGCCATTACTGCCTGGCAGTCTTATACGTAGAATGAAAGAAAGAAAGGATTTAACTAAACTGGGAGTGTTTACGACATATTGAAAATATTCAGCCTAAATAATGGAACAATGGAATGATGGGCAAAAATATACCACTTTAAGGGCATAATTTAATGATTCCTGAACGTTAACTTGATGGTATTATAAGATAATCTATTTTGCTTATGCTTTCTGATAATGTCATCACGTGTGCCCTTTTAGGTAATTGTTTTTTTTTTTTGGCTTGGCATTCAGATTAAATGGGAGGCGTTAGATGCACGTCCCAAAACTGTGTCTTTCGGACATTAATGGCAACGTGGCAACAGCAGACTCATTAGATGCAACTGATGGCCAGATTTCTACTACAACACAGACGGCTGTAAATTCTATAGGGATATCTATTTAACTAAATCAAGATAAAGCAGGGCATATATATAATTCTTGGTTTAAAAGTTATGTGTTTACATTATAGCAACATAATTTCTAGGTAATCGCATAACAAAGAATTAAAAGGACACATTGCATGTGAATGGCGGTATTACACGCCCGTCAAAATCATCGAAGATGTAATGATCATGTTCTTACTTCTTTTTTTTTAAAATCTAAACACATCTTATTAGATTAATTAAAACAAGACCTTGAGTCCTTACATGAAAGTTAGGACAACTAATTGCTCTCCTAGCAAGACTATGAACCTCTTTATTGACTTGATTAGCTAGGATATCTTTGCAATCTTTAATAAGTGGCCCCGGTTCAAAGTCATCAACTTCGTTTGAGTTTATAATTGTTACTATGTTCTTTGAATCAAAGAAGAAAGTGACCTTCATATTTAAATGTTTAGCTGCCTAGGTTAGAACAAATCTTAAGGAAATAGCTTCTATAGCTACTACATTAGAGTTTCTGTTGAGATAACTCGAGATGTTTTGTGTGGAGCTTCTTGATTTATTACAAAAGATTATTTTAGAGTAAGCCTTAATCTTTGAAGAAAAAATAGTACCATCAACATGATAGGTCCAACCTTGAGGAGGTTTTGAGATAGCAGAGACTTGTTATGATGGTTGAGTAGCAGAGATGATTCCAAATTTGCTCGCTTCTTTCCATTTCGTCAAAAAGCTCAAGGTCAAATTACATATAAGGTGGGGATTTCTTGCAAGATCCTCCTAAACCTTTAGGTTTCTAACATACCAAATTTTTCAAGCAATGCAACAAAACTATTTTGCAATTGAGGTTAGAGAATTTATCAAAATATTTACTAAACAAGTGCAGAAAGACGTCACCATTATCTCCAGCCTAAAAATTTCCCATTCTCCCAACGTCTGCACTTGAGAGCATGTTAAAATGGCATGATGAATGACTTCTGGTTCCTCATTCAAATGACCATGTTCTACAAGCTTAAAAGGCAATTATTATTATTTTTTTGGTTAATTAAGTTTCTTCAAGTTCCAAAAAACTCTATTTCTTTAATAGGGAAAATAACTAACATGGTAGTCAAACTCCAAAACTATATATATCCAAATCCCAATGAAAGTTTTAGTACCATGTATCCAGTTTAATATGGAGTTGTTACATTTAAGAGCAAATGCATAGATCTAACCATTAAGATTGGAAAGAATTGTGCCATCTAATGGTTTAAGTTAATTTGGGTAATTGAGTACAATGAAAATTTTGGCTTTTTAACCCTAAGTTGTCACTAATTTTTTGTCCAATGGTTTAAATTTTAAGAACTATACAATTTAACGGTAAATAATTCATTTAACAAATTATAGCAAATTCGAATTCATATCTACTAAGGTCAACTAACAAAGTTTTTGGTCATAGCTTTGCATTCATCTATGTCACTACTCATAGCTCATTCAAAACAAAGACTACTTGATTACCTTAAGTCCTTAATCAAAGACACTACATATCTTCCAAGGCCTTAATACAAACACAAACAATTTGCACTCTTTTTGCTAAATTTCCAACGGAAACAAATAACAATGTTAACTAGATTGCAAAAAATGTGCTATATGCAAACCTCTTTAAACATATATGAGAATAACATATATAATACTTAGGTTCGTATCACAAATATGAATTTCTTAAACTATCAAGGGCATTAAAATCAGTGTATGAGAGACCTTAATATGCACATGATTCACAACTAAACTTCCTCCAACAAATACCCACTTGAATAAACACAAAATATAGAGATAGACAAATTTGTAACACAAATAACAAAGCAGAATTTGAGAGGAGTAGGCTGACCAAAACAACTTCAAACCAAAATCTGACCGTTGGATATAAAACCCAAAATCTTCTAAACTTGCCCTGGAGCTTGATGTATGAGGATCACCTACACTTATTGTAGGTGCAGTAACTGATTTTTATACTACTTTTTACTCAAGTGGGATCATTTTAAGCTATTTTTTGATTACATGTAGTCATTTTTATATTCTATTACGTTTACAGTGACTGCAAGAAATCCAAACTCTAGTTTGAATAATACAGTTATTTGGCTAGAGGTTACTCAAAAATGCCTTGCCAACTATGAGTGCAAGTCATTAGTACTATGATGAAGTAAAATGTGAGTCATTGAACCAAGATCTAATGACTCACATAAAAAAAAAAAAAAATGAAAATAACATAAAAATAAAAAATAAAATTTTAGTATTCAAGTGCAGCAGTGTATGTATATGTTTACATAAACAGATCAACAAAAGAGATAAAAAAAAAAAAAAAGAAGAAAATGAATAAATAGATTTAGATACGATTGCCGAAATCTATTATCTTAAAGTTTCTAGCACTTAATCTTTGTATTTAAAAAAACAAAAATGAATAGGGGTTGGAAAAGAAAATGGGCCTACACATAGGAGCGACCCAAGCCCAAAAACTCAGCCCAGCTTTCTTGAACAAGGTGGAGAATCACAATGCGTTGAGATGATGGTTCCCTTGTAGCCTTATGGATGCGATAAAGAAAGTCAAAAAAACTTTATCCATTCTCGATGGTAAATTTAATTTAAAGAAATAAAAGCATTTTTGGTGATAATTAGCTATCAACAATATAGCTAATTTGACATTTCAACAACTGTATGCGTCTGGAAGTTTATTTTGTCTTTTAGAACTTTGAAATAGTTGCTCAACTTACACATAATCATCTCACCTTCACATGGTGGGTTCTCCATTTCTATGGGTTTTTGTTTTCCTCCTTCATTTCTCCATTTGGTTCTTGCCGTGACCTTGTGGGTCAGCACTCATGGTGGAGTATTTTGGGGGTGTAGATAGTAATTATTGGAGATTCTCTAATAATTATATTAAATTATTAGATAAAGATTTGATAGTTCAAATTTAAAAATAAAAATATAACTTAAGATTGTTATCAGTAAAATATTTGAACCATTAAATTTTTATTCAATAATTTTAATATTATAGGAGATTCTCTTGTAACATTATTACAAAAGAAAATCTAAATTCATATTTTTTGATGGTTAATTTTTTCATACATGCCCAGAATTGCATAACAATAATTTATATGGAGCGTATAAAGTGCTTATAAAGAAAACAGAGATTAAAAATAAAGGAATGGATAGAAAGTGAGAAAATAAACCCAATGCACACTTCTAGGTCTTGTATCACATTCTTTCTAACTCAGAGAAAGTTTACCCTTTAAAGGATCCAAAGTGCTACAGCCAAGAGTCATTATCAAGTTATAACTCAAACCTATCATCAAAGAGAATCATTAAGAAATAAGCATGACTATAGTCTTTTCCATCAAATCTATTGCAGAAAGTGACAATTAATCCTTTGATACTGGGGCTATAGTCACTTTCATTTACACTGTACTGTATATGGTTTATGAACAGTTTTTGTTCCACAAAAATGTTCATAAACAGTGAATTTTCCTTTCGTTTCTAAAAAGTGTCGGCATTATCCTTTTCCCCAACTCTTTTTCTTTTTTCAATTTCTCTAGCGATGAATGGTTAAGCTATGTGGTAACTGATAAAAATGGGGAATTTACAACAAAGATCATCATCAGCTAACAAGAAGGAGCAAGAGAAAAGAAGCTTGATTTTTGAACCCACAAATCAATCTGTGATGGAGGCTTTGCAATCACTGTCATCGTCACTTTCTCCCACTCTTGCTTCAAGGTTCGGTCTCTGAAATCTGAAAAAGCACAGAAGAATGTCATACTTGTCCTTGTGTGTTACTTTCTTTCATGCTTATATTGCATTTTTGGTGGCTAATAATTATTTCACCGAATCTTAAACTTAAAACCATCGGGATGATGAGCATCTAGACACAGCTCGTGCCTATGCTAGAACCAGAACGCTGTGCTTTATGCTCATGTTCCTCATTCAAGCCAAGCAATGTGCTCCATAAGTTACATTCAGTTCAACTGCTTCAAGACCTCTATATATCACCATGACTACTCTTTCTTCCTTCAATCATTTGCTAGGCCACTAGCAACTTCATGAGCGCATCATATACATATGAACACTTTCATATTTTATGATATTGCCTTGTATTTCATTAAGACTGTAGCTCGCTGTTCAGTTCTGCCAAACCACATGTGTTGGGAAACGTGAGGGAGCCATAGTCGCTTGGTATTTTCAAAAAAGCAGTGAGCCAAAGTCTCGCTCGATAAAGCCGAAGCATGCACTACCAAACTTAGATGTTCCAAACTTCCTAGTTACTCCATGAAAAAAATATTAGATATTTATGTTTAGTGTAATAAGTTTAATAAAATTATTTAAAACAAACAAAGTAAGCCGATATTTTTTCTCCAATTCTCTCTTCCAATAGCATCATGCCACATCAGCTCTTCAAAAGCCATGATGCGACACGGAGAAAGTTTTACCACAAGATGATTACAATTAACGCGTAATTAACACCTTGTAACACAAACAGTGTGTGAAATCGCTTAACTAGCCACACTTTGATTTGGTCATGATGTTAATTTGAACTTATGATTATCGCTGTAATTATCGCACAAAGATCTGCCTAAAATCCCCCTGTGCTATCTGCCAGAAAGTGCCAGAGTTCTAAACCCTTTTGCCCACCCTCTCGTGCTTTATATATTTGGCATCACTTTTCCACACGTTACATAACTATCAGATTCAGACCCACCACATACCCAGAGAGCCATACTCGGAATTTGAAGGTTCTTCTCTGAAAAAGCTCTTCTCTTTTGAGAGAAACGAAGCGAGGAAGATGATAATGGTGGTGGTCATGACGGAGATATTGGGACAATACACGGCGGCGCTGACGAGGGTGACGGAGCGCCTCCTTCCGCGGCGTCGCTTACGTTTCAGGGGTCTCAGGAATCTTCGTTATTCTTCCACAGCGTCGTCGTCTGAAGCAGATTCTTTTCTGGTTTACTTCTAGTTGTCGCATTGGAAGCATGGGTTTTCCAATTGTTCTGTAAAATTTTTAAAGGTGGGGTTCAATTTGTCCAAAATTTAGGATATTTATTGCTTCACTTGATTATGTTTGAGGTCATGAATATCTAGGAAAAGTTTCATTGCAAGTCATGAATATCTCCAATTTGTCAAATGCTCTTGCATTTGATGTGAATTTACAGTAGAGACTTCTCTGAAAAAGTTCAAGTTATCCCTTGAAGCTCTGGTTATCCAAAATGGATCATCTCCGGTGACTCTCCAGTAACCGGAGATGATTAAAAAATTATTTTTTTAATTTAATATATATATATATATAAATAAAAAATTAATTTTTTATTATCTTTAATTATTAGAGAATTTTCGGGCTCTCATTGGAGATAATCTAGATTGCTGATTATCTGACATTCTTGCAAATTTTCCTGATGCTAGGTAGGCCGACCAGATTCTATAATTTTTTATAGTTTTAAAATAATAATCCTGCGTAATTATTATTTTTAGTTTAAAAAATTACCGCATCTGCTACGACAAGAGATTTAGATTCGGATAGTATTCTTCAGTTGCTGAAATATAAGCAAGCCAACAAAATTAGAAATAAATTTCACTCACATTTTGTAAGATTTATTCATTTTAATAACTTAACTTTAAATATTTATTATTGCAGACATTGAAGAAAATATAAATTAATATTCATACTAATATCCAATACAATTTTAGAGTACATCTTATCATGGTGAGTTTTTAATATTCCATTATATATAATTTTTTTGTCAAAAATTAAAGTATAAAACTCTTCAAAGTGAATAGTCTTTAAATAGTTTAAATGTCTTATGCATTCTATTATAAATATGTACACTTACTAAACCTTCAAAATTTTATTATTTTTTAAAAAATAAGCAATCTATGCTCAAGCAACTCAGTCAATGTCAAATTTTTAAATAATCTTAAAATAGAAAGGTAATCCACAAAAAGAAAAATTTAAGTTTCATTCTATAATCCCTTGAAAGCAAAATAGCACTTAAGTTTTTATCTTCAATTTTTTTTGCTTTGCCGTTCTCGCAAGGTTCTGAAGAATAAAGGCATCAAGATCACTGGGAATATCAGCATATATATATATATATATATATATATATATATATAGATATATATATATATATATAGATATATATATATATATACTTTGAACCTGACAATCCAATGGAGCTGAATGCAGTGAATGTACGTAAGAAGTTCAATTAGGCAATGATGGTTCGATGACAAAATAATGATAATAAGAAAAAATAATTTCTTTTGCATTTATCTAGAGTACAATTTCTTGTTCTCTTGTCATTGCCTTGTGCAAATCTTATAACTAGATAGGACATCCCCTTTCTGTGTGGTTCATGTACCTTCCCAGAAAACTATGCATAATATTTCTTTTGCACATTCCCTTTTCAATTTCATATTAAAAGAGATGTTCAAAAATTGCGTGCAAGAAATAGCAACAAGGCAAAATTTAAAAAATAAAAATAAAAAAGGGATTGTAGAATGCAGATGAAGTCAATGGCAAAAAGTGGATAGAAAAAACTGAGAACCACAAAAAGAGTTGAATTATTGAATAGTATTTTTTATCACTTTGATATTTTCAAGCATTTTGCAGTTCAAACTTCAAAGGCAGTATGTACTTGTCATTATGGGCAAATCAAACATTATCATGTTACTGTTAGTTACGTTGTTGTTTTCATTTGAAAGTCCACTAATTCGGCATCTTTGAATCGGATTTTTTAAAAGTTTTTGGTGTAATTTTTTTTAATAAAATTGGAGAGAAATAAAGAGAAAAGGGAGAATGAATACATTTTTTTTTTCACTCATTGTCTATATTTATAGAAAATTTACACACACAAAAATGTAGAGGATCTTGGAGCAGCTTCTCCGATCATTTTCCTTGAATCTATTCTCTACGTTGTGTGTTGAAGAAGTGATTTTTCCATAAAAATAAGTATACTAAATTACTAATATATAAGTTTGTAAATCATAGACATGTTGAATAAAAATTCAAATATTTACCTATAATTTGCGTGTGTATTATGAATTAGTTTATTTGTTTGTATGTTACATGGGTCTTTGGAATAATTAATTCATTTTATTATATGTCAATATATTTTAAATTTATTAACTCATTGAGAAGACATTATCATAAAATATTTTTCTTTACATATGAAACTACTCTCAGTGTTGCTTTTTCTTAAGAACTCTAAAATATCAGAAATTGATGGAATCATATTGACTTTACTTTTAATTTTGAGTAATGTATGATAATATATGATCTAAATCGTTAAATAAAATATTCAATCATATATAAATTTTTTTTTTAATTTTGAACCATGCCAAATTATATTTAAAGTTCTTTATTATAAAGTTTAAGAAAAAGTTAGTTAATTAATTAATTCATTGTTTTTTCTTTTTAAAATGTTTGAATTCAAATAATTATCAACTTAAAAGGCAATTAATTAATTCATTCATAATCTTTCTTATTGACTATAAAATATTCATTAATTTTGTTGTTAATTTAAAAAAATTCAAAAAATTCTTGATTTAATATACATTTAATTAATTTATTAACTAATTGCTTCATATTTTTTTTTCGTATGAAGAATTTACACACTTCAAAAAAGTTTTAATACATGTATCAAAAATGTGAAAAGTCATTGCATGAGAAGCAGATAATTTGATCAATTAAAACTTCTCATCAATCAACAGAACTCCTATGTTGAGAGGGTATCATCATAAAAGATCTTTTTTAATATACGAAACAACTTTCATTATTACTCTTTTTGAAGAATTCTAAAATAACATAAACTCATGGAATCACATTTGATTTTACTTATAACTTTGAACGATCTAAATCATTAAATAAATTATTCAATCATATATTATTTTCTCTTGCTTTAATCTTAAACTATGTATAATCCCTTATTATAAAGTTTTAGAAGCAGTAAATTAATTAATTTTTTATTTTTTATTTACTTTAAAAATTGTTCCATCTTTATAGAAATTCTGATTTAAAAGGTCATTGATTAGTTCATTAATTTTCTTCTTCACTCAAAAAATTTCTCAAACTTTAAAAAAATCTTGATTTACAAGATAATTAATTAATTTATTACTTCATAATTTTTCTCATTGACAACAAAAAATTCATTAATTTTAAAAATTCTTAGACTTACAAAACTTGTATATTTAAGAGACAATTAATTAATTACTTCATAATTTTTCTTGTTAAGTATAAAGAATGTATGCACTTCAAAAAATTTTCAATATATATATCAGAAAGTGAAAAATCATCGTACAAAGATTTTAGGACTTGATTAACCAAAACTTTTCATCAATTAGCACAACTTCCATATAAAAAAGAATATACTTTACTTATATATAATAAATAAATCGTATCTTGAATTTTTTTAGATTGAGTTGCCCAGGTATTTATTGATGTGGAATATGTAGTAAGGAAGTTTTATGGGCTAATTGTGAGAAATTAAAAGGAAAAAAAAAATGCTTAAATGGAGTTCTGATTTTTTTGGGTATAATTTTTTTGCATAAGAAAAAATTTGAACATTATAATATATTGATGGAAAACTCTCTAATAATCCCATATTTAAGTCAATAAGTGAGCTTGATTTAATAAGTTATGAGATTAGTTTACTATTTTACTTTATTTTAAACTTTTTAATGTATTTTAATTTTATTCTGAAAACTTCATTCAAATTTCATGGAAATACATTTTTTGCCCGTCTTTGTAGGAAACTTCAGTGAATATTTGAAATTGTCCCATGGACCACTTTATTTAATTCTTCTCCAATTTTCATGTATTTTCGCTGCGTCACATGTAAATCAAATTAGTGGTCCCACAAGGGAGGGCCCAGCATTTCGTGAAACATATTAATTGAAAGAGATTTAAAGAAGCTCAAATCATCGACACTAATTTATTTGTTCGTGTATTAAACGAGATTCAAAGAAAATTAATTTATTTTATTATATGTTAATATATTTTAAATTAATAATATTTATAAGTATTAATAAAAAATTAAATTTAATAATATAATGTAATATAAAAAAATATAATAATTTACAAAAAGATCATAAATTGATTATATGAAATTAACGAAAGAAGACTGATGATAATAGAGTATTATATGTTATTTAATTGTATATTATTTTCTTATTTTAATTTTAGACAATGTTAAATTATATTTATAATACTTTATTAAAAAATTTAAGAGACAGTTAATTTGTTAATTAATTTATTATTTTTTCATTTACTTCAAAAATGTCCAAACTTCAAAAAAAATTTTGATTTAAAATGTGATTAATTAATTCATTAATTTTTTCATCACTTCAAACAATTTTTAAACTACGAGAAATAATTTATTAATCTTTCCATTCAGTTTAAAAAATTCTCACAATTTAAAAGATTCCCTGCTTAAGAGGCGATTAATTAATTACTTTTTTTTTTGTTGACTTTGAAGATTTTATAAAAATTAATGACTTTATTATTTTTTCGTTGACTACAAAAAATTTATGCATTTTAAAAAATTCTTAATACATGTACAACAAAGGTGAAAAGTCATTACATGAAGAGTTGTAGGTTTGTTCAACAGAGTTTTTTAACCAATCAGCAAAACTTTCACAGAAAAAAGAGTCTATTTTACTTATATATAATAGATAGATTATCACACATTTTGTAGTAAATTTTTGAACTTTTTCATTTATATATCAATAAATCATGATTGTTAGAATAATGATTTCATCTTTTAATAATTTTGATTTTTAAGAATTATTTATTTTGATAATTTAATCTTAAATACAAATCGGTATATTTTTTTATAATAATTAATATTAAACAATAAATTTCATTAAAAAAAAAATGCTCTATAACAATGAAAGAACCAAAGTTTGTTGGGTGACAATTCATGTGACATGGTAGTTCAATGGCCACAACCCACAAATGATCAGTTGCTTATGTGGCACTTGCACACACTCTGCCTGCAATAGCCAATAAGGGGTTCATTTTCAAACCCTTGTGATGATTATCATTTCATGGAAGGCCACTGGTTGTCATTATTCATATTTTAATTATTTATAATATTATATGGTGTGAAAAACCATTCATTAATATTTTTAAGATTATCAAATAATTTTTTAGAGTGAAAAAGAAATGTTGTGAAAAAAAAGTGTTGGTTATACACACAGGATTATAAATGGTTCACCCTTCTCATATCATTGTGGTGTTGGATTGCATTGGTCTTAACTTTCGTCTTCAGTTGTTTCTTGATGAGAGTAGCAGTCAGTAACGCCATTCAAGTCCTATCTCTCTCTCTTTTCTTTATTTGGATAATTTATTTTGCAAATTTCACCTCCCATAAGGTACTCATGGTTGAGAAGAGTTGGATTTGAACGAGATTTGACATCTGCCTCGAATAAAATCTGAAGAAAAAAAATTTATCCCAAAATCCAACTTGACTTAATAAGTGGTCGAGTTACGTGGAGTTTAATCAAAGTAGGTTAAGTTTATTTTAATTTTTTAAATAACTTATTATTAACAAAAATAATTTTGAATTAATAAATATAGTTTTTTACAAAAAAAAAAGATTTCAAGGTGAAAAAAATATAATAATGAAAAATTGAGATTTGGAATGAAAAATAATTAAGATTTTAAAAAATTAATATAAATAAAAAAGTTAAATTTATTAATAAAAATAATATTTTAAAAATAAAAATATAATAGAGTTAAGTAACAAATGAATATGAGATTTGAACTGGTTTAATAAATTGGCAATTTTTTAAACTTAGTTCAACCTAACTCCAATATAACTGAATTTAATCAGACTACTAGACTATGTGCTTACCCCAACTATGTGTGGCTTATTCTTTGCCAGGTAAGAATAGTGCCTTTCTTGTTTTGCTTGTATGCTTGCTTTTTCCCTAATTACGGTATTAAATCATATTACTTCAGACAATGTCATTTAGTAGCTAGCCTAATTTATAAGAGAAGTGAGTCACCGATCTAAATACCCAACTCATTTTAACCCTAATTTGATGAGTCAATCTTGAATTTGGTCTAGTAAATTAGATCAAATAACTTGTTTAATCTATCAAAAGCCATTTAAAAGATTTAATATTATATATATGAAAAAGAGCGACTTTAAATCCTTCCTATGAGGAAGGCTAGAAAGAGAATATTTTATAGTTATGAAGTTACGGAGCCTAACATGTTATTGGAAATGCTAGTGCAAAATAAAAGGTCACTAATTTCAACTTCAAATGCATTTGATAAATGTTCTAAGGATTGCTATTTTGTAAAAGAGGAATGATTTTATCATAGAATGGACTTCTATCCATTTGTTGCAATGGGTTGTTGCTAGATTGGAAAAACATATAATGAAGCACGCTTAGCCAATCAAACCAAAGTTGGGTTACCAAATACTATATGTTTAACTTTAGATGAAAAAATGAAAAAAAAAAAAAACTAAACAGATCAACTTGTAAATTATATACATTGATCCGTTTAACGAGTAGATTAAATAATCCAAGTTAATTTTAATATTTTAATTTACATATTTTAAATGAATTAAAATTTTCAATCTTTATAAAAAAATAAGTTAAATAAGTCAATCTAATTAATTTAACCTATTTTAACTACTCAAGTTATTAGTTAGTTTTATTGTGTACTTTCGTATTTTGTCAGGTGCTCTTCTATTTTTCGTATTGTAACCTGTTCTATGTTATGAAGTATTCATTGGCTTAAAAAAAAAGAGTTGAAGTACAAAATTTAAGGGATGAAATGAAGATAATTAAATTCAAATGGTGAAACTAAAGTACTGAAATATTTAAGTCATGCTTAATTTGTTTTTGGTTTTTAAAATTTTTTTATAAAAATAATTTTTGAAAATAAAGAAATAAAACCTTGTTTAAATGAAATTGTTGTCACAAAGTGTTTTTTCTTTCTGCATATTCATCAAAATTAACGTAATGCTGAATTATTCTTTTAACGTATTCTCCTTGTTCAGTCTTAGTTCAGGAGTATAAGAGACTAAATCATTTAAAATATGTTCACTTATTTTGGTTCTTTAATATACTATTATATTTTTTTAAAGCTTTTAGAACAATAATTGAAAATAACACAATCAAACAATTTTTTTTCTTCATTTTAGAACCGAAAAGCTGTTCTTCTTAGTAGGATTCAAACAGGCCCTAAAGAGTTTATCTTTTTTTATTTGTAAATTTACTTCTCTCTTTTATTGGCCATATTTTAATTCATTTGAAAAAGTATACAACTATCTTTTTATAATTTTTATTATTTTTTTATATCACATGAAAGGCAGACCCTAGAACAACATTTACTCAATTAAATTATAGCATTATAGATATGCTTGCCAAAAATTGTAAGCTTGTAGTGATTCTTTCCACTTTCCACGTCTTGTTGCACTTGAGGTTTTAGCATAATTCTAGAGGATGGAAATTGGTTTGACAATCTTTCTAAACTTGAACTGATTGCTCTCAACTAAGATCAAACATATCAATATGTGGATCGATTAACCTTAGAAATGTAACAACTGAGACTTAAGACATGAGAAAATTTAGGCCTAGGATGATAAGCTGAAACAATTCATATCATAGAATTATTTTGGCCCTAAATTTGATAAGAAAGAAAGAGAAATTAGACTCCTTATAGAACAACTTAGACATATTGAAGTTGAAATGGCATCAACATCACAACAAAAAGTATCCTATTCATCATCCACTATTTATGATTCTTTCCCATCACTACCTTTTGTTTACCAATACCAATTACATTATGTTGAGCCCATTTGTTGAAGACTAAGGTTTTGATGATAACAAATACAAACAAAAAAGTTTTTCTATGTAATATTTAGGTTATAGATATTATTCAATGTATTATCATATCTTAAGAACTTTTGTAAGTGATATTGAGCTAATAGGGATCATTTAAAATGAATGCAAAATTGATTTTATGTCTTAAAAGTTGAAGAAAAGCTGATTTGGGAAACTCTTGAAATCTCCAATAAATTGGCCACTAGCCAGCAGTCGACTAGTCCTTTTCTAGCTAGCTGTCAAGCTTATCCAGTCAAATGGGCACTTTCTATGAGTGAGTTAACTGGTCACCTTCTGAGAAGCCCTAGCTTGTTGCCAGTTTGAGTTCTAATCGACTGGGAGCTCTCTATGAGTGAATAGTTGACTGGCCACTAGCCAGCAGTTAATTGACCACACCCATATCAACCCCAATATGCTACCAGCCTTAAGAACAATAAACTAAAAGCTCTCTATGAGTCACCAATCAATTGGCTAGGTGTGAGTAGTCGATTGTTAAGGTCCAGAATTTGAGTTTTTTTTTTTTAAAGGGAAAGCTTAAGCAGTTGACTGGCTATGATAGTGCAATCAACTGCCAGCGTCAGAAAAGTTATAATTACTTTATAATGGACATATTTTGAAAACTTTGACTTCCCACTTACTTCCAACGATTTATTGGATCTCAGACTATATAAACACGACTTATGGACTCTGAATCAATAAGAAAAACATTCAAGAGTGATTATATCATTGTTTTCTTTTATCATATAAGCCTTTTATCATATTAGTACTTCATTATATCATATACTCTGTTTTAAGAGTTTACTTTTTGTAATTCTTTTTTTCTTCTAAGAGATAAGCTTAATGAGCTTCCTTAAAGGAGTCAAATTAAGAAAGAGCTTATGTTGAGGGAGAGTATATCTCTGAGTATATTCAAAGAGATTTCTTGAAGGAGTCAAGCTGTGATATTTTGATGCCCAGATAGAGGCTTGTTGTCATGGCCTTTACCTTGATTTAGTTGGAGTTATATTAGATTGTTCTTTTTAAGATGTGCAAGGTTTCTTGATATGCCTTGCTCCATGTGCTTCCATATAATTAAATAGATGTGTTTCATAATTCTAAAGCATTGATCTTACTTGCTTTGTTGTATAAAATATAAAGTGCAATGCAAGTTTGAATTTTCTATTAGACAACATGGGTGTTGTCAGTAGGGCATCAAATTAAGAAAAATAAAAATGTATGATGAATTTTATTTTTTTTAGATTAATTGCATGCCAAATCCATAGTCGTGTCTTGCAACCTCTATGTGTTGGATTTGGACAAGTGGAACAAGTGTATTACCATTCTTGAAATAGGTACAATTGGAGATGGACAATGATATATCTGGTTTTTAAGCATTTTTTGTCTAGAGAGTACCATAACCATTAACTAGATAACCCAGTCACTTCGGTTTGGTAATTCTTGAGAACTAGATGCTTATTTCTTCTAATGTTGTTTCTTTTGATTAATTTTTGTCTTGTGCTTGCCAGCTTCAAATGTAGTTACTCTTTCATATTCAAATATGATCTTATATTTTTTTTTCAACAATACTAATTTATGTATGGAATGAGCAATAGCAATAGAGTAAAAGTCGTTATTTCTATATGCTACTATATATTGACTTTTCTTGTTACATGTGTAGATCAATTTATTTAGGTGTTTTGTAATGGAAAAGGTGAGCATAGTAATTTATTATATTTGAGAAGACTTAAATTAAAGTTGTGTATGAAATGGATCAACTTGGTCAATTCGACCCAATTCGATTGTTTCAGGTTAGGCCATGCACATCTCATAGATTAAGACCAGGGTCAATATATGAAATTTGGTCCTAGGCCAGGTTAAGTCTCAGGCCAATGTATTGGCTTGGCCTGGCGCATATATATATATATATATATATGTGCTTTTTCTTTAATTTTTTATGGTTTTCTAATAAAATTAATTATATATTTTTTAAATAGCTATTTTTTTTTTCATTTGTGCTAAATATAAATAATTTTTTTATTAATATAGAATATCTCATTATTAAATATAAACCAAAATTTCTTATTCTTTTACAAAAATTTTAAATTTAAATTTTTTTTAAAAAAAACTCAAATCAACTTTACCCCATTATGTATTGAGTCCAATCGAGTAAGATTCTGAGACCGAGTCACATTTATTGCTCTAATATATACCCAAGTTAAGCCATGGGTTGAGGTCAAACCTGACCTGTCCTGGAATTTGTTCACCGATAACTCAAACATTGAATTCTTCCAAGTTTTAAGAACATATGCCATTTAGTATAAAATCCTTGATTTTGGATGATCCTTTAAAACAAATAGAATTTCACTATACACGTTTTGACCAAGTTTTTTTTATAAATCAAATTTTGTATAAAAAATCATTTTTTATTTTTGAGAGTATTTAAGTTAAAATAAGTTCAGTTGGTTTTTTTTTTTTTAATAATAAAGTTTCCAAAGTGATGTTGTTTTCCTGACATTAATTAATTTTCTAGTCTTCCTGCGCCTCCTATAGGAAGGTGAAACTAGAGACAACAGTCATAACACTTACAAAGCTATTTCTCTCTTTCGGCAGTCTCGCATGATATTCAGCGTCAGGCCTCTGGTACGATATCGCAATTTATATGTTCAGTTTTCTGTGCAGTTTTTCGGTATAATATTTTATATAAATTTCATATGAATTCTGCGATAGCTGTATATTTTATTTACTTTTTCGCAATTTTGTTCATATTGTAAAATTACTCATATCTTTCTTCTTCACTCGGTATAAATTTCTTTTATCTGGATTTTGATCAGTTTGGTCAATCATTCATCTCCGCTTAATGTAAGCAATGAAGGGTGCAGGGTATTATGATAATCGGGCATATTATCCATCTTGTTCAAATTTGTCAGCTTTTGCCCAGCCATTTAGCGTTAACAAAACCACTCCCATGGACGTTTCAGCCCCGTATGTTGATTTAGCAAAATCCATAGATGCTAACCCCTCGAATCACTTTCCTGTTCACTCTCGCTCTTACGGGTATGATTTCTTTTCGAACCCCGTCAGCGAATTGGATTCAACGCCTTCATACGGATTTTCGGGCTCGCAAGTTTTAGACCCATCCACTAGCCGCTTGCCTCATTTTAACACTCTGGGTTTGGCTGATCAATCTTCTAATAGCAGAAAATCAAGTCTTGTCGAAGCCCATCCTTACTATCCTTCATATATTTCACCATCAAGTCATGTTGCCAATCCCTCAGCTGCACCTGATCATTGGTCTGCCCTGGACAATTCTAAGAAGTCATCGGAGATAGGGTATTCGGGCCAGAGGGTTGGCTTTTGGAATCAGTTTGCAGAGTTCAACCAAGGTAATAGTAAACAGGTGGAAGGTGGGGGCAGTTTCTGCTCAAAGGAAACAAATTTAACTGGTCCGGTAATTGAAGAAAACGTTGTGAACCGAGGTATGTCTACAGCCTTTCCTCATTGCCCTGAATTTTTTTGTTTAAGCTATCAATGGGCTTACTGTTAAAAGTGTTTGTTGTTGCTGTCCAATATTTTAAGCTCAAAGCGGCAAACCATTAACATGACGAGGTCTTACTGTTTTAAATATTCAAAGTAAGGGAAGTGGCAAGCTTGAATGAGTTGCTTCACTTCTAGCATGATATAACACTTCGATAGCAATGGCAATAATTGGGATAGTGATTGCAATTATGAAGAACCTCTTAATTATGAGATCTTCTTTTTACCTCTTTGTTGTTCTATCCAAGCAGTCTCCCCTGTTTAGTGCGTCATATCGCTCCTATTTCTCATACAGTCCCAACTGATTATTAAAATTTTCAACATTTTTGCTTATAGATTTTCAAGTTGTGAAAGAAATACAGGAGAAAGGAAAAAATTAAATGGTATGGTCTTAAAAGTAAGGATAAGAAAAGTAATAATGTAAGATGCCAAGTGGAATACCAATTTTTAATCTTCTGTATGTAGTTGTCAAATTGCAGTATGCATCGCAATTGGAAAAGCATAGTTTTGAATTGTAATTGTAAATTGTATTAAATTGTAAAATTCAGTAACAAATTGCAAAATAGCTTGAAATATAAAATATGATTTGTGTATTTTTTTATAATATGCATAAAATAATCAAGACTGCAAATTCAACCCAAGAGTTAAGAAAAGTACTCTACCATAAATCATAGATAAGTATGTTGTCATAAGTTTGTAAGTTATTAATTCTTGAAATGATTCCAGCTAATATCCTTCTTTGCTTTCTTCAGAGAGGCATAGACAACACTAAATGACAATACAACACTGCCACACCAAGTCATTTTTGCACACTTCTCTGAATCATGGAATCATACAATACTGCCATATGTTCAAACTGACCCAATTCATCCAATTCATGGCCAATTCAAGACTATTTTCGATTCAACCATTGATTTATATCATTGGCTTAATGATTAGTGGCAAATTGTAAAATTTGAATTGCAAATCATACAATTTTGATAACTATGCTTCTATGTCAAAATTGATGTGTGCAATTTTTCTTTAATTTGCAATAACTAGGGATTTAATACCATAAAGATGCTTGATCTTTCATTGGTGAATTTAATGGTATAAATTACATGTTGATGGTATTGAATCATATCATTATCACGTATAACAATACCTGAGTTCTCAAATTAGTTCATCGTCAAGAATTGAATAATATGTTATAAATGTAGGATGTCAAGATGTTAAGGCCTCTGATAATGGTGAAGTCTTACAGAGCACCGATATGGGTTTGGAGAAGCCCGGTTTGCCTATCAGTGCAGATCAGTTGGATGATAAATCTTGCTGGTGGCAAACTGCAAATTCCTTGCCATTTGATTTTTCAAGTATATCTATTCAAGGATCTCCTTCAATTTCTCAACAAACTCGTTATGAAGCTCCCTTGAAAACAGATTCGAATTTAGGGAACCATTACTCTTCATACACTGCATTAAGTGACAAACACTTGAGGCAGCATGATAAACCTTCACTGGTCAATGCAGAATCTTCAGCACCTATAACAGGGACAGATGTGGGTTTCAATGTTGGCAATATTGCAGCTGGTGGGGACCTTGGAAGCAATATTATCACTATTATGAAGGAGGCTTATCCCCTGCCAAGTCCTGGAAGCACAAATTGCTTTGATTTAAGTCAACTACGCATGCATTTAGAAAGAAACAAACCTACTTCATCAAACAATGAAATGCTTTCAGACAACCATGTTTCGACAGGTGCTGTGGATTATATATTCAAAGCAAGGCCCGGATCTCTAAATCCTCAAGCATGTCTGAATAATTTGAGCTTGGGATTTAGCACTGATGAGGGTGTTAATTCTATTGAGAAATCTTTTGACAATGTTGATAGATGTAACCCTGCTGTAGACTCACCATGCTGGAAAGGAGCTCCAATTGCTCATTTTTCTCCTTTTGAAGGTTCTGAGGCTCTGCATCCAGAATATGTGAAATCAAATGAACAGAGTTTTTCTTCTAATTTTCAAGGGCCTCATAATTTTCTTCTTGATGCTAGCAATAATGTGGAAATATCCTGTGAAAAATCACAGAATAATCAAATAGACAATGAAATTGACTATCTGGAAAAAGGTTTGGCAGGGTCTTCAAGGAAGTTTTCAGAGGCAAACTTTGCACCTGAAGTTAATTTAGATGCTGCAGAGAGTGCTGGATGTTTTGGGTCCAAGTCTATGTACGATTGTGGGCTTAATTATCTGGATGACATTTCTCAAATGAGGGAAAATAGTGTGCCCTCAAACAAGTCAACTTATGATTCTGAGTCTAGATTGTCTAACAATGAGCAACAAATTATGGAAGAAAACAAATGTGTTATGCCTCAGAAACAGCATTCTTTATGCGGAGGATGTGCAGATGCTAAAACTAATGTGAATGAGTATTTGAAATATGGTGCATCTCATGTAGCAGAGCCTTCACTTTCTTCAGCTTCTTCTGTAGTAGCTGCAACTATTGCACTTAAAGAATCAGCTGCAGAAGCACCAACTCGGAAAATAAACTTCCAAATGCTGGTTGATACAATGCATAACTTGTCAGAATTGCTTCTTTTTCATTGTTTGAATGATGCATGCGAATTAAAAGAAAAAGATTGCAATGTGCTTAATAAGGTGATTAGTAATCTTAATACTTGTGCTCTAAAGAATGCTGAACGAAAGTTTCCTGGGCAAGAATGCATTTTTACTCAGCCAAGTCCCTCTAAATGTGCCCGAGCATCACATGAGCATCAGCAGGTATGGTTTGATTTCAATTTAATAATAATTCTCAGCTATTTGATGGATAGAGAACTTTCTTTTTTCCATATCTGAGGAGTTGCAGAAATTACAGAATATATAATTTATTTGCTTCATTTATTGATGTAAGAATTTGATGAAGACACTGAAACTTTTGCATTTACGCATGTAGAAAATATATATATATATATATATATGTTTTGCTCACTGATTTAGCCACCTTTGCTGAACATTTTTGTAAATGAACCATTTTCCAAGTTATGATATTTTTTTTACAGCGAACCAAGATTTTATAGATACCTACTTCAACATTCTTTAAGTTAAAAACATGAAAGGTCACGATAAATTCTGGCGACTTGACCTATCTTCTATACATGTAACTTTCCTTGACTACTTTTGCTTCAATGTGTTTCACGCGACATTTTTTTGGGATAACAATGAATTGTGATGTATCTCAAAGAATGGTTATTGTAGGCAAAGCATCCAATTGAGGAAATACAGTTAACCTCTTCCCCAGTCCTTTTGTGTGCTTGAAGGAGAGATTAGAAGCATTTCTGCTGTTAAATTGTTGAAATAATTATTAAGTGAAGAAAAGGAAACTTTTGATCTAATGCTAAGCTCATTGGAATTGGGAGGAGGGAAGATTTACTTTCACAATTTGATACGAATAGGATGCCCCTTAGAGATGGGTTTTGAGTCAATTTGGGGCGTTGACTTAGATTAAAGTTTAGGGTTTAGGATTTAATTTCACTTGTTGGATTGGAAGTGGGGTGTTGACCTTAGTTAAAATGCCGACAGTAGTTTTCCTTGAGCTGTTTTCCTGTATAACTGCATAATTTAGCTTGTATTTAGATAACTAACCATCTGGTTTTCAAGAATTCGAGGTAAAATACTAGATGCCCTTGTGAGTTTCACACCAGAAATGTAATCGATATGTAATTTAATGTGTAACTTCAATGCATCATTTATTGAAATTCCTAGGATGTTGAGATCATATTTCCTCCCTAATTTCTCAAGCATATGCCTCTTTCTGTCTCTATTCGTTGTTCTTTTGGTCCCCTAAGTTTTGGTTAAAGGATATATGTTTTGCTTATTTTATTTGCCCTGCATAAAAATTATTGTAAATCTGAGTGAATTCTCAGAATACAAGGTTTGAGAGACCCCACTTAACCAAGGTAGATCCAGAGGGCTCTAAGGTCGAGCATGAGAATCTGCCTGTTCAACAGGTGAAAGCCCCTCATTTTGTATCTGGTAAACAAGGGAAGCTTTCAGATTCTTTTTCCACAAAGGTTGATGCAGATATGATGAAAGAAGATAAGATGATTAAGGTGCTTTTTATGTCATTTTCCTTGTTATTTACTACTATTTAATGTCATGTTCCCCAAAAAGGTAACAAAGACAGCGGAAGGAAAGAAAAAGAAAATTAACTGTTTTGGTTAACTTTTGATTTCTAGGCTCTGAAGAGGGTTCTCAGTGAGAATTTTGATGATGAGGAAGGAGCAGAGGCTCAGACTCTACTATATAAGAATTTATGGCTTGAGGCAGAAGCTGCAATATGTTCCATTAATTACAGAGCTCGCTATAATCAAATGAAGATTAAAATGGAGGAATGTTCCAAGCGAAGAGGTGCACACTATTCTCCATTTAAGATGACCATTTATTCAATGTCCTAGAAAAATAAACAGGAAATTTTGTTGTAATTTTTTTCAAAAGCTAATATTCTTCTGCTTCTTATACCTTTGATGATGATTTAGATGTGGAGGAGCAATCAGAACTAGATGATCCTAATTTAAGCACGTCTCAGAGTTCTGCAGCCAAAGTGAACATTGTTCCATTCCCTAATTATTCTGCTGAAAATTTGCGTGTCTTAAATGCTGCCAATTTAAGGAACTTGTCTGGTTTGAAGTTTTCTCCTGATCTGAACAAGCCTTGTACGTTTACACCAGAAGACAATGATAATCAAAACCTGGATAGCTTCATCCTGGATTCAGCTGCTTCTGGCACAAACAAGGAAAGTGGAGAAAGTGAGGCTTCTACTAAGGCCATATTCTATGCTCACTATTGCGGGGATGATAAGTCATGTGCCATTACCGCCAATCCAAAGGAACTACCAAGTTCTGTGGCCTCTCATGCCTTTGACACAGCAGAAAAATTGGCATCTGGACAGACAGATAGCAAAGACCGAGTTAATTTCACCCATATATCACCTAATCCTGGCAAAGAAAAGGCTGATGATTATGTATCTTCTGTTATGGCTAGATTCCACATTCTTAAATCTCGTGTTGAAGACTCATGCATCAGTACTGCCAATTCAGCGGAACTACCAAGTTTTGGGGTTTCAAATGCTCTTGACCCAGCAGACAAATCAGCCTCTGGACAGACAGATAGCGCAACCCAAGTTAATTTCATCCAGGTATCACCTATTCCTGGCCAACACAAGGCTGATGATTGTGTATCTTCTGTTATGACTAGATTCCACATTCTTAAATCCCGGGATGAAGGTTCAAGTTCTATGTCGTCTGAAGGGCAACTGTTAGATGGAGTTGGATTTGCAGGGTACGGAACTGATTGCACTATCATAAGAGATGCTGTAAGTCCTCCCGTAAAGCATCTCAGTTATTATACTGCTGTTGAACAGTTAAATCCGAAGGACTTAAATCTGAATTTGGAGGATGATCAAGAAATTCAACCTCGAGGAATGTACAAGGTTGGCATTCAGCTTCCCACATATTACTCTGATGGCTTCTCATCAGAATGGGAACACGTTAAGATGGAGGAACTAACAGGGCAGAGTTTTAAACCTTGAAAGACCTGGAGTAAATTATTTGAATGTTCATGGCTTAGACGTTTTCTAATACCTTCATCAGACATATGAGTGAATCTGGTACTTTGGTCTGTGCCTTAGACATAAATAAACAACTTGGCTTGGCTATGGACCTTATTTAAGTATTTGACGCGTGTAATTATGTGTTTGTGTGTTGATTTTCTGAAACACATCCCCTGCAGTGACGGCAAGGGATTGTTTCTACAGTTAGGAGAGAGGGAATCCAAATGTGCTCATGGAAGATATTTTTAAAAAATATAAATTAAGTATTTTTTGAAAACAAAGACATTTATATTAAAATATTTTTTTTATATAAAATGGTATTCAGTTGAAGAAAAAAAAAAAAGATTGCATTGCTTCTAATAACTCATATATATCTCTTTTTTTAAGTCTATTATTCTCTAAAGATACCCTTTTGTGCAAAGGAATATTTAAAATATTTTGTCTTTGCTTTAAAAAATATTTAATTTTTATTTTAAGAAAAGGTATCTTCCATGGGAACATTTGAGACCATCAGATCTAGATTCAATGGTCCCTCTCTCCTTGCTAGAGTTTCTGTTTATTTTCCTGTTCCACGTGCATCATCACAAGTGTTATCATGGTTATATCAGCAAAATGCCATGGGGAAACTCTTCTTTTCTAACAGAATTCATGTCTGCTTTCATTTGTGTTTTGAGAGAGAGCTTCAACAACAACCCGATACGATTTGTACGGATTCTTAGGTTCTACGTGAGACTGAGACACTTATTTGGCACTATTTTGTTTACTATCCAAAATATGCCAACGGAAATTGTTAATTTTCTACATGCAACGTAGTTTTTTAGCTGATATTCGGATATATGCATCGGTATTTGGCGTTTCACAGAACAAGTGCCACTCTGTGTCATATTGTGTCTCCTATTAAGCTAATGCTATAAATGTCTCATCTTAAAAAATTGGTCTAGCTAGAACTTGAATAAGTGATATTATGTCTAACTAAATATTGCTTGGTTTCATTACTAAACCAACTTCTCAGAATTAGTGGTGTGGTACGTTTCGATGCTGTGGAGAAGCCTATCTAGTAGAGCCGTTGGGAAGAATGTCTTTTCAAAGGCATCACGAAAAAACTATAGTGATTTAATATAAAGTTCCTAATCAGATCATCACTCTGTCATGGTCAATGGCATGCCAATTGACACACCTAATCCCACTGGGAAATGCTAATTTATGAGAAAAACTAATTTTGAACATAAAAGTAATCTTAAACGTGACTCGTTTCCCTAACGCATGCCTCCTTTCCTGGAAGCATAAAAGCTACAGGCCCAGCACGCACACCATCATCTAATGCAATTTTTTTGCTATATTATTTCCAAATGGATTCAACTTTAACAACTAATTTGGATTTTCGTGCACTCAAGTCAACTAAAACCGATTAGCACAGGTATTTCTAATCCATTCACTGTTCGAAAGCTTGAAAAATGCTCCTTAGTTTTACAATAATATTATTATCTAACTCGATCTAGTTTGTACTTTTCTTTCCTATGGCTTCCCAATTCGATTCTATTATTCACCGTCAAATAACAGTGACGTTCCAGCTGATTGCCTTGTCACATGGCACTAAGGGCACTATATTTTCCTTATTTATGAACAACTTCTATAAATAGGTTATAATTATGTCATGGGCTAATAAGAGTGTAACATTTACTGCTCAGAAAATGAGTCCAGAGAAGCTAAACTTTGCAACCATAGTTTTGGTCATATATTTGCTGTCTCACAATGTTCATTCTCAGCTCCAGGTTGGGTTTTACAGCGATTCATGTAGCTTTGCTGAGTTCATTGTAAAGGATGAGGTCAGAAAAGGGTTTAATAGAAACCCAGGAATCGCTGCTGCGCTTGTGAGAATGCACTTTCATGATTGCTTTGTTAGAGTAAGTCATCATGAGAAGCCATTAGTTTGTTATACACTATGAAAATTTATCTGAGTTTTGTCCTATCCTATCCTTAAATGTAATTAAACTTTAGTAATTTTTCTTTGAAAAAATGAAAAACCAGCCCAACTTCCTCGAAGTTTCATAGTATGTATTGTTACTTGTAGGGGTGTGATGCTTCGGTGCTTTTAGATTCCACTCCTTCAAACACAGCAGAAAAAGACTCACCAGCCAATAATCCAAGTCTCAGAGGGTATGAAGTCATTGACAATGCCAAGGCTAGACTTGAAGCTGTTTGCAAAGGAATTGTTTCATGTGCTGATATACTTGCGTTTGCAGCAAGAGACAGCGTTGAGTTAGTAAGTTTCACTTCTTTGATTCTACTTTAAATGAATAAGACCTTTTTACAGTGGACATTGCTCAAGAACATGATGCTGTATATATTCTTCATGTACAGAGTGGAGCGCTTGGCTATGATGTTCCTGCAGGAAGAAGAGATGGCAGAATATCACTAGCTTCAGATACAAGGACTGGCCTTCCTCCTCCAACTTTCAATGTTAACCAACTCACTCAAATCTTTGCAAGCAAGGGCCTCACACAAGAAGAAATGGTCACCCTCTCTGGTAAGAACTTCATTCATACAGCTCTCAGTCAGGGTTAATTTACCCAAGCAAATTCTTCTTAACATATGAGCTATGAAAATATCACAGTCCAACCTTTTGGAGTTCAGTGTGGTCCTATGAACCCTAGTCTAAAGATTTAACTTTAAGGTTAAACAAGTAAAAATTCAAAATAATCATATCTTGGTTTTAAAGATTAGATTAGTGATCCAATTTGTGGAACGTGATGCAGGGGCACACACCATTGGACGCTCACATTGCAATGCATTCAGCAACAGATTATACAATTTCAGTAGCAAGTCAAGTGAGGATCCAAATTTAGATCCAACATATGCAACCCTATTGAAGCGACAATGCCCACAAGGAACCACCAATCCAAACATAGTGGTTCCCTTGGACCCTTCTAGTCCTGCAATAGCAGATTCAGGTTACTACGTTAACATTCTAGCAAATCGAGGTCTGTTTTCATCAGATCAGGCTCTCTTGTCCAACACAGCAACGGCTGAGCAAGTGAACCAGAACGCCAGGAACCCTTTTCTGTGGATGACCAAGTTTGGTGATGCCATGGTGAAGATGGGTCAGATAGGTGTGTTAACTGGGAATGCTGGAGAGATTAGAAAAAATTGCAGGGTGGTCAATAGCTAGCTAGCTACCCAGCCATGAACAGTGAAAGTGCTTCAACTTCAACGTTAAGATTTGCAAATTGATTCTGTGGGAAGTTTCATCTGTTGTGGCCTGTCCGTTTAATTACAAAGCAATCAACTTTGCTTTTGATGTTTCTTCTCTTCTTTAATTTTTCTTCTCTTCTTTTGATGTTTCTTCTCTTGGAAGTAACAGTTTTGTTATCTGCTACAAGAAAGAACAAGCAGAGGTTGTGTTAGTCATACTTTATGTTGACTTGCCAATTTGCGTAGTTGCAACATCAAATTATAGTGCATCGCTATCGACTGTCATATTCTTGAGCATGTGGTGCTATACTAGTACAACAATATCGACTAATACATGTATAAGAATCTTATATTACATTCATTTCACGTACATGTATTTTAGCATTCACTAACCAAACCATCTAAATGCGAATTAAGAATCCACCATATAGCGAGCCCAAAGAATGGGTTCGTAATACTTCATGCTCAGTGGGATGTGATGGATTATAGTTTGTCCAGGGTTGTTGTCAAGAGTATAAAAATATGACATTAGGTACAATATATATTCTTTAATAATTGAATGCTTCTCTTTCAATATTTCTATGACTGTTTGTTTTGTTAGCATCAACGTTGGCATAATTTGGATTCTACACCTCTAATATCAGGTTCTTTCGGATTCTTGGTTGGTGAGAAATGCTATTTATATAACTTTTTTCTTCTGCAACTTTCTAAACTTAAATACGATAGTGGGAAGCATAAAAAGTTGGGACACTAGCATTGCTGCATCAAACAGATGAAGATCTACATTTTTTGTTCACGAAAACTGAATAGCCCTCAACAAATACTCCATGTTCAATATCCTATGAGAAGATAATACATCGAATTTAATTTTAGGACATATCTAAACAAGCTAGAGCCACTAAACAAGGCCGCCAACCACACTTGAAATTGCATCTTTGACCAACCATGGAACAGATAGTCATAGACGAGATTTTAATAACATAGTGTTGGATTAGGATTCTTTCACATATCACATTTTCAGCTTCAATAGAATTGAAAAAACAAATTAAATTAATAGCCCTGAAAATATAATCTTTTTTTAAAAAGAGATAAATAAAAAAATATAATCTTCTAATAATAGCTTGTTTGAAACAGTGGTCAAGATGATAATTGCAAGATTCGAAATCGGTGAATTCTATACTGATTGATGGGAATATACCTCATTTAATCAGTTCCAGTGGCACTCAATTTAATCAAGAAGCTTGATGGCATATTAGCACCAGGAGCACGGCCATGGGGAGAGAGAAGGCAGCAACGGTGAAGGGCACATAAGGTAGAAAGAAACCAGGCCAAAACTTGTAAATTATCAATATCTGGTGCACAGGAAACCGCTAATAGAACTACACAATAATGCACTTGCCATGTCCAACAACTATGAGAGAGCAACAAAAGAAAAAAAAAAAAAAACGAGATAACCCAACCATATTGATGGTTGATATGGTTGACTAAATTAACAAAAGGAAGGAGTTAGATCCAAAATCATTCAAAAAATTCGATTTAAAGAGAAAGCAGCATAAAGCTACTTAAGTAGTGAGCTCCATAATGGCGCCAACAATATCCCCGTTATGAGTCTTGAGAGCCTTGACAGCCTTGCTTCTTGACACTCCTGCCTGTGTCATGACCAAATCAATGTCCCGTGGCTCCACCCCAGTTTCATCAACCTCCTCTTCTTCCTCATCAGCCAGTGTTCCAGCAGCTGCTGCAGCAGCAGCAGCATCTGGTTTTGCCACCACAGATCCCATATCTGGCAACCTGAACTGCTGAGCGGCTTGTGTTTGCAACTGAGAACTCAAATCCTCTATCTTTGCCTCCCCAAATATGACATAGGTCTCAGAATTTGGACTCTTGAAGACATCAGGTTTTGAGATGAAAAATAGAATCTGAAGCATAAAAGAAATTCGTAAGATGCCATCAATCTTCCAGATAAAACACCCACAGAAACAAATTAGATAATGACTCACATTTTTTGTTCTCTTGATTGTGACTCTACTAACACCAGTAACAGGCTTCAGTCCCAGCTTCAACATAGCTTTCCGACTCTTCTTCTCACTTCTGCTCTGCTTCGAACCCTCAGTCCCACCTGCATTTTATTGTCCAGCAAAACAAATTTAAGAGCAAGATTGATGAATAGATAACATCGAGAAATTAGAATTTGGAAAGGGAGGGTCATTCCAACAAAACGTAATATAGCAAGGATATGGGCATTTCTATTGAAGATAAATAATCAAACACACAGGAAGATCAAATCCTAAATCCACATTGAAGAAAAGCAATATCAGCTAATAAAGAAATTATATGCACTAGTAACTGTCAGTAAACGAAGAGGCAATCAACATAATTCATGGCACCTAATTGCTAGATAATATTCAAAGAAAACAACAGAATAGAATAACATATTATTTTCTATAGGTAAATCCTTCAACACACCACAGTTATAACTGTTATCTATTGCAAGTACAGAGTACATCGTAACTTCATTCGGTGTATTAATCAAAGCTTCATAACAATCATTTAGAACAGAAAATAAGCATGCAAATCGTGAAACAAGAAGTTGAAGGTGAAGTTTTAAAAAAAAAAAAAAAAACCATCCATAATAATGGAATAAGACACTACTCAACGGCCATTTCCTCATATTGTAAATTGAAGCCCTTGCACATTCTGTGAATCTTATAGAAACTTTGACGTCAATAGAAACCTAGCATGCTTAGAAATACAAAAGTTAATCAAACAAGTGACTTAAACAATAGAATTTCATCAAACCCCCCAAAAGCCTTATGTACTGTTACAAGCAGAAAACCAATGAATTTTAAATTCATGATCCCTATTTTCACCGTAATTCATAAAAGGAGAAGAAATAGCTTCAGACCCAAAGGAAAATACTATTTTTACACAAAAACCATGCTGTAAAGACAGGCACATCTACTACTACTAGCTTTAGTTGAGGAAGAGTAATTTTATAAAAGCAAGCATATCTATAAATATCAGTTATCAAATACAAGGAGACAGTTAAGGGGGAAAATCCACATGGCACCGAAAGGATGAAGTCATGGATTCAATTTTAAGAATTAAATGGTATATATTCTCATTTCCTGAGTACTAAGAAACCCATGATAAGTTTAAGACACAAGAAAAGATTTAAGATCCCCATTGCTGGTGTTTGTTATGACACATCAAATTGGATATTCTTATATCTTCCATATACCCCATACTCAAATATCTTATATAAGTCTCCTAATAATTAGTCTAAAACCACCAGCTAAATCAGAAATAAAGAACTCTTTATATTTAAACAGATTATAGCCATCTAATATAAGTTTGTTAGCTTGCTGGAAAATTATTAGTAAGAAAATGATTACAGTATTCTAACTTAAACATAGACCTCATTGCTTGAAGGAGGATGAGAGAACACTAGTAAAAGACCCCTAGTTCTATACATTTGTCAAAAAGAATATCTTGTAGTACATAAACACTATATAACGCAAAGAAGCCCAGGTAAGCTGATGAATTAATTAATTCTATAATTATTCTTCGATGGACTAAATAGATGCAAAGCGACTCTTTTAGGGATCAAAATGGTAGTTTAAAATAAATCAAACACTGTTATGCCTTGTAATCCTAGTATTGGATAAACAAATTATAAAAGAAAGATTTACATTCCTTAAAAGGTTAACGAAAGAAGATACCATGAGCGCCCTCTTCCTTCTCATCATCCTCCTCGTCGTCGTCGTCCTCATCGGCTTCGTCTTCATCCTTGTCATCATCCTTCACATCCTCGATAACGGGAGCATCCTCATCCTGGGAAATTAGATCACATGAGAAAAACCCACAAAAAATAAAAAAACGAGAGAGAAAGAGAGGCCTAGCATGAAACCAAATGAAATAAGAAATGCCGGAAACAGAAGCAAGGGGTGCAAGAGAGACTTGAGGCTGAGTTTTAGCCTTCTGAGTATCATCGGAGGAGGGAAGTTGTTGCTGGGCTTCGGCCTCAGCGGCGGGCTCAACGACGGGACCTGGAGACATGGCTTCTCCAACTAGTATTGGGGTTTCACACGGTGGAGCTGCGAATTGAAAACGATTTGGTAAGGGATAACACTCGCTTCTCCCTACCCCCTGGGTTTTATCCGATTCTCGCAAAGGGTTTTATCCATTTGGGCCCTGAATTTGGGCCTGGGTTCCCATCTCTTGGTCCAAGGCTCCAGGTCCAAGCCAGCATATAATCCAAAATATACGTGTACATTGAGGTTAATTTAAGTCACAACTTTGTATTTATAAGAACGAAGAATAAGAAAAAAGGTTTTACTAGGTGCCTGGGAGCTAATTTTTGTCAGTTTGCAATATTTCATTTCATGAAGAATATTTAAATAAATAGGGAGTAGGAGCTGATTTAAACACCATCATTTTTTTTTTTTATTTATCTTCTTATCAACAGTTATATAGTTTATAATAATTAATATCTTTAATTATCTCTTTAGTTTTATTTTCAATTCTTACTAATAAATAGATAATTTATGTAATTATCTCTTTCTTATAAATAGAAGGATCACCAACTTCATTACCATAAATATCACTAGCTTTTTCATCCTGATTCAACCTACTTTTCTGAAGAATTAGTAGCTTCTTGACCATTTTTTGTATTTCTAAATCAGTATCATCTTTCTTAAAATCATCACTAGCTTCTTCAACCTGCAGATTCAACCTACTTTCCGGGTCACCCTTCTTCAACCTGTTGATTTAACTTGTTTTCTTGGGGAATTAACATCTTCTTGATCATCTTTATTACTCTCAGAAAGATCACTAACTTCTTCATAATCTTTCTTTCCAAAAGAATCCCCAGCTTCATCTTCTTCATGGCAAATCGCAACGTGGAAGAAGCTTTGCAATCTACACACATTGATTACATAGAAAAAATAGAAGCCGCTTTCCAAGAATCACATGAACATTGCTATCAAGTAGTCCAAGTAATTTGAAAAATTTTTAATTTTCTAAATTTTCTAAATAGAAAAATTCCCTGATTTCACTCTCACTTTTTTTTTTTTTTTTTCTATATTTTCCTCACTCTATTGCTTTTTCTTTTTCTTTTTATTGTTTGTTTGCCGTTTTACCCAAACCATCATTGATAATGACAAAATGGATGCTGTCGAGCTTGATTTTAGCTCCTTCATTTAGATTCTTTTTCTCATAATGAGAAATCAAACGCATTTATTTGGTGGTCGTTTATACTTCATAAACAAACAATTTTCTCTCTATTTTTACTTTTTAATTCTTCAAGCATTCTTGAGATTTAAAATATTTGGTCACCAGTAGAAATAGAATATAGGAAAAAAGAAAGTCCATTAATTTTTAGGTATATATTGTACTCATTCGTGATATTAAAAATGGAATATTTAATATATTTTATAATAGAGATTTCACCCTTAAGACAACGTACATCGATATATATTTCATCGGATAAAATAAAAAATTTCCATGAGGTGCAATTGTTAAACTGCAATTATATTATTAGAATCAGTAATTTACACTTTCATATGAAATTAAGGCAGTATTAAATAGAGTCATATATATATATATATATATATGACAATAAGTGCGTAGTTAGTATGCATGTGAAAAATTTGAAAAATTATATAATATCTCGAGTAAGATGATTAAAAAGAAGGCCGAGTGAAATAATATTATTTGAGTATATTAATGATTTAATTTTGGAAAGATTACTCATCTCAATTTAATTCATTAAAGATACAATTTCTTTAATTTAATCTTTTAAAGATTTTTTCCTAAAAATATATAGTTCTTTTATGATCAGATTATATTAAAAAAATTATCTTTAAATAATCAAATTAGAAGAGAGTAATATGTCAATAATTAAATTAAAACAATAACTCGATCAAATCGAAGTGATATATATATGTCATATTTTCTCAGTTTAAACTCTCTAATTGGTGGAATATTGTAGAAAGGTGAAAATCAAGTTCAGTCTACCAAGCATATGCTCAAACCTGACATATGTTCTTCCTTACAACCCATCACTTCCTTCGATCTTGCTGGTCTCCAATTTAAAAGGCCTCTTTCATATGAAAGTTCTGAGAATTCTTTTCAACTAAAAAGCTAAATTTCTGGGAATTCTCAGCAAGTATACCAACTACGAAGCCTGCAAAGGAGAAGGTAACTTTTTATTTCTCTTTTTCGTAGTGTAAATCAGTGATTTAGTGTTAAAGGATTACATTTCTCATTTTTCAACGATAAAGCAACGTAATATATTCTCTCTCTATATTAATCTTCATGAACTAAATCACTATTTCTCTTTTTTGGCGTTGGACAAATTCTACATTTCATCAAAGAGCCAATGCAATATTGTCTAGATTAATAAATAGTTATTAAAATATGTAATTTTATAGTTTAAATATTATATACATTAAAACATTACTCAAATGTCATTTAAATTATACTTAATTAAACAAAAATTATTCATATTTCATAATTTATAATATTTAACTTGAATATTTTAAAATGATCATACATAAATAATTATTCAATATAACTAAATAATATTTATTTTATTTTATTTAATAAGTACATATTGAATGTAATTTTATTATTTTTTATACATATTCAAATTTATAATAAAATAAATTGTATAGACATCATTGAAAAGAAGTTTGTCTATATCTTATTTAGTCTTAATTTGAAATTATTATGTTGTTGACTTTACAAACTAATTGACATATTAAAATCGTAAACTAGGTAGACTCGGTAAGTCAACTCGTGAGTTTATTCGAGTTTATACTAAATCCAAGTTTACAATAAGTTAACTCATTTTCTTTATGTACAATCGTAAACCGTAAATTTTGACTAATAAATTCGCAAGTTTGACAACTATGAGTTAATGTATTAAACTCTAAGATATTTAATTTTAATTATATATATTAGCTGTTGTATCGTCACTTCATGATATGTTGTATCGATATGTGCATATAATAGAAAAGAATATGAAGGTAGGGTTGCAGAGGTGAGGAATCAAGTTACATGCCGAAAACCATATGCCTTTGAATCTATAATTGTATGTCCATGTATTCATGAGCTCAAAGACATGACAATTTTCTTTACCCATCACCTAATTGCTCTTTTTGCCAACTTCACTTAATGGTTTCATCTTTGTAAACCCATGTTAATCAAGGAACATCATCATCCAGCAGATGCAATAAGAGGTTGCAATTGCAAAAGGTCAACGTGTCTTAAAGGATATTGCAAATGTTTTCAGGTTTGCGCAAATCCTAGGGTTTTTTTTTAATTTAATATTTGGTATTGAATTCTTAGTAGGCATGGTCAATTTATTTAAAGAAATTGTGCAGTAAATATTTGAGTAATTATACTTAAAGTTGTTCTTTTTCTCAATAAACGAAGGCTACTTTTGGATGCTCTAGCACATGTCGATGCGAAAGATGTAAGAATAGTTTTGTCAAAAAAAAATATGTAAGAGTTTTTTTTGTATAAACATGTGTTGTTAATTTGTAGTTCACAATGCTATCTAATTTTAATTTTAATTTTTGATAATTAGAATGATATGAGAAATGTTTGGTCACAATGACAGTAGAACAGCTTTAACAATAGTTGAAATACCATATCATGATGTTCTTGAACTTATTTGCATGAAAAGAGATAGATACATAAAGGTTGTTAAGATTTGCATAGAGTGTAACAAAATGTTATTGATTCTAGTGTCATTGAAGCTATTGAGAGTTAAGAAAGGCCAAACAACAAAGTTGACATATGATCAGAAAGCAAACTCTACAATAACATGGGAAGGGTGACAATTCAGAGAGATTCATTTTATGATATGCACCATCTAACACCAACATTGCAATTCTCAGAGTATTTGATGTAACGTATAAATTACACTATAATGTTTCTTTTCATTCCATTTGTCTAGCCAAGTACAATGTTAACCAATTCATGAAACTGCCATTGCCGTGCTTTCATCTGAACCCACAACTTCAAAAAGAAGAGTGATTCTGGATGAGAATGGAATAATGAATCATGCCTTGTCAGAAAGAAGTGATTCAATTCCCAACCTACAATGTGATCTCTAACAATTCCACCTGCCAATAATAGTCTCTTACCTATTACTGGTAGGCCTATGACTAAATTTGGTGAAAACAGAATTTCACGTCATCTTGAAATCATGAAATCTCTCACAACCAAATTAATTGAAATACACTATCAAAGTGTTCTTGAACTCATTTGTATGGGAGGAGATATAATACATAAAGATTCTTAATCAAGTGTAACAAAATGTTATTATTTGCATATTAGATAACAATGTCATCCAAGCTGTAGAGAGTCAACAATGGTGGAACAATATACTTAAAATAGGGTTAGATAACAAACTCCACAATGACATGGGAATGTTGACAAACCAGTGAGATTCATTTCATGATTTGCACTATCTAACGCCAGCGTTGCAATTCTCAGAGTAAGATTCCTCTCAACATACATAAATCTATAAATATTTAATGTAACAAAAATTACACTTTGATGTTTCTTTTCATTCCATTTGTCCAGCCAAGTACAATGTCAACCATTTCCTGAAACTGTCATCGTCCTGCTGCCATTTGGGAGAGAACAGTGATTCTGGAAGATAATAGAATAACGAATTAAACATTATCAAGAAGAAGTGACTCAGTTCTTAGCCTACATCAGTGCATTCTGACAAAGCCCCATGAAAATAGCATTTCATATATCATTTTGAAAGTAATAATGAGACACTTTATGATGTTGCAAGACATTTCTTAAAATAGCTAGAGCTTGAAATAGTCATTCTTCAGAAGTAACATAATAGTGAAAATGTATACGCCTTATTTCTTGCTTAAGAAGTAACGGAAATCGCTATAGTCATTCATTGTTTATTATTACGATATGATTATTTGACAAATAACATGATCTAAACTTTGGAAGAGGTTGTACTTTTCATAGCATCACTCATAGTTAAACATATCAGAGGTCAAGAGTGTGAACAAGGGAGGTGTTTCTTTTTTTTAGAAAAAAATTTGTTTAAATTAGGATCATAATGGAATTTCATGGATCAAGTTTCGTGCGGAGAAGCTGCTCATCTTGATATTAATTTGTCTCTATGATGGCTGTTGACCAATCTATACAATTACTCTCGTGGCTATAAATTACATGATTTCTTTCAACATTGGTTACGAATGGCCCACCATTAATGATATGGCCCATCTTTTGAAGCTTTCTCGCTTTTGCCAAAATTTCATGACAATGGTGTAATTTATTTAGAATGAATGTGTATGCACAACCAAAAGTGAGTAATGAGGACAAGGGATTGACATAACTTGACTACATAAGCTGTCATACCTATGTTCTTTGTATCATCCTGAAAATTCTCTTAGAAAGTTTTTTCATAGGAATTATGTTAGTATGAAATAAAGATGACGAAAATAAGATTTAAGCCCCATATAATTAATTCAAGGAAATAGTTGAATACTTTAAGAAAATCCATGATTTATTTTAAGGAGAAAATTTAAGAAAAGATGATAAAGTTTAAGTTCTTTTATTAACAAAATAATATATGTTCGAGAAAAATATATTTTTAGGAATTTGGTATGAAAAGATAATCATGATATAAAAGTTTAGTAAATTATTATCCTAATTAAGTTATGATATTTCCACACTAAAATATTAAGATAATTTAAGTAGCTTAGAAATTTACTTCCATGGCAACTTGATTTATAAAAAAATGCAATAAGTAAAACCTAAGAAGATAGTTAGAAAAATAAGGAAAGGCTTTAGAGGAATAATTAAAAATGCAACTTGTGAAGCATTAATTGTATAAGACCAAGTTTACATATAAAGATCATTTCTTAACCAAATAAAGTAAAATATACAACTAAATGAAGAAATAGTATATGAAAAAGCAATTAAATTAATATAATCAAATAAGAGAGATATTAAATATATAAAAATTAAAAAGTAAGAAGAAAACAGAAAAAGAGAGAGACTAGCTAATATATTTAGTAAGATTTAAAATCTCATGAAATATATAAATAAATAAATAAATAATATATATATATATATATATATATATATATATATATATATATATATATATATATATATATATATATATATATGGACACACGCACACAAATGCATAAATAAATCTAAGGTGTTTAAACTAATCCTTAACCCCCAAATAAATATTTGCAAATTTAGAAACAAAAAAGGTTTAATTCCATGAATTTTATTAAAATGGGCCATAGGTCTATGATGAAAAGAATTTTGGGAAGACAATATAGGATGGTTATAATAGTAATAAGATTTAGTGAAGGGCTTTCAATTAACATTTGGCACAAGATAAGATTTATGGTTGATATGAATTAAAATATAATTAAACTACATAACTTAAGTATTTTTATTTAAGAAAAATGAGGCACACTATGATCTAAATAGCATAAGATAAGATGGGATTCATCCATATTAGGGTAATAGTAGCATGAAGTGGCAGCGAAGTATTAAAAGCTTGTTCATTAAGATTGATAGGTGGCTATCTATTGTTTAATCGAAATGGGAACCTCATGAAGTGGCACCAAGTTAAAATACAAGTAAGCTTAGTCATCTTAAGATGGAAACACCTTAAGGGGTATGTGGCTATAACTTGAGAGCTTACTAAGCATGACTATGGATGATTTGGCAAGCTTCTATGAATTGGTGGACACTAAGCCGATAGTAGGAAAGAACACGTACAGATTTAGATGGCAAAAGAAGAAACAGTCTGGTATTACTAAGTTGAATGATGCGTGAAAATTAAGACAATAAGCACCTATAAATACTCGGGCTATCTCCATGGTTATAGCATCAGAAAAATAGAGTCTAAAATTATACAATATAGAAAAGAAAGAGTGAAGAGTAAGGTAGGATAGAGCTAGAAAGTAGGGCAACACATTTCAGTGAACCAGGAGTAAGAATGTAGAAACTGCATTCTGCAGTAGAAAAGCAACACAGAGGGGACGCTGTTCTGAAGGACCAACAAACAAGATAACAAGAAAAGGAGAAAGGAGCATATAAGAAAGCATAACAGCATAACTTAGGTGAATGAATGGAAGGATAGTGGAATGGAGGGGAGCATTATCATAGCATTAGGTAAGCTATGAACTCATTTTGAAATTAGGAATAAGTTGTGGCAATATGGAAAGCTTATAAAGTAATTAGGTATTATGTAGAAACTGAAGGAAATGAAAATATGATGATGAGAGATTAGCTCCAGCATAGTGGACCAAAAAGCTAGAATATTTCAACTTCTAAATTTAAGGATATTATAGAAACCCTTTCCAGTATTCCTAATACTTAGAATCAATGACGGATATTATGGGCCAGAAATTTATACTCTTGGAAAACAATAAACCATTCAGAAATTATAGTCAAGCTACGGTTCTGAAGTTGTGATTTAGAATCAGTTCTTTGCTCCAAACATTGGTTAAAATTTTTAGTAGAAAATTTACTAACCTGTGTGATTTTACATGGACCAAGCAACCTAAGTTAAATGACTAGCTGAAACAGAATATAATTAGCAATAGAATACTTAGACCAAATTTCGTTGATGCTTGTACCGTTTGAGAAATCAGTTTGGAAAAAATAATAAACGGCTTAAAAAATTCATGAAATTTTATATGTGGTTCCCAAACAAGTCAAATGTTTGATCTGAAAATTTATATAATTTTTTGAACAGTATTAATACAGTTTCTGAGCTTAAACAGAATCTGAGCTGAAACAGAAAACAACACAGGTACTGTTCTAAATTCATTCATTTGAGAGGGTAAAACAATGATATTTAAGCTAAAATTTTTATGCCAAGTTTAACACATGTTTTGGTGTGTCTCTGCCAAATTTCATGTTATTTGGAACAGATTTACCGCTTTAACCAGACTCAAAACATAATGACCATAGAAAGCAGGACTAATCTGCAATTTTTAGAAAATGTCCTTGGTTAAAGTAGCAAACCTCCTGTTTTTGGGCCCAAATTTTTCTAGGCATTAGAAGACACTTAAAAGAATAAATTTGGAAAATTTGAGGATTTTTCTAGGCTTTAGAATATGATTTTTCCATTATTTAGTAGACAACTTATTCTAGGAGAAAATGACATTATTATCTTGGGAATTTTGTCATCAAAGAAGTTCATAGAAAACCTATTTGAGTATAATTAGAATATTTATTAGAAGATTATTCATGAGAATGAGTTAGTCAAGTAATTTGATGATCTTAAGATAATTATGGAAGCATACAAAAATATTTAAGAGGCTTCTTGATAGGAATTGTTTGATAAAAATATGAAATTCATGGGATTAAGTGTAGTTTGCAGATTTATGGATTCAAACATGATTTTGGTACTCCAAATAGCTAGGTTGGAACCTTAGAAGAGGATTAGGTTTGAAGATAAAAGAGGAGCGACAACACAGATAGTTAGTCAGGATAAAGTGTTGATTGAACTCCTTCATCTTGCTTCCTTGATACATGTATAGTGTTGTAGCCTTTATGGTGGCATCTTTAGGTGTGTTTCGGAGCAAGCTAAGATTGTGGTTGTCAACAATTTTACATGCATTCTATTTGGATCTATTGATTTGCATCCTTATGTGTGAATCTTGCTCCTGTTGTTGATATATTTGTAATACTTTTTGGTACCATTATGTGAACATGATGGAGTTTGTCATGCTAATTATTGAGATTTGTTTAAATATTACTTCTTTATAAATACATTTTTAGATAATCTAAGCAAACAGCTAGATTAAGTTCCAAGGGCGTAGCAGGGGTAGAATAATTAGTTTCTAAGACCATAGTTATACAATATGTAGAATACATTGCAACTATAGAAATGCAATGAATAGGTGGTTGTATAATTGTTATCTCTTTACATACTCTTGAATTATTCTACATAAGAATTAATATTTAGCCATACAGAAAGAATACTCTTTTCATCTAGTATATTATGTATGATGGAAACTGGAGTTTCATTGATGTATCACCAAAGAGAGAGAGGCCAACAACAGCCCACAAATGCTGCTCCTATTGTGACGTGTAGCAAGATTCGATAGTGTGATGCCCACGAGGTATGGGGTTACGTCATTTAACAAAATCTTTCAAGAAATAAACGAAGATTGGATTTCTTTTCTTTTTCTTTTTTCAAATTCATATACATGGACTCCACTATAAATGTTTAATTGGATATATTATGCAACTAATATATTATGGCTTGTTCTTAACAAAATTGTTTGCAAGCGTAGGATATTACTTTGGTGGGAGGTATGTCCCTAATTCTTAGCTTTTATCTCATAAAACTTTGGATGAATTTGTTGCTTGTTTTTAACTTTGTTTTCTTTGATAATTGTCATATGCATACTACATTTTTAAAAAAAGTAAAATAAAAAAAATTCTATGTCATTTTGTAGGAAAAAAGAAATAAAAGAAGAGAAAATGAGGAGAGTAAGAGATAGAAATCAACTCTAATTTTATAAATTAAAACACATCGAACAATTATTAAATTATTTGTGAAATTAAATTTTCACCAAAACAAAAAATAACACGCACCAGTTTTCTACTCCCTATTTTAAGGTATGTAGAAGATACCTTCCTAAGTCAATTAGTTCACCAAAACTAGTGTCAATTAGTTGGTATTTTTTTTATTTTGGTGAAGGAGAAAGTGGAGATTTACTTAATTTCACACATAATTTGATAATTAGTTAATATGTTTTAACTTATGAAAGTAGAGTTAATCTCTATCTCATACTCTAATAATTGTCTCTCTTCTTTTCATATTCTGGAGAATAATATGAAATTTTAGTTTTTATTTTTATTTTTTTAAAAAAAGATTTTATATGCACATGACACTTATCAAAGAAAACAAAATATAAAACAAGCAACATATCCATCCAAAGTCAAATGGGATAAAAGCTAAGGGTTAGGAACATATCACTCGATTGCTCTGAGTCCACTTATATGAATTTAATAGGATAAAAGAAGGGGAAATAGGGAAAACAAAAACAAAAAACACAAGGAAGTAGACACACAATCCAATATTATTCAATTTCTATCCTAACCTCCCACAATCCCTATGCAATACATGTCTTATTTATTTTCTAAATTTGATCATGATAATTATACAAACTTCAACCAATAATATTGCCCAACAAAAACCCAATTGCAATCGTTGCCTCACACAACTCAAAACATTATATGTAGTGTCTAAAACCAAAATACAGTGAAGAAGTAAGAAGCAAACCCAAAAGAAAAATTAATTGAATAGATAAAGACTTTGAATAGAATCAAAAAGTTGGTATCAAGCCAAAACGAAATCACAAAAAGCACCAATAAAGAATGCAATGAGAATTACGTTGTCCCAGATTATGTGAGTTACTTGCCCCAACTCACACCTTCTTGCCTTTTTTTTGTTTCTCACACTCCTGTGACCCTTGTTTGTTTTTATCCTCTTTTTCTTTCACTCCCTCTGTTGCTTGTCCCCTCTATTCTCTAACCAACTTGTTTTATAGTAAAACACTAAGGTTTTCTTAAAAGAATTTTTAAAATTGTTCATTAATTCTTTCAATTCCTTCTTTCTGGGAGTTTTTAATTTCATTATGTCTTTTTTATTTTCAAAAAGAAAATTTTCCATCTTGTTTCCTTTTTTCATTCTCAGTTATTGATTTTCCTTACTTATTTCTAATATTTCTTTTTTGGAAATTCCATATTTTCATTTTACTTTACTTCTTAAAAATGAATGACAGTGATAATTAGTCTTTGTTTGTAATTATTATTGACTCAGCAAAATTAGAATTAACTAAAATAAAACAAAGGCAAATGATTATGTTGACTCAAAATTAAAAGAAAATAACCCAAATTTAACAATGACTCAAAAATAAAAAACTTAAACTTTGACTTAGGATAAAATTAAGTGTTATATTTAATGTACTCACAATTTTGAGTAAACTAGTATATCTATATTAATTTATATAATGTTGTTATTTAAAATATTAATCCAAAAAATAATAATATTACAATTATGTTTTTATATTATAACTGAGTGAACTGGTACAATTAAAATTGTAAATATACCAAAGATTTTATTATAAAATTACTATAGAAATCAAAATAATGTTGATCCCAAATTAAATAAAAAAATTATTATTTTTTTATATTGTCGGAACAAAATACATTTAACATTCCCTTTAGTATGTTTGATAATATTAGTTGTTTATGAGAGTAAAGCTCTCTATTTTGTATTGTTTTTGGGCTAAGAAGTGCATTGTTAAAATTTTAGATGATCCCAGGCTGACTTTGCAAAAATTTTTACAAAGACTATTGTATGAAGATAAAATTCAACCTTTGAACTCGTTGGTGTTTACCATTGATATGAGGGGAGTTATTCAATTTAATGTAAGCTTGTAAGACCTAAGTTTTTTCGCTCGTTTCATGCGTCGGATACACTCTTGATTTTAGGATGTGACAAAGAAATTGCATCAAGTGACATTGGAGTATGCAATGTGGATGATTCTATGAATTTCAGTAGTCAAATTCAAAGGGATCTTGATTCGAAAAACGTTGCTATTTTCTACTCCACTGAATTTTGATAATTCTTTAGCTAATTGCAATGTGGAAGAACATTTTAATCCTGCGTATGTTGACAAAACATAGAAAAAATGGAAGGGGCATTTCAAGAAGATCAACATTGTACATTTGTAATCTTGTAGTCCAGGTAACTAGTTGGCATGCTTCTTGCTATTCATACTAATAAAGTTTAAATAATGTTCCTTCAAAGAGTAGCTTGAAAACTTTCTGATTTATGCTTAATCGTTTTTGGTTTGTTTTCTTAAAATTGAGCAAATTGAAAGCTGCCAAATTAATTAAGGGATCCAATTTTTTCCGGTGATGTGAGAAAAAAATGAGGATGGTTGAACTAATATAAATTGAGTACATCAATGATTTAATTTTTTAATTTAGTCTTTTAATTTTGCCCCAAAAATACAGACCTTTTATGACCAGTGTAAATTAAAAAAATTTTAATCTTGAAATGATCCAATTAGAAGAGAGTAATGTGTCAATAATTAAATTAAAACAAGCCAAAAATAAACTTTTAGTCCTTTAGTTTTTCGTGAAGTTTCAATTTGACCTCTTGATTTTATTTAATTTTAAAAAATTTAGAATTTTCTACCTTTTTAGTAAAAATTTGGGAATGACTTGTTTTTTATTCGAGTGCACTTTGAAATTGGTTGAATGTAGAGAGATGAAATTCAAGGTGGATTAGTAGGATATATGTATATATATATATATATATATATATATATATATATATATAGTCATTTCTAAAGAAAATCTAGCACTATTATTATGAGATTAAAAATGTAAGAGAAATACAAGTTTGTGAGCATCTAATTTAATTAACAAAATAGTAGTAATTATTATTTTGAGATTTAATTCTTGTTTCATTCTTTAACAAACATGGTACTCAATAGCCCACATTGTTTTAATATTTGTTTTCTTCATACAATTTGATTTTTGGAGGTCAAATAATTCTTAATTCATACATACCCTAAATATTAAATCATTTTAATTTGATGGTGTTAGAGAAAAAAAAATTTGAAAAGTTTTTTAAAATTAAGGGTAAAATTGGAATAAAATAAAATTAAGGGACCAACTTGGAATCAAAGAAATTTAAGAGTGAAAAGAAAATTTAAAATAAAATTAAGAAACCAAATTAGTACCAAATAAAGTTCAAAAGTAAAAATGAAACTTAAAATAAAATTAAAAGATCAAATTAGAACTAAATGAAGTTACAGGATAAAAATGAAACCCCAAGTAAAATTAAAGAAAAAAAATGAATTTTTGCCAATCTCATAATAGTATTCTTTAAGAATCTTTATAAATTAAACTAATGAACAAACGAATCATGTAAAAATGTCAAGCAACTTTTCTTTAAGCATAGCTTTCAGACGTTGACATGACTATACCTTCTTATTAGTCTGGTCAATTGAATCTATTTATAGAGTTTATGACTTCGAAGAAGACGATGCATTTAGGATTTTGCCAAGTGAGTTGAAATAATTGTTTGTGCTTTGGTCGGCTAGGTGTGTTTAATGTACCTTTTCTTACATTTCAGTCTTAAAGTAGAATTTTGTCTTCAGAGATTTTTGTTACGCACATACACAGCATGAGTAATTACAGCATAAGGCAACAGCACCTCAGAGCTAGATTCAGGTAGAGAATTACATATAAATGCTTGTGTGCACCAAAGATAATAGCTACAAAATTGGTTCATAAATCCAAAAAGATTAGTTCAGTTCGTAAGAAGGTTATAAAATCTTCATCAATTTTTGTTCAAGTATTTGGGAGAGCAGTTTATGTTGAAATAATTTTATATTATCTTTTAATTAGCATTAATCTAATTATTAGAATAATTTTATATAATTATTATTAAGCAATCAATATTAAGCTAACCCAAGAATGGATCAATTTCCTATTGACACTGTAAATAATCTATGATAGGTTAAATTAATCATAAACTTATTTAGGTAGATACCTCAACTTGCATCTACTGTTAATTAGTAATTATCCTATTAGATCACTGACAAAAAGCCGATAAAAAGAAAAATTAAAGTTTATTTACTAGGCTAATTGGAGAGCTTATATTTTATTAAATAAAACCCATTTTTTGTCAATATTTTAAAATTACTATAAAAGGGAAGGGGCCATGTCCCATGGTGTGTGGGAGATAGAGCTCTCTCTGGAAGTCTCCCTTCTTTGCGCTCTTTGGGAGACTTTCAGAGAGAGCTAAGGATGACGATACACCAGCCATTTATTGTCTATCCAATAAACAAGTGATATTATTATTATTATAAATTGGTTTTAGTATTTGAACAAAATGGAATACAAAATAACATTTCATATGTTATTTATATTACAGAGAGTCCCTATAGAACTCAATTTAGATTCCTACTAAAGTAAAGTTACATCAAAATTTTCAACAACACCCATATAAAGTAACATGATTTTTGAAGACTCCTACAGGTAAGCCTTTGGCCAACGAATTTGTCAACATACGTTCACCTGATATGTGAACCAAACGAGTCTTAAATTCAGCAATCTTTTATCTAACAAATAAGAACTTCACATCAAAATATTTAGTACGATTAGAGTTCCTATAATTATGAGAAAAGCTAATATTAGATGAACTATCACAGTATATAGTCAGATATCGTGATATAAAATCAACAAAATTCATGCTGGTTATTAAATTCTTCAACCATATGGCTTGGTAGGTGACCTCATAACAAGTGACATACTCTACTTTTATAGTTGAAGTAGTTGTAATTGATTGCTCACAACATTTCCAAGAAATAGCTCCTCCATAAATCATAAAGATGTAACTAGAAGTGGATTTATAATTATCAACACATAATGCATAGTTTGAATTAGAATATTCTATTAATTCAAATGATTCAAACCTTTTGAAAGTCAACATGTAATGCTTTGTAACCTAAATCTTATGACTTTCTTTGCAAACTTTCAATGATCATGTAATAACCTAAAAATATATAAAATTTAAGAATAACATTAGAAAAATAAAACACAATTTTATGGACTAAAATAAAAAGAGAAAATAGTATTTTAGCTCAATTATAATTTTAACTATCTTTAGGGACTAAATTGAAAAGAAAAATATTTTTTGAGATAAAACTATAATTTTAACCATTGCATAATAAATCTCGACAAAAATGCGTGGTTATTGTGCAAATTGAAGTTAAAAACATGTGGTTACTATTTACATAATGCCAAATAGTAACCTGCATAACTTGAAATTTTCTATAAATAGCACGAACATTTCTTAATTTTCCATTCAAAACTAGAAGGAAAGGTTGAAGGAGCGTTCATATTTGTGTGAAAGGGCTTTGCGGAAACCTTTTTAATTCAAGCTGTGTTATATGAGTAGGGAATCTCTACTATTGATCCTTATCGGTGAGTGCATAATTAACAAAGTAGTATTTTCTATTTTACCGAACGCCTTTATTTTCTTATCCAACTTTCAATTTCTTTAAATTTATATGGATTATATATAGATATATATTTTTCTCTAAACTAGTCTTTTAAGAGTATTGATATATTTTATACAACAAATTTACTACATATTATGCTCATGATGGTGGTAAAATCTCATTCAATAGAATGAGTAAAATTAAGACACTAAAATGAAATTTAATAGTACCTTATAAGAGCCTTATGGACTTTGTACAAGTAAAACTATAGTAGGTTATGTCGCCTAAACGACTAATTTAAATTTTATGAGTTCCTTAGCAAAGTAATTTATCTCATAACTCCTAAGATCTATGGGAAGATTATACCGCCTAAATGGTCACTAGTACATGGGGTTATTATATTTTCTTGCTATGAACGTTCTAAAATCAAACCATGTAAAAGGCTTCTGGATTAATTTGGACTTAGAAAAGTGAAAACTAAATATTCAGTAAATTTTAAGACATAAAGAAGATTCCAAACTATGAAGAAGATTAAAATTGTTATTATTATTATTTTTAAAAGACTAAACACTCATACAGGATTTATGATTTCTATATTTGACAAATAAGGTATAGATGCCAATGATTTGCAGGTTCTTAAGTGATATGAATGCAAGTTCTATTTTAATCCTTTATATTATTGTCATTTCATTTTTAATTACTTTATATTTTATTTTATTTTATCATCAGGATTATTTTTCTTTAAATTACTTTATGGTAGTAAATATATTTACACTCTTCAATGAATTTTATAATTTAGAAGATAGAGGGGAATTCATATAAGAACCTTGTAGCCGTTAGTGGGGGTAACAATCTTGGTGCACTTTGTTGAAATATATTATTAAAGACGTATTCAGTAAAAGGAATACGAGTATAAATTATTGAGACATATCCAGTGAAAGGATACGAATGTGAGATATTAAGACGTATACAGTGAAGGGATATAGAAATAAAATATTAAGATGTATCCAATGAAGTGACATACATATGAATTATTTAAATGTATCTGATAAATAGAGTCATTATGAATTATTGAAACATATCTGGTCAATGGATATGAGTACGATTATCTTGGTTCTTTCCTTGATACCCGCTTCATATAAAATTATATTATTGAAACTTGTTGTTTGTTAAAAATTCTAAGGTCTCTATTATTTTCCTTTCTGCTTACTTTATTATTTATTCATTCACTAAGTTAGTGGTAGACTTACACCTTTCTCTATAATATTTTTTAGATTAGTAAGTGCTTTAAGAGTTGTCTTTGGAATTACGTCTGACTCCAAGGTGGTAGCTACTAGATGTTTATTTGTTTAGGATTTTGTGAAGTGTTGTAAGCCTTGTGTGGGCTATTTCCTTATTATACCAAATATATATATTGTGAAATTGTTGAATTACATTTTAAAGTGTGTCAAATGTTTATCATTGATATTTTTTTTAAATGTAAGTTATAAAAAAAAAAGATTATTTTAAGCTGGATAGGCTAAGATGATTTAGCCTATGCGTAGGCTATGGACAATGAATTTAGGAAGTGATAGATCATGCCTAGGATTACTCAAATTTCTGTCAAGCACATCAACAACTTAAGTAATGTCTGGACGTGTGCTCACATGGGTGTACATCAAGCTACTAACTACAAAGGCATAAGGAACTTTGTTCATTAAGGTCTTCCCATCTTCATTCTTAGGACATGATTACTTTGACAATTTATCACTTTTCTGCACAGGTGCAATACAAGGAGAGTAAGAATGCATATTAAATTTCTTCAGCACTCAATCAATATATGCTGACTAAGATAAACTATGAATGCTACGAGATCTTTCACGGTGAATATGAATTGCTAGAACAAATGATGCCTCACCTAAATATTTCATGTCAAAGTTGCAGGATAAAATGTGTTTTGTCTCATTCAATAAGCTTACTAAGTAATAGGATGTCATCTACGTACAACACAAGAGTCACAGAATTATCTCCTTTAAACTTCTGATATATACATTGATCAGAAACATTCTTTATGAAACCAAGTGAGTTAATTACTTCATCGAATTTCAAATACCATTGCCTTGATGGTTATTTTAGCCCATATATGGATGTTTTCAATTTACAAGCCAAGTTTTTTTTCCCAGATTCAATAAATCTATCCAGTTGTTTTATGTAAACATCCTCATGTAAAATTCCAGTCAGAAATGATGTTTTGACATCCATCTGGTGAAGTTCAAAGTTCAAGCGTGCAACTAGAGCCATTATAACTCTAAAGGCATCTTTAGTAGATACCAACAAAAAAGTTTTTATATAATCAATTTTTTCTCTCTGATTGTAGCCTTTGGCTATAAGTCTGGCTTTATACCTTTTAACTTTACCATTGGCTCCTTTATTTGTCTTTAAAACCCATTTGCAACCAATAGCCTTGCATCCATCTGGTAACTCAGCAAGTTCCCATACATTGTTATAATGCATGAAGACAATATCACCATTCATAGCCTCCAACCACTTAGATGAATGAAGACTTGATACAACTTCATCAAATGAGGTAGGATCTGTGTAAATGACATCGACTTAAATTCTTGTAAATATATGATATAGTCATTTGGAATTGCAGGCCTATATATCCTTTGTGATCGTCTCAACTCATTAATTGAATCCTCCACGGTAATTATAGAAGGTTCCAAGATTGGATTAGCTAGATTATCAACAAAATTATCATCTTTTCCAATATAAACAACAGTTGAATGAGGTGTCGAAACCGATAAGGTAACATCGCATCCTCATTATGCAGATTGATAGCTCTAGAAACATAACTCTCACTATCAGAGTCATTTTTAAAATAAAATGCTCTATCAGACTCAATGCCTTTAGTAGTGAGAGTAGAGCAAAAGAATCTGTATCCTCTGGATCTAGAATAATATCCAATAAAGAATATAGTAATGGTCCTTGAATCAAGTTTCTTGAGTTGCAGATTATAAGGTCTCACCTCCTTCTTATAACTCTTGACACAAAAATGCTTCAAACTAGGCTTCCTTCCTATGAAAAGTTCATTAGGAGTCTGTTCAACTGATTTACTTTGAACTTGATTCAATATATAAGCTGAGGTTTTAAGGGTGTCACCACATAAAAATTTTGACAAGGAGGAGTGACTGATCATGCTTCTGACCATGTCCATCAAAGTTTGATTCCTCCTTTCAATAACTCTATTCTGCTAAAGAGTGTCAGACATATACTGGGCTTCAATCTTATAAGAAAAAGGCAATGGCCCAAGATTTTGACCTGTCTCTATATACCTACCATAGTATTCACCACCTTTATTGATCTAACACATTTGATCACCCTTCTAGATTTCAACTCAATAGCAGCTTTAAATGCCTTAATGGCATCTAATGATTTGAATTTATCATGCAATAGATCCACTCATATATATCTAGAATAATAATCAATGAATGTGATGAAGTATTTATAATCACCCATGGCAATAGGTGTTATAAGCCCATTAATATCAAATATTTTTGGATTTATTTGCCCCTTTATTCCTAGTTTTAACTAAAAGTTTTCCCTTTATACAAGCAATACATGATTCAAAATCCGAGAAATCTAAGTTATACAATACTCCTTGTTTGACCATCCTTTCTAATCTCCTTACGGAGATATGACCCAAACGTCTGAACCATAACATGAAAGAATTTTCATCAATTCTTCTATATTTGTGTCTTACTACTACATTAATAGTCGTATTGAGTGAGGAATTTAAATCAACATTCACATTCAATTGATATAATCCATTACTAAAAAAAGCAAACCCAACAATGATATAATTAAGATGAATGTCAATTCTCTAGTTTCCTTTCATTTGGGCTCCTCCTATCTTTGAGCCTTTGTAAGGAATTAGTCACATAAATAGTTACTCCAGATCCAACCACCAAGAATCCAAAGAGATTTCAAAATTATTAGATTCAAAATAAACAAGAGCTAGAAAAGTAATACAGAAGGAAATACCTTCTTTTTCACACACATTCTTTAGTTTAAAGCAGTCAGAGATCTTATGGCCAAACCATTTATAGTAATGACATTCTTCTTTGAATGATTTCTTCTTTTGACATTTATTGCTCTTACTGTGAACTTCATCATGTGTTTACACACTCCAGACACTCTATCATAATGAGTGTTATCCAACAAAAAGGTAATAAGTTTTTTGAGTCTTATCATTACTTCTTGAATTTCTCACTAATCACTCTTAAATACTCAAGTGCGATGTCCTTTTAAGGAATGTTTTGTCTAATGGTCTTTTTAATTGTGTATTTTATGATAGTTAAGCAAATCTTATTAGACTCATACCATTGTTTATGATGTCTTATCAACAGGGCTAGACCTAGTGAAGAGATCGACCGGTTAAGCTCACTTATAGCCAAGTCTTCCTTTGTGATCATTAGATACATATCAAGGGACTCAATCTAATCATCAAAATTTGCCTTGTTCAGAGTTTTCACCACAAACAGTTGTTGGAATAGAGAAGCTAAGGATGAAAAGCAATAAGAAACATTAATTATGTCCCGAACACATAATTATATAATAAAAATTTCATAACAAGATTCAACTTCAGCAACTGTGTAACAAAATGTTCATTATAATTATGCCTAAAGCCTAAGACTATAACAAAAGAAAAAACTCACACACCAAAGAAGTATATTATCGAGAGAAACAGTACAAAATACACCAATAATCTTTATATTAATAGAATATGAAAGACCATGAATACATTGATCACAAATAGGCCTTATTCATAAAATTATACTGACAATGTCACACCAATAAGGCATATCTATTACTAGTATAATCAGACTCTCTTTTGCTAGTTGCTTTAACAATGACTTCTCCTTTAATGCTTACTTTCAAGAGTAAATAGATAATAACTACAACAATAGTGGTTCAAAAAACCAACACCGTCATGATGGGGCTCACGATAGGTGAACATATAACTACTAGGTATAAATGACCCAATATGGCCTAAAACAGAGTTTGTTCACTCATTCATTCACTTTACATGCAGAATTATGAATAAAATATTCATTAATTATACAAATAAATTTGTTTTAATTCCTCAAAGTATTGTTATGGAGAGTGAGCAATATATATTGTTCTTTATTATATATAATTGTCTCACAAATTTTTTCAAGTTAAAACAGTGTCATTACACTATATTTAAGGCCCCTAAATCTCTTAGAAATTTCGTAACTCATATTTCTATGCCTCTAAAAATTTTGAAAAAATCATCAAAAATAGGAAATGCTGCGTAGAGTGTAACTATGGAAATTTAGGGTGCAGATGATGAGCTCGTGGCTCTCACGCACCTTCAGTGTGAGTGGGATTTGCCTCCCCACACTGTTCGCCTCTTTCATCCTCTAGACAGGTTGCCCAACCTGTTTCGCAACCCAAAAATGTGACCCGACGATTTAGAGTGTTTTAGGCATCGAAATATGCATCAATATGATCAGTAATTCATGATCTACAAATCCCCTAAGGTGATTTCAACATATAATTCACCATTTGGGTGGAATATCTTTAAGGTTTCGAGCTCCTTCGAGGTCCAATGACAAATCGTGATAACAAGAGCTTTGGAGAGTGAAATAGGTGCCATTATAATCGAAATTACCTTACAAACAAAATCCCTAAGCTTATTTCGATAGAGTCAATCTATATGTTGAGTAATTTGGCTTATAAGTTTCAAAGCTTTTTTGGTTCCCTCCTTTTATTTTTTGTGCTCCCCATAGCAGACCGCAAGAATTTGAATCCTAAGGCTCAGACACCATTTGCTAAAATAACATATCATAATATGTTAAAAAATGAAATTTACAAAAATTAACATATTATAATATGTTCTAAATTAGGAGACAATAAATGTTGCATTTACCTGAGGATGAAAATACACCAATTATTTGATATATTTGATAAAGAATTGCAACTTGTAATATCCAATATCTCCAAGGAATTTGAATACCAAATTTTGTTTTATAGCAAAATATATCACAATGAGAGAGAAGCGAGATTTGATTAGAGAATATCATTCCCACTGAGAGGAAGAGATGATAGATATGTGATGTGTTTGATGTCCATGGAGGTGATGAAGCATTCTTTTTATAGAAGAGAATGGGTAAGGCTAGTGGAAAATTAAGTGAGGAATTAGATGGGGAGCTTTAATTATAATGTCAAATAATAATTAAAGACATCAATCATGATGTTTTTCATTATGATTGTGATCGATATTTCTCTCTCTCTTGACTCCTTATTAGCAATTTAATGAGATAATTACTGATTAATATTGGGCTACAGGTTGAGATCTTTACTCAAATGTATTTATGAATAATCCAACCAATTATAGATTACTCACAATATTAACAAGGATCGATCTATTCAAGGTTTATACCTATAATATTAATTTGCCCAATTACCAATCATTAGAGATTGATTTAATAATAAAATTAACGCTAATACATATAATAATTAAAATAATTCCAACGGAAACAGGTTCATGAATAACTATGAAACAAACTCTAATCTTGTTACTTCGTGAGTTCGAGTCACTTCGCATGCTTCTTTAATCAGAATGCATGTCACAAGTCTGCATCATAGGTTACTGAGATATAGTACCCTAGAGTCAAATTCCAAGTATGAATTTGACAGCATAACAACCAAAAAAAGAAGTTCATTCTTCTGTCTCATAAAACATTTAACTACACAGGGCTCACCAAGCAACTGGTTGTTGTTTTTTCATCTTCCTCTGGTCCTTCCAGTAATCAACACTCTCGGCGTGGCAATGAACAGTCCAGTACTTACACGGAGCAGCTGAATCACAAACATAACAATAGCACTGCATTTTACCAAGCATTCAGGACAACAAACTAGTTAATATCAATCATGCAAGATCATTATTGATTGACACGAGATCAGCAAGTTCTAGTACCATTTCACAGTAGCTCTCATGAGGTTTTGCGTTGAATGGAAATCTGAGACAGAGATGCCTTGAATGCGGATAATCCCTGCACGCAACCTGTTTGTCAAAAAATTTCAATCAGAGAAGCCTAGAATAGATTCTCAAACCAGGTCAAGACAACAAAACCATTTAAGTCCTAAATACATATTGCTATGGAATAGAAATAGAGTGGGAGTCCATTATTAAGAAGACAAGAATTTACCCGTTTGAATGAAACTGAGGAAACCTAATTTAGTTATACTGAGCTCATATACAATCTCCAACTCTTGCATCCCAATATAATTAGGAAAGAAAAATCAGTCATTTTGTTAGTTCTGTCCTCAACCTTTTTCTCACATATTGCAGCATGATAGTTAGCATGCGTGCGTACATTGCAAAGTAATAAAGGAGAAATATGATAAGCAACACCTAAATGGGTTTTGCGTCAAACCCTATATGATACATAAGTGATATATCAAATTAATGAGTCCAATAACTTAAATTAGAAGAAAATAGATGAAATTTAGGAAAAGGGATTGTTGTAGCAAATTGACGGTGTACCTGGCCTTTTTCAGCAATTACAGAGAGATCAACGGCATCTTCATCAGCAGGGTTCTTTTTCTCCAAAGAGAGCTTCGACAGGTCAACTGACTCAAATGGATCGAACTCTAAGATGAAGCAGTCCTCAGTTTCCTCGTATTGTTTTATGTCCTCGATTCTTTTAAGACAGACTACAGCCCCAATTGGGCTCTCGTCTTCTGATGAAGAAGCAAGCGAGATGATCTCAATCGGTTTCTCCAGTTTGCACGATGATATCAGAGATGGCTTCCGATCAATTTCTCCCATTATTGATTTTCTGCTTCTCTTGTATTCTGTTTGGCTATTAAGAAAGAAAGAAAGAAAGAAGAAAGTGGATCGCTTTGTTAGATTCGGGAGTCGCACCGATAAAGGCCAGGCGAAATTGGAAAAAAGGAATTTGAAATCGGAAATGACCGTTGGGGTTCCAAACGCAATGCGGCGTCGTTTCACCATCAAACGCAACAAAGAAGCCATGTGTGCAAATTTAAGCGGTTCTAGTACTATAAAAATGGAAATTTTATGAAATAGGAAATTTATGAAATTTAAGAGGTTTTATTTATAAATTTTTATTTTTTTAAGTTATTAAAATAAAAAATAAAAATAAATATTTTTAAAAGGATAAAAATTATGTTGATATAAACATAAAAAAATAAATATAATTTTATCTTTTTGGTATAAGACGTTCATATCTATCATCTTATTTAAAAAGGATTAAGATGTATGGATTTGAATAGTTATTAAAGTTTCTTTTATGAAGCTTTTAACTTATATACTTTTTTTCACAGAATGATATCATATAAAAAATTAATTTTTTTTTATTTTGTCATATTTTTAAATTATTCAATATCTATAAATATAAAAAAAAAATAGTTGTATGCACACACGGCAACTACTGAAAAAATGTGAAAATTTAACATTAGAAGATATTTAATCTTTCTCTACTTACAAAATAACATCTTTATATTTAAAATTTTTCTTAGTTTATTGTGATATTTTTCTGAAAAAGTAATACTTGTTAAAACTTTTAACATTATAAAATGTTAATTTTATAAAATAAAATATATAAAAAATAAAAATTATTTATTTTGTATTTTAATAATTTTAAAATAAATATTTATAAATGAAAAATTACTATACACCACATACGGTGCACATATTGCACACCAAGTAATCCTTGCTCGAAATTCATAAATTCATGTTCAACTACTTGAAATTCTTTGCATCTTTGGTAGAGACGTTAAAATGGGTTTGACCCACCGGATCAAGCTGTATAATCCACTTAAGAAGTAGGTTAGGTTGAAGAGTTCCTTTGAGAATATGTTTAATATACTTTTATCAACTTAACTCGTATAAACTTACAAGTTAAACAAGTTGCTCGTTTTTTTTTCTTCCACTCATATAGTCTAACGCCCCAACCCACTGCACATTCCTATTTAAAAAAATTAACTCTAATGTATGTGTTGTATTGTCTCTATTATTTTGTAATTTACTAGATTTAAATATTCTACTCATAATCATATTCTTATTATTAATAAATCATTAAATTATTAGATTACTCTACTTGTTTTAATCTATTGAAACTTGCTTTTTATTTTTATATTTTATTTATTTATACTGATATAGAAATTTATTGATTAAACAAAACATGTGCTTAAAGAAAGTCACATTTGAATTTTTATAATTTTTTATTTTATTATTATTATTTTTAATTTTTTTGTGGGTTAAACAAGTCAATTTACTTAACTCACCAGGTTAACTCGAGTAGGCCTTGTTAACCTACTTTAACAGCTCTAATCTTTGGGCACTTACCCACTCAAAATTTTCATGTTAATGACAAACTCTTACTTGCAAAACGCTATTTCAAATAAAATGATAAATATAAATAAAATGAAGAAAAAACCATTAAATAGGGTTTCATATGATGTTGTGCATTTAGAGTTCTTAAAATAGACTAAATTTATCCAATCAACTTACTTAATTTATTATTTTAGAGGGTTAAATTTAGACATTTATATGTATAATCATTTGGTAGAACCATTTAAAATTGGCCCGCCAAAATTAGTTTTTTAACTAATGTTAATATTTTTAGAAATTTGGATAAACTTAAACTTTTGTTACAACAATCAACTCTTTAAAAAAAAGATTCAAATGCTTTAAATGTAAAAATTTAAAAAATTTTACTTATGATTTTACTTTTTTTCAATTGTTTGATAATACTTAAACTACTTAAATAATCATTTTAGTTTAGTTCCTGAAGCTTAAATGATTAGTTCTACGAGTGTCGAAAGTTTAGAATTAATTGTTTGGACTTTAAATGATAGTTACTATTATAATTAATGTTATTTATTTTTTATTTTTTCAAAAATGAGTCAATTTAAAGTTTTTAATACGTTTGAGTTGAGTGGATTAAATAAGCTTACCTATTACACAATTGCTTTGCAATTCATGGCAGACCAACTTACATGTTGAATGAAAAGAATTGTACATCAAGTTATTCAAATCACACATATTAGCTAAATGTTTAATTGAAATAAATAATATAGAGGTAAAAGTTGAAAACTAATCAAGTTAACTACTATAAAATTGTGAATAAAAGTAAATTGAACAAATTTATTCTCATGATAAAAATTGAAGAAAATAATGAGATTTTTATATTGGCATTTGTGAAATGATAGCAACAATTTAATGTTGTGAGAACTAATAATATCTACATATATATATATATATATATATATATATATATATATATATATATCTAAGAAACTTAATAGTATTAAGTCTATTATATGTGAAATTTAATTAAGAACATAAAACTATCTTAGACATCTTAAATTTAATTTTTTAAAAAAACCAGAAGAAGCATCATAAAAAGAATTTTAACCAAACAAAAATTAGTGCTTTTTTGGGAAAATTTAAGCATAATATTATAAAATTAAATATATTTTGTAAACCCTCTATTGACAAAATTTAATAAATACTTAATTTATATATTTTAATGTAAACTGATTCGTTTCAAATTAGCCTTTAATTCGGTGGGTGACATATCCAAACATTCAGAAATTATTTTCTATGTCATTTTATAAACCCTTAACCCTGAACAAAATAGCTTTGAATTGCAGACGAGGCACTCCTAGGGACAATACTATGTGAGTATATATAAAATAAATAATCATATATACATATATAAAATTAAAAAATATTATTATTTAATATTATTTATTTTTTTATAATATTAAACAATATATATATCATTTAATTGAATAAAAAATGAAATCATATTAATTTCATGAATATTATTTTATTATTAAAATTTTAATTTTCAAATATTGTGTTTGAACACTTGCATATATGTTTTAAGTATCTATGTCACTTACATAATTAATTTTACAATATTTTAAAATCTCATTCTTTTAATTTTGATTACAAAAAAACAGAAATAAGAGTAAAAATTAAACTTCCTGGTAGATTTTTTTAATAATAATTATTATTATTATTATAATTATAATTATAATTATAATTATAATTATAATTATTATTATTATTTTACTTTGGATTTACCTTGAATCACAACAATAACGTTCCAATTTACACTACTCACTTAATAAAAATTATTAGTTAAGTGGGACTCACTACATAAATAATTTTTATATATTTTGTAGATTATAATTTCAAATTCAAATAATTTGGTTTCTAAATTTTAAAATATGTTATAACTAGTTCGATTGATTGAGATTCAAAATTTTGTAGAATTTATCGTTTAAGACCTATTAGTTAAATAGTTTCTACATATTCGTATCTTTTAGTTTCAATATCATACTTTTGTTCAAAATAAAGTATTACAACTAAAATTTTTAGTAGATTTCTTACATGTATTTTTAATAGTTTAATATATTAGGTAAAACTGAAAATTTTATATTAATTATAAAATGTATTTCCTTTTAATGTTTGGTAAGAAAACTATGACAAAAGAAAAATCTTAAAAAACAGGTGATCCACATTTGCAAAGACCTATATATTATCTAACTAAAAATTTTAAAAAACATGATTCTAAAATTTAGAAAACTTTTATAATGATAATAATGTCGAAACCATTTATGCAGTGAGTCTTACTTTATATTTAATTATAATAATCTAAAATAAAACAATTAGTTTAACCTATTACCTCAATATCAATTTCACACATTATATCCTATTCTTCTTTGATATGTATAATTAAGTAGTGTCCCTTAATCCCTCAACATTTTTTGTTTCCTATTAACTTTCTTTTAAATATAGGGAATAAAAAAGAAAATGAGAGCCACATTTACATACCTACCATCAACTACAATTTCAAATACAACCACACTTTTTCAACTTCAAAATATAGTGTAACCTATCAATTAATGCAATCTATTAAAATTGTAATGTAACTTATAAAAATTTATACAAAATAACTGCACACTTGATGATTTATCATAAATGCAAAAAAAAAAAAAAACTACAACATTACAAATTTTAAAGCATAAATTATTATAACCTAATAATTAAAGAAGATGAAAGAAAGAAACATTATGCTTGCAACTTTAAAGTATTTTTAAAACAATACTATTATGCCATTTATATTTTAAAAAAATTACTAAAATATAATAACTTAAATCAATTTTTATTTTTAATTAAATAATAGTATATAAAAGATAAAATAATTTAATAATATTATATATAATATATATTAAATCATCATATATTTTATATTTTAGAGAGAGAGAGTGTGTGTGTGTATATATATATATATATATCATTTGCGCTCGGACACCCACACTCAAGAATTTTAAATAAAAAGAATATTTGGAAGTATAATTTTAAAAATATTGATGTAATACTTTAGTTAGATTAAGATTCTGACCAAAATTTTTATTTTTCCTTTGTTACATTAGACTCAAAAAGCTGCCATTTTGGGCAAAAAGAAATACAAAAAGCACAATTCAGAGCAATTTCAACTGGCTCTTAATATTATTATAATTATCTTTCATATTTTTAATTTATCTAAATTTCTATATCTCATAAGAATTAAAAAAACATAAATTTATTGTCAAATAAATAATAAATAAAAGTGTATGTTTGCCATTTGTCTTGATCTTACTCTCGTTCCCCAATTTTAATGTTTTTACGTTCTATCTCAATTTTCAAAAACAATCCTAACATTCTTCACATTTAACATTGTTAATAATCAAATTAAAAAATGCACAATAACATCTGACAGGATTAACATATAAAAACTTTATGCCAAATCACATTACCATCCCAGCATTCCAAATTGTCAAAGTGGTAGTGCTCTCAGTCATGCGTGTCAAATTGCATATTTATTATCCAAATTTACGAATTTATAATTATATATTAAAAAAATTAATTAATTTGATGCAGATTCAAATTTAGTACAAATTTATAATTTTCATCGCGAATTGATCTATTGAGTTTATCAAATTTATAATTTTAACGTGTCAACTAACTTGTAAAGTCAGTAATATAATAATTTAAATTTAAAACTAAACGATATACGAACAAACTTATTCCACGAAGACATTATAATTTATTTTATTATAAGTTTAAATATGCATAAAAAATAATAAAATTATATTTAATATATACTTATTAAAAAATAAAATAAATATTATTTAAAAAATTATATTAAATAATTATTTATGTATGATTATATTAAAATATTTATGTAGAATATTATATAAATTATAAAATATAAATACTTTTTATTTGATTAAGTATAATTTGAATTATATTTAAATAATTTTTTAATATATATAATATTTAAATTATAAAATTAAATATTTTAATAATTATTTATTAATTACGATAAACAAGCAAATATTGCTTTTAGTATGAATGAATGATTTGGATAAGAATAATAGCCGAGATGGAAAAGTAAATGAGATGCGATGGAAATGAGTTATAAATGTTAAAATTATGTTTAGTAAAAAATAGAAAAGGATAGATATACTGTATATTTTTATATTTGGTTGGAAAGAATATGAAAAGGAATGGAGAAAAAATGTTCAAAATACCCCTTTTTTTTTTTTTTTTGGTCTGAACAAAACACCCCGTTCATAAAGACATAAAACATTTATGAAAGATGTTAGCTGAAAGTAACTCTTCCATCGTGCTCTTGCAGTGGGGAAAAGCGCTCCTACACACCAGATGAAGTCCTTTATCTGCTTCCACCAACAACCTTAAATTGAGGGTAATTTGGTAAAAGCCCATTCTATTCCCCCAACAAGCTGAAGGAAAGGTTGGAAAGTTGTGCGACGGAATGGCTGCCACTGAAGGTAAGGCTTTCCATGGAACCAAACGGGCAATCCGACTCTTTCCATCAACCTTTCTTCTCTTTCCTTGGGCGTATTTTCCATCATACCAGACGGAGTGTTAGTTGTTTCACATGTTCTCATCATTTGGGTGGTAATAGATTCTTCTCTTTGGTTTCTTATACATAAAACTTAAAGTCAAAACATAATTACTATTGACCTTTTTTTTTTTTTTTACAAGTATTAAAAATGGCTTTTTTATTATTTAAAAGTGAAATGTTTGTTTGTTTTGTAAAGTCTTTGGATTGACTTGTAATTCTCGACCATCTAAGGATGCCCGTACTTTATATATATATATATATATACACACACTATTATACATGAAATTTTATATATTAATTAATTTAAATAATAATTTAAAAACACGTAAGCTTTGAATTATAGTAATAGTTGCTTAAGATATTTTATGTTTTGTTATAATTTTATGTAAATAGGTCTCATAAATTTGAGTCTTAACTAAAAAACTTTCAAATAAAGGTCATCAATTCATATATTTAAGAATTTAATTAAAAAAGAAAACAAAGCTTAGACTTAATATAAATCAAAAAGTAAAATTTATGACACCATATTCCCATCTTATTCATCAATTCGTGCATTTGATAATCCAAATGAATTTAATAGAATATAGATTATTAAATGAAAATTTAACACTTTAGACTGTGATGAATTATTATAAACTTTTTAAACTCTTTTTAATATTTATTAAAATCTAAATTTTTAAATTTAAATTTAATAATTGAAATTCTCAAATATAAATAATTCATATCGCCATCAATGTCCACAATTAACCTTGCTATATGAACCTTGTCCTCAATCCAGATTCTTTAAAAGTATTCTCAAGCATACACAATTACGCATGTAGCTTGATATTTTGTTCCTTTTCTCTTTCAAAACAATAATTTTCCTCACCTCTTCTTTTTTATCCTAATTTGAAATTGTCATCCTCATGCCAAATGCGAGGTTCACTGGGTGGGAGACAAAATGTTGACTATTTGACGTAACAACTAAAAAGTCCAAGGGTGGAATAGAAAATTGAAAAATTTATTTGAGGATAGATAATAAATTTAATATAATTTTATAAATATTTTTAGTTTTGAAATTATTTTACAAAATTTAAAATTAAATTTCAGTAACTGAAAAAATTTATTTTAATATATTGAAATTTAATATTTAAACACATAATATTCAAACTAAAATGTTCTAAAATAAATAGAATTGAAATGTTGTTTTTTTCATTCAATAAAAAAAGTCCAGAAGAGTTTTCAGTTTCAATGCTTGCAAGGTGGAAAAATCGAATATACGTTAACTCATGTTTTAACTTGCCACAAATTTTTTACGTGAGTCTAAAATTTATACTATCTTTAGATGGATGACAAGAGATGAATGATATGGACTAGAGTGAATAATTTAATATGTTATTATGTTTAAAAGTTTTTTTATTTTTTATGGTGGAATAAAGTAACAAAAGAGATTTTTTAAGATTTCTTTTTACCATCTAAAACTTTTTTTTTTTGTTTCTTTAAATTAGGGGTTAAGGATGAAATAAAAAAGCCAAGTAGTATTATTACAATAATACTTTCTTTGTTTAATCTTTTATCATCATAACCTTCTATTTATAAGAATAGTTTTATAAAAATAATATATAAATCATTCTATTTTATTAATGACATTTTTCACTCCCTTTATTAAACTTTTAACTAAAGAATTCTACTCTTTACCACTCTAATCTCTTCCATAAACAACTGCCATTCCACTCAATCCTTGGCCAAATGATTAATAATATGGATGCTCAACTAGAGAATAGTTTATAGATATAACGTGTTGATATCTTTGTTAATGCCAGTAATTTCTTCTTTTCTGGTTGCTTTTGGTATAAAATTCAATGTCAGGGACGTAACGTCGTGGAGACCTTCTTGGCTACGTGTGGTTGGCGTGGGGGCAGCAAAAGGAAAGATCTTTGAGCTAAAGCACAGAATTCCATGTCTGTATATAAAAAAGTCACTCAACCCACAAATATCTCTTCAAATCAAAACCCACTCTCTTCATCTTCTTCTTCAAAACCCATTCTCACACCTGACAATCCGGTCGAACGTGACGTGAATGATGCAAAAAGAAAAGAAAAACAAATCGATTCTTAAAATAATTTAAAAACTTATTTATTTTAGGAATTGCTACTAAAATTTTTTAAAAAATTTTTGCAAAATCAATATAAAATAAAAAGTTAAGGCAAGTGATCTACGAAAATATATATGAGTTTGGTAGTCTATTTGAGTATGGAGAAGATGTTAAGCGTCCTACAACACCCGTCTATAAGAACATTTATCTTAAACTTATCAAGTGAAATCAATGTGATATGACCTTAAATTTATCTGGATTACCCAAATCAAAACATACAAGAGAAACAAACAAAACTTAATTAACATAAACATACAAAAATATTTACAAAGGACAGACTTGACTTAGAATGAGAGCTTAGGCCTACTTATCCTACGATAGAGATCAAAGTCCACGTAGTTCGTTCTAAAAATATATGGCAGTTGGTTGGTGGTTTTATATTTTTATAAAAAGAATAGGAGAGTTGAGATTAAACAAATTTTCATAAACAAAACAAGATTAAGATTCGGTTTGTGTGTTTTAATTTACGAAATTAATTTAATATTACTTACTCGCTCCTTTCTTTTTTTTTTTTAAATTTTTTCAGATTATTTTTTTAATTTTGAAATTGAATGAAACTATAATGAGAAAAGATTTTTGGGATTTTTGAATTGATATTTTTATTAAAAATAATGTTCAAAATAAACACTTTTTTAAATTTTGGAATTGTTTCCTCTTTGTATTTTTGAAAATAGATATTAACTTTCGAGATTTGAGGAGACTAAAGATCTCATGTGGCCTCTACTAGTTAATTCTTAAGTACTTGAGGAGATTAACGATCTCACGCGGTAATTTGAAATGCGGAAGAAATTATTTGTGATTTTTATTTTTGGGAAAAGAACAAGATAGATGAAATTAAATTGGTTTTTATAAACAAAATGAATTTGAGATTTAATTGGTATGTTTTAATTCATGAAATTAATATAATATCACTCATTTGCTCTTTGCATTTTTTTCTTTTTAATTTTTTTAGATTTTCAGAATTTGAAAGCAAAAATGAAATTACAATAGAAAAGAATTTTTATAATTTTTGAATTTATATATTTTTATTTTTTTTGAAATTTTTTGAAAATCATGTGTTAACTTTTAAAAATTAAGAAAATTAGAGATTTCACGTGACCCCATTGATAAACTCTCTAGGTGTTAGAGGAGATAGTAAGTCTCATATAATGATTCTAAAAATTAAATAATAACTAAACCTAAATATATATATATATTAGACACATTTATTGAATAAACTATAAATTAAAATAAGCACCATGCTACTTGAATTTACCAAACAAATAGACTTCATATGGACTTTAGTATTTAAATAAATAAAAGTCAAAATCCAAATCGTATTTACCAAAATCCATATATCATGTGAGATGTACGATGCCATTATCAAGAAAAAGAAAACAAAGTGCTATATGACTTGGCCCGTGGAAGGTGCTTATATTTCCAAACAAAAAAAAGGTTCTTTTTAATATTAGAACGAGCATCTTAGTTTCACGTTGAACCCATTAAGACCATTAAGTGAAATACCCATTAAAGTGAAATTCACATGGGGCATGCAAATTCAAAAGAACCCTTAACCAATAATATGGAATTATTACAGATAAGTATTTGGGATTTTTATTCACAAAAAACATACAAAATGAATTATTTTGTGAGTCAAAAATTATTTTTATTTTTGTATATTTTGAAAATCATATGTTAATTTTCGAAACATAAGGAGATTAAAAATTTTACATGACTCCTATTAATTAATTTCTAAATGTTTAAAGAGACTAATGATCTCATATAATGAGAAAAAGACAATAAAAGTTTTTTAAAAATTATTTTTATTTTCCTTTTGTAAGAAGCAATATCAAAGTCTAATGAGAGACAATAAATAAAAAGAAATAAGATATAGAAAATAAATAAAATGAGATAAATAAATAAAATAAAATAAAAAATCTCCTGTAATTGTGAATGTGCTGAGAATTAAACATTACCCTATGAATGTGCTAAAAAAAAAAAAATTATTCCATCATTGTTTGCTTAAGCCTTGCCACATGCTCTCTTTCATTATTTGCTCCCTTTTTTTTTCACCTTATTGAAAAGAAGAAAAAGACAAGACAAAACTCGTGGAGCCATAACTTGACTAAACCATGCATGAATACAAAATTGATCACCTTAGGCTAAATCATATATCTTAAGCACATATCAATATGAAGGAAAATCAAACTATGACTATGACATTAGGTTAGATCATCATCATTTTAAAAAGCAATGCATTTAGGACCCTTATTAAATATATCAAGCATTTATTCCCACTGCATATATATAAAAAAAGAAACAAACAAAAGTGCGGCACATTGAGGCTTAACACGCATAGAATGCCTAAACATGATTGATGAAGCAACCTTATGAAAACTTACATAAAGTATCTGCCACGCTATAGACAATCTTGTTTTTCCTTTTGCCTACATCCCTGTTTCCCATTCTTCTTTGCTGCCTTCACTGTCCTCAAGCTTTAGCCTTGGTTTCCCTTTTCATTTTCTACTTCTCCTCTACCTTTGAAGTTCATTCTTAAGCGTAAGTTTCTGTTCTCCTCTATGCACCTTAGCTTTTCAACCTCCATTTCGCCCTATTGTTCTTAGGCCACGAACATGGGTGCTTTTAAGCTGAAAATATTCTCCTTAATTTGGTATAACAACATGGTTTTCTAGCCTCTAACCCCTTTGTTTTCTGCCCATGGAAAGCTTGGTTCCCTTCTCTTCTATACTTCCTTCATTGGTCTCTATGATAGTTTAGCCCCAGGTGTTTATTTCTAGCATTCAAAACAGAGGCTCACTCTTCTCATTTTCTCCCTCAAAAGTCTTATATTCTCTTGTGCTATATTGCTCTTTGTAATTCACATAAAAATAAAAGCTTTTTCTTACACTCACTCTTCCTTCATTTTGATTTCTAGCTTTCTCTCTCTTAGTTTCTCCTTTCTCCCCTGTGCTCTCTTTCTTTTTCACAATTTTTTTTTATTTTTATGATGCTATGCTCTTTTAACATAAAAATAAGGTATTTCCCTTTTGAAACACTTCATTCCTCACTCAAAAAAGCCTTTTCCCATACCTATGCTTTTGAAGCCAAGGCATCTACAACTCATTTCTCTCTTTGTTTTGTGTGTTCCCTTTCATTTCTTTCTCTTCTTCTTTCTCAGTTTCAAGCTTCCTCTTTCTACACTCAGACTTTCTCAACCTAAGTCTCTCTTCCCCCATTCTTTTGCCTCAGCTAGCCTCTTCTTTTCTTCTACTTCTCTCTCGTCTTTGGTTCTGTTCCCCCTCGGTCTCCCCTTACCTCTAATTTTTATGGTACAAGATCAGAGGTGCTCGGGATCTCCTATCTTCTTCATCGTTTCTACTTTATGTCTTTTCTATCCCTTTCATTCTCTGCTCAAGTCCCTTTCATCCTCCTCGAGCTTCTTAGTGGCATAAACCAAGGAAAGTCAATGTTCCATGTAAGCTTGAAGCTTTTCCTTCTTTTCTATACTCTCTAGCTAAGGGAGGATGTCTGTTCATGTTGTAATCTCAATTGATGTTTTAGCTTGCAGTAGCCTCTAGTAGGGGTATGACGAGGTAGCATGTTTTAGAGTTAGCTTCTTGTCCTTTTCCTTTTTCCTTTTTCCTTTTTTTTTCAATTTTCGTTTTATATTTTGTTTTAATTTTTCATTGGATTGATAAAAAAACAAAAAGGTCTATTCTTACTCTCTCATTTTATTATTTTTTATTGAATTTCCTGACTTAATTATGAATTCTTCTTCATTTTTTTCTTTTGCATTTTTTCTTTGTTTTTGTTTTGTTTATTTTCTTTCAATTAATTTAAAGTGCAATTAGTCAAGAGTAGTTTCGAAATCTTTTTTTTTTTAATTTCAAAAAATCTTGATTATAGTTTTAAAGCTATTTTAATAATTCTTACTTTACCTTTGAAAATTGTCATTTTTAAATTTGCATAATTAATTATTAATTTATTATTTTGAAATTTAAAATTGGGTGTTCACTAACAATAAGACCTACCAATCAGACTCGGATTCGGATATCCTTGTGTAAAAGAATTACAGGAGGATATATCCTCATGATATCTAATGGTCCAAGTTTTTTTAAAAAAATTTTTTTATTTCAATAAATATTATTTTTTTAAAAAAATAAAGTTATAATAATATATAAAGATTTTTCAATATTTTAGATCCTTTTTTTTTTGCATAGAGAATGATTATATTATTAAAGGAAAAAAATAAACTGTTTCTAATAATTTAGTTTATTTCTTACGTCTTAAGTTTTTTTTTTAATAAAGATGATATTATGATAAAATATATATATATATATATATATATATATATACAAATTCTAACAATTTACAGTATATTTTGTAATTTATTTTTGATGTTATTTTTGGTACAATCATAATTTTGAGTGCCTAGTGCACTTAGTTATGATATTGGAATATAATTGTAATAATATCAAATAAAAGAATAATGATATTATAATTATGTGATGAACCTCAATTGAACAAAAACTTGGACCAAAGAGCTCCACCTAGACCGATTACCTGTTGTATGGCCAAGAAGATTTAAGTCATGGTTGTCTAGCAATTCAAAATAGAATTATACCATTTAGGGTGCAAGCCCAAGTTTTATATTGAGCCCAAGTTTAAGTGGAGTAATTTGATCATGTGCTATAATGAATGAATTGTGAAAAGTCAATCATGCATGTAATGAAAATTAAAATAAGTATTGGCTAAAGTCTAAGTTAGATGATTTATATTTCCTTGTAAGTCTAAGTTAGATAAGTTAAGTAAGCTACGTTGGATTAAAAGTTTATGTTAGGTGTATTTCTATGTATGTTTTTCTAAATTAGGTGAGAAGTAGGTGAATTTTAGACTTATGCCATGAAAGTTATTATTGGTTATAAATACATAACTTATCAATGAGAAATGCAACCTTGAATACTCAAAAAATTGGCTTAACCTCTTATATGCGAATTTCTTATCTAAGTTTTCTAAAATTAGTGGCAAAGTTATCCTTGATTCTTATCATTCTCTCTCTTCTATTCTAAAGTGTGGCGAATCAAACTTAGTATTCTTGAGTGTGGCGTGCAAACTTATCATTCGAGATTGTTAGTTATGCCTTTTCTTTTTTCATTTATTTATGTTTTAGAATTATTCAATTTGAATTATCTTTAAAGTACATCATTTTGGTATCGAGCTCCGGTTGAGAGTGGGTAAAGAGAGAAACACTTACTGGTTAGAGAGAGAAACATGTGAGAATAGTGTTTAGAGTGAGAAATGGCTGAAAACAATGCTACTAATGTTCCAAGAGAGCTTTCTTTGGAACAAGCTCAGATTATGGACATACAATAAGGTCAACAAAAAATGAGAGAACAATTGATTCGTCTAAAGTAGGCAATCGCAAGATTGACTGTTCAGCAACCTCCACAATGACGTAATCATCAAACTTCCATTGATTCTAATTGTGATGAAGAAATAAAAGATGAAGCTGATGCACATAGACAAAAGAGGCAGCAATGTGACTTAGGAAACAACATCAAATTAAAGATTCCACCATTCAAAAGTATTAGCTCATTAAAGGAATACTTAGATTGGGTGCAACAAGTGCATAAGGTGTTCAAGTGACACGAATATTCTGAAGTTAAAAAATGCAAACTACTGCCCTTGAATTTATTGATTATGTAAATTTATGGTGGGAGAATTTGAAAGCACAATGAAAGAGAGACGAAGAAGAGGAGATCAGGAGTTGGAGGCTTATGAAGAGACTTATGCAAAAGCGCTTTGTTCCTGACTATTACAAGCAAAAACTATACATTTGATTGCAAACTCTTAGACAAGGAGTGATGTACATTGAAGATTATGTTAAAGAGTTTGAAATGTTGTTGATGAGATGTGAAATACAAAAGCCTCAGAAACAATCTATTGCAAGGTTTTTGGGAGGCTTAAACAAGGAAATTGCTAATGCAGTAGAATTACAACCTCATATAACACTTTAGGATGTAATTAAGCTTGCAGTTAAGGTGGAAAGACAATGTAGAAGAGGATTAACTAAACCTGGAAGCTTACAATCTACTAGTTTCAGGGCAATAAACTTAACCTCATCAACACCCAAAGATGTCTTAAAATGGAATGAGTGGCAAAAGGAAAAGACAAGTTCTAGTGACCATGCTAAATCATCTAGAGGAAAAGACAAGGTTGATGATGTAAAGAACTTAAAGAAGAGCAGAGAAATTAAGTGCTTCAAATGTCTTGGTTTTGGACACATTGCTTATGAATGTCCAAATCAAAGAGTCATAAGTGTTCAAGGAGCACAAAGAGAAGTTGAAAGTAAAGATGAAACAGAAACTAAACAAGAAGATAACAAACACATTGTAAAGTATCCAGATTAAAGGGAGTTACTTGTAGTTTAACGAATTTTGAACTCACAAGCTAAGATAGAAGATGATCAATGTGAGAACATATTCCATACCAGGTGTGCAATTTGTGGAAAGGTTTTTAGTATCATTATTGATGAAGGTAGCTATACTAATGTTACATCAACAACATTAGTAGATAAACTAAACTTAAAGACTACAATGCACTCTCATTCGTACAAACTGCAATGGTTCAATGAACAAGGAAAAATTTAAGTCACTAAGCAAGTTCAAGTACCATTTTCTATTGGAAAGTCTTACGAAGATGAAGTAATATGTGATGTGGTACAAATGAATGCCAGTCATTTGCTTCTGGGAAGGCCTTGGCAATATGATAGTAGAGTCATGCATTATAGGTTCAAAGGCACCAATTCTGTTACCAAGGATGGGAAGAAGATTGTTTTAGCACCTCTTAGTCTTTACCAAGTTCTAAAAGATCAACTAGCGAAGAAGGAAAAGAAAAAAGAAAACTTATTTGCAACTATAGGAGAAGTTAAGAGAGCTTTGGGTTCAACCTATCCAATACTGATACTAATGGTGAAGGAAGTTATGGCAATAAAGGTAGTGTCTATACCTCTGCTGATTGAGAAGTTAGTAAAAGAATTCGCCAACTTATTTCTAAATAAGATGTCGAAGGGATTATAGCCAAATAGAGGGATTGAGCATCAAATTGATCTCATTCCAGGTGCTGCTTAATAGACCAGCCTACTAGTGTAATCTATATGAAGCCAAGAAGTTACAACATCAAGTAAACGAGTTATTGGAAAAATGTTTTATGAGAGAGTCAATGAGCCCTTGTTTAGTACCAGCTTTGTTAGTGCCAAATAAGGATGGAACTATAAGTATGTGCAGAGCTATAAACAAAATCACAATGAAGTATCGGTATCCTATCCCTAGGCTTAGTGACATGCTTGATGAGCTACATGGCTCTACAATCTTTTCAAAGATTAATCTTAGGAGCAAGTATCATTAGATTTAAATGAAGGAAGGGGATAAGTGGAAGATAACTTTCAAGATAAAGCATGGGTTGTATGAATGGATAATTATGCCGTTTGGTTCATCAAATGCCTTAAGCACCTTCATGCGCTTGATGAATCATATCCTACAGAATTTTTTTAGAGATTTTGTTATGGTTTATTTTGATAACATTTTGATTTATAGCAAAGATTAGGTAGAACATAGAGAGCACCTGAGGAGGGTCTTTAAAGTATTACGAAAAGAACAATTAATTAGCAATCTCAAAAAGTGCCAAGACTGAGTTGTTTTTCTTGGGTTTGTAATTAGTCGGCATGGAGTTGAAGTTGATATAGAGAAAGTTAGAGCTATCAAGAAGTGGCTTATTCCTACAAACATTTCTAAGGTGAGAAGTTTCCACGGATTAGCATCCTTTTATAAAAGATTTATGCAGAATTTTAATACTATTCTAGTGCTTTTGACTAATTGCATCAAAGGGGATGGTGACTTTAAGTGGAGTGCGGTGGCCTAACGAAGTTTTGAAATTATTAAAGAGAAGTTGTATTCAGCACTAATTCTTGGACTCCTTAATTTCTCTAAAACTTTTAAGATTGAGTGTGACGCATCAAGTATCGAAATTAGAGCAGTTCTTATGTAGGAGAAGTATCACATTGCCTATTTCAGTGAGAAGTTGAATGAGACAACTCTGAATTATTCAACTTACGACAAAGAGTTTTGTGCATTGGTCTGAGTCTTACAGAATTGGGAACACTACTTGTTACCCAAGGAGTTTGTTATTCACACAAACCATAAGTCATTAAAATAATTGAAGGGTCAAACCAAATTAAGTAAGAGACATGCTAAATGTATAGAGTTTCTAGAGGCTTTTCCTTATGTCATCAAATATAAAAAAATAGCAGCTAATGTGGTTGCAGATATCTTGTCTCAAAGGCATGCTTTAATCTCATTAATGAATGCTAAGTTGACAAGATTCAAATTAATGAAAGGCCTATATAAAAGATCCTGATTTTTCTTATATATACTTAGCATGTGAAAAGAGTGTTATTGACGGTTTCTATAAGCGTAAGGGATTCTTGTTTAAAGGTTCCAAACTTTGTATTCCCAATTGCTCTATGAGAGAATTATTGGTAAGAAAAGCTTATGGGGGAGGTTTAGTAGGACACTTTGGTGAAAAGAAGACATTAGAAATGATCAAGGAACACTTTTATTGGCTAAGGATGATAAAAAATGTGCATCGTGTGGTGGAGAGATGTGCAATTTGCAATAAAACAAAAAGCAAGGAGGCTGGTTGTACATGATTTGTATATGTCATTGCCAATTCCTAGTCAACCATGGGTTGACTTGAGCATGAATTTTGTGCTTGGGTTACTAATAACTTAGAAGGGCAAAGATTCAATTATGGTGGAGGTGGATCAATTTTTGAAGATGTCACATTTTATTCCCTGTTACAGAATTGATAATGCTTCTCATATAGCAAATTTGTTCTTCTAGGAAATTGTGAGATCACATGGCATTCCAAAGAGTATTGTGTCAGACTGAGATGCCAAGTTTCTAAGTTATTTCTAGAAAACATTGTGGAAAAAACTTGGGACAAGATTACTTTTCCGCGCAACTTGTCATCCTTAAACTGATGGGCAAACAAAGGTAGTTAATAGAACACTTTCTTCCTTACTTAGAGTTATTGTTACTAAGCATATGAAAAATTGAGATGAATGTTTGCCCTTTGTTGAGTTTGTATACAATAGAAGTGTTTATGGTACTACTAAGCATTCTCTTTTTGAAGTGATTTATAGGTTTAATCTTATCACACCACTTGATCTAGTACTGCTACCCTCGAGTGATAGATTATGCATGGATGGAAAGAAGAAGGTTGAAATTATTCAAGCTCTACATGAAAATATGAAATGCCAAATTGAAAAGAAGAATGCAACTTATAAAAAGGTAGCAAACAAGGGAAGGAAGCAGGTTCAGTTCATGCGGGGAGATCATGTGTGGATTCATCTTAAGAATGAGATGTTTCCCAACAAAAGGAAGTCAAAACTAATGCCTACGGCAAAAGATCCATTCAAGATTTTGGAGAAATAAATAACAATGCTTACAAAGTTGATTTACTAAGAGATTATAATATTTCTGCCACATTCAATGTTAGAGGTTTGATGTCATACTTAGATGATAACGAAGACTTGGATTTGAGGACAAATTCTTTTGAACCCGGGGAGAACGATAAGCCTCAAGTTGAACAAGAGGATGACTTGGACTAAGGAGCATCATCTGAATTGAATACCTGTTCTATGGCCAAGAAAATTCGAGTCATGGTTGTCCAACAACTCGAAATGGAATCATACCATTTAGGGTTCAAGCCTAACTTTTATATGGAGCCTATTTTATATGGACCCTAAGTTTAAGTAGGGCAATTTGATCATATGCTATAATGAATGAATTGTGAAAAGTCAATCATGAATGTGATAAAAGTTGAAATAATTATTAGTTAAAGTTTAAGTTAAGTGAGTTTATTTACTTGAAACTCTAAGTTAGATAAGTTAGATAAGCTACATTAGATTAAAAGTTTATGTTAGGTGTATTTTTATGCATGTTTTTTCAAATTATATGACAATTAAGTGAATCTTAGACCTATATTATGAGAGTTATTCTTGACTATAAATACAAAATTTTTCAATGAGAAATGTAACTTTGAATACTAAAAAAATTGGCTTAACATCTTATATGCGAATTTTTTATTTAAATTTTCTAAAGTTAGTGGCGAAATTATCCATAATTCTTATCACTTTCCTTATTTTATTTTAGAGTGTAGAGTATAAACTTATCATTTGATATTGGTAGTTCTGTCTTTTTTTTTTCATTTATTTATATTTTAGAATTGATCAATCTGAACTATCTTTAAAGCACATTATTATATCCTTACATTATAATTGAATGTATTAGTACACTCAAAATTTTTTTTATATTTTTTCAACAATAAAATATCTTTATATATAAAAGTAATCTAAAATATTCATAAATTTTTATGTACTATTATATTTTCTAAAAAAAATTAATTTTTATTGAAAAATTTGAAGTATTATTACAGGATATCTAATTCTTTCACAGGATATCCGATTCCATCAGGCTCAAAGATCATGGGTTCAAGCGGCGAGACTCAGATAACCCCAACCCCCGTCTCCGACGAGGAAGCCAACTCTTCGCCATGCAGTTGGCCAGTGCTTCTGTACTCCCCATGGTTCTCTGGAGCTCGATCTCCTTGAGATTATTGCCAAGGCTGGCCCTAACGCTCACCTTTCCCCCTCCGACATTGCCTCTCAGCTTCCAACCACGAACCCAGACGCGCCGGTGATGCTGGACCGCATGTTGCGCCTCTTGGCTTGCTACAACATACTTAGCTGCGCTCTGCGCACCCTTCCCGACGGCAAGGTCGAGAGGCTTTACGGTCTCGCCCCTGTCGCCAAATTCTTGGTCAAGAACGAAGATGGTGTCTCTATTGCTGCCCTCAACCTCATGAATCAGGACAAAGTCTTCATGGAGAGCTGGTATTTCACTATTCCCTTACTTTCTTTTCTCTATTCTGTTTGTTCCTGGCCCCAATTTTCCGTTGTACTGTCTTGCTGCGCTCAGAAACTCGCTTGATCCTCTATAAGCGTATGCCTGTATGTATGAGAACGGAAACCCTGGATTTGGATCTCTAGCATAATGAAGAGATCCATGAAAGAAAGAGAGAGGTGGGCCTATGCAAATTCCGAAACTTCTGGGAATGAAATGAATGTTGTATTCGTGGCTTATTTCGATGCTACTTAATTAATTAAGCTTGTATCATATGTATTAGGAAAGATTGTTAGGACCGCTTTAGTAGTCTCGCAAGTTTCCACGGTATCCCCAATTAGCGGTAGGTATGATAATTATTAGATCATCATTAGTTTGCGGGGAGTAAAGTGTCGAGTTTATTTATAGAATTTCTGAGGAATGTTTTGAAATTGAATTTAGGTTTTTAATATAAGTACCAGTTCATGCACGTTACCTTAGACCATAGGTAACCTAGTCAAGACAGGAGTTCACCCTCTCTCAACGTTTTGAATATTATGTAATCCCTAGCTTGACTATTTATCATCTTGAAACTGTCATATGCAGACCCACCCCCTCTGTTTTTTTTTTTTTTCCCAAATGAGAGACGCAAAATTCAACTGAGTATGAAAAAGCTTAAACTGTAGGCCCCACCAGAAGTGTTGATTATATTGAGTTTTCTTGAGGCAAAGATGGACACCACATACATATTGGACAAATGTGTAACAATTAATTATTTAATGTGACTTGGGGCCGCCCACTAGCAGAAGTCACTGTTCTACCTACTGCCCAGGATAAATACCGTTCTTCGTTTTCGTTTTCTGATATGAGCTCTATGACAATTCGCTGAATCGTCTACCATCTTTTTCCAGACTATTCTATTTCTCATTCTTGTCACGTGACAAGATTAGTTGACCAAACTTGGACTGTATAGCTATGAGGGCTATGGTATATGTTGAAAGTGAGCCATGTACCGCAGTCTTCTGATTGCTTAGCTTAATTAGCTTGATCTGTGATTTTAAACAATTTTTATGGGACAAGAGAAAAAAAGAAAGAAAAAGATTGTGACAAACTGAGAAGATTGAGAACTTATTCTGGCTTTCTTTGATGAAGACATACTTGTGTTAAGAACAAGACTTATCTGGAGTTTTTTAGATGTTTTTGCATCAGCTTCTTTAATAAAATTATAACACATGGATAATTTCTTGTAACCCAGCTCTGAATTATTGACTTCTTTAAAAGTCCATCCGCATGTTATGATTTTATTGAGGAACCTACTAGCAAACATTTAAAAACCACAATTTTCCTAAATTAAATTCATTTGGTAAAAGTTTAAATAAAGGGTTTACAAGATTTTATTATTGTAGATACCACTTGAAAGATGCGGTTCTTGAAGGTGGCATTCCATTCAACAAGGCATATGGGATGACTGCTTTTGAGTACCATGGGACAGATCCAAGATTCAAAAAGGTTTTCAACAAGGGGATGTCTGATCACTCTATCATCACAATGAAGAAGCCTCTGGAGAGCTATACAGGCTTTGAGGGTCTTAAATCTGTGGTTGTTGTTGGTGGTGGGACTGGAGCTGTAGTTAACATGATTGTCTCCAAGTACCCCACCATAAAGGGCATTAACTTTGACTTGCCCCGTGCGATTGAAGATGCTCCATCTTATCCAGGTATCAATTTCACACCATATCGAGTTTAGTAGCCAGCCTTCTTCTTTTCCTTGCTGATACACCTATGGACCCTATTGCATTTTCCTCTTGGGTGCGCTTTGATTGTTCATATATATGATCGTACAAGAATGAAATGGGTGTTTGTGCAGGTGTGGAGCATGTTGGTGGAGACATGTTTGTCAGTGTTCCAAAAGCTGATGCCGTTTTCATGAAGGTGAGTTCGCTTCAATTAACTCTTCACTGTCTCACCGACTCAGATATCCAAATAAAATATGAATGAGTGAAATATTATTTTGGTCTTTTATTTATTAATTAATTTTTAATATAGTTCTTTATTGATTTATATTTTTAATTTAGTCTTTTACTAATATGAAAATTAATACCTTTAATTTTTTAGTCTTAACTAAATAAGAAAACTAAATTGAGAATGAAAATAAGTAGAGAACTTGAGACTGATAAGTGAAATGAAAATATAAACTAATAAGGGACAAAAATGATGTTTTACTCAAATAAGAAGTCAAGAAAATGAAAACGAAAACTTCGGAGCATAGAACCTGTAAGTTGTTGGACCTAAATCATTTTTGTTGGGGCCTCACACAATCACCTCTCCAAATAATTTAAGTCATCCTTTTTTGTTGGGGGGGTTTTCTTGATGGCTCAGAAACATTGGGTTCATTTGTAGGCCTTCTAGACCTTTGTTTTAAAAAATCAGAGTGGCAATTCGGCTAACTTGTAAGCGAATTTTGAAAGGGAGTTTCTGAAGAAAGAAGAATTTGGGAATTTGTAGTCAAGAGTTTATAAAATGAGACTAGGAGGAGGCATCTGTAATGTTGAATTACCTAATCCTAAATCATTTTCCGCTTGTTCATGATAATTAATACATTAATAACATTCATATTTTATCTATATCAGCGGATATGCCATGACTGGAGTGACGAGCACTGCTTGAAGTTTCTTAAGAACTGCTATAATGCACTTCCAGACCATGGGAAGGTAATTGTAGCTGAATGCAATCTTCCAGTGGCCCCAGACTCTAGCTTGGCCACAAAGGGTGTGATTCAAATTGATGTCATCATGCTGGCTCATAACCCTGCTGGAAAAGAGAGAGCAGAGAAAGAGTTCGAGGCCTTGGCTAAGGGAGCAGGATTCCAAGGTTTCCGAGTTCTTTGCTCTGCTTTCAACACTTGCGTCATGGAAATCCTTAAGAAGCTTTAAGTTCTTTGACATGGATATCCATATATATCACCTGCATTTGGGGTTTTGAGATTGTGATTCTGGTGCCATTTACAAAAGGTTTCTCGGGAATTCTAGTCATCTCTTATATAGGAAAAGAATGATGGAAAGGGAAATTGTAATCTGCCTGTATAAAATAAACGAGTCTACTATTATGGTTTAAGAATTCGTTTTCTTCAATGCCAACTCTATTTCTCCGATTAACAAGTATCTGCCAGTAAAGACTTAACAAGCTTATGATCAATCTCCTGTGTGTTGAGAGTAATTTCATCTTCCTTTAAGTAAACAAATTAATGACAAGTAAATTGCATGAACATAGGCAGCTACATTTGTATCATACTAATATAACAACGATCTTGGGAACATACGTCCCAGATCTATGAAATTAGTTTTAAAGGTCCAAGCCTACATAATTTCTTTTCCTCAAAGCTTCATTCAGACCAAGAACCAAACAAGAAATGTACGAGCACGAGAAAAAAAAAAAAAATAGTACTGCAACAGGACATGTGAGTAATAGGAATAATATTCACTATCTCCAAGCACACATTAAAGGTTAATCGTTTTTTTAAAGTTCTAAACAGCTTATTTTGTTTGTGTAAGTCACTGCTCCAAAACTTTTTGTAGTGTTTAGCACATGTAAAGCTTCTATACATGGCTCTGGGCCCATTTTGTTAAGCACAAATATGATATTTTTTTTTAATAAGTAAGACATTATTTTGACATTATCATGGAGGGACAATAATAATAATTTTATAATAAATAAGTGATTAAAATAATATATTATTTAAAAAGATTAATAATATTATTATCCTATTATATAATACATTTAATATTAAAATTCGACCTAGTATGAAGGGTTCCTAATCTAAATGTAATACATCTTTATTCTTAATTCTAAATAATAAATATTATTTTAGTCTCTAACTAATCATTTGAGTATTAATTTAATTTCTCATTTATTAGTCTTGTCTCAATTTGGCCCTTTAATAATTTTCAGTCTTAATTTGATTTCTACTAATATAAAGAAAAATATATTTAGTTCATTTTTCTCAACTAAATGTGGACTAAATATGCTAATATATATATTAGTGCTGAACCAAACCAAAATTAAAAATTAATAAAATTGAGACTAAACTCAGGGACAAAAGTAATATTCTACTCCAATTCAAAAAGTTAATGTTTTGAGTCTCCAGAATTTAGTGGTTGCAAAGCTCTAGTCTTTAGCTTGGAGGATTAAGTTCGACAAAAATGACGAAGTTGAACTCAATTTTTTAATTTTAGCCAATAGTCATGTTTCTTATTCACATACATTTTTTTGAAAAAAAAAATTAATATTCTTGAATCAAATCAAGACTCACTGACGATTAATAGTAAAGGAAGATTAGAAAAGTGTGTCGGTGAATAAATGGACAGACAATCCAATCTAATTAATCATTCTTTTGTTTAATTTATTAACATGCGATTTTTTGAGTGGATCCTAGATATTATAATTATACTTTGCCGTGAAGAACATGACTGCTACATGATAAAGAATAAATACACTTGTAATATTCTAAAAGAAGTTTAAATACATACGTCATTCTCCTCATAAGTCATTTAATTTAGTTGTAATTATAAAATTGACTGCATAGTATAGAGTAAGACATGTGTCGTGTTATATTAAGTTAACAGTATAATAGTATGTAGTTATTGAAAAAATAAATAAAATAGATTAACAAAATTTTAAACTAATATTTATATGTGAGTTATTAAAAATTAAAAAGCAAATGAATACATTGACAAATTTAAAAAAAATTTGGGTTCACAAATAATATTTAAAAATAATAGGATTAAAATATAAATATAACACATTAATTTATGTTATTATATATTATTATAAAATTATTATAATATTACACGTTATTGTTATATGTATTTTTTTTATTGTATCATATAATAATTATATCAGTACAACTAATTTTATAATTATACTAAAAAATATACTTTTAATTTATCTTTAGATAACTTTTTAAAAAAAGATTCATAACATTAGTAACATGAAAAATCATGTGTGTATAGAAAAAATATTAATTAATTTTGACGCATTTAAGTGATAACTAATTTAATAAACCAATTTCATAAAAATCATTTCAAAAGAATAAGAGTAATAATTATTAAAAAAATAATTTTATTAAAATTAATACATTAAATTATCACGTAAATTTATTACCATCAGTTAATATTGTTTCCCGTGTGTACATGCGTGGAGAGAGAGAGAGAGAGGGGGAGGAGGAGAAAGAGAGAGAAGTCACTTGAAAGAGGAAGGATTGGATCGCCATTCAGGGATATAATTGTCCAGAGGATGGCAGTGGAGTCTGAGGTAGTCTCTCCAGTTATGAACCTTCTCCTTGTTCACGTTAAAACTTGTACAGTCTCATTGTCTTCGATGGATCATCTGAGTACAACCTGAAGAACTCATGCGACTTCTGACATTCTCTTCACTGCTTCCAAAGGCACCCCGTGATTAATCACCTGCAAGTGCAGTAAGTTCAATCATGATTATACTCACAACACCTTGATTTAACACCCATCAAGATTTGATCCACTCTTCAAGAAACTCTTTTCAAAAGAGACAAAAGGTTCTCAGATTCTTCACTAAAAACATAACAATGCATATATATCAAGTTCTTCAACAGATTATAATGATATTAGGAAGTGGGAGAGACCTGGAAAAAGCCGTAGGACTTTCAGGCTTGACCAATTTGATAAACAATCAGAGGTCTGTCTGGAGAAGACAAGTCGATGACAGGAACGTCGTGGCATGCAGAAACTTCCAAAAGACGAGGACGGTCAGATTCTGGTCGGACATAACTATGGGGCAAGGCGGAGTGAGGGATTCCAGAGGATAGGACCTTGGTTTCCATTTATTATAGGAAAGATAGCTTGGCTGAAAGTCTTAAAAGCTTCAGACCATCCTTTGTTTAGGGCTTGGGAGGGAGAAGAAGTGAGCTGCTTCCAGGAAGAAGAAGATGATGAGCGAAGAGGATGATTAGCAATGTATTTATATACATAAATTAACTAACATGGTGGGCTAGGTTTTTTTTCTTTTTTTCTTTAACTTTTACATAAATTTATCATGGACAGAGTTATAAACATGTAAGAACTTGCTACATCACACGTATAATGAAAAAATCATACAGTTTTCCTCTCAAACGAAAAAAAAAATGTAATTTTTTGGGGCCAAATAAAAAATTGTAGTTCAGGCTATATTGATTATAATGTTTTCAAATTTATAAAATTATTATTTTACAAAATATATTAAATTTTAAAAATAAATAATTATTAATATTTAAATTCATAAAAATTAATCAATAAAAATATAATAATTAGAAATATCTAATTTAAAGAAATTATGCATATTAAATATATATTTCATCAACAAAACTACTTTTATAATGGTAATAAATTAAGTTTATAAATTTTCGTGCAAAACAAATAACGTTAATAATTTTTTTAAAAAAAATTACCTTTCTGATGAAATGTTGTTATAATGAAATTTATATAATTTTATAAGATATTTTGGTAAAAATAAATCTGGCTATAAGATTTCTTTTTTTCTAACTTTTTACTAATAAAAATTACATGTCTTATTCCTGGAATAAGACATGTAATTTTTATTAGTAAAAAGTTAGTGAGAGGCTCGCTTATTGAAGACGGTGCAGTGGGCCCTAAGCGATCCACATATAATATAATATCGCTTATTGAAAATTTTGGTACTACACATACGGACACAAATAACTCATGGTCCAAAATTATTGATTAAAACTTTACATTGTATTTTATAAAAGGCAAAATGCTATGGAAAGCCTTATTTCTAACTTTGAGGTTGAGTGTATCATTGATTGTTTTGTCCATTTATGTATTAATTTTAATATTATATGTGGATCGATATATTTTAAAGTAATCTAATGGCATAAAAAATATTAAGCCTCGTATAAGAGAGTTGTGCTTTCAACAAAATTTAGTATATATGGATTGAGGATGAGTTAATATGATTTAAGTCAATTTGAATATAAAATTAATTTTGGTCAAATGTAATTTTATATCATGATGATTTATATTCAAAAATTTATGTTTGAATATTGATTTTTATCATCCATATAGTTCATTAATACAAAAATAATATTTTTTTTATTTCTGTGTAAATAAGATAATATAGAACCTCAATGTTATGAAGAACTTGAAACTCCTAGAATACACATTATGACAAAAATATAAAATGGAATGAACCCCTAAATGACAAATTCTAATAGAAACACAAATAATAGGTTGATTAGAAATAAGAATAAATTCATCTCAAGAGATCACCTTGCTATGATTTGATTCTTATTGTAATAGAAGAAGACAAATTATCCTCCCATTTAGAACTCTGGCCAAGCCAATAAGAAAACTAAAAAGTTTCTTTAATAGAATGAAATTTGATGTCTTAGAAGGTTGAGGCTCAAGTCTGTTTATAAGGTTCAGACCCCTAAAGAAACCCTAATTCGAAATGTTTCCTTGGACCCTTAATAAGTTGGGTCAAATAATGCCAAAAATAACTTCTGATATTAAAAAAGAAGCCTAATATATAACCATAGATATCCTAAGTCTAAATTAGTTACAATGAAGTCCGAAACACTCATTTCAGTAGCAACATTTATAGATGATATAACCCAAACAAATTAGGCCTTCATTTGGGTTGGACATGAATTAAATGAATGACTTGGGTTTCCTTTTCCAAGCCCAAGCCATGACTTTCTTTTGCATTCTCTAAGAATTTTGCCACATAAATTTGCAACGACTCCTTAAACTTCTTGATTTTCAGTCTTGTAATTAGACCCGAAGCAAAATTTAGATAATTATTCAAGCCATCACGCGTCTTGTCATCTGTTCTTACATCATTCCCTCATTCTCAAAAAGATTCATCCTCAAATTTGAATCAAAATCAAATGGAGAAAGATTAAAAACATTGAAAGTGACACTTACATTGTACTCACTTGGAAATCTATTTTGTATGTATTGTTATTGATCCTTCCTAGCACTTGAAATGGTTTATCACCCCATGCATTAAGTTTTAATTTTCTTTGTTGTGGAAACCTGTCCTTTCACAAATGCACCTAAACCTAATATTCTGATGAAAGATAACTTACTTTCGACCCTTATTAGCTATTTAAGCATACATGCGATTCTTCTTTTCAATCTGCTCACGTACTTTCTCGTGCATTGCTTTAATTATTTTAGCATTCTTTTTTCCATCTAAGTTAGCAATTTCACTTGATGACAAATGCATCAAATCTAATACAGTTAATAGATTAAAACCATACATAATTTCAAACGGTGAAAAACTTTTGGAAGAATGTACAATTTGATTATATGCGAACTTAATAAATGGCGAGTAATCTTCCCAAGTTTTTAAATTTTTTCCTACAATAGCACACAACATGATTCCTAATGTCCTATTCACCACTTTAGTTTGCCCATCAGTCAGTGGGTAACATGTAGTTAAGAATAAAAGCTTAGTACCTAACCTTTCCCACAAAACTTTCCAAAAATGATTATGGAACTTAGCATCCTTATCTAAAACTATGGTTCTTGGCACACTGTGAAGTTTAACCACTTCCCTGAAGAAAAGATTGGCAGTGTTTGTTACATTATCTATTTTATGGCAAGCAATAAAATGAGTCATTTTACTAAATCTATCAACTATAACAAATATGTTATCTCTACCCTTTTTAGTCCAAGGTAGCCCCAAAACGAAATCTATTGATATATCAGTCCAAGTTCAGTAGGAACAAGCAAATATGTAGTTTAAATTTAGCTTATTTGCATGTGATACACTTAGCAGAAATCCTTTCGATATCTTTTCTCATATTTGGCCAATACAAATGTTCAATAAGCATATTTAAAGGTTTTTTATACTCCAAACTGTCCCATTAGCCCACCATCATGTGATTTCCTCACAAGCAATTCTATAATAAAACATGTAGGAATGTATAGTTATTTATTTTTAAATAGAATTCCCTCATGCCTATTGAACTTGTTAAATGCAACATGTTCGCAAGGTTGATACACATAACCAAAATTAGAATCATTGCAATACAATTCTTTCAAATGGTCAAATCCAAGTAGTTTTGAGCTAAACATAGAAATCAAAGCATACCTTCTTAAAAGTATATTAGCTACAACATTGTCTCTCCCTTGTTTGTATTTGATCACATAAGGAAATATTTCCAGATATTTTACTCATTTTGCATGTTTTTTGCCCATTTTTCCTTGCCCCTTTAAGTATTTTAGTGATTGGTGATCACTATGGATTACAAAATCCTTAGGCAGCAAGTAATGTTCTCACACTCCAATAGCCCTCACTAAGGCATAGAACTTTTTGACATAAGTGGAGTAATTTAGAGTTGGTTCACTCAACTTTTCATTTGAATATGCTATACGTTAGTTTTCCTTCATCAAAACAGCCCTTATACCAATCTTAGAAGTATCACATTCAATCTCAAAAGTTTTAGAAAAATCAGGTAGATGCAAAACAAGTGTATAACATAAGTTTTTTTTCAAAGTGTTAAATGCATCTTCTTGTTTCTTTTTCCATTTAAATTTAACACTTTTTTTAATAATTTTATTTAGTGGGACAGTGATAACCCTCTTCATCACTATAAAAATGCTCCAATCCAATCCTTTAGTACTGTTATGCTTTACTCTCTCTCTCTCTCTCTTGTTTAAATTTTTTTTAAAAAATATTGTGGGTTAGCATTAATTTAGTATTAGTACAATTTACTAAGTTAATCAATTAATTACACAAACAATTCTGTTATAAATCAAGAATGAATTATGTCTGAATTAATTATGGGTAATTAGTGATAGGTTTGATTACTTACAAATCTATTGGGTAAATGCCCCAACCTGCAACCTAAAGTTTGATAGTAATTATCCTGTCACATTATTAACCCAAAGATAAGAGGAGGATTTTATAAATCAATTTATAAATTATAATATCTAATTATAAATCTAAGTAGTCAAAAAAGATGAGAGTTATCTTTTAAATCAAAACACATATTTTTATTTATTTAAAATCACCATATATTCTAAATATACTTTAACTTCCAATTATGAGGATTCACGATAAATTTTTTTTAGCTGTTTGAAGTCCTCTCGAGCTGTTATCTCTACTCACACTATTCTTATTATAATATTATGGCTACCTTGACAAATATTATTCTTATTATAATAGTATTATGATTCATCTTTGTTAATAATATCTCCCATTGGTGTTGGGAATTTTTATCAACATATATATATATATATATATATCTCTCTCTCTCTCTCTGTTATGAGTGAAGGAGCGAAGCTTAGAGCACTCGCTGAAAATCCCAAAATGAAATTCATTACTATTCATAAAAGAGAATATTTGTTACGCCAGATTAATCATTTGGACAACCCAAGATCAACAAACCCTATTTGGTTAAATCAACTAACACATGCATTTGGCAATAATTTATTCTTGGGCTTGTTTTGATATTGACAATTCAAATAGATTTAATGTTGTATCTCATTTATTATACTTAATTAATTTAAAGTAATTGTCTTTACAATCGAATTTTTTATATACTCTAACAAACTTTTGAACTAATCTCTAATAACATAGATCACTTTTTTATTTTTATTTGACTTTTTAAAAATTTTTCATCTTAAAAATTTTAGTAATAACTCTAATAAATTAGTTTTAGAAATTAATTAATTAATTTTTTAACTGATCCTTCGCCAAATTACCAGGTGTAACAAAATTGAAAGACGTGTTGGCTGGTATTGCTGCACAATAATTGAAAGATTGGTTACTATTGATGAAAGAGAATATTTATTGCTTTAGATTATTCATTTGGAATTTGGACGACACAATATCAACAAACCCTATTTGGATTAATCAACTAACACAAACATTTGGCAACAATGTATCCTTATGCTCTTTGGTTCTTATTCTTTTTCTTTTTAAAATGATGGCAAGAGAATAGCAGTTTGGACCGCTGCCTAAGTTTTGAATAAATTAATGTTCCACCAAACTTTGATTTTAAGGAGGCTCATATTTATGCTAATTTAACTGAATTAAAAAACAAAAGCACATTGAGTAATGAACGTCAGCTTTGGTTCTTTATCCTAGTTCTTGGACACCACTTCACCTTAATAATAAGTTATATGCAAATTCTCCTAAAGACAACTACATTGAAACTCGACGATGACATATCATTGAAAATATTATTGGCAATAATTTAACACGATACTGCATGATAAATCTTGTGATCAATGAATAATATAGTACAGCAAAACATTAAAAAAAAAAAAAAAAAGCTTGAAGCAAATGTGGTTATGGTCGCTACAAGTGGCGCACAAATTAGTGAAACAAGAAAAAGCCAAAGTTGGTGGGAGTTGGTGAATGATGTAATGTTTTCGGGGTGAGATTTCTTGGGCTATATTTAAGCACAAATAGTTTTTCAGAAAAATATATTTTTTATTTTTTATTTATTATAAAATTATTATTTTAATTTTTTTTATTTAAATATTTAAAATAATCTTTCACTCATTATAAAATATAAATTTTTATTTTTTAAAATGTTATCAAATTTTAAAAATAAATTTAATTTTTTTTAAAAAATAATAAATTAAATGTGATATTTTTTAATAAATAAAAATTAATTTAAATATTTTAAAAAATAAAATATCAAAATAATAGTACCGTAATAAATCGGAGATCTAATTGATATTTCACCTTTTGTTTTGGTTAAAGAAAGGTGGGGTCATTCTTGGGAATTTGCACACTGCATAATTTCTTATGCTCATTAATTGATGCTTCTATCATTCTTCAAGATATTAGGTAAGATGTTATCGTCTTTGATTTCTCAATTCTGCCAATAAATAATATAAAAAATCCACGGGAAAGCAAAAATACTTTTGAAAAAAATTTCATTTAAATTTTTAGAAGTACTGTTTTTGAGTTATTTAAATAATAAGTCTTGCTTTGGTATAAATTAAATGGCAATAGCTTCTTCGCTTTGGTTTCTTATACATAAAAGTTGAAGTCAAAAACATGATTACTATTGAACATGACAATTTATAAAATACATAGTAATATATTAAAAGGCAAGTTTAGAACCTTTTTTTTTTTTTTTTTATGAGTATACAAGTGGCTTTTTTGTTATTTAAAAGTGAAATGTTTGTTTGTTTTGTAAAGTCTTTGGATTGACTTGTAATTCTCGACCATCTAAGGGTGCCCGTACTTTTTGAACAAAAAAAACAAAAGGGTATGTAGTGTGTGTGTATATATATATATATACACTATTATACGAGAAATTTTATATATTAATTAATTTAAGTATTAATAATTTAAAAACACGTGAGTTTTGAATTATAGTAATAGTTGCTTAAGATATTTTATGTTTTGTTATAATTTTATGTAAATAGGTTTCATAAATTTGAGTCTTAACTAAAAATATTTCAAATAAATGTCATCAATTCAATATTTAAGAATGTAATTTAAAAAAAAAAAAGCAAAGCTTAGACTTTATATAAATGAAAAAGTAAAATTTATGACACCATATTCACATCTTATTCATCAATTCATGCATTTTGATCGTCCAAATGAATTTGATAGAATTTAGTTTATTAAATGAAAATTTAACACTTTAGGCTGTAATAAATTATTATAAACTTTTAAAAATCTTTTTAATATTTATTAAAATCTAAATTTTTAAATATAAATTTAATAATTCAAATTCTCAAATATAAATAATTCATATCGCCATCAATGTCCACAATTAACCTTGCTAATGAAGCTCTTGTCATGATATGAACATTGTCATCAATCTTGATTCTTTACAAGTATTAGGAAATATATAAATTTAATGATTAATATTAAAAAAATGCACCACCTGATAGTTTAGATTAAAGTTGTGACTATATGCCATCCAAAATTTTTGATCTAGAAATGAAGAAATACATCATCTAACGACCATCAATTTTCTTTAAAGAATTGTGGAAATTCACTCTAATCGAGAAGGGCAACAAATTTGGAGCAACCAATTATCATGGGATTTTGAGCAAGATATAACAAAAGAAAATTTTAAGTAAAATTATGAAAAGATATCAAAATGCTTAAAGATAATTTAATGAAAAAAGTTTGCCTGCGATCCCTAGGCTGTACATATAAGTGATTCGAATCACTTATATATATGAAAAATATTAAAATAATCTATATATATATATATATAGAATATGATTATTGTTAAAATATTTTTTTCCTATCATAATAGAAAAAAAATATGATAGTGAAATAGTGAAGAAATTGTAATATATTAAAATTGTATAACTCATTAAAATTAACATAAAATAATTGCACATTACCATAAACATAAAGAACTAAAAAAATTACAAATTTTAAAGTATTAATTATTATAAATCAATAATATTTAAAAAAATACTGTGCTTGCAACTCGAAGATATTTTTAAATCTTTAAATTGTAGGATACTAAAATATAATGGCTAAAAATTGATTCAACAATATTTTATATACTATGTATAAATTAATTAATAAGTTTAATCAAATACATTAACACTTTTTCGTATTTTAAATTTGCATATAGCCCATTGATTAAGATATTTTTAAAAACAGATATATTGTGCTTGTAGCTCTAAGATATTTTGAAAACAAATATTCAAGTGTTTAAAGACAATATTTAAAAATTTAAATTTAAATAGTAAAATAAATATTAATAAAATGAAAAGACTAATAAAATTATGTTTTTAATTAAATAACATTATATAAATATAATTTAATAATGTTATATATATTAGTTAATTATATATTAATGTAAACTATCAAAATTATAATGTAACTCATCAATATTTACACAAAACAATTGCACACTAGATGAATTATTATAAATGCTTAAAGAACTACAAATTTATATATTTAAAAGCATGATTATTATAATCCAATGAAAGAAACATGTCCATAACCGTCAATAATCCCTTTCACAAATAAAAATTTCTAAATAAAATAGCTCTTACATAAATTTTCAAATTAATTTTTTTATCCCACATATTATTATTATTATTATTATTATTAAAAATAAATATACATAATTTACTTAAAAATTTAATTTGTACTCACTTTTTTATTTTTTTATTCAATCATCAAAATTAAAAAATAAATGAAATTTAAAAATTTTGCAATATCAATTATTTAAGTGAAGTGTAAGCTTGAAACATATATTCAAACATTTAAACTTAATATATAAAATAAAGTTTAAAATAATAAAATAAATATTAATAAAATTAAAAATTAATATAATTATATTTTTATTTAATTAAATAACATTATACATATTAATTGTGTGCACTCATAATAAAAAAAATTTAAGTGATTTGTTTTGGAGATCGAATAGCTAAAAAATTATATATATATATATATATATATATATAAAGAATAATACTATAATTTTAAGCACATGAATATAATACTTCCAGAAGAGTATTTTGACAAAAAAAAAAATTTATGACGTCATGTTTAGCTCAAAGAGCCTAATTATCAGCCACATTATTTGGTAAGATTAATGAAGTGAATTCCAAGAAATGAGTGACTACTCTTGTTGTTTAAGATTAAAGTAACACCATATTATAAATTTTCCTTCTCACGCATACAGCTAGATATTTTGTTCCTTTTTCTCTTTCAAAATAATAATTTTCCTCACCTCTTCTTTTTTATCCTAATTTGAAATTGTCATCCTCATACCTAATGCGAGGTTCACTGGGTGGGAGACAAAATGTTGACTATTTGACGTAACAACTAAAAAGTCCAAGGGTGGAATAGAAAAATGAAAAATTTATTTGAGGATAGATAATAAATTTAATATAATTTTATAAATATTTTTAGTTTTTACATTATTTTACAAAAGTTAAAATTTAATTTAATTTACTCTGAAGAACTTTATTTTAATATATTGAAATTTAATATTTAAATACAAAATAAAAGAATTTCAAACTAAAATTTTCTAAAATAAATAGAATTGATATTTAATTTTTTCATTCAATAAAAAAATGTCTTGAAGAGTTTTCAGTTTCAATGCTTGCAAGGTGGAAAAATTGAATATACGTTAACTCATGTTTTAACTAGTCACAATATTGTTAAGTGAGTCTAAAATTTATGCTATATTTGAATGAATGGTAAGAGATGAATGACATGGAGTAGAGTGGATAATTTGATATGTTATTATGTTTAAAAATCATTTTAAGGTGGAATGACATAATAAAAAAGGGATTCTAAAACTCATTCTTACTATTCAAAACATCCTATTTTTTTTGTTCCTTCAAATTATGAGTTAAGGATAAAATAAAATAATCAGGTAGTGTTATTATAATAATACTTTCTTTGTTGAATCTTTTACCATAATAATATTTTATTTATAAAAATAATATATAAATTCTTCTATTTAATTAATGACATTTTTCACTCCTTTTATTGAACTTTCAATAAAAGGCTCTAATCTTTACCACTCCAATATCTTTCATTAACAGCCATCGCACTCCAACCTTAGCGAAAGTTCTAGGCCGAATGAGTAATAATATGGGTGCTCAACTAGAAAATAGTCTATAGATATGGCTGATATTTTTGTTAATGCCAGTAATTTCCTTTTGGTATAAAATTCAACGTCAGGGACGTATCGTCGGGGGAACCTTCTTGGCTACGTGTGGTTGGTGTGGGGGCATCAAAGGAAAGACCTTTGAGCTAAAGCACAGAATTCCCATGTCTGTATATATAGAGCCCACTAACAACCCACAAATGTCACTCCAAATCAAAACCCACTCTTCTCATCTTCTTCGTCTTTTTCAAAACCCACTGACAAAAAGACCAGCCAATCAGGCTCAAAGATCATGGGTTCAACCGGCGAGACTCAGATAACCCCAACCCACGTCTCCGACGAGGAAGCCAACCTCTTCGCCATGCAGTTGGCCAGTGCTTCTGTACTCCCCATGATTCTCAAATCAGCTCTGGAGCTCGATCTCCTTGAGATTATTGCCAAGGCTGGCCCGATCGCTCACCTTTCCCCCTCTGACATTGCCTCTCAGCTTCCGACCGCGAACCCAGACGCGCCGGTGATGCTGGACCGCATGTTGCGCCTCTTGGCTTGCTACAACATACTTACCTGCGCTCTGCGTACCCTTCCCGACGGCAAGGTCGAGAGGCTCTACGGTCTCGCCCCTGTCGCTAAATACTTGGTCAAGAACGAAGATGGCGTCTCTATTGCTGCTCTCAACCTCATGAATCAGGACAAAGTCCTCATGGAGAGCTGGTATTTCACTATTCCCTTTCTTTCTTTTTTCTTTTCTGTTTGTTCCTGGCCCCAATTTTCCGTTGTACTGTCTTGCTGCGCTCTGAAATTCGCTTGATCCTCTACAAGAGTATGCCTGTATGTATGAAAACGGAAACCCTGGATTTGGATCTCTAGCATAATGAAGAGATCCAAGAAAGAAAGAGAGAGGTGGGCCTACTCAAATTCCGAAAATTCTGGGAATGAAATGAATGTTGTATTCGTGGCTTATCTCAATGCTACTTAATTAATTAAGCTTGTATCATATGTATTAGGAAAGATTGTTAAGACCGCTTTAGTAGTCTTGCAAGTTTCCACGGTATCCCCAATTAGCGGTAGGTATGATAATTACTGATCATCATTGGATTCTGCATCTTCATTCATCCAACCTACAATAATTTCACTTTTAAATTATTAGTTTGCGGAGTAAAGTGTCCAGTTAATTTATAAAATTTCTGAGGAATGTTTTGAAATTGAATTCAGGTTTTTAATATAATTACCAGTTCGTGCACGTTACCTTAGATTATAGGTAAGCTAGTCAAGACAGTAGTAGTTCACCCTCTCCTAACGTTTTGAATATTATTTAATAGCTAGCTTGACTATTTATCATCTTGAAACTGTCATATGCAGCTCCACCCTCTCTGTTTTTTTTTTTTTTTTCCAAATGAGAGACACAAAATTCAACGGAGTATGAAAAAGCTTAAACTGTAGGCCCCACCAGAAGCGTTGATTGTATTGAGTTTGCTTGAAGCAGAGATGGACACCACATACGTATTGGATAAATGTGTAACAATTAATTATTTAATGTGACTCGGGACCGCCCACTTGCAGAGGTCACTGTTCTACCTACCACCCATGATTAATACAAATCTTCTTTTACGTTTTCTGATATGAGCTCTATGACAATTCGCTGAATCGTCTACCTTCTTTTTCGAGACTATTCTGTTTCTCATTCGAGTTACATGATAAACGCAATCTTCTGATTACTTAGCTTAATTAGCTTGATCTGTGATTTTGACCAATTTTTATGGGACTGGAGAAAAAAAGAAAGAAAAAGATAGTGACAGACTGAGAAGATTGAGAACTTATTCTGGCTTTCTTTGATGAAGACATACTTGTGTTAAGAACAAGACTTATCTAGAGTTTTTTAGATGTTTTTGCATCGGCTTCTTTAATAAAATTATAACATATGGATAATTTGTTATAACCCAGCTCTGAATTATTGACTTCTTTAGAAGTCCATCCGCATGTTATGATTTTATTGAGGAACCTACTAGCAAACATTTAAAAACCACAATTTTCCTAAATTAAATTCATTTGGTACAAGTTTAAATAAAGGGTTGACAAGATTTTACTATCGTAGGTACCACTTGAAAGATGCAGTTCTTGAAGGTGGCATTCCATTCAACAAGGCATATGGGATGACTGCTTTTGAGTACCATGGGACAGATCCGAGATTCAACAAGGTTTTCAACAAGGGGATGTCTGATCACTCTACCATCACAATGAAGAAGCTTCTGGAGACCTATACAGGCTTTGAGGGTCTTAAATCTGTGGTTGATGTTGGTGGTGGGACTGGAGCTGTAGTTAACATGATTGTCTCCAAGTATCCCACCATAAAGGGCATTAACTTTGACTTGCCCCATGTGATTGAAGATGCTCCATCTTATCCAGGTATCAATTTCACACCATATCGAGTTTAGTAGCCAGCCTTCTTTTTTTCCTTACTGATACACCTATGGACCCTATTGCATTTTCCTCTTGGGTGCGCTTTGATTGTTCATATATATGATCGTACAAGAATGAAATGGGTGTTTGTGCAGGTGTGGAGCATGTTGGTGGAGACATGTTTGTCAGTGTTCCAAAAGCTGATGCCGTTTTCATGAAGGTGAGTTCGCTTCAATTAACTCTTCACTGTCTCACCGACTCAGATATCCAACTGAAATATGAACGACTAAAATATTATTTTAGACTTTTACTTATTAATTAATTTTGATATAGTTCTTTATTGATTTATATTTTTAATTTAGTTGCTCTTTAATATAAAAATTAATACATTTAACTTTTCAATCTTAATTAAACCAAAATAATTAAATTGAGAATAAAAATAAGTAAAGGACTTTATTAAAAATAAATTAATAAGTGCAAAATCAAAATAAAAATAAATATTAATAAAAGACTTAATTGATGTTTTACTCAAATATCAAGTCAAGAAAATGAAAATGAAAACTTCGGAGCATAGAACCCGTAAGTTGTTGGACCTAAATAATTTTTGTGCGGGCCTCAGAAATCATCTCTCCAAATAATTCAAGTCGTCCTTCTTGTCTTTTTGGGGACGGGGGGTTCTTGATGGCCCTGAAACATTGGGTTCATATGTAGGCCTTCTAGACCTTAGTTTTTTAAAATCAGAGTGGCAATTCGGCTAACTTGTAAGCGAATTTTGAAAGGGAGTTTCTGAAGAAAGAAGAATTTGAAAATTTGTAGTCCAAGAGTTTATAAAATCAGACTACGAGGAGGCATCTGTAGTGTTGAGTTACCAAATCCTAAATCATTTTCCGCTTGTTCATGATAATTAATACATTAATAACATTCAAATTATATCTATATCCAGTGGATATGCCATGATTGGAGTGACGAGCACTGCTTGAAGTTTCTGAAGAACTGCTATGATGCACTTCCAGGCCATGGGAAGGTGATTGTAGCTGAATGCATTCTTCCAGTGGCCCCCGACTCTAGCTTGGCTACAAAGGGTGTGGTTCATATTGATGTCATCATGCTGGCTCATAACCCTGGTGGAAAAGAGAGAACAGAGAAAGAGTTCGAGGCCTTGGCTAAGGGCGCAGGATTCCAAGGTTTCCGAGTTCTTTGCTCTGCTTTCAACACTTACGTCATGGAATTCCTTAAGAAGCTTTAAGTTCTTTGACATGGATATCCATATATATCACCTGCATTTGGGGTTTTGAGATTGTGATTCTGGTGCCATTTACAAAAGGTTTCTCGGGAATTCTACTCATCTCTTATATAGGAAAAGAATGATGGAAAGGGAAATTGTAATCTGCCTGTATAAAATAAACGAGTCTTCTATTGTGGTTTAAGAATTCGTTTTCGTCAATGCCAACTCTATTTCTCCGATTAACAAGTATCTGCCAGTTAAAACTTAACAAGCTTATGATCAATCTCCTTTGTGTTGAGGGTAATTTCATCTGCCTTTATGTAAACAAATTAATGATAAGTAAATTGCATGAACATAGGCAGCTATATTTTATTATACTAATATAACAACGAGCTTAGAAACATACTTCCCAGATCTATGAAATTAGTTTTAAGAAGTCCAAGCCTACATAATTTCTTTTCCTCAATGCTTCACTCAGACCATGAACCAAACAAGAAATGTACGAGCACAAGAAAAAAAAAAAAAAGTACTGCAACAGGACATGTGAGTAATAGGAGTAATATTTGCCATCTCCAAAGCACACATTAAAGGTTGCTCGTTCTTGAAAAGTTCTAAACAGCTTAGTTTTGTGTAAGTCTCTGCTCCAAAACTTTTTGTAGTACTCAGCATATGTAAAGCTCTTATATATGGCTCCAGGCCCATCTTCTGTGAGGGGTTTTGCGGGGTTGATCAAAGCTTCGTCGTGTGGACAGAGATATGAAGTCACAGAAAGCATGGGTTTCTCAGAGTTAATAACAGCATGGTGCCTCACTTTTGTAAATCCCATTACTCACAGCCTGCATCCACACAAATTGAGCATGTGACATGTTTGCCGAAGAGAATAAGTCAAATGTGTTACCTAAATTTGATTGTCAATGTTGATGACAAAAGCATTAGGGTAAGGATTAATGGCGACCCACTTTTCATCCTTGAGAACTTGAAGGCCAGAAACATAGAGGTCATGGAATATAATTGTGAGTGCATTAGAGTCGGTGTGACCTGGCAAGCCATAGGTGAGTTTTGGCTCCGGGCATGGAAGATGGTAGTTCACTACCATGTGCTGCCCTTGTTCTCCCAACACCTTCTTTATGTAGTCTTTTTCTAGGCCCAAGCTCTCTGCTATATATTTTTCTATTATGAACCCTAACTCCCTAATTTCTATATAGTATTTTCTCACTATTTCCCTATTCATGGGATTTCACATTTTACATCACAAGCCACATTATCTTTTGAAAAAGCTCTATACTAAGTATATGACTGACATAAGGAGGATATCGAAGAAATATAATTAAAATAAATTGAATACATGTATATTCAGAAGTGAGAGGTTAGGTCTTAATTTCCAATATGAGAGTTTTGAATTATATGAAATTGGATGAATTCTAGCATTTGAACATAATATTTTAACCACATTCACTGAAGAATATATATTTCAGTGACATGGATCCCTAAACTTTATTTTAGGCAAATTTAACGGTTGAAAAATAATACAATGACTTGTATTTAAAATTAAATTATTAAAATCAATGTCTTAAAATTTAAAATCGATAAAAACTAAACTTTTAGACTTGGTTGAAGATTTATTGACACATAAATTAATTTAGCATTAGCCTGGCATGATAGTTCACAAAAGTGTGCTGTAGATAAATGAGATTGGATATAAATTGAAGGCCTCAATCTACCATATATTTTTTAATATAAATTTAATAGAAATTAATATTTTCAAATAATACAATAGTATATAAAGATATATTAATATTTGAGATCTTTTATTTATATAGAATGATATTACATCAAAGAGACAAAAAGTAAATAGCTTGTAACATTTTAAAATTTATTTTTTAAATCTTATAATTTGACAAAACGTGTGAAGGAAAAAATAATAATCTACAAGATATAAAAATAGACTATAAACTAACAAATTTTTTTATTTAATAAAATATTATTCTGTATAAAATATATTTTTAAATATTTATATATTATCAAATTTTTTTAAAATTTAAATTAAAAATATACGGTAAATTTATAAAAGAATCTCTTGTAGCCTGTAAAAATCCAATATCCATTTATCTACCGGAGAGGATTGAGGGGAGGGGTCTAGGGTAGACCGTGTCTGTACTGTGACGTCAAAAGGCCAGAGGTAGTGATGTCAGCAGCAAATAAAAAAACCCAAAACTTACCGCAAAAGCAAAGGCCCATGACCTCACTTCTAGATCCAAGCCGTCCATTTAGGTAAAAATGTGACCCAAGTCACCCAACCATATCTTAAATGCTATTGAGGTCCCACTCCCCACTCCTACTGATATCCCCGCTCAATCATATTCATGGACCACTTCTTCTACAGTCAACTCAGCCCAATAAAAATGCTTGTTCCTCGTTGGAATGAAATATTTATTGACAATTTCATTTAATGAAAAAAGTATCCTCTTAGTACATAACTTATTATAATTTTTAAAATAATATTTTATTTATTAAAAATATTATACTTTATCGCTTACTTTTACTTCTCCTATTGTCTATACATAGTAGAGGGGTTAAATATAGTAATTTGTTTAAAAGTGAAAGATAAATATGATATTTTTTTAGTAGGTGAGAAATTATTTTGACATTATAATAAAGGAGAAACTATAATAATAATTTTAAAATAATTTTAAAATAAGTGAAAGAATAAAATAATATTTTATTTAAAAATATTAATATTATTATTATCCTATTATATAATACATTTAATATTAAAATTCGACCTAGTCTCAAGGATTCTTAATCTAAATTTAATATATCTTTATTCTCAATTTTAAATAATAAATATTATTTTAGTCTCTAACTTATCATTTGAGTATTAATTTGATCTCTTACTTATTAGTTTAGTATCAATTTGGTCTTTAGTAATTTTCACTCTTAATTTGATCCCTCACTAATATGAAAAAAAAATATATTTAGTTTATCATTCTCAACTAAATGTGGACCAAATATGTAATATATATATTAGTGATAAATTAAATTGAAATTAAAAATTAATAAAATTGAGACTAATGTGAGGGACAAAAATAATATTCTACTCCAATTCTGAAATAAAGTTAATGTTTTGAGTCTCAAGAATTTAGTGGTTGCAAAGCTCTAGTCTTTAGCTTGGAGGATTAGGTTCGACAAAAATGACGAAGTTGAACTCAAATTTTTAATTTTAGCCAATAGCCATGTTTCCTATTCACATACAAATTTTTTTTTTCAAAAAAATTTAATATTCTTGAATCAAATCAAAACTTACTGACGATTGGATTGTAAAGGGAGATTAGAAAAGTGTGTCGGAGAATAAATGGAGAGACAATCCAATCTAATCAATTATTGTTTTGTTTAATTTATTAACATACGAATTTTTAAGTGGATCCTAGATATTATAATTATACTTTGCCGTGAAGAACATGGCTGCTAGATGATAAAGAACAAATATTCTAAAAGAAGTTTATATACATACGTCATTCTTCTCATAAATCATTTAAGTTAGTTCTTACTTTTGCGTATAATTATAAAATTAATTAAATTAATGTAATTATTACATAATATACAAAAAATAAGACATGTTGTGTTATATCATATTACCGTATAACAATATAAAATAAATTTTTATATTTATATTTTAATCATAATATTTTTAAATTTTATTTACAAATCTATTTTAAAAAATTTTAATTTATTCATTTTATCTTTTATTTTTTTAATAACTCCACAAAACATTAGTTCATAACTTAAATACAAATAAAATTAGAGAGTTATGTAGTTATTGGAAAAATAAAGAAATCACAAGAATAAGTTAACAAATTTATAAACTAATATTTCCATGTAAGTTACTAAAAATAAAAAAATAAATGAATAAATTGAAAAATAAAAAAAATTGGGTTCATAAATAATATCTAAGAGTAATAGGGTCAAAATATAAATATAATATGTTTTTTATGTTATTATATAGTCATTAAAATATTACACGTAATTGTCACATGTTTTCTTCTTAATGTGTGATGAATAATTATACTAGTGCAACTAATTTTATAGTTGTACCAAAGAATATATATTTAATTTATCTTTAGATAACTTTTTTAAAAAAAGATTCATAGCATTAGCTACATCAAGACATGGTCAAGAGTCAAAACCACGTGTGTATAGAAAAAATATTAGCTAATCTTAACACACTTATGTGATAACTAATTTAGTGTACTAGTTTCAATGAAATCATTTTGAAAGAAGAATAAAGGTTATTAAAGGAATGATTTTTATTAAAACTAATACACAAAATTAATTGCCACATAAATATGTTATGATCAATTTGCTAAAAATAACATCATAAATATGTTCAAAATGAAATTTGCAAGAATAACATATTATAATATCTTTAAAATTGAGAGATAATAAATGTAACACACTAACCTGATGATGTAGATACACTGACCATTTGATGTATTAGATAGAGAATTATAACCTGCAATACCTAATATCTCCAAGGAGTCTGTATGCCAAATTTTGCCTTATACCAAAATATCTCACAATGATAGAGAGAGGAAGTGAGATTTGATTAAGGAATGTTATTCCCATTAAAAAGAGGAGATGAGAGACTTGTAATGTTTTGTGATACTCCATTGAGATGATGAAAACACCTTTTATAGGGTAAGGTTAGTGGGAAGTTAGGTGAGAAATTAGGTGAAAAATTAGTGGAAGTTAGGCGAGAAATTATGTGGGAAATTAGTGGAAGTTAAATGAGAAATTATGTGGGAAAATTTAATTATGATATCTTTAATTATGATGTCAAAAAATAATTAAAGACATCAATCATGATGTTTTATGATTGTGATCAATATTTCTCTCTCTATTGACTCTTCATCAGCAATTTATTAGGATAATTACTTATTAATATTGGGCTGCAGGTTGGGGTAAAAACCCCAATGGGTTTGTGGTTAATCTAACCTATCACGGATTATCCACAGATTTAACAAGGACCTGATCCATTCTTAGTTTAAATTAATATAAATTACCTAATTAAGTATTACATATAATTGTTTTAATAATTGGATTAGTGCTAATCCATAAAATAATTTAAATATTCCAACAATCTCACACTTGGATAGCATTAATCAATATCAAAATAATCAATTAGTTAACAAGACTAAGCAATCAATAACCTCCAAGACACACAAATGTGTGTATACATAAAATCATACCAAGTTCAGAGATGAAATAACTCATGATCACTTAATCTAATAAGAAACAAATGATATTCACTTTATCACAAATTTAGTTCCAATATCAGAATAAAATGGATTATAGAATAATATCTTGGTGTCATATTATACCATAAAAGTTCATTAAGGACTCAATTCATATTCCCACTAGACCAAGATTTCATCAAAATTTAACAAGACTCATATGAATTATATGATTTGAATTCTTCTGATGGGTAGGTCTTTAGTTAATTGATCCATAAACATGCATTCACGGTAAATGTGAACCATATGAATATGAGAAAACAAAAACTTAGAAATAAAACTATGAATTAAGAACATTGAATTCGATGAGGAAAAACAATGTTGTAAATGCTGGTAAAATTTTAATTCTGAATGATATCCAATTTTGGCATAACTAAGAACATTGAATCTGATAGGGAAACAAATGTTATAATTGCCAAAATATACTAAAGTGTTCATGAAGAACACAACTCAAACTCCCATTAAACCAAGACACCAAAATTTGAATATACCTAAGAGTTATATGTTTCCAAAACTATAATGGGTTTGTCTTGGTAAACGGATCACCCCAAATAAGTATGAAATTTACAGATCTTCTCTCCAACAAACAGGAATTGAGTATCAAAATTTAATACAACTGAAATTCTTGTAACTTTGAGAGAAACACATAATAAAGTTATGTCGCAACAAAATGGTCAAGACTCAAAATATGGACATAATGGAAATTCATTTCCTTAACCATATTTCCTACCAAATGGTAACTACAAAACTTGCGACATACTCTTCACTTATATATGAGGTAGCCATAAGTGTCCATTTGACATTTCTCTACAAAACAACTTTACCAAAACATCATATAGATGTAATGTGAAATGGATTTATGATCATTAACACATAATGCATAATCTTAATCAAAATATCCCACTATCTCAAATGATTATGATTTCTTAAAAGTTAACATGTAATGTTTTGTACTTGAAGCTACCTTATGACTTTTTTTGTAGCCTTCCAATGATCATACCCAAAACAAATGTCTACTAAACATATCAACAAGTAAAGCAATGTCCAAACATATGCACACCTGGGCTTATATTAGGCTACCAACAACAGATGCACATGAAATTTTGTCCATCAAAGTCCTTTCATCATCATTTTATGACACAATGATTTAAACAACTTATCACCACTCTGCATAGGTGTAGCACATGGATGCAAGAACAGATAAGAAGTGCTTGAGACAAACCAAGAATGCCACAAGAGCAATCATAGTGAAACTGAATTCTAGAACAAAAGAAGTTTTACCTAAATCTTTCATATCGAAGTGGCATGACAAGATATGCTTTGTATCATTTAATAAACACACTGAGTTATTAGCCAACATAATGCCATCCATATACAATGTATGGATCACCAAATTGTTTATGCACTAGATTTAATAAATCTATCAGGTTGTTTCATACAAACATCTTTATGCAAGTCTTTATCCAAAGATACTATTTTCAACATCCACTTAGTAACTCGGCAAGTTTCCAATCATTATTATAGTGTGTAAAGGTAATTTTATCATTCATAACCTCTAACCACTAAGATGAATGAGGACTTGACACAACTTTATCAAAAGGAGATAGGGTCTGTGTCATCAACAACATCTGACTTAAATTCCTGCAATTTGTGCAATATGTGTAATCATCAAGAATTGCAGACCTATATATCCTCCTTGACTGTCTTGATTCAACAACTGGTTACTCCACACCAATTGTAGGAGGTTCCAAGACTGGATCAGCCAAATTCTCAATAGGAATGCCATATCTACCATCATAAACAATTGTTGAAGGAGATGACAAACCCAACAAGGTCAATATGACATCCTTAATATGTAGATTGATACCTTGGAAACACTACTTTCACTATCTAAGTCATTCTCAAAACTAAATGTTTTATTAAACTCAATGACTATGGTAGTGTGAGCAGGGCAACAGAATCTGCATCCTCATGATCCAGGACAATACCTAATAAAGAATCCATTGACGATCCTTGAATTAAGTTTCTTAAGTTATGGATTTAAGGTCTCACCTCTACTTTGTAACCCCATACATGAAAAATGCCTTAAACTAGGCTTCTTTTCAATGAAAAGTTTGTACGGGATCTTTTCAACTAATTTACTGGAACCTGATTCAAAATATAAGTCATTGTTTCAAAAAGCATCATCTAATTGTGGGAACATCAATCCCGTGATTTGAGCAAAATTTAGTAGTCATGCATTCAAAATGTTATAAAAAAATTATTAAAAGCAAACACAAAAGCGTGTTTGCCAAAAATTAATTTCAAATTATTATGATTAAAATAAAAAATTATTATTATTATTTTATTTTATAAAATGATTTTATTATTAAAGGTTGTTAAACTTTCTTTTGAACAATTAAATAATTATTGAAGTGTGAAAAAAATAAATTATCTCTTAAAAAATTATTATTACTATCAAAATGTATTGAAGTTATATGAATTTATCCATGAAATATTATCAAAATGCGCAAACAAATGTTGGATGAAGTTAAGAAATATTTGAATATTATAATATTCTAAGATTTATTTACATTTAGTCAATGTTTTATATGATGAATTATTATCTTGTTATTATCATTTTATGTGCGTTTTTATTTTATATTATTTATGTGTGGGAAGAAGTTATTGGAAGTAAATATTGAAGAAGGAAAGAAAAACTAAAATTATCATTCCAAGTGCATTAAGGAAAATGCAGAGAAAATTTAAATACATATATTAAGTTTATACCACATTGAAAAGAAATGAGAGAATTATTATTCATCAAAATAATGGCTCCCCATGCCATATCGAGGGTAATGCCTAACCCGTTGTGGTTGCTGTTGCATAGGTTGATTTTCTTCAACTTGTACATCTTCATCTCTTTTAGAGTCCTCTGCAGCCAGCTTTAAGCAGGCTTCAAACCAAGTGGCTTAGGGATTCAAGTCCCACAGAGGGGATTGAATAGAAGGAATAGGTTGTTGCAGAGTGCAAAACCCCAGCTAATATGGCTGGGAAGACCTTCCAGGTATAAATAGCCCATAGACATATTGAGCACTAAATTCAAAGGGGTCAAACAATAATGACATCAAAGATCTAGGGCCAAATGTCATTGGATTTGGTGTCGGACAGATGTATGATGACGACTCTAGGGTGGTATAAGTAATCATAGGTGGTCTGGGAGCATAGCATGGTGGATTAGCTTTTAGACCAATGACATCTGTCTAATGGGAGGGAGTATGAGGAAGACTTAACCCCTCTAGTTGGCAAAGAGGAAGAACATACACCATTGTTGTCATTGTCATGGGCATCTTGTGTTGGAATGAGATCCTCAAGGGACTTGAAACTATAGGCTCGCTTAGCATGCTTGGTCAACGAAATATATGACTTGGGCAATATTGTTGCAAGAGGAGTAGGCTGAGGGAATACCATGTCACGATTCTCGCCATGGGCATGAAGAATATTGCGATAATCCCTATTGGCGATGTCTTGGAACTGGTTGTAATCAAGTGTTAGCATATACTTAGTCAACATAAGTTGTTTGCCAAATCTGCTTCTTTTACATGTAAGATAGTGAAAGTTATCATGTGCTGTGTAATAGAAAATATAATGAAATTAGGTCTTAAATATTAAATAGTACCACAAAGCCTTAGCCACCACTAATTTGATGGATCCATCGATGAGTTCGCCTCCAATACCATTGCATATACTCTGAACTACAATCCACGGGCCTTGTAGAGAAGTCAGCCACATAGTGTTACGCCATCTATTCCATGTGACAATAAAAAATAGTGTGCTCTTCTCTCCAATCTTCTCTGTTCTACTGCAAACTTAAATTGTGTGCCAGGAAGCTAAGTTAAATGGTTCTAGGGTATAGGCTGCTGTCAACGAAAGTGGTTGAGCACATGATTTGTAGGGTGCCACTTCATAATATGGAAACAAATAATGGGGACAGATGAAAGCTAAATGTTGGGTGAAATCAAGTAATATTGTAGGATCAACTGTTGCATGACTAGATCATTATAAGGTCACTAAATTATCTATAAAGAAGCCACTTAAGAAAGGTAAACATATAGTACATATGATGATAAAAAATAACTTTTGAGCGATTGATGCAAACCTCTTCTTCTTATAATTGGTCAAGAAATAAAAATATATAAGAGGAGTAAAAAAAGGAGAAGGCAGAAAAAGGGGAGTAAATAAATTTTTAATATATTCATTGTCATTATTTATTAATATTTCCCTTGGTAAGAAAATAAATGTCATATATCTTGAAAATCCAAGAATTCTTCCCTGGATCTGTAGTTTCTCTTAAACGTTAAAACAAGAGTGTAAAAATTGAAAGAGGAGCATGTGGCAAGATCTAAGTGAACAATGGTGGCATAATGTGTTGTTTGTCTGAGCACATTCACTACCACACGAGGCATTGCATGTTTGTGTTATTTTTTTTATTTTATTTCTATTTATGGTTATCTCCTTGGACTTTGAAGACATTTTTTATTTAAAAAACTTATATATAATAATAATAATAATAACAAATTTTCAATTTTATGAGCTTAGACACATATGAATTAGTTAGTAGAAGTGATGTAACAACTTAATCTCCCCAAATTTTGAAAACTAATATATAATTTTCAAAAATAGATAAAATATAAAAATATTTATTTTACCTTTACTTTAAGATTCTTGTGTGAGATCATCAATTTCTCTAGGCATTCAAAATTTATTGGTAAAAACCATGTGAGACTGTAGTCTCTCCAGCCTTTGAAAGTTATCATCTAATTTTCAAAAATTAAAAATAAAATAAAATTGGTAAGTCACAGAAATAATCTCTCTTCTAATTTTTTTTCAATTTAATAATTGACGTATGCAATTGTTAGTTTAGGCATTTAGAAATTAATTATTATTTATATTGTCTGTAATTTGTAGATCCTTTGGAAGATTAAAACAAGAATCCTAATCTTAAAAAAATCCAAAAAAATATAAATATAAAAGCCCCAAAATAAAAATAAAAAATAAAGATAATTTATTTCGCATTTTATATTTCAAGTATTTGAGAATTAAGTAGTAGAAGCCGCGCGTAAGATCCTTAATCTCCTTAGATCTTGAAAGTTAATATTTATTTTTAAAAATATAAAAATGGAACCAAAGCCAATCGTAGTTAGAAAACTTCACCTTCTCATTCTCATGTTCAGATACTTTTTATCTCAAGAATTCAACTTCTGATAGTTAACTCATAATTAAATTTGCTCTGCTGAACCCTGGGATATTGAGGTTTTTAAATCCTGCATTAGACCTAGATATTAGACTGACATTTATAAGAGCATTTACATATATAGATGAAAAAAAGGATAAGTTGTTAGAAGATTAAAATAAAAAGAAAGATTGCAACTCCAGAGACTGGAGACACCATATTGAGTTTTTGCTCTGCAGTTTCAATTATATTACATTTATTCTGCTGTTTCACAATAGTATTCACAATGAACGTATATCACAGAGAGCAGAGAAACATTTAGAAGCCTCATCCACAAGCAAAACAACACTTTGAACCGCATTTTTTGAGTTCTGTACTTCTGATACTATTTCTTGAACTTCCGCTGTAATATTGATCATGAAATCCAAATTCCCATCCTATGTGAACCGCACAGAATCAATTAATTGGAATTGAATATAAAATAAAAAATCGTAACATAAAAGGGAACTCATATAAAAGTCATGATGGCATTATAATTTATGAGTGAGATTATAGACTTTCTAGTGAAGCTGCAAAAGCATACATCAATATTGTTCACAGTTTCACTGGAAGTACACATTTATTAGCTACCCGAGTAGCCTTCTGTGCTTTAAGATGCTCTTCATAGAGCTAAGCAAATAAAATAACAGGCAAAGATTAGTATTCAAAATATAACTTCATTACTAAAATAATTCGACCAAAGTAAGCATAAGGATAGTTGAAAATTAACCAATAATCCAATACATTAACTGAGGCCATCATCACCTCTTCAACTTTTTCCTGGGCACATGTCTTTTACTTGGTAGACAAATATGAGTAAAAGTGATCTGTGCATGTATGTCCTAATTCAACACAAAGTAGGAATAGTTATCAAAATACAAAAAAAGTAATTAAATATGTTTTTTAATTAAAGACGTTACTAACAAACAAATAAAAAACACAAAAATTAAAAAAGAAAACAGACCAAACCTGCTCTTGAAGTCTCTTGATAATAAGAATGGCCTCAGACTCTCTCAGACTCACATTTTTATCCCCATTAAAACTAATTCTATTAACACAATTTGCACAGTCAATAGATTTTTCATATTGAAGATAATGCCTTAACTAGCAATTCTCACAAGCATTCCTTTTGTATCTCACTCATTGTTCTCTGCATTAAGAAAAACATAACCATCCTTATTATATTAGCAACTTCAGATTTGTGAGGAGAGAATTGTGAATGAAAATGAAAACCTGAGTTTCAAATTCTAGAAAACAATTATCATATTCTGCCTGCAATTTAGACAACTCATTATCGTCCTGCCATATTTACAAGACATTAGTTTACAAATTTACAAGAGTTTTACACAAGGAAATTAATTCAAGGCATATGACAAACCATGGACAAGCTTCAGGGCTTCAGGTTACATGCAATAAAGCACAAGCGTTAGGTAGATGACGGTTCTTGTAAGCATCATCAGTAAAATCATCATCTTGCTTATTAGATTGTTCCACAGGAATGTTTTCATTTACTAGTTCCTCGAATGGAACAAGTGGTCGCATGTCTCGCTTAGGTTTAATGGATTCACCTACAGAGGCCTTTGACTGGATACTAGAGTATGCCTAAAATGCAGAAAAGAAATGAGCTATAGACAAATATATGATACAAAAAGATAAGCATCATATATTCTAATCTAAAATAAGTCATACTGCACTATGCAAGGATAACAGAAATAGTATATTATAGTTCCAACCCATGAAAGAAGTTTCTGGCTTAATACATAAATAAAACCTCCTATACCAACGCTAGAAAGTAATAAAAATGATAAGCATGAGTAATAAATGTTAGAGAGAGAACTGTGAAATGTAAGCAATAAAGAGTCAAATCATAACATAGCACATAAAAGTGGCATAGCACAGAAAATTAAAAAAGCCTGGTGCCCTCTTCCTCCATCCATTTGCCCAAGGTAGTCTAAAGAGTAGATTACTCTCTACAACCTGATACAAGAACTGGATTGATAGTGCTGCTCTTCAAAGAATCAGAATAATGTCATAGCTTTCACTAAAACACGTACACTCATATAAAGATAAACTATAGCACAATCACTGGCCCCAATTGTGCGCTTTCGTCTTTTGTTTCCAGCAAGTTTCCTGCAACAATGGCATGTTAATAAAACTCAACAACTACCCAACAGAAATCAGAAAATGTTAACAAGAAGTTACAAAAAAAAACATAGGCATAAGAATTTAACATCAATTCAAAGAGGACAGGAATGAAATTGATTTTTATAAGAAACACGTTGAAAATAAAATCCTATATATATGAACACACGACAAGGCAATAGGATAAGGCAGCCTCCTTTAGATCCTTCATTCTGTACCGAAGCTTCTTCCCTTCTTCTCCATCCATTAAGTTCTTCACCACCTTCGCAATTTCATGCCTCTGCACCTACCCATTCTCACTAGTCTTAGGCCTCAATGCGACTTTCACATCCTGGCTCACCATCACTACGTTCATCTTCTGTTCCGAGTACGGAGGCCAAGCCACTAATGGCACACTGTTGACACGGTTGGTAAACGACAGTTCCCCTGATCGGCGAACGGCAGCAGCAACCCATCTCTGATTCTTGCAGTGGCACTTAGCTGAGGTGAGAAACCTTCGAAAATATCATATCTAGGGAGACCCAGATCTGATATAAAAAAATAGCATAGCAACGGTCAGCCATGTTGTACTAGATCTGCAACTCACTGGTCTGTTGTGGAACGTCGCAGATTCTTTAGATGATCATTTTGGCTCTTACAAGAGCTCAGCACTGGATCTACGACGGTTCATTGAGACCGTTCTTATATCCTGGACTAACGAAGATCTTTAATGATCATCGCAAATCCTTTTATATCTCATATTGGTCATTTCAAGGGTCAATTTGGACCTAACGACTGCCTGCCCTGGCCATTGTTAGGTCCATATTCTTGTGACGATCAAAGTTCTGACTGGGTAGTGGTTTTACGACGGGTTTATTTCTCGCCGTAAAATTTGTGATCTGCCACAGTAAAAAAGACTGTCGCAACGTCTTCGTCATTGTGGCGCTGGTGTTTTTTTTTTTTTTTTTTGAAGTGTTAGTCCAAATTTAGTTAAAATCCAAGAATTAAAAGAATTAAGTATATTAATTTTTATATTAGTGAGAGGTTATATTGAAATTAGACTTGTAATTAATTGAGTGACCAAATTAAAATAAAAAATTAATAATAGATCAAATAAAGACTTAACTTATATAAAAAAAATTTACAAATTTTAAAGCATGAATTATTATAACCCAATCATATAAAAATGAAAAAAAGAGACACTAAGATATTTCATAATATATATTAATTAATGCTATATATATATTGAATGGTTTATATATATTTTGTATCTCATGAACTCAACATATTTTAACAGCTTTTAATGGGAATGGAGGACTCTACACATAATTCAATATATAAATTCATTTGGTCAAGATTTTAAAAATTACTTTTTATCATAAAATTAAGATGAACAAGCCTAGCATAATTTTATATAAAAAATAATTTGAGAATATCTAGCAATAGAACTAATCACATCTTGTTAACATTATCACATTTGCTTCTGTTTGTTTGTGTTTATTCGAAAGAGACATCTCAATGATCACAAATAAAAGTCTTCAAATGAAACAATTCCCACATAAATTTTTAAATTAAAATTTTTTCCATTATGCATATAATAATAATAATAATAATAATAATAATAATAATAATAATAATTATTATTATTATTATTATTATTATTAAAAATACATATACAAATTCTACTAAAAGTTTAAGTTGTACTCTTTTTCTATTTTATTTTTAAATCATCAAAATAAAAAATAAAAAATTTTAAAGTTTTATAAAAAAATTTTATTTAAATGACATATATGCTTAAAACATACATTCAAGTGTTTAAAGATAATATTTAAAAATAAAAAATAAAAAATAATATAAATATTAATAAAACCAATAAAATTAATAGGGTCGAATTTTTATTTAATTGAATAATATTACAAAAATATTTAAAAATAATTTAATATTAATATATGTGTGTGTGTGTGTATTATACAAACATGGAGGTGCGCCAGAAGCGCTTCACCCTCAAAGGAGGCAAAGCACTCAAACTTTTAATTAAAAAAATAAAAATAGGAGTGATTCACCTACCATCGTGGCAAATCACTAAAAAACATTTTAAGAAATTATTTTTAAAATATAGGTTTCAGCATATAGATATATTATTTTTGTCAGGATAGGATTCTAACTAAAAGGAATTTTAGCTGTCATATTAGGCTCAAAAAGCCAATTCCCAAGTGCCAAGATTCCAAACAAGATTTTTATTATGTCATCACATATATTCTTCGTGATCATGATCACACCTTAGACTAGAGTCAGGGATTTATTACGCATTTCTAATTTACAGTGTCCAACTATTAAATTTGACATTGTATTTTAAAATTTTTTTATAAGGTGAAAATTATCAAATTACTCTCTTATTTTCACGCTTTGTCACAATTTGATATCTCATAAATTGTTTGTATCAAATTAATCCCTAATAATTACTTTCTTGTACAAATTTAGTTCTTCATTAATTTTAATTAATAAATCGACAAGACATAGTTTACACAAAATAGGAATCGTGATGGACTAATTTGGTACGAACAATTTATGAGAAATTAAATTATCATAAAGTGTAAAAGTTAGGGACCAATTTACTACTCTTATTTTATAAGTAATGTGACGTTATTTTTAAAAGTAACAAAGGCGACATCATTTTTATTTTTAAACTATGTAAGTCAAATTAATAATTTTTTATAAAAATAGAAAAGCCATAAATATATTTAAGAAATAAAACACCAATTTAGTCTCAATTTATGAGTTCAGTTTCAATTTGTCTCCCACTAATTTCTTGTTTAAATATGATCATTCACTAATATGAATATTAGTATATTTAGTTGCAATACCAACAAGGCTAGCACTTGGGCACTAAAAATTGAAAGTGGGCACCCAGGCACCAAATAATCATCACCTGGGTATGCTGTCAGAAACCTTAATTGAAAAATAAGAGTTTTGGTTGGATTAAGACACCTAGTACCTCTCAAACTCTAACTTTGGATGCTTTTGAAACCTATAAACAAGACCCCAAGGGTTGCTGCAAACAATACAAGCTAGAGCAAGCACTAGAGACACTACAAAGGATAAACATCTAAGTAGGGTGTCAATGTGACTACAAAAGGGATTTGCTACAAAGTAGGCAACTCATTCAAAGTTGTGTCTCATCTGAACTTCCCTTTTTCCCTCTTCTTGTTTTGTTTTATTTATCTTTTCATCTTTTTTATTATGAACTTATGTCAATTATCAGTTAGTAGGCTGTTTCTAAGATTTTGACTGAAACCCTTGCAAAGGTTGCTTTTCTATCAAGGTTTTATTTCAGACTTTCTCAATGAATGATTATTTATATTCATCTTGTGCTCATTACTTTCTAAGTTTGATCATCTTATGATAGAGTTTAGCAATTAGGTTAATTTGATAAGGGAGCTTAAATTTAAGAACTGGATGTATATAATCACAATTTGTCTTAGTGTAATTCATAGTCAAGACGAAAGTACTTAATTGTCTTTAACAACTAAAGTAAAGAATTGATCTTATGAGGTAATATCTATGCCAATTTCCATAGACATATAGGGAATTAGGGGATTTTAACTTAGACTATATGAATTCGACAGAAACATATAAGCATTGAGATTCCTAGGTTAGCAATTCTATCATTAAGTAATATGAAGTATAAACTATAAAAGAAAGTAATCTTGTATGTGGTAAAGGTTGAGATCCTAGGCTTATTTGAAAAATTTAATCAATTAACATTTGAATTTCTATTAACACTTAGTTAATTAGTAAAAAAGGCTTAATAATTAGTAATTAGTTACAATGGAGACCAAGTTTCTAAGGGATCGACACTTCACTTATCAGTATACTACTTGTTGACCATGTACACTTATGTGCAAATATTACATCAATTCACATCAACATTCACTGGCACTAGAGGAGAGTCCTTCAAGTTGTTTCATATATATATCATCCTCTTGATCCCAATTGAGGAATGTCATTTTAACATCTGTCTGATGTAGCTCTAAATCAAAATGAGTAACTAATTCCATTATAATATGAAGGGAATCTTTCTTGGATACATGAGAAAAAGTCTCCGTGCAATCAATTCCTTCCTTCTAAGTGAATTCTTGGGCCACGAGTCTTGACTTATATTTTTCGATGTTACCTAATGAGTCTCGTTTTTGTCTTAATGACCCATTTACACCTAATGGTCCTAGAACCACGGTCCTAGAACCACTAGGCAACTTAACGAGATCCTAGACTCTATTGGACACCATGGAATCCATCCTTTCATTCATAACATTAAGCCATAATTTAGATTCTTTATCACAGATGGCTTGTGAAAACGTCTAAGGATCATTTTTCACTCCTATATTATAGTCAAACTCTTATAGATATACAGCATAATAACTAATAATAGCTTACCTCCTAAGCCTAGTTGATTATCTTAATGTTAGTTCAACATTCTCTTAGGGAGCTTGTTCTTCAACTAGTTGCACAATAAGCTCTAACGGTTATTCTATAACCTAATCAACATGGTCATGGTCAATAGTTTATGGTTCTTTAATACCTATTTGTACTTGAGGGGTATGAATTATTAACCAATCTATGTGGGATCTTGAATATCCAAATAATCATTCCCAGTATTTAAGACCTAAGTTTGATCACTCCCACTAATCAAGTCATTCTCAAGAAATTTACCATTTCTTGATTACACAATCTTAGTGTTATAAGATGGATAATAAAACCTATAACCCTTAAACCTTCAGCGTAGCCAATAAAGTAACAACCTATGGTCCTAGAGCTAACTTCTTTTTTTGTGGATTACAAACCCTTATCACTAATGAACATCCCTATACAAGCATATCCCTTGAACTTGGTTTCCCACCTTTCACTATTTTAAATGGTGTTTTTCCAATAGCCTTGGTTGGAACTTTATTATGAATATATGTAGCCATCTTAAGTGCTTTAGTCTATAAGGACTTAGGAAGCTTAAAGCTACTAAGTATGCTCTGATACATGTCCAATAATGTTCATTTCCTCTCTTAGCTACAACATTCTAGTTTAGAGAACTAGGCATAATGTATTAGGTAATAATCTCATGCTCTTAGAGCAATCTTGCAAATGGACTCAATGCTTGTCCATCTTTAATGTATCTACCATATTACTCATCATTCCTATCTGATCTCACTATCATTATTTGTTTACCACATTGTTTTGCTACTTCTGCTTTGAAAACTTTAAAGGCATCAAATGCCTTATACTTGTTATTAAGTAGATAGAGATACATGTATCATGAGTAAACATCAATAAAGGTGATAAAGTACTTCATATTACTTAAGTCTATATCTAGACTACATATATTAGTATGTATGATCTCTAATAAGGTAGAACCTCTATTAGCACCTTTCTTGGTCTTATTAGTCTACTTACCCTTAATGCAATTTATAAAAGTTTTAAAGTCAGTTAAGTCAAGAGCATTTAATACTCCATCCTTTACCAAACTTTTGACCCTCTTTATTAAAATATACCTAGCCTATGGTGTCAAAACATAGATGAATTTTCATTAGTAATGTAACATCCCTAATTTAATGAATTTTAATACTTGCTAAATTGATTGTTTAGAGGAAATTAGAAAGAATTAAGAAAGTATAAATATACCTTATTGAATCATTTAAAGAGAATAGCTTATAGGTCAATTTTAAGGCCCAAGGGCAAAATCATAATTTTTCATTCTAGACAATTATGAGGCTAAGGGCAAAATGGTAATTTCACACTCTAAGCAGACTTTGAAATTTTTTCTATGGGCTGATAAACTAATTAAAAAGCCAATAAGAAATATGTCATAATTGAAGCATATTTTATGTAGAATTTTATCATATTTAAGTTAGAATTTTTCTAAGACATTAAGGCCTTAAAAAATCCAGATAAGAAAAAGACTTTTATCATATTTAAGTTAGAATTTTTCTAAGACATTAAGGCCTTAAAAAATCCAGATAAGAAAAAGACTGATACTATTTTAAATAGAAACCTACAACTCTAACAAATTATACTATTAACAACAACACAATATAAGTAAACATATCTCAGGAGTAAAGCCAAATCAAAGGAAGTTAAGAAGGAAAACAGAGATAGCTAGGGTACTAACCAGTAGGGGTAAAATGGTAATTTAGCCACAAGGGCAAAATTGTCATTTTATAAAATACCAAGGGTAAAATAGTATTTTAACTAAGGATATGTGGTGCCACCCTAACCCATGGGATCTACTTCATAATTAATCTTAGATATTTTATAATTAATATTAAATCCTAGTTATCCATTTCTTAAGATCAAATCATAGCCTTAAATTTAGATCAAATCTTCTCCATTATATTAAAATCACATGATTAAATCCTAGTCATCAATTTGGATAAAATTATAACTATTGTATTAAAGAGATTAAATCTTAGCCTTACACTTAGATTAAATCATAACCATTAAATTAAAATCATATGATTAAATCCAAGCTATTCATTTGAATCAAATTACAATCATTGGATTAAAAAGATCAAATCTTAACCTTACATTTAGATTAAATCATCACCATTTGATTAAAATCACATGTTTAAATCTTAACCATCCATTTGAACTAAATTACAACCATAGGATTAAGAGATCAAATCCTACCTATCTACTTCGACAAAATCCTAATAATTGGATTAAAAACATGTGGTTAAATCTTAACCATCCATTTAGATCACATCTTAATCATAGAATCTTAAAGCCCTAATTAAATCATAGCCATTGAATTCTCTTTAAACACCCACTCCTTCAAACCATACCCCACATTTACCCCAACACATCCCTCACACTCTCACATTCTTTATCTATGGTGTCATACTTCAATTATTAAAAAAAAAAAAAAAAGCAAGGACACTTAGGAGAATCGCTAAAATAAGCATATCCTAATAAAATGATTTAGCATATTCTATGTCATCTTCTTCTTTTTTTCTTTTTTCTTTTTAAATTTTTTGAATGGGTCTTCATGGCAATATAAAGACATAGGGTTTGGCTATGGTGTGAAAATACATTTGAAGATATAATACACCATGAAGTTCCATAACTAATTATTTTTTACTTCTGGTAACGTATTTTGAAATTTTGTTACCATGACTTTCCATGAGACCATTCAAGGTCAAAGAAAGATAGAATTAGAGAATTTTAAGGTTAGAAAGATATTTTGAAATATTTAAGGATCAAGACACTAAAAGAGGTTCATTAAGACCCTAAAAGACCATATGGACATCATACATATGAGATTATGGCTAGCTATGCCGCCTAGCAAAGCATTACATTGAATCTTGAACTATATGGTAGGCCTTGCCGCCTAAATGGTTACAGGAAAAATGGAGTTGTTACATTCCTTGCATTGCAACCTGAATTCTAAGTTTTATGACAGATTGTGCCACTTAAATGGTCTCAAGAAAATTAGGTGAAGGCAAGAATGTATCTTTGTTAGGAACATCATGAACTAGAATATATGTGGAAGGCTCGTGGACTAATTTGGACTTAAAAAAGTAGAAACTATAAACACATAAATTTTTAAAACATTAAAAGAATTCTAAATTGCCTGGAATACATTAGTGTTAAAAGTAAGAATTCATAAAACACATTTTTTTTAGCTATCTCTCAAACTAATCCAACCTTGACCACATGATGAATTGGATGAAGACAAAGATTGTATTGTCTAACATTGCTTTGGGTACCTTCTGGGGGAAGCCTCAACTAAAGACAGGATCATACCTTCTAGTTAGGTGTCATACGTTAGGATTGGTGAGACTCAATTATGTGGGTATGATAGTCATATACTGGGATTCGTGAGACTTAAATAACCTGGATATGACATCCCAATGCTTAATAGTCGAAGACATTGTCTACCTCTAGTTGCCATATATTTGTTAATGCCAAAATTTGTGATATATTTATATGTTGTTTTTATGACATCTAACATGCATTTATATTCCGTAAAGATTATGATTCTAAGTTAAATTATATTCCATGGATATTTCAAGTATCATATATGCTCTTTCATGTTACTGAGAATCTATTTCTCACCTATCTATTAATGATGTTTTTATATGGCAATTTATCAACTCACTATTGAAGTACATGTTGAATGGGTATTTGTTCCACCTATTGGGCAAGTATTCTTTATAAAGAAGATAATGGTTGTAAGTTGTGTCATGGATCGATGAGCCATTCCCATTATATTCGTGACACCGAATGGCATGAACCCTACAAGCTTCTCAAATTCAGAAGAAAAACTCAATTAGAGCGCCTATGGGAAATACTAGGAAAAATAAGTTATCTTTTAATGTAAAATAATCTTAGGTTTATAATTTGATAGTAGATATAGGTATAGAAGCCCTTCCCTGATTTTGTTAAATGAACTCATAGATACATGAACTATCAATTGTATAGTCATTTTATCATCTATAATGACATGACTATGTTTTAGAAATTTTGATATATTTAATAAATAATTAGAACATGGTTACAAGTAACACATTGTTTAATACCTATGCTACTATAAACATGCAATAAATCAAGTGATCTATTGTCTTGTAATTGAATTTGGAAAACACCATCATTAATTTACCATTTCCAACGAGATTGAATTTATAGAATAATTTTAACAAATTATTCAAAAATTCAAAGGAATATCCTAGTGTTACAAGCTTTGAAATTAAAATCAAGTTTTTAGATAAACTTAATACATAGAATGTCCTCTCTAAAGTCAATAAAACCAGTGTCTAAAACCAATTTGCATGTCCTTATAACCTCTACTAGTGAGCCCATCTTGTTGTCTGAATAGATGTATTGAACATTTCTAAGGCCTTTTCGGATTATTCAAATTATTCTTTTAGCAAGTCTTGAACATTTCTATGGTCTACTAGTGATCTACATATGCTAGCAAATATCTTAGTTTTAATCTACATCATACTAAGGCGATTAGATCACTCTCGGCATTCATAAAGTTTTATGTTCGATATACTATTAGTATTCGTAAGTGTCAGAGCTTCATCTTTTCTAATCGCATAGTCAACGTCCATCCACCCTAATTGGACGAGAATTTCCTCCTTCCAAATTTTGTAATTATCCCAATTCAGTTCAAAAACTTGAAAATCAGAAATATTAAGTGGTCGAAAAGTTACATAAAAATCAAATGCTTATATCAATATTTGAGACAACTTTAAAATTGTCATATAACATGTTCAACCAATATAAAACATGTAAATCAAACATGAGCCTAGTAATAAATAAAACTACTTGTGGGTTGAGTTTTGTTTAATTAGCCTCATGCACAACATAATGAAATTAGCAAATAATACCCATTTTCTTAATCCCTATGGGTATATTAAGAGAAAGAAAAATTCGCTATCCCATCCCTATTTAATCATATCAATTTAATAACATTCCTATGAGATGATTATTACCCTATTGAATATGATTAATTATAACTTGATGTCATTTTTCTTTATGTGATTTTAACACCTAATGTATAACTTTAGAATAACTAAAGGTGTTGTGACTAAACTCTAATTACACTAAAATTATAATAATCACATGACATCTAAATTTACAAAATGTTTGTAAATGCTTAAGATGCACAAACAAGCCTTTAATATGATGAGATTATAATGATTAATTAATTAATCAACTAAACATGAATGTGAAAAATTAATTAATACAAATTCCCCTTCTTTAATTTTAACCCAATAGGACATAAATTTTTCTCAAGATTAAATAAAAAATAAAAAATAAGCACAAAATAAATTGCACATAAATATATTTTTCATAAAATTTTGGCAAAAATGCACATTTCATATTGACCAACATAATTCTTTAAAAAAAATTTGGACAATAAACTAATTATGTTATTTTTTTAGATATTTGAAATATGCCAAAAGTAGCCCAAAGCGATTGTCCATAAACTCCAGAACAATATTGGTCCATATCTAAGCCTAAAATAAAAGCCCATGTAGTAAAAAGATATTTAAATCACAGCCCAAAATATTCACACCGCTAATTAAATATAAGTCCAAACCAAAAAAAGCAATAGTCCAATATTGGAAAGCCCAAAACCACATTGCAAAATGCAGTGTAGTTTAACATGAAAGGCAAAACGTAAATGGGACAAGAAGCCAAAAACGACATGTTGTTCAACCCAAAGGCCAAAACAACGTGTAGTTTACATTGTCCCCAACCTCCAGTCAACTCTATGTGACAAACCCGACCCATAAACAATTTATCAACTGTTAGATATATCTACATGAATACAAGAAATTCATTAGTATATCCATAGAAATTAAATGAAGTGCATAACTATAGTCATTGCATCTTCGGAATTCGAGCAAATGCACACAATATATGAACTCTTATGAACCTCTATTTCTCACAATTTGATGGTGTAAGTAAAAAGAGATTGGGGAGAAACAGGGACCCCATATATATAAAAAGAAAACTGCAGAGCCTCTATAGGCCAGATTTTGTGGAGATATGGAATATTCAGAAGATCATGTTATCTTGATATCCCTACAAAATTGGACCACTTAATGAATGTTATGGAAGATATCTTTGGAACGTTGGTAACCTTCCAAATTTTGTGGAACTAACATGATCTCGATTCTTGATATCACCAAAATAAATTAAAGAGGATAACTTCAAAATACTACTACCACGCAAAAGAGACAAAGGCAAAAAAGGAAACTAGGGTTATGTTTAGCAATTATGTAATTCATTCATAAAAATCTCTCTTTATGATCATACAATGTGTGCAGGTAGCTCTTTGAAATAGAGATAGGAAATCCTATTCATATTAAAATTGTAATAAAGAAACTAAATCCCATTCTAACTCAAAATATAAAATGGAAACTAAATCATGTTCCTTCTCAAAATATAAAATCAAATTCTTACTCAAAAAGGAAAAACTAAGTCAGTAAACAAATGAAACATAAAACTTATCCCTCTCAATTTTTTTTTTTTTTTTTAAAAAAGAGTTATCTGAGTATATACATATCAGCAAGAATTCTGTCATCTTGATATTTGCATTTCTCATATCTTTCCTTGCTTTGCTTTAAGCTAGGATAACAGTACAACTAGAGGCATTAGTGGCCTCAGCCACAACAGGAAAATTATGTCCCAGCAATATCCTCAAAGTTAAAAATGGCCTAAAGAATGTAGAAAATAGGCTGTGTAAATAGCAGTTAATATGACTGGACTTTGGGTTATTGTATTGCTTTGCTTAATCTCTTGATTCTTCTGCTATATACATGAGTCAGTGCAAAAGCACACTTCAGAAGTCAATTATGGGCTCTCCCACCGTCAAGTTTCGTTCCACTTTCCAGGGCAAGTTGAAGAGCTTGGCCATTATGAACTTGAAGATTTTGTTCACATTTATATTATGGGTCGCACTTGAGAAGAATAGTGTCGCCTTCATAGCCCTTGCATAAGCCCTTGCCTGAAATAACCATCCAACTAATTAGATTTTGATGTTCAATATTTTATGAATTTTATAGCAGAGGGACAAAATGAAATAATTTTAGAGAGCAAGGAAAACAATATTGTCTACTTTTAAATTCAACGATATTCAAATTATAAATTTTGTAAAATTAGAGAGATTAGAGAAAGTAAATATTTTCTTCATCAACTCTTACTCTTTATAAAGTGATATGTTGAATTTATCAAGTAAATTTTTTTTTTATTTATCAATTTAGTTTCAATTTGATTCCTTATTTATGAATTCAATTCTAATTTAATTTCTCATTAATATAAATATTAAAATATTTAATCCAAATTTAGTTTAGATTAAAGGACTAAATATGTTAACTTTTATATTAATAAAAAAACTCAATTAAAATTAAAAATTAGTGATAAATTGAATTAAGATTGAACTTATAAATAAGGAACCAAAATTATATTTTACTTGTTAAATTTATCAAAAAAACTTACAATTTCAATTTCAATTTAATCCATTACAAATATAAAAGTTAACATATTTAGTTTTTAATTTCAACTAAATTTAAACTAAATATGTTGATATTCATATTGTTAAGGAATTAAACTAAAACGAAAATCGTAAGTCAGTATCAAATAAAGGCTGAAAATTAGTGAAGGACTATATTAAAATTGAAAATTAACAAAGAATTAAACTAAAAATGATAAATTAAAAATAATGTTTTATTCTAAATTATTCCGAATACACTCATGAAAAAGAGTAAACTTTATTTAAAGTAATTGAAGAGTGCTAGTATGACTTTAACCAACATGTGGGCCCCAGCTTTGTGCTTAAACGCGGAAAGGAAAAGAATTCGGTAATTTCCCAAGCGTCAAGATTCCAAATAAGACTTTTATTATGTCATTACTTATATTCTTCATGATCATGATCATGATCACACCTTAAACAGGAGTCAGGGACTCATTATGCATTTCTAATTTACACTAAATTTGACATTACATTTTTAATCTTTTTGATAAGTAATGCAACGTTATTTTTACAAAATTAAGTCAAATTATTCCAAAAGTAACGCAGGAGACGTCATTTTTGTTTTGAGAAAATATTTTTTAAATCTCATTACAAAACTGTCATGCCATTCCTTCACCCAATGGAATGTCAAAATAGTCCTCCATCAAATTTAAGAGAAAAATATTAAATTAATTTTTTACTTTTATACGTTATAATAATTTGATCCTTTATAGATATATTGAATAAATTAGTTTTTTAAAAATATTATTTTATATAAAATCAATTCCTTATCAATCCAAACAGATGAACCAATTTTATATAATTTTAAAATTGTAAAAGATTAGTTTTGTATAAATTTTAATTTGTAAATGACTATTTTATCCTAATTAATTTATGAAAAATTAAATTATTATAAAATGTAAAAATAAATTACCAATTTGTACTTTTCTCTCATATTTAAGGTTTAAATTTTGGTAACAGTGTTAAATCTCGTATATGTGTGGAAAGTGTAAACATATTTCAAATAGGGTAGATTATTTTAAGAATTACAATAATTGAAAGATCAAAATAATAATTTTTGTGATAAATAAAAAAATGAGAAAATATTTTTTTTATTTTATTTTTAAACTAAGTAAATCAAATTAAATTTTTTATAAAAATAGAAAGAACAGAAATATATTTAAGCCTTAGTTGATGAGTCCTTACCTGTGTTACAATGGTCCATTGCACATCAGGGGGAAGTCTAACAAAGTCATCGAATTTGGTTCCTATCAGAATGGGTATTGCAGTCTGCAAAGACAAATAGACATGCATCAGAAACTTCACCAAAATTTTGTTGATACACAAAACGAGTCAAATATTATTTTGATATTTTATTTATTGGTTAATTTTTGAATTAATCCTATAATAAGTTGTATTTTTAATTTGATTTCACTAAATTTTATTTTTTATTAAATCTCTTTTATAAGTTAATTTTTAATTTGATCTTTCATTGATTTTATAATTAATTTATTTAGTCCTTTAGTCTTAAATAAATGATTGGGACTAAATTGATAATTAAAATTAATAAATAATTAAACTAAGAATAAGTTGATAAATAAAGGGCGAAATTAAGACTAAAAATTGATAAAAATTTAAATTAAAAATCAAATAATAAATGAAGAATTAAATTAAAAATAAAAAATAAAATAATTAATTAATTAAAAACCAAAATAATAATCTACTAAAAACAAAACAACGCCTTCATCATCAATAATTAATATCTATATAAAATTGTTTTTAATTTAAATTTCCGACACACAAATAATTTTTTTAAGCTCATACATCTAGTTACATTAGAATATTGACGTCACTTATTCCATTCTATTTTATAATTGTCTTTTGTACTACCCAAATCTTTTTCTGTACGAGAAATCAAACTTTAATTAGTGATATTAACTTTTATGAAAGAAAGCTGTCTAGCTTATCCGTTCAAGTAATTTGAACAGTAATATTCTTAACAACGTAAAATTCAACTTTGGTACCTGATTCCACTTTCTTGCCTCACTAAACCATCCAACAACACTGCAAAACATATTCAAGCCATACATTATCAACTTAATTCCATAGCCATGTGCTTAAAAGTTCCCTGAAAATAAAATCAATTTGGTGTCTCACTTTTTGCATAACAATCAACTTGTTTCCTCACGAATTTATAACAGAATAATTCTTCAACAATTTTAAAGTCATTGTAATAAAATAATCCTTCACTTAAATAGTATCAAAATAGAGAGAGCTATTCTGATAATGTAAATTATATTTGGATAAATGGTTAAAAATGTAATAACATAAATATAATAACTAATTTGATGTGTCATTATGTCTAAAAATTTTTTTAAGATAAAACGAAATAGTAAAGAAGGGACTCTGAGACTTTTTATTGTGATTCAAAACTCTTATTTCTTTTGTTCTTTTAAATTGAGAGTTAATAATAAAATAAAATGATCAAATAATATTATTATTATAATATTCTCTTTATTTAAAAATTAACTATTATAATATTCTATTTATAAAAGTAATATTATAAAAATAATATATAAACTCTTTCATTCTATTAATAACTCTCTTTGCTTTTTTTATTAAACTTTAAAACAAGGAAATAATACATATCTTGTCACTATACTTCCTTTCATTAATAATTATTTTACTTTACCTTCTCAAAAACTCTCAAACATAATGTTAAAGATTTTTTTAGTTATTTTGGAGTCGATTTGACGCTGCAGATTTACAGAAGACTAAATTTTTGATCGACTAAAATGATTTTTTTCACAAATTTTCTGCAGAAACTAAGATGGATTTTGAAGCTTACCTATTTAGTGTACATCGACTTGTAAGATCGAACATGAACAATATTGCTACTGCATCTTTACAAGCCATGGGTATTTGATCTAATGATTTGTTGTCACCTAAACCAAATTATTACTTCACCATTAAAGAACTAATTCAAAATGCAAAAGCAGAAAGCAAAAAAAAATGAAGGAAAAAGAAAAAGAACACACAGACACACACAGAGAGAAAGGAAAGTTAGATTAAAGTACCAGCAACATCCCATATGCTAAATGAGATTCGAGCTCCATGAACAAATAAAGTTTTGTCCATTAAATTTAGTCCTTGCATCTGCAAACTCCTCTTTTCTTGTTCATCCCCTACATATTTGATCTGAGAAAAAGAGTTAATATAAGTTTAGTAAGAAAAAAACAGGCGAAGAAATTAATTAATTATTGTAATTCAGAAATTTAAAGTTATATTTAGTTAAAAAAAAAATGGAGGCATCAAGATTAATATAAAACTATGAAGTAATTAATCATGGAATCTCTAGTACTATATAATTTATCACTTCAATTCAACAACGTCTATGATTATCATATAGGAACGAGGGAACTAGAGTTAAGAGAATTCTGACCACAAAAGAAGTCTTTCCAATGTCGCAATCACCCAATAGACTGATCTTCAGGCTGACCAAATCTGAATCGGAGTCATACCCACCGGAAGGGGGTTCTCTGGCGATTCCCTCAAGGTCGGCGGCGGCCGGAGCCGGCGTCAAAGAAGAACCTTGAGAGGGTAATCTCCGGTAGCGGGCGGGCTTTCCGACGGAGCAAACCAGAATCCTGTCCCAAATGAACTGGAAGAAACGCCCAATAAAGGATACCTTTTCGAGGACGCTCCACCGGACGTTGACCGGAACGATTTTCCGGCAAAGCTGAGTCATTTTCTCAGTGGTATTGTGAATGATTTTGGCCATGAAGAAGAAGGAGAAGAAGAAGAAGAGGAGGAGAAGGTGGGTTTCTCATAATAGCTAGGCTAGCTAACTTGTGTTTGGGTGTTTGGAGATTGGTCCCATAAACTAACTGAGACGAGAGGGTCGCTGTTTTAATAGAGGGACAGTTGACCGGTATTTAGTATTGAATTCTAAAATGAAAAAAATACATTTTAATCCTTTATTTTTTAAATTTAATTTTACTTTTGCCGAATTAGAAGCACTAAAATAGTTCTTGACTTTTAATAAGCGAGTATTATTTTAAATATTTTAATGAATATATATTTAAAATAGTATTCATTTATTAAAAAAAAGTTACATTTAATTTTTATTTTTAAAAAAATTATTAAATTAATTTTTTTATCAAATCTTAAATCTTAATCTTAAGGAAATAAATCTAGTATTTTATTTTTTAAAAAAAGTAAAGGACTAAGTATGATATTTTTTAATAAGCAAGAGATTATTTTAAGCAAATGATCAAAATGGTATTTTACTCCTTTTTTTTGGTCTTCAAGAAATTAAATATCTCAAAATGATCATTCACTTTTTCAGATTTAATCTAAAATAATCTTTCACTAAATGATATTAAATTTATAAGTGAATGATTATTTTAAATCAAATTTTGAGAAGTGAATAACAATTTTATTACTTTTAATGTATCAATTATCAAATGAGATTATTTAAAAGTAGAGTTATTTTTAAAATTGCAGTTTGTAGAAGAATAAAATTAAATTAAATTAAAAAATAAAATATTTTTAATTTTTTAATTTATAGATGACTAAAGTAAAATTAAATTAAAAAATAGATTATCAAAATAATATTTTTTTCCCTTCAATCAAAAGTCGAAATTGCCGGCTTCTCGTTTACTACGGAGGAATGGGCAATTTAGTCAATGCACTTGGTCCAACGTTTTGGATCCATAGGGCTCGTAGGCGTATTTTGATAAATTCAAAGAGAGGGGTAGTTTGGTAAAAGACAGGAGAAAGACACGTAACTAACGGGAGGAGGAATGTATCTTTGTCGACATGCGCTGCGCATAAGCATCTTTCGAAGTGTTCTTTTAAGATGAGATAACATTATATAGTATAATCATGTAGGGAATTATCCACTGTGTGAAGGTGCACACTCTAACGGTGTGCCATAATCTTTTCTGAAAAATAAAATTAAGCAACATGTTTAATTATGCTTACCTTTTTTATTTTTCTCTTTTCTTATCATCCATTTTAATGAAGAGGTAAGAATAAGATTAGATGTAAGTATAAAACTATACTTTAAGCGCTTGTTTATATTTATATACATTATTATATGCCTTTTTTATGGTTATATGGTCTTTGATCTTTTCCATATACAACTGTGCATGATATTAAAAAAAATGTGATTTGAAATTTCCACACAAAAAAGAAAACCTTCTAATTATATATATAATTATGAAATAAAATTATTTTTTTTACAAAAAAATAAGATGAAAGAATTGAATGAATGAATGAACGTACATTCAAATATATTTAGATATATTAAATGATGTAACATTGGTGATTGTTACGTTAGATATAACATTAAAAACATTGAAAACATATAATAAATGATATTATAAATTTAGAAGCTTTAACGTCATAATAATATGTTAAATATTAAAACATTTTTAATACATAAACATATTGAGCTGAATATTATTTAATTGTAAAATTTAATATTATATACAATCAAAATTAACATATAAGTATAAGTGTCATTTTTTATACACTCATAATTTTGATTACACCAATATACTTAATTATAATACAAATATATAATTGTAATAATATTAATTTAAAAATTAATAATATTATAATTATATCTTTATATTATAATTAAATACACTTAAAAATATGGATGTATAAAAAAATTTTATCATAATTATATTATATTCAAAATAACAAATAATCAAAACGCGTCTTTGAATTTAAATTTTCAATAAGTCAATAGCCATGATTATGAGATTCTGATAAAAAGTGAGACTTGATAGCTATTCCTATTCTAAAGTGACAATTAAACAAATTGGATTCTAGTACTTAACTAATTAGGGATTGGGCTAATTACTACAAAGGTCGATCATGTATTTTTATGGCTTATTTTACAAAAGAATAAAATCTATGTGGGTATTATAGACCATCAACAGAATATATATATAGAATTTTAATCTTTCATTTTTAGTATTATAATCAGTTTGATACTTTAAATATAGAAAAAATTAAAATAGTATTTAAAGATGAAACATTGTCCTCTAAAAACTGATTCAAATAATTCAGATTTTTTTAATTTTTTGTCAATTTCAAAGATAAATTGATACAATTGGGTGGAATCAACTGACGGTTCTCACTAAAAAAATTAGTATTACTACAAAGGCGATCTGGTTGGGTATTATAGATCTTTAATAGAGTAAAATACAATTTTTGTTTCTCACTTTTGGTCTTATAATCAAGTTGGTCCTCCAAATCAGATTAGTCATATAAAGATGAGGCTATTCCGAAACTAAGAGTTTGAATTTGTTATATTTAGTGAAAAATATATAAATCCAATGATTAATATTAAAAAATTACATGATTTGATATTTCAAATCACATATGATTTAATAATAGCACGTAATTAGAATTTTAAATTTTAACTATATGCAATTCAAAATTTTGATTCAATTATTCATATTTAAAGAATTGTATGATCTAACAATGAATAGTTTCTTTAAAAAAGAAGCGGTAATAAATTTGAACTTCAAATGATCTTTTAAAGTCAAATTGATCGGGATAAATTAGTTTAATTTTTTTATTTTTAAAGAGTCAAATTAATATTAAAGCAAAAAATGAGGGGTGAAAATTATATTTTACTCACCGTGAATATGTTGGTTTGACTAATGACAAATTATCAGAGAATGATGAGCTCTGATTGGTGGATCTAAATCGAGTTAACGGAGAAAGCCTTTCAGGAAAAGCTGCTTCATCCATTCTTTTTCTATTTGCGTCAGAATTTGATGGGACTTCCATGAATCTCCCCCTTAGATTAATTTGTATAATACTTTTACTCAAATTCTTATATTTTTTGTGGCCATCATTTGATCCACCAACCTTGCTGTTTTGGGAAAAGTTTTATAGTATTTTTTTGGTATATATAAAGTACAATTAGAGCCATTATGAGTTAATTTTAAATTTTTTATTAAATTTTAAGAAACTCTTGTCGGCCAATTAAACAATATGGAACTTAAGTTTGAAATTTGCTAATTTTTTCTTGTAAAAAATGCAAACTCCTAGTGGATTATTTTATCTTGTAAAATAAAATATTATTTTGATTCATTATTAATTAACATATTCTTAATTTAGTCTTTTATTATTATAAAATTTAACATATTCGATCTTTTTATTTTAATTAATTTTGAATTAAATGAAGGATGAAATTAAAAATAAAAATTAATAAAAGATCAAAATGATGTTTTACTTTATAGATAAATTTATTTGCTTTGATCTTTTTCTTTTATTATAATGTCTCCCCCAGTTTAAAATTATACGCAAGTGAGGCCAAAATCTATTATTAGTTTCACTATAATAAATCCCCTATAATCTAAAATTTAAAAATTTTAACTATATAACATTACTAAATTACATTTTTTTATTATCTAATATTTTTCCTTCATTTTTTCATTACCTTTGACCATGCCCTCCTCTTGAATCAATATTCTAAATGAATCTCAATCCCTTGAATTTCCTCACCATCTTTTGATCCAGCTTTTTCAGAATAATTGTATGAATCCCATCATGAATACACTTTTGTTGGTAAATGCAGCTATTATAATGTTTATTATGATGAAATTAATAGATCTCCATTGTCATTGTGATTAAAAAAAGATGAATGAATGTAATTTTTTTTCAAAAAATAAACATATAACAATTTATTTTGTTGTCATTTGACAAAAGAAAATTATATTTCAAAAATATCCTGTGTGATTTTTTAATTGGGAACAATATTTGTTTGGTCCTCTTTTAAACTTATTTTTATTTTAATCTTTTATAAATTGAAAGTAATAAAATAATATTTTACTTTTAAATTTAGTTTTCTTTTAATTTTTTATAAATTTAAAATCTGAAAAGGGTCATCCACTTTTTAAAATTCAACTCAAGGTAATTCCTCCTTACTTCGCTTAGTTTTTATTATAAAAAATTACTTTGGGTCAATATCCTAAACTTTAAAACATTTTGAAAATTTTTAATTTGTAAAAGATTAAAATGAAATTAAATTCAAAAGTGAAGGATTGTTTTAAAATTTTTAATTTTTAAAAAACCAAAATGATACTAAATTTGGAAGACTAATAAAACTTTTAATTTTAAAGGACTAACATAAAATTATATTAAAAAATAATGGACCAAAATAATATTGATATCTTTTTAATTGGTTTGCTCCTAGTTTTCCATCTTTCCCCCCTGCATGTATTTTATAGGGACACACGACAAATAGAATTTGATTAAATAAATACACAGTCTTCGATGTGTTTGAAGGCTTCCATGGTGTTAGTCTCAAAAGGTGAAATTACTATTTTATACCACAAATTTTATTACTTAATAAAAAACCAATTTCGCTTCGCTTTCTCCTCACACCTTCGGAAGCAGAGAAGCCCACATCGGATCTCATGTCCCAACGCATTTGTATTAATTTATTGTGAGAATCTTGTGACAAAAAATGTTCCATAATGACCTATGACTAACCCCAATAAATAATACATTAATTAAATATAAAACAAACTTGTTCTTCTTGATTAAACCCTTAATTAGTCTCTATTTGGTGCTACCTTAATTACTTAAGCAGGTCTGTGCATAGAATTCTGCAAGATATTTAAAGTCATATAGAGTAAAACAACCTAATTATAATATATATAATTTATATTGTTAGTTGTATAGGTCATTTAGGCCGTACCATGAACTAAGGGGCAATAGGTTTTCTATACATTATTATCTATAAATTAATTTATTTTATTATATGTCATTATATTTTAAATTATTTATATTTTTAAGTGTTAATAAAAATTAAATTTTATATTATATTTTGATATAAAAAATATATATATATATATTGTTGAGTTAAAAAATATTCAAATTTTAAAGACTATTTTATTTAAGAAACTGTTAATTAATTTATTATTATTTGTATTCATCTTATAGAATTCTTAAATTAAAAAATAATTTATTATTTTTTTCATTCACTCTAATAAATTTTTAAATTTTAAAAAATTTTTGATTTAAGAAACGGTTAATTAGTTTATCAATTAATTATTTTATTATTTTTCTTTTTTATTATAAAAAAATTTATACAAATTAATAACTTCATTATTTTTTCTTGTTAATTACAAAATATTTACGCACTTCAAATGAAAAATGTAAAAGGTTATTTCATAAAAAAATTATTTAATAGAGTTTTCCCATCGACTAATGGAACTTTCACATTAAAGAAAATCTACTTTAATTATTATATATTATTTATTTTAAGAAATTTGAATATATTAAATATCATAATTAGTTATATGTACTTCATGGATAAGTAGTATCTAAAAAAATGTCTTCTAGAATAGTTGGTACTGTGGTGCATAACAAAATATAATATGCGAGTTTTTGATTTAATTGTAAGAGAATGAAAAATTTCAAATATAGTATTTGAATGAAAAAGAATGAATTGTTATAAAGTAGGAGCGTAAGTTCTTATTAATTAAGGGACAAATATAAAATTGTGACATAAAATTATATATATAAGTTTAGAATTTAAAAATTTAAGGAAGATAACTGCTTCTCATGCCCTCTTATTTTAAATCTATGCCTGCGTGAAATATTATATGTGGTTCAATGTATTAGATATGTTTAAATTTACGCTATGCCAATTTTTAGAGTGCAGGCTAAAAAGATTTTCTTTTTCGGTTTTGTGGATTTACTAATCTTAGCGTTATTGATTTTCTTTTAATTTGATCAGAAAATGGACCTTGTTAAAATACATATAGTTTGGTTGGTATGATTGTTAAGAAATTGATTTATTTAAAATAAGCTGAGTTAAAATTAAGCACAAAAATGTAATTAAATAATTGCAATAATTACCTACTCGTTTAATAGACGAGTCAAATTACTTAAAAACATTATGTATAAATTAAATAAACAAAAACTTATAGATTTTGTATCATTGATGTGTATGAATGTAAAAATTTTTATAAAATATAAAATAGATTTTGCAAAAGGTTTATGATATATAAATTTTTGGATAAAGAATTGTAATAATGGTCCACTCGTTTAATAGACAAGTCAAAAAACTAACAAATATTATGTATAGATTAAAGGAAAAAAATCTATATGTAACTTATATATATATATATATATATATATATTATTTATTGTGTTATTTTCTAATTATAGCATATGGCTGTTATATAAATTAAAATTAAATTATACATTTTTTATGTTATTATTAATTAAGCAACATACACACTTATCATTTGCCAGATTAGAAAATTTAATAACAAAAATGTAAGGAATTGTATGTAAGTTTAATTCTAATTTAAAGAAACAAAATGTTATAGATTTTATATTATTTATGTGTATGAATATAAAACTTATTTTATAAAATATAAATTATATTTTGCAATAACTTAATGATGTATATATAATATATATATATATATATATATATATATATATAGTAATGATTTATTATTAACTGAATTGAATATTAAAATTTTAAACTCCAATCAAGCTAAATTTAATAAATTGATTAAACGTGTTCATTTTAAACGAGTTAAACAAAAAAGTTGAATTTAAATCTAATAGCTCAATTTTGGAATACTCTATGGTTGGGCATCACTAAGTTGCAATATCAAGGAATAAATAAATAAACCGGGCCACTTCTATTTTCTGAGAATATCAAGTTATTTTAAATGTTGTCAAAATTTCCGCAATTTATAATTTATTAAACTAATTTCATTGCATTTAATAATTGTTACTAAATTATTTTTTACAACTTTTTAAATACTTTTAGAATAAAATATCATTTAAACTTTTCACTTATTAGTTCGGCTTTAATTTAATCTTTCACTTATAAATTTAAATTTAGTTTCAATTAAATCTTTTATTTATTTATAGTTTCAATTTGCTCCCTCACTCATTTATAGTTTTATTTTGATTCTGTCCTAATTTATAGTCTTCTATTTAGTGTTTCATTGGTATGAAAATTACCACATTTAACCTTTTAATTTTAACTAAATTTAGATTAAATATGTTAATATTGATACTAATAACATATCAAACTGAAATTAGACTTATAAGTAAGTGATTAAATTGAGATTAAAAATTAATGAGAAATCATGTTAAGATTAAAATTTAATTAGAAATTAAATTAAAAATAAATAAATAAGAAACTAAATTGAAACTAAAAATTAATGAAAAATTTAATTAAAACTAAACCCATAAAAAATAAAAAATTGATGATTACACAATATTTTTAATAGTTATATTATATTAGTGCGCAAACAATATAGAAAGGATCACCAAATCGTATAGCATATTATGATTGACGATTAAATAAAGATATATAACTCGATCAAGAAACATGCAATTATGCATGTTGTCAATAATGAGTGATTAGGATAAGGACTAAATATGTTAATAATCGACTTATCAAATTGAATTAGGTTCATAAATGAATGATTAAATTGAAATTAAAAATTAAATTAAAATTAAAATTTAATTGGGAACTATATCAAAAATAAACTTATAAATTAAAAATTAAATTAAAACAGAAAATTAATAAAAAGTCGAATTAAAAATAATCTCATAAGAAATTAAAAAGTTGATGTCTACCAAATATTTTTAATACTTATATAAGTGCACAAAACGACATCCGAATAGAAAGGTTCACCAAATGGTACAGCATATTATGATTAGCGATTAAATAAACATATAAAACTCGATCAAGTAACATAAAATTATGCATGTTGTTGTTGTTGTCGTTGATAAATGAGTGATTAGGATAAGGATTAGAGATATTTGTGGAAGCCCATGGACGAGAAATAGTGCGACAGGTGGGTGATGCAGGGCGCACCAACACGCACACGTGGCGACAAGTGGGAATGAAAGCGTAAAGCCACACGGCTCTGAACTGAGCCTTGAGATGATGGTAAGGAAGAACACAGAGAAGACGTGTGAATGGCGTTACTGAGTGAGCGAGCGAGAGCGAGTGATTTGTGGTCTTTTGTTTTGTGGCGTTTGGTAAAGTCTACTGCAAGTGGGCTTTGTTAGGCTGAGTGGGGTTCGGGCTTCCAAAACTCCACGATGCGTGTATTGTACGTGAATTAACACTTTTTTTTCTCTCAAGTATTCTGCAGTAAAAAATAATAATAATAATAATATTTTATTAATATTAAATTAATAAAAATATATTATATTAATAAAAATTATTATTTTATTTATGAACAATAACAGAAGATTCTCCAATTACTGCAGGTGATCCAAGCCGCAAGTTTTCTTCCAACATCTGGAGGTTTTCGTAACAAAATCTGATATGTTTTGTGTAGTAAAATTTGACAATTAGTACTGAGTATGGCAGGAAATCTAAAGAGTTTGTGTATGAATTGATTGATTTAAATTGGAAACTGTTAATATTCATTAATAAGTATATTGAACCATTTATAATTATTATTAAAAAATTGGTAGACTCTATTTCATAAGTTGCTTATGATATTATTTGACATAGCCCATATCTACTGTTTGTAGCATATTTACAGCTGCCTGTCCTGTAAACATAATTTGAACCGTCCGTAGAATCTAATTCATTTCATGCTGCCACGTGTTCAAGGTTTTTTTTTTTTTTCAACGCCAGCACAACGCTTTTTAGGGACACAATGGGCAGCCTTCTCTGTTAGGAACGATCGGCGTCTTAGAAGTCTCAATTTGGAGCTTCTCGTTGTTTGGAGTTTTTGTCTGCCACTAGGAGTGAATACGTGGAGATTTGGTTAAATTTTAGATGGGGATCTCTTCTAAAGACCTAGATCTAGTAAGTGATTAGACTGAATTTATATATTATTTTTTAAAATTTTATAAATTTTTTATTAATAAAAACTAATTTAAAAAATAAATATTTAATATTTAAACAAATAAAAAAAGTATTAATAATTTGACATAAAAGTGGTTATAATTGAAAAGAATTAATATTTTAAAATTTGAGTTTAAATAAAAATTATTATAAATAAAATAAAATATTTTTTTTAAAAAAAATAAATTTGTGTGACCCTGAAAGCCCTTCGACATGATAAAAATTACAAATTTTTTATTTTAACCCAATTTTATATGATAAGACCCAATTGATAAGATCAACTGAGTACATGAACACTGCTACCTCCTTCGCACCATTCAAACGTTCTTTGAGGATAGCCAATCTTAGTCACCATTCTCCGTTAAGGTCTCACAATTTCTCTTCCTCAATTTCCTCTCATCAATTTCCCTTTTTGGATACAAACCTTGAATCTAATCTGTTCGTCATTGTGAACGATTGAACATTCTCCATTTTCGAGCTCCCTTCGATAAGTTCATCTACAGTTACGCATGTACATAGATATTGGCACTACAATGTTGTATTTGGAAGAAGGTAATTCATATGGAATGGTGAGCATCATGTTATATAAGCATGTTAATGTTGAGACCCCTTTAGTAAGTTTATGTAATTTCACTGACTGCAAAAATTTATTTAAACTGTATTCTAATTGCTGCTGAGCATTATGTTATTTGCCTATGTAGTTAGTAGATTCTTTACCTCTTTTTGTGAGGAAGAAGATAATTTAGATAGAATGCTTCATTGAAATAATTAGATCCTTCGAACCTTTTTTGATAATCATACAACCCAAATTATTATTAGTAAGTGGTGCATTCCCTTCTTCTTCATATATATATATATATATATATATATATATATATCAATTGATGAAGCACATAATTTCATATCATAGTGGAAGATAAATAAATTGGTAACAATGAAATTGCAATAACCTGATGAAGCACTCAATATAGCCATAATTTTGTCAATAATGAAAACAATATGCTTTATCCAAAGTTTTTTCTTTTTGTACGTAAAAAAGAATAAGAGTCAAAAAGGATATATAAATAAGTAAAAGGAGTTTTCTAATGAGTCATTAGAATGTGGGAAGTTATCATATATTTAAAGTAATTGCCCATTTTAATAAATAAAATACTCGAATTATTTTAAACAGTAATCTTCCACTTCTCAACTACTTAATTCAAAAATTGGATATACTTATAAAATATCTTCCTTTTATTCTCACAGTCAACAATATGACAAGATAGTTACTAACAAGATTTAGGTTGCAAGTTGAGGCCTCTATCCAATGGGCTTGTAAGTAATCCAACCTATCATTGATCACTCACAACTAACTCAGACCCTATCCATTTCTAATTAATATCAAAAAATTTAGTTGCTCAATTAATTGATTAACCCAATGAATTGACCTAATAATAAATTAATGTCAATCCACAATATTTAATTATTTTCATAAAGTAATTTAATGATCTCCCACTTGGATGACAATAATTGATTATTAAACAATTAGTTAAACAAATATCAATAAAAAATTAAGCAATTAAAATATACATAAAAACCATACAAAGTTCATAAATAAAACATCAAAATATTATTGAATCCGATAGGGGAACAAATGATATTTATATAATTATAATTTAATATCATTGAATCCAATAGGGAAACAAATGATATACTTATAATGTAAGGTTAATATCTGAACTGAATGGATCATAAAATTAATATTTAATATGTCATCTTACAACGCAAAGGTCAGTTTAAGGACTTAGCTCAAACTCTTACTAGACCAAGACTATATCAAAATTTAACAACACCCATACAAGATACATGATTTTTAAACACTCCCAAGTGTGAGCCTTTAGTCAACAGATCCACAAGTATATGTTCACAAAAAATGTGAATTAAACGAGTCTGAGATTCATCAACCTTTTATCTAACAAACAGGAACTTGACATTACAGTGCTTTGTACAATTGGAATTCCTATGGTTTTGAGAAAAAGCAAACAGCAGATGAACTATCGCAATATATGGTTAGAGGTCTTGATATAAAATTAACAAGATGCATGTCAGATATCAATTTCCTCAATCATATGGCCTGATAGGTAGCCTCATAACAAGCAATATATTCTGCTTCTATAGTTGAGGTAGTTGTGATTGATTGCTTAGCACTTTTTTATGAAACTGCTTCTTCAAACATCACAAAGATGTATCCTAAAATGGATATATGATCATCAATGCATGATGCATAGTCTAAATCAAAATAGCCCATAATTTCCAATGAATCAGTCTTCTTGAAAGTCAACATATGATGCTTTGTACCCTAAAGATACCTTATGATTTTCTTTGTAGCACTCCAATGATCATGGCTAAGATTAATCAGGTACCTGCCAAGCACACCGATCGCAAAGGCAACATCCAAACGTGTGCATACCTAAGCATACATAAGGCTGCTAACTACAGATGTATATGGAATTCGATCCATTTCAATCCTTTCATTTTCATTTTGAGAATATTGTGATTTCAACAATCTTTCACCATTCTGTACAAGTGCCAGCACAAGGGGTGTAAGAGTGCATGTTGAACTTATTCAACACTCGATCAATATAGGTTGCCTGAGACAAACCTAAAATGTCACGTGATCTATTGTAATGAATTTGAATTCCCAAAACAATATAAGGCTTCACCAAAATCTTTCATATCAAAATGACATGATAACATATGTTTGGTCTTATTTAATAGACCCACATAATTACTGGCTAATAGGATGTCATCTACATAGAGTTTAAGAATTACAAAGTTACTTATTTCAAATTTTTTATAAATGCACTGATCTGCGATGTTCTCAACAAATTCAAGTGCAATAATCACCTCATCAAATTTCAGATACCATAGCCTTGAAGCTTGCTTCAATCCATAGATGGACCTATTTAGCTTACAGATTATATGCTTTTTCCCTAATTCTACAAATCCATCGAGTTGCTTCATATAAACATCCTTATGCAAATTTTCTTTTTGAAATGCAATTTTGACGTCCATTGGTGAAGTTCAGTTCAAATTATGCAACAAGAGTCATGATCACCCTAAGAGCATCCTTAGTAGATACAGGAGAGAATGTTTTTGTATAATCAATGTCCTCTTTCTAATTGTAGCCTTTAGTTACAAGTCTTGCTTTGTACCTTTTAATTTCACCATTTGCCATTCTCTTAGTTTTAAAGACCCATTTGCAACCAATTGATTTATGTCCGTCTGGTAGTTCAGTAAGTACCCAAACATCATTATGACGTATAGAGGCAATATCTTCATTCATAACATTTAATCACTCAAATGAATAAGGCCCTATTATTGCTTATTTAAAAGAGAAAGGGTCAGTGACATTAACCTTATCAGATTCAAACTCGCAAATAAACTATATAATCATTTGGAATGGTAGGTTTGTGAACTCTTTGAGATTGTCTCAATTCAATAACTGCCTCTTACAAATCTTTTACAGGTTGTTCAATGTCAAAATCTACTGGATTTTACCTAGTAGCATCATTTAGATTAAAATGACAAGAGAATGTCAGTGAAGATGAAAGAGGTAAAGGCAATGTGGTATCTTTTATATATAGATTAATGATCCTGGGCACATTACTCTTATTATTCAAGTCATCCTCAAAATAGAATACCATATCTAACTCACTGTTTCTGGTAGTATGAGTAGGACAATAAAACTTGCTTCTTCTCGATCTAGTGCAATATTCAATGAAGAATCTACTAATGGTTTTGGGATCAAGTTTCTTGAGTTGGGAACTTTACGGTTTTACTTCTACTTTACACCCCCCATACTTAGAGATGCCTCAAACTAGGCCTTTTACCAAAAAAATAATTCATGTGACATCTTTGGAACTCATTTACTTGGGACTTAATTCAAAATATAGACTGCAACCATCAATGCATCACCCATAGAAATTTTAGCAAAGAGGAGTGGTTGATCATGCTTCTAACCATATCCATTAAGGTATGGTTGCGTCTTTTAGCAACTCTATTTTATTGAGGAGTGTTTGGCATTGTATATTGAGCTTTAATGCCATGTTCTTACATAAACAAGGAAAATGGTCCAGTATTCTTACCTATTTCAATATACCAACTATAATACTCACCTCCCCTATCAAATCTCACACATTTAATAGTCTTCTCAGTCTTCAACTCAATTGTTACCTTAAATGTCTTGAAAGCACTTAATGACTCAAATTTCTCATACAATAAATTAATCTACCCATATTTGGAATGATCATATATGAAGGTGATAAAGTACTTGAATCTACCCATGGCAACTAGTGTACTAGATCTACATATATCTATATGGATTAAGTCTAAAATGCTCTCAGACCTATTGGCCTGTCCTATCCTTAACGGGAAGTTTTCCCTTTATATAATCAACACTTGTCTGTAAGTTAGAGAAATCCAACACCCTTAGTATATCTTGTTTGACCATCCAATATAATCTCTCTCTATATATATATCCCAAATGTCGATGCCACAACATAGGAGAACTTTCATCAAATCTTCGACGTTTAAACCTTATTACAACATTAATAGGAGCACTATGAGACAAATTTGGATAAGTGTTTATATTTGAGCAATATAAACCATTCAACAAAGAAGCAAACCCAATCACAATTGAATTAAAGAAAATATCAATCTTTCCAAAATGAATAGCCATGTCTATCCAATACAAAACTAGAAATCAAATTCTTCCTTAAAAAGGGTACATAAACAATGTCGTTTAACACTAAACAATGTCCAGATTCAAAATTTAATGCTGAACTTCCTTTTACTCTTAGAATGGTCTTTTCTTTCTCACTTAGCATCTTTCTGTTTATGAGCCCTTACAAGGAATTTGTCACATTAATAGTCACACCAAAATCTAACCACCAAAAATCAAGTGAAGTTTTAAAATTGTTAGATTCAAAGCATACTAGAGCTAATGGGCATACTAGACCTAAATGGGTAGTATTAGAAGAACTATCTTCTCACTCACACTTATTCTTTAATTTGAAGCAATCTAATATCTTGTGACCAGGCCTCTTGCAATAGTGGTAATCACTCTTGAACGACTTCTTCTTCTGACCCTTATGATACTTCCCATTCTTCTTAGGTCCATAAGATTTCTTATCACTAGCTCTGTTATCGTGCTTCTTTCCTTTATATTTCTCATGACCACCCATTCTTCTTGGGTCCATAAGACTCTTAGAGCTAAATCCTCCTTAGTGATTATTAAGTACATGTCCATGGACTCATTCCAGTCATTATAGTTTGTCTCATTAAGAGTTTTCACTGAAGATAGTTTGTTAGAATGCAGAAACTGATGAAAAAAAGAAGAAGAGGAAACATTAATTATGTCAAAGCAATATAATTATGAAACAAAGTTTCCTTCATAAACTTAGTTTATGTAACTATATACAAGTTTGTGTATTGCAATCTTGCCTAAGGGTCCCAGACTACGATAAACCAAGGAAAAAACTCTTTCATGTCAAATGGATTTAACTCATAAAAAGAATCATGCAAAATGCATTCATTGCTTTCATATCGATAGGATACAAGAAACAATGAAGACACTTAAAGTTATTCTGCTAACAAATCAAAATAGAACTTGTCTATAAAATTATATTAACAATATCATATCGATAGGGCATGCCCATTGTTAATATGAAAAAAAAATTCTCTGAACCTTACTTAGTGGCTAATTTTACCCGTAATAATTATTAAAGGGTAAATTACAATAATTATGAGTCATAATTCATAATTACAATAATATGAGGAGCCTCGAACTTGATACCACTGTGATAGGACCCACGATAGGTGGACATACAAACACTAGGTGGAGTACCTTTATAGTTCATAGATTAATTTCAAAACAAAAATAGGAATGAAATTTACTAATTATGCAAATAAATCTATTTTAATTTACATAATGATAACCAAAGAGAGTGAACAACATATGCTACTCCTTATTGTGGATATTCGATGTAAAAAAATTTTCATATCAAAATATTATGTTTATACAAGACTTTTAGACCCAACATTTTTGAAGAAAATTTAAAACTCACACTTCTAAGTCCCTAAAAATTCTGAAAAATTCATAGAAAAATAGGAAATGACACATGGGAGTAAATTGTAAAAGTTTGGAAAGCAGATTGATAGTGCATGAGCCACACGCACCTGCACGCACATGGTTTGCGAGTAGGATTCGTACCAGAGGTCCTCCCTAACCTCTGGCAAGTTCTGTATCGGGTTGTTCGACCTTGTTCGTGATCCATGTTTTGACTTGTCATTTTAGCTAGTTTTGTGGGGTATAATAAGTATCATTTTGTTTAGAATTCATAGATCTACAAAATCCCTTTATCAATTTTGAGTAAAATGCATCCAATGGTGAGTATTTTGGTTCAAAAAATTAGGGCATTTTTTTGAGTCAATAACATCCAAGAATTTGCTCCAGTTTAGGCCAACATTATACATCATTCTAATTGAAATTATGAGTCTAACAAAACCCCTATACTAGTTTCGATTAAGAATTTCAATATTTAAGCAAATCAGATTCGAAAAAAAAAGAAGAAGTGTTTTTTCAACTTGGCATTACTACTTTTTTTTTTTATGTTCTGATGATTACCGAAAAAAAAATTTAATGTCAAAGATAACAATCATATACTAATGAAGGTGCCATATTCAAAAATAAAAATCACTAGACAAAATAGATCAATATGGAATTATGCATAAATATAAACATATGAAATAGATATATATATGTAACATACATATAAAAAAGATCATTTAAAGAAATAGATATATATGTAACATACTTAAATCATATAAAATGGATCATTTATAGAACCTAAGGCTCTGATACCAATTATTAGAACATAATTCCATATCATAGTAGGAGATAAATAAATAAATTAGTAACAATGAAATTGTACTTACTTGTTGAAACACCAAATGTAGCCATAATTTTGTAAGTGGAGAAAACAATATGCTTTGTCCAAAGTTTTTTCTTTTGTACGTAAAAAAGAATGAGAGTTACAGAGGATAAATATATAAGCAAAATGAGTTTTCTAATGAGTACTCAGAATTTGAAAGTTATTGCACATTCTAAGTAATTTCCCATTTTAATAAATAAAATACTCAAATTATTTTAAATGATAACTTCCTACTTCTCAACTACTCAGATTCAAAAATTGGATATGCTTATAGAATATCCTCCTCTTATCTTCTCAGTCAACAATATGATAATATAATTATTAATAAGATTTGGGCTGTAAGTTAGAGCCTTTACCCAATGGATTTGTGAGTAATCTAACTTATTACTGATTATCCACAACTAACTTAGATCCAATCCATTCTTGGTTAATATAAAAAATTTAGTTGCTTAATTAATTAATTAAACCAATGAACTGACCTAATAATAAATTAATGCCAATCTACAATATTTAATAATCTTCATAAAATAATTCAACATATATAAAGTATTCCTACATTCTCTAAGACCTTGTTTCATTGGTAGAATTTGAAGGAGGAAAAGGGAATGAGACATGGTTGATTGCTAGATTGGCTTGGAGATCCCATTCTTTATGGGAATCTAATTCCCACAAATAAGGTAATAGTCAATCTCTCCATATCTTAACGGAATCTGGATCATTCTCAGGAATAGATTGGGAATTGGCTGTTGTACGCTCCTTTCATATTCAGTATATCGTCCATTTCTTTTCTTTTTCTCTCTTGTTTTTCATCATTCTTTGGATCATGGTTGGGTGAAGAAATTTGTTGATTTCGTTCTAAGGAACAAAAATTGTATACTGTTGATTTCAATTCTGTCTTCTTCGTCCGTTGATTCCATCAAAATTTTCGAACCATTTGAACTAATTACCTAAAAATTTTTTACTCAGATCATGACTCAACATCATAACTCAATAGAAAACTAGCCTAGTACTTGAAGTCACCATTGTCGTCCTATAATGTCAAGGAAGAGAGGATCATCAGTGAAGAGCTTAGGTCAAGATCTATCTAGATTTTGGGTGCTACTGAGGATCGATGGTGAAGGTGCATCCATATTCCGTCGATGGTGAAGGAAGAGAGGTTTGTTGGTGAAGGAATGGATGGTTAAAAGGAGGAGAAAACGAAAAAATGAAATTAAAAACAACAATTAGTTTTTTTATTATAATAGTAATAAAAAATTTCAATTTTAATCATGATAATTAAATATTAATACCATAAAAATTATTATAAATAATATTTTTTAACAATATTATTTTTTACAAATAATATTAATTAATTTTTATCAAGATATTATGGTCATTAGATTATCATTTCTTTCCATTATTATTGTTTTCTACTATCATACCAAACACTATTCATATTCTCATTCATTCCTTTAACCTAACGTAACTTAAGTGTATCACTAATATTGTTTGGAGTCCATAGTTGGCTTTCTTTAAATGTACCTTTCAACAGGCTAAAGTACGTAACGTTACAAATATCCCTTTTTTTGTTGGGACTAAACATATACCTCAACACTTGAACTGCTCTCTAATGATTACATATTTATAATGTTCTATTGAGCTAAATGGCAAATTAAAAAAATCTGCTTGATGATTCTTTAAAATCAAAATTCAATCTGTTTAGTGCTACAACAAGGAATTTATTAACTCCCTTTACATGTCAAATCCGTTTCATTCTCCAACTATATGTAGGTCTTGAGTATCAAAATTCAAAACTAAGGAAATTACTTACACTAATATTGTTATAGGCTTTAGAAGAGGCAATCTACATTTTTATAGACATTACAATTGGACATTAGAACTTTTAAAAATTATTTATACAATATACCTCCTCAAAGTATAACTCTATATGAATTAATCTTTATAAATTATCGACCTCCTCTACTTGGTCCCTTTGTCATTAAGGTTTCTCATCTTTTATTGAACATGTTATTATGTGATATTAATTGTTGAGCTAACATATTAAATACTATAAAGAACTAGCTCGGACATATTTTAAATACTTCTATATTACTACTAGCATGGCATATGAATCTCCTAGATTTAAGGAGTAAATAGACAAAGATAAATTTAAGGAGAGATAGACTTAGAAAGTAAGAATGAGTCTAAGTATAATAGACAATAATAAATTCAAAAAGTGTGGAGGACAATAGCTTGATTTTAGATTTTTTAAATTTTAACTTTTATATGTAATTTTATTTTATATTTTTTATTTAATTTTTTAATTTATAAGAATTTATATTTTTGAGTTATAAAGACTAGTTTTTCTTAGTTCAAACTTTTTATTTAAAGACTTTTGCACCCTTTTGAATCAAATCGTAAGTCTATCCGGTCCCACTTATTCTATCTCTTCCTCACTTTGTCTCTCTCTAAATGCACATGATACATTGAAGACCCTAAATTGAAGAACCTGAATTCTACTTGCTTGACTAGAGTACATCTCAATTTTATTCCTACTGCAATCCGTCCATAGCTTGCCTACGTCCTTCTCTCCCCTGACAGTTGTCTATATACATAATGAAGTTTATATTCATCTTAGCTTTACAATGTATTCGAGGAATGTAGGCTTTTATTTATTCTATCATTTCTTAAATTTTTCTTTTGACTACTATGTTACTACTAGCGTGTACAAAGATAAATTTGAAAAGAGTTAGACTCACATCGAGAGTGAGCCTACGCCTATAGGCCTAATAGATTTCACTTGTTCTATATCTTTTTTACTTTATTTCTTTAATACACATGCATTTAGGATCCTAAATACAAAGGATTTAGATTTTACCTGCATGACTATAATCTATCTCAATTTTATTTTGACTGTTGTCAATCCCTAACTTGCATGATTTGGATTTTCATCAATTCTTGAAAAGAAAATGTTCACTGTTAGATTGTATAGTTATTAAAATCTAAACTATTAAATTAAAAATCTTGGACCACACTAATTAAATTTTAAAATTTTTTATCACGCGTGACTTTGAAGTTTAATCTGATCTGTTAAATTGTGCATTTATTTTAATATTAACTATTGAATCTATACATTTCCTAATAAATACAAAGAACGAAAATTGTAATTTGCTTATGTCCTCCTCCTCTCCCTTTACATGTCTATATACATATATGTGTCCCTAACAAAAGACCCTTCTAAAATAAGTTTTGAGCATTTTCACAACAGGGGACACTGGGAAAAATGGAACACCATACAGTAACATAGAATTGAAACTAGAAGCTAAGTCCAACAACCATTAATTCAATTCAATACTATTTCCTTTTCACTAGCTTGTATAAAGATTAATTATTAAAATCTGCTAAGGCTGAGAACAAGGGAATTAAAATCTTAATTACAGCACTATATGGTAGCACATTGGAATTTAGCCAATGCTATGGGCAAAAAATCTGTTTTGTAACTACCATAACTGAAATTGCAAGAACAGGGGATGATTATTGAATTTATATGGTTGGACTGAAATGGGATTTGAGCTAATGTCTCATATATTGTGTGCACTTAGTTAACTCAGTTAGTGAGTTTAGGACCTAATTAAAAATATTCTGACATCAGAGGTCAGCTTCATTATTCTAAGGGTGTGATACTGACTTATTATTAGATTCTTATAACTGAATTCAACCCAAATATTCTAAAGATAATATGTTTAATTTAAAATATAACTCATTATATTTATATTTGACAAAAATAATATATGTATTAAATATAGGGAAAATTATTCGCCCTTATATTAAAAGATATATAAATTATGCGGTCCTTTTATTTGTTTTTAAAAGATTCACTTATTTCTTAAAATCAAAGTATGATAAAAATATCTTTAAAATATTATTAATTTATATTAAAAATATAGTTTGAAATATATTTCTTCAACCTTAACTTCAATGTTAGTTATTATATTGAAAACCATGAATTTAATTTGTTTTAAAATTTTTAAATTTACAACCATTCTTATGTTTATTAATGTATGTATTTAATATACATCTTATACATAGAAGTATTATCTATAAAGTGGTTGGATTAAAAAAAAATATTTTTTTAAATATATAATTGTTTTTAAAGATTGATTTTTTCATGAAATGATTTTGAAATTTTCTCAATGTGAAAAAATGACTATTATATGTTGATCAAAGGTATAAGCAATATTTGTTATATTATATATTTGATAGGTATTTTGGTTAAAATAAGTGTAATTATGCATATTTTTTGTTATTAAAAGAATATGTAGAGCGCATATTCGAAGGAAGTATATATTTATAAAATAAAAATTATATTATTTCAAAAATTTTTAAAAGAGAAACAATATAATTATCTTTAATTATACATTTAACTAATATCTGGTAAGCATCGAATTATAACAGTGTGAACATGGACATTGTTAAAATTTGGGCCTCAAATTCGCAGTTCAATGAACCTGACAAGAAAAGTTTACGTTTAGGCCATTAGCGAGGCCCAGTTTCATGCATGGGACCTTCGAAGATGACGCTTCCGGAGGATCTTTTGCGTACTCGTGAGGCTCTTGAAGCATCAGACAGATTGTTGGATCCACAAGAACATAATGGACAACGATAATCGAAGCTGATCACAGCCAAAAAACTCAAGTAACAGTGACTGTAGGGGCAGAGTATACAGAGAAAGTCAGAGGTTCGGAAGAAGGGAAAGATATGGTGGAGGTTCGTCTGCAATTATCACCTCCTCTACTTCAATGTTCTTCTTATTCTCCAATTCCTCGGTTAGGAATCCATCTTCTCTTTTCTGGCTTTAATGTTACAATTGTCTATCCGGAATTTTTTTTTTTTTTTGGTTTTTGATATTCCATATGTTGCATTTCAATTGTGAAAACCCCCTTTTCGGGTTGCAGTATTTTTTTGTGCTTTTTCAGAAGTCTTTTTTTCTTCTTTTTTAAAAAGTCAGTTTTCATGCTTTTTCTTAACTCGAACATCTCGGTTTCTGTAATGTGTCTTTCTTGTCCGTACCCGGCATTTTGGAATGCAGTTTCCATTTGATAACCTGTGAATTTTTCCATATGGTAAATAACTTCGTAACTTATTGATTAAATGGTAAGCCTCACTTTTCTCACTGATTGGTTTGCAGTGGGATTCTCGGTACAAATTTTATCTCTCCATTGGTAGATGGGTGATAGATAGCTATATATATTACTTCCCTTGCTGAAACAGGAAAATTGACTGAGATGTATTGACAAAATAGTGTCATTTTTTTTTTTTTCAATAACTAATGCTTTGTATAGGATAAAATTTTGTTTCATAAAAATGCAGGGAAGTGACAGGAAAAGCATTGGTTAAGTGCTCATTGGAGCGCCCTTTATCAAGTAAGCTTCTGACCAAGCGCGTATTGTCTGGTCTTGCTGCTTCCTTGATATTCATTTCTCCAGCTAATCAGGTTGGTATTCCAGATCCAGAGTGTTACCATATCAGGACTAATTAAATGTGCTATTGTGCTTGCATATCTTTTAGCAAATACAAAAGCATTATGCACATTTGAGCCACAAAGGTCCATAAAAATTACTCTAGCATATGTGAAAGTCACTCGTAGCAGTATTTAACTGTAATTTGCTATTTCTCGTATTCCAAATTAAAAGCTTTTTAAGGGATAGGTATCGTTACCTTATATGTTAGAAATGAGGTTTGATCTTACTGAACGCCTTATATTTTTCTGTTGAAGCTCTTCTTGTAGTGTCTTGTTTGATTTTCTAAATGCAACTGGTAGTTCTCTTTGGTTATTATATATTATATATCATCCACGGTGAAGTTCTTCTGAACGCTGGATATTCTTATGAAGATGTACAGCAAACTAGAATTTTGATTTCTTGCTAAGGAACCAGTAAGTATATTTCTTCGTATATCATGATGATGAGGTGTTGTGAATTTACCGTGTTATTTCATCAGCAGTCTGTTGCGGCAGATATATCTGGACAAAATATATGCCAGCTTGCCAGTGCCAGTAACAGTAGTGGAGTTACTTTTCCAATTGATGATGGGTCAATGGAAAAAGGTGGAAATCTCATGATGATGAGAGGCATGACAGCCAAAGATTTTGACCCTGTTAGATATTCAGGAAGATGGTTTGAAGTTGCTTCTCTTAAGCGTGGATTTGCTGGACAAGGTCAAGAAGACTGCCATTGCACTCAGGTAAAAGCTAATATAAGTGTGGTAGTGAATCTTAAGGAAAATTTCAAGTTTCTGCAAACTTTTTCCCTGTTAGACTTCGTGTTATTCTTAACATATTACTGAAGCCTAGAAGCAGAGAGGAAACCTGAGGATTTGTTTTGTGGTTTTGAAGACTCTAAGAAATCATCAATGGAGGGAGAAGGGTGGATGGGAATGTGGTGGCAAGAGGCAGAGTTCCTGTTCCACTGATGGAAATTTCATTGGAAAAGGGATAGTAATAGACTAATAGTAATCCATTCCCCATTATTTAGGAGTTACAATGTCATTAATCAAGTGGAGTGGATAGAGAGGTGAAATTTTCAATATTAGCATTAGGAAAGTGAGTAAAAATTAGATGATAACGGGTAAAAGAATAAATAGAAGAAAATAAAATCCAATCAAACGATCTCAAACCCATCTCACTCCACTATCCCAAACACGCCCTTGGTTCTTGATTTCAGACAAACTGTGGATTAATTCTCAAGACATCGTTCATTATAACAGTCTAGTGTATCTTAGAGATAAGCCTTCTAATTCAATTCTGTTGATGCTTAAATTAATGACAAAAAACTCATTCTGGTCCCTCACTCTGCACTCTTTTTCTGTTTTGGTCCCTCAGCCCCATAAAATTCCAAATTGGTCCCTCACTCAACCAGACATCCCTTGCTTTGGTCCTTCGATTAACTCTCCATCCTGGACCAGCTGATGTGGCAAGTTAAATGCTGATGTGGCACATTTATTGTTAATGGGAAAATAATGCAGCCACTCATTTGCCACATAAGCTATCCACGTGGCTCTAATTTTAACAAAGCAGGCTCTATAGCTCTAAGAACATGAAGCCCTCTTATGCCCTCATTCCACTCTATCTGCAAGATTTAACCTGTCCTTCCCTCAATGTTGTTGTGCCTTTGATGTTACCATCATCTGTTACGTTTCTCCCCACTCCGGTGTGCATAACTCTAGTACCTGTGTGAGGTTGATGAGAGCATCAATAGCTAGGTAACTTGAGCAGGCTTTGGTTTAGTATTTCTGCCATCTGCGAACTGAGAGATACTGGTCCTTCTTCTTGCATAAATATGGCAGGAAGTGTGGGAAGGTATTTTAATGGTAGATTGTGGGGTCCTTTGAACATTAAAAAATGGTTGCTTTGTCCCTTTTATACAGTGTTTGCACATGGTATGTTCACTCTCCACTTTTTGCTTTTGTCTTCATTTGCTTTGGTTGGAATATTTGGCTTCCATATAGCTGCACACATGATAGCCATCCATAAAGTAATAAACATATGTCAAAGGCATTGGTTAAAGTGGGACCTATTTGTTTAATTATGTGAAGATTGAATTGCATATCTCCAAGGTTTAAATGACTAAGAAAGGTCTAGCCAAAGAAAAAAATGACCAAGAAATGAGAAATTTTTGCTATCATCTACACAATTATGCTATTTCAATCATCCTTTTGTTAACCTTTAGTTTGTTGAATTTTGTTCTTCTTCCTCTATAGAGGTCATCACTGAACTAAAGGTTGGCAAAGAGATGATTGAAATAGCATAATTGTGCAAATGATAGCAAAAATTCTCCTTTCTTGGTCATTTAAACCTTGGAGATATGCAATTCAATCCCTATATAATTAAACAAATAGGTCCCACTTCTACCAATGCCTTTGACATATGTTTATTACTTTATATATGGCTATCACATGTGCAACTATATAGAAGCCAAATATTCCAATCAAAGCAGATGAAGACAAGAGCAAAAAGTGGAGTGAATGTACCATGTGCAAGCACTATACAAAAGGGACAAAGGAATCATTTTTTTAATGTTCAAAGAACCCCAAATCCACCAATAAAATATCTTCCCATACTTCATGCCATATTTATTCAAGAAGGACTAGTACCTCTTAGTTCGCTAGTGGCAAAAATATTGAACCAAAGTATGCTCAAGTTACCAAGCTATTGATGCTCCCATAAGCCTCTCGTAGATACTAGAGTTGTTACGCCTGGAGTGGGGGGAAACGTAACAAATGATGGTAACGTCAAAGGCAGCGAAACAATGTTGAGGGAAGGACAGGTTGAATCTTGCAAATAAAGTGGAATAAAGACATAAGAGGGCTTTGTGTTCTCAGGGCTATGAAGCCTGCTTTGTTAAAATTTGGGCCACGTGGATAGCTTATGTGACAAATGAGTGGCTGCATAATTTCCCCGTCAACAATTAATGTGCCACATCAGCATTTGACTTGTCACATCAGCTGATCTGGGATGGAGAGTTAATAGAAGGACCAAAGTGAGGGATATCTGGGGACCAGTTTGGAATTTCAAGGGACTGAGGGACCAAAACTGAAAGAGTGCTGAGTGAGGGACCAGAATGAGTTTATCTTAAATTAATTAATTTGTAGATGCCTCTGGTGCTTTTCTAACCATATATTCATAGGATCTGTTTATCCATAAGCTTCTTGCTATTAATCTGGGTAGACAAATAACGTTTCAGGGTGTGTATACATTTGATAGGGAGACTCCCTCAATCCAAGTTGATACCTTTTGTGTGCATGGAGGACCTGATGGATATATAACTGGAATTAGGGGAAGGGTTCAATGTCTTTCAGAAGAAGATCTGCAGAAGAAAGAGACAGAGCTAGAGAAACAAGAAATGATCAAAGAGAAATGCTATCTCCGGTTTCCTACATTGCCATTCATCCCCAAGGAGCCTTATGATGTGATCGCTACTGACTATGACAATTTTTCTCTTGTTTCTGGAGCAAAAGACAGAAGTTTCATTCAGGTATCTGTGTCGGCTAAGTTAACATTCTAACTTTTGATGTACCATTTCTTATTTTGACTTATATCACGTAGTTTTAATGCGAAGCCCACAAGCTCTTTTTGTACATTCAGTGCTATTAATTAGCATGCAAATATATTGTGTAGCTTTGCTTTTAGTACTAGATTGTGTCTTAATAATATAATCTATTAAGAAGTTGAACTTGGACATCATTGGGAATTCAACTTTACGTCTATCTGTGAGTGTCTATATATATAAAATTATTTTTTAACTGTTAAGAGCCAACTTGATTCCAAAACTTAAATGAAGGCTTAACAATAAAATTTGTAAAAGAAAAATATAATTTTAATTCTTGACTAATCACTAAATTGTTATTTTAGTTCCTCACTCATTTTATTTTTTAAAATAATTATTCATTGATTAAAAATTATCACTTTTAGTCCCGTACTAATTGAAAATGGTTACTTTAAGTCTTTTGGTTCTTCACTTTTGAGATTCTTACTGTATATAGTTTTTCAAGCTAAATTCGGTTGATTCACTTGGAGGGGTTTAAAGTGACAATTTTTCGTAAGTGAAAAATTATTTTAGGAAATAAAAAGAATGAGGGACCAAAATGACATTTTTTTCCTATTTTAGAAAGAGGATCTAGTTATAGGTCACTTGGTCATAGAAGATCCGATGCTATGTTAGGATAAAATGTTTTAGTTGAATAAATTTATGTAATCTCAAACATTTATAGTTGGGATTGATGCATCCATATCTTGGTCGTCATCAACATTTCAGATATACTCAAGGAAACCTGACCCTGGAGCTGAATTTATAGAGAAGTATAAAGCTTATCTGGCAAACTTTGGATATGATCCAAGCAAAATCAAAGATACACCTCAGGACTGTGAAGTGATGTCGAATAGTCAGCTGGCAGCTATGATGTCCATGTCTGCAATGCAGCAGGCACTAACAAACCAGTTTCCTGATCTGGAACTGAAGGCCCCTATTGAACTTAATCCCTTCACAAGTGTATTTGACACTTTGAAGAAGCTTCTCGAACTTTACTTTAAGAAGTAACTATGTCGATTAAATTTCATCATGCTTTGTCTTTAAGGCATGCACTAGTAATACATTCTTGTATATTTGGAGATAGTTAACGACAAGTAATTTATCATCTTATGAGAGGTGGTTCCTAATAAAACAAAATATGAATGATTTGTTTATATATATTTTTGTGATTGACTTGGCTTACATATTGCTTAGAGTATATTAATGAATTCGTTCCTTATATATCAGTCTCTTTTTCATTTAGTTATCTAAAGATAAACCTTTTTAATTTAGAAAAATTTCAGTTTAGCACCATAAGTTACAATTAGTTATTCTCAAGTACCTTGTATTATATGATTACATTGAAGTACTACGGGTGATTTTATGAATTTTTAATAGATAAAAATATTCTTAGCCTTAATATTTTTTATGACTTCTTTTGACAATAGGTTAGAATGTTTCCCTCTCTTCTATGTTCTCCTCTAACATTTTAGCATTTTATTACTTTTTGAAAGACTACAAATACGCCCTAAAGAGATGTGTTCTAGATCTTTCAAAAGTTTTGCAATTTTTTTTGGATAAACGTGCACCATTAGTGTTTTTGTTAGCATATAAATCTTTATTATCTACAGTTCAACTGAAGTAACAAAGTAGGAAAAAACTATATTTATCTTAATATGAAAAACTATTTATTGTAGAAGAAAAATACTTAGGAACAACAAAGTCACTGCATATTATGTTAAATATATAAAAATAATGAAAGTCACCTGTTAGATTGGGTAGTCTCGATTATAAGAAATTTTTATATAACAAATAGTAATAAGTAAAGTAAGATTAATAAAATAGGGTAATAATGAACAGAAATACAAACCTTAATTGTAAAATTAATGTGTTTTATTTACAATAATTGATTTGAATGAATTAGAATAATACAACATTGTATTGTTCAAAACATTTTAATATATATATTTTTTTCAGTGTAGTTGAGTCAAAAGGAGAATAAAAAAAAATTTATAATTTTTTTATGATTTTAGTTTAGCTTAATTATGAGTTGACTTAAATATAATTACTACTCTTTTTAATATTTGTTATTAGCAAAGTTTTAGTTTTAACTTATGTTAGACGTACACATGACTTATAAATTTACTATAACATTAATTTACTTTAGCTATATAAATCAACTAAGCTATGATTACAAGTAGGTTTAATGTTTGTTACTACCAATAGTTTTAAATGATATTTTTGTCAATTAAAAAATTATAAAATGATTTAATGTTCTTCTATTTAATTATAAAATATAAGGTCTTTAAGAGTAATTAATTGTAAATTATGGGCCCAAACTGAAATGATCCCTTTTAAATTGGTCATTCCGAAGATTTGTTTTCTCAATCTAAGTGGTCATTTCGATGGGCAAGTGTTTTTCGGGAGCCCATATGATCGATAATAATTTAGGTTATTGGTTTGTGGAGGAAAATACTATCAGGTCAAGTTTAGGTTATGAATTAAACTATAGCCACATGGGCTCACATTCATTAGTTAAAAAATGTTTACCTAATAAAGGAATCATTTATTTCGAAAAAAATTTTCGAGGCTTTAAATTGTAAAACTTTATCTTTCATGATTACGTTGATAAAAAAATTATTTTTGAGGAGCAAATAATTAATTTACTCTATTCTTTTAAAATCAGGTTTACCTAAAATTTTTATAGATTACCCAATCTAGCAAAGCATTATAGTTTGCTGATGTTGCACATGAAGACAATTTCGATTTGGAATTTTTTGGGTTTAACATGGATAAGATGTTGGCTGAGCTTATGTTACCTCCCAGAGAGCTTCTAAAGTTGCTTCTTTATTCAACTTGTAATCAACTAAGGCCCAAGCTTTACCTTTAGGGCATTTTTTGATTCAGCATGATCTAAATGTTCCTTCTTTATGCTATTTCGGCCAATCTAACTCAAAATCATTAAACAATGTCTTATTCACTTGCCAATTTGCTAGAGCCCTGTGGTTCAATTCTTTGGCTAGATTTCTGGCTAGAGTATTCAAAAAGGCTTCATCCAGACTCCGAGTACCTCACTCATTTTGCTTTGATTGTGTTGTATGTCATTTGGAATACTTAAAATAGAGTATGTCATGGAGAAAATTTGAATCCTTGGAAAGTTCTTCATCTTGCCCGAAGGATTCTCAATGAATATTTGCAAGTTATGGAGGATGGAAAATCAATTCAGAAATTGTTATATGAAAAAGAAGAACCCAGTTGACTCTCCTTGATGCGCTATATCCACTACTGGATGGACTATCTTAGTTGCAACCTATAAGAAGACGAGAACCAATACTAAATTTAAAATTGCAATGCATATATGGCTCAAGACATCCCTTGTTCGTTGTTGGTTAATCGAAAACAATAATTATTTTGATAAAAGAGTCTTCTTCTTGGATAGCATCAGACATATCATTCTTTGGCTTAATTATATAAATTCTTCTATCCATAACAACGACAATTCAATTCAAATCTTCCTCCCGTCCAAAAGATGGTTAAAATTAATCCTCATGGATTACAAAGTTGATACAGTAACCAAAACAATAGGGCAAGATATTCACAACCTCTGCAATTCCCAAGATCATATCCATTTCCATTTCTACCTGGTTTCTTTAAGTCAAAATAGTTTTCTTAAACCCCATAGTTTCACTACTTGTAATTTTTATTTTAATGAATTGTTCTTCGTTTTCTCATTTAAATAAAAAAAAACTAAAGGCCCAAATAAGCTCAACCCATTTTGAATAGTATTATGACTTTTGTTTTTATTTTATATTGAGTAGGATTTTGGTCTAGTTTTCATTTGTCATTAGAGTTAGAATAGAATTTAGTTTCTTTCGTATATTGTGAATATGAATTCTTAGCTGTATTTTTTGGCCAAAAAACACAATTAGACAACATCACGTAATACAGGTAGTGTTTTTAGTAAATTCTTAGCTCTATTTAAAAATGTTAGTTACACTCATTACATGATCAGAAATAAAGGAAGTTCATATGAATGAATTACATAATGACTAGACATTGCCCTTTTTTCCTTTTTCGACTTTATCATTTTTTAGTGGTGGCAATACTTTGATTTATATCCTCTTCAATTGATTTTAATAGTGTTAAAAGACTTTATCTAGTTGACCAAATTTTCAAAAATAAAATACTTTAAGATAAAGACGACCTTAGGGCTCGGAAGACTATAAATAGCGGCCTAGGGAAGCTTTATAGGAGACACTGACACATCAAGCAAGAAAGAACATTAAAAATAAAGTTTGGAGACAATTTGTAGTGAAATAGGGAAGCAGGGTATTAGAGAACAGTAGCAAGAGAGTGGACACTCAATTTGAGTTTCTATTTTCTTTTCTTTCTCTTCTAGTTTTTGTTTTTGTTTTTTTGTTTTTCTATTTCCTTCTTTTGTTTTAAAACCATGAGTTTATTCAGCTATAAGTTATGTCTCTAGGATTTTAACATAACCATGTGTGGGTTATTTTTGTTTAATAGTAGTTTTTATAGTGAAGTTTTGAATTTGGTTTACTTGTTTTCCTTGTGTTTAATGCTTTCTAAGTCTAATCATTTTGGAATTGAATTAAAATTTAAGCTAACTTGAAAGAGAATTTTTAAATTAAGATTGGAATGAAAATAATCTTTATTTGCATGATTAAATAGCTATAAGTATTGCAATTCACAGTCAAAACAACAGTAATTGATTGTCTTTGATAACCACAATTAAGGTAGAGTCATAATGTGATTGTCTTCTAAGCTAATTCACATAAAAATACAAGGAATTGAGGGAAACAGTCAGATTTATATAAATTCAAAAGAATTATATAAGCAATCGAATCCTTTAAGTTAGTAAACTGGTTCATAACTCAGTAAAAAAGTTAATATCATTACAAAATAACTGTACGTTGTAGAGAAATCAAACTCCTAAGATCTTTTGTACAATAGTTTATTATTATATGTGATTTGTATTTATTTTCTAGTTATTTCACTTAATAATCCAATCTATTTGCCCGAGTTGAAAACATAATAATTATTAATAAGCATTAATTTAAAGTTAACTTAGGTCCTCCAAAGAATGATATCCTACTATCTCTTTATTAGTTATCACAATCATGTGCAATTACATGTATTGAAATCAACAAACAATTTTTTTTATCAACTATTATAAAAAACTGAAAAACATAAAAGTGTTTTTAAAAATAAAAAACAGGCACAACTTTTAAATGTATTCCCTTGTCTTCAAGATTATTTTCATTAATGTCATAATTGTAATTTTGTAAATGAAGGATTCAAGTATGCTTATAAGTTGGGTTTAAACAAAATCTGAGACTCAACCTAGTTTGCTAGTAACTAGTTGGTCCAGATCATCTTTTTTTTTTATAAATGAAATTAAATTAAAAAATAATATTTTATTTAAAAAAATATTTTTAAAGAAAAATAGAAGAATTATGATTTAAAATATAAAATGAAATTAAAAGAAATTATGATTTAAAATGGAAAATAATTGAAACTTATAAAGAATTAATATTTTAAAGATTTATCATAAACAAAATTTATTATAAATAAAATAAAAAATAGTATTCATAAATAAAAATAATATTAAATTGGATTTTGACGGAACTCGATACCAACCCTGACTTGATTAAAATACAAATATTTTAATTTTGATTTGGCCTAACTCAGTCCATTATATAATTGTATCATTGTTTATTATCCATTGGATTGTGTCATTATTTATTATATATTTGAAAATTTAAAAAATTTTAGAGCATAAATTTGCATTATATATTTGCATTTTTATTCATTATATATTTGTATGATTAGAAATTTTTCATTATATATATGTGATTACTAAAGTTTGTATCTCCTTCTTTTTTAACGTCTTCAAAATTTATTTTTAAATATATTTTTTTAATTTTTTGGAATGTATTTCTAAAAACAAATAATTCAAACAAGTTTTTTAATTTTTTATATTCAAAATTTGTTTAAAAAATAATTTCACAAAACTATTATATGAACATAGAAATAAAGAATAAAATCACCACTATATATCATTTTTGTTTTCTAAAAACTATTAATTTTAATCGTCTCGTAAGTGTGCATCCCAACACGTTTATATAGAAAAGCTTCATTGATTAGTGTATATATTAAACTAATTAATGTCAACGTGCGATACGTTGTTAACATCAAATGCAATAGTTCTTTTATATACGTGTTTCTCAAGTCTAATGCACTTTTTATCTCTATTTTTTAAATCCATATGGGTGATAAGAATTTCTTATATGACTTTTGTTTCTATACTTAAAAATATGTCATAAGATGCAAAATAAAATCTAGTCGCGCTAATATAAATTTTCACGCGTGGATTACCTTCATCTGTTTCCACTAAATGAATATCTCATCATAACACATGTCAATCCACACATGTTTAAATAATATTAATAAGCATTCGCTTGCATTAATTTTTACATAATTGTGAAACATTCGGCAATCCACTGGATCTCATTTTAGTTCAAAACTAGAAAAGACTAAATGGAAGTCGAAGGAATCTGAATCTTTCATAGCAATAGGGTTGAACATTAATTTAGTTGGCTTGGTTAATTCGATCAATTGGAGTTAAACTTTGCCAATTAAAAAAAATTGTATATTTTGATCCCGTCATGTCAAGTCTTAGGTTAACATAAGACTCAATCTAGCTCTATCCAATTATTTTTTATTTTATTTATAATAAATATATATAATATTAATTCTTTTAAATTTTAATCATTTTTCATTTGAAATCTTAATCTTATTTTTTATTTTCTTTTTATTCATTTCAAATCCTAATTTTTAAAATTTTTTAAATTAAAAATAGTATTTATTAATAAACTTTTTAATAAAATAAATATATAAAAAATAATTAATTGACCTAACCCAAATTCAATGTAATTCAGTTTAATCTAGTTATTTACCAGGTCAAAATTAGGTTGGGTCAAGTATCGGGTATAAGAAATGAGACTCGGCCTAAAAAATTATGTCAGTCTCAAGTCATGCAAAACCCTAGTCCAACCTAAACCTTGTGCACCCGAAGTATGATTTGAAAAGGAAGGGATAAAGAGGAAAGGGAAGAAAGAAAATGGAGGAGAGACAATAATTAAAAGCATATTCAAATGGGTCAAGCAAAGATACACCCATTACAATTAAAGAAAATGAAAGATAATCAAAGCATTCAAATAAAATAAAATGAAGATATTAATAAGATTTTTAGTTTTGCATTTGAAAAATATAAAAGTTCGTTTGCACAACTTAATTTAATATTTTTTTTATAAATAATTTTGTTTGATTTGATGTTTAATTTTCTTTAAAATTAATTTTATTTTTCAAATTCTCGTTTGCTACTAAATGAAAAAGATTACTTTTATGTTTGATAAGCAATATTGATGACAAAATTTAATTTTAAAATAAAAATTTATATATATAAATCATAATAAATTTTAAAAATCAAGTAAATTCAAAATCAACTTTGTACAACTTTAATCTAAGCAAGCTCAGAGTGTTTCAAGGATTCCCTTAAGCCACATGATCTTATAACAGTGCAGATTTTTTATAGTAATATAGAATCTACAATAAAAATTTAGACCGTTAGATCTTGATCTAATAATTCATATTTTTTCAATTTTATTTGTACAAAAAAATTGTGAACAGTTGGATCTTGATTCAATAGTGCATAGTATTACTGCAGAATAGGGGATCCAATGTGGGTCTTATAGCCTACAACTAAGTAATCTTTTCTCAAAGATCTTTCATTTTTCTCTATCCTCATTGTCTACCGCAATATAAGGATACATTTGGACAGAGACAGAGAATAAAATAACATAAAATAGAATAATTAATTTAATATAAATTCATTATGTAGTAATTTATTTTATAGATTGAAATGGCAATGGATTAATAGTACACTTACAATTATAATGCATTTGGTTAAAAGTTTACCAAAATAATATTATAATTATAAAAGTAATATTGAAAATAAAATTTATTAGTGATTTCATTCTGTCAATTACTCTTTTAGAACCCATTTGGTTATTAAAATTTTTGTAAAAGAATAATAATAAAAATGAAAATGAGTTCATAATTATATAAAACCAAAAAATAATGAATTAATTTCTAAATAGATTCTCATATTCATTTCCTAACTTGAATTCAAGTAACCAAATATAACCGTATTTCTTTCATTGAACTTTCAAGAAATAAAACGATAAATGAATCAGCAGCACTGCAAAATTATACCAATACAACATAGGATATTGCGCGTGTGGCACCGCAGGAAAAGTCTCGAAATACTACTTAACCACTCAATCCCAATACAATAGTAACTAGCAACAAAGTTCAGTAATGGGTTTACAAACTGATGATTGAGTTAAACTTCCTGTTTACAAGTGATCCAAATAATCACATAGTTCAAAGTTACCACAATGTAAACAACTACGTAACACAAGAAAACTAACTAATCAAGCCTTCTGTACAGAGAAACTAAGAATGAAATCTCTGATTTCATCGTTGGCCCTATCAAGCGCCGTTCTTCCATCTGCATCTTTCACATCATACTTTGCTCCAGCTCTCAAGAGTTCCTCAAGTTTTGGCTTGTCGGCCTCTGAGGCAGCAAGCATAAGTAAGATGTCCACTGGGTGGATGTTTTGGTTCAAAAGAGCCTCCATTTTAGTGTATGATCCCTCAACTGCAAGCATCCCCATGTAATTGAAGTACTGAGAAGGATAACGGAAAAGTATTAGCATTCTTATAACTGTTGTTTCAAATGAAACATTTATATGAGCGAACAGCAAAACGACTAGAGAACAATTAGGAAAATTACTGACCGTGAAGCCCCGACAAACTATTTGTTTTCAACACAGCATTCAGTAGAACAGATACCAGACAGCACTGAGTAAACAGAATTGTACAAATTCTACTTACAAAGCACACCATATAGATAATATCTATAGCTCGTTAAAAAGATTACGAAGGAAGAGTCTATATGCTTGTCAATTGTTTCTTATAAGTGCGATTTTTCCTTCCAAACGGTATTTGAGACATACTGGATAATAAGAAAACTTTTAGTGATACCAGACTTTAATTTAATACAGAAAAACTAGGGCAATATGTGCTCTTGATTTACTCAGGAAATGCTTATGTCAAAAAGATTAGTACAAGGCCAAGAGAATGGAGCATGTATTAATTACATAATCATATCAGTCCCAACATCAATCCTCCAGCTTAGTAGGAGTTGAAAAAAAACGAATGAAATGCTGATTTATAAAATTCTCATACAAACCTGCTCTGACAAAGAAGCACGAATATTTGTTAAAGATTGTGTACGGATTACATCTTATTCTAATGCATTTCATATAAAATGGAAAGGCAAAATGAGATTGTTCTGACATTATCTCTCTTAATGCAAGACTGCATGCCAGCAATTAACGCATAGTGCTCCATAGTGCACAATCACAAAATTTCTAAATAATCAAACATTATCCTTACTTATCTATAACTTATTACCATGGCATTTAAAATTGTAAAGCAATATGAGATTGTTTTCACATAATCTCACTCTATCCAACACTACAAGCCAGCAATGAAGAACCCTCCCTCATTCATAGTTGCACAACCACAAAATCAACACTATCCTTACTCAGTATTAATCAATGAATACTAAAAATATTGAAACGATGACCATCTATTAACATCATTCCCATAGGCACGCACACAAAACCGTATATAGCAATAATAATCCGAAGAAATCTCGGTACCCACTTGTTCAACGTCGTCTCTATCAAAATCATCACGAGATTGGCTGCCATAAATTCCAGCTCCTTCTGCATCGACGCCATTTTTACCGAATTTGAACCAGCACTTGGTTCTGGAGCCGTTGGAGGGTCCGATTCCGGAGGTGAGTTTGAGCGAACCAAGTTTGCTTGTGAAACCAAGAAAACGAGACTCCAATTTTGTGAACGAAACAGGGGAAGCTAGGGGTTTGGAAGAAATGGGTTGGTGGGTAGAGCAGAGGATAGAAGCCATTGTTGAGCTCTTGGAAGAGGAAGTGAGTATTTGCTGTAATCTCAGTCTTCTATCCACATGTGTGATCGAAGGGGGAAATTGGGAAATGATACGGTGCATTCTATCCCTTCCATATATCTGTGCACGAATATTTCAGACCGTCCTATTCATATTTTTGTTATAATTAGAAAAATAATTATTTTAATCTAACTTATTATTATTGAATTGTTATTTTATTTGTTGATTGATTTTATTTTTTAAAGTGATTTTTTACTTATTAAAAATGATCATTTTTTACTTCCTCCACTTTTAAGATCATTATTACATGTAGTTCTAAAAGTGATAATTTTAAATAAGTGAAAAATTATTTTGAGAAATAAAATGAATAAAAGATCAAAATAATAATTTAGTAATAAGTTATGAACAAAATAATTTTTTTCTCTTTTGTTTTATAAATTTTTATGAAAATTAATTTATGTTGTGATGTTCACACTAGTAATGTAATTTCTTGGATGAAATTATTGCTTCAAAATACTTAATTAGAGTTTAATTGTTAAATTGAAAATTATTCACATGAGAGGCTTCTAATAAAAGAAGTTAGGAAAAATCACATATAATCTTCCTAAATTATAGTTTTATAGTTTTACTATAATTTTGGCACACAAATTTTAATACATAATATTTTATCCTCTTAAAAATTACAAACCATGAGTACGTTACAAATTACATTAAATGAGTATAATACTAGTTTGATTATTTATTTATTTATTCATTCTTAATTTAATCTTTTACTAATTTTTATCAATTTGGTCCTTGGTTGTTTTTCATTTTTAATTTATCAATCTATTCTCTTGGTCTAGTAACTTTTATTCTCAATTTAATCTTTTTTTATTTAATTTAGACTAAGAAAATAAATGTATTAATTTTGATATTAGTATGAACTAAATTAAGTATGAATTAATAAGTGAGGGATCAAATTAAGATATAATATGACAATGATAGAAGCTTTTTGAATATCATTTTAATTATTAATATGTCACATTTTGAATTTTTGCAATAATTAAACAGGTAAAGTATTATAATTTAATATTCTTGTACAAAATTTATAATTTAACTACATTAATAAATTATATGTAATTTTCCCAAAATATAAATTAACCAAAATATCTCAAAGACGGGAGACTAATAAGCATTGCAGATTTTTTTTTTTTTCCAAACCTATACAATACCTCTTTTATATATATTTCATCAATAATATTACACCTTTCACGTGTGACACTGATCTTGTTCAACATTTATAGTTATACTTTTTCACAAGTACATAATTAATTGACTTATATATTTAATATTGTAAAAGCCACTTAACCATTGAGCTTAGTCCTGCCTTATCAACTAAACCAATTATTTATCAAACTTGCCTTAACATTTAAACTTTGAAGGGCACTGATTAGAACTCCAATTTTTTTTGGAAAAAGTTATGGTTATTTTAAATGCATTCTTTGTTGTTTTAAATATTACATTCAATCCTTTAACCTTCTTTTTTCTCTTTGATTTAGAGTAAAATATTTTTTTGTCTCTTATTTATTATCAAATTATTATTTTGGTCATTTATTCATTGTAATATAAAAAATAATCCCTCATTTAATAAAAAAAAGTCACCTTTGGTACAACACTTTTAAAAAAAAATACTAAATTTAATATCTGATTTAAAATTTAAGATTTGATAAAGAGACTAAATATGATAATTTTTTTTAAAAAAAATAAAATTTTGAGTGTGATATTTTTTAATAAGTGGAGAACAATTTTAAACATTACAACAAATAAGATAATAAAATAATAATTTTGTGATAATTGAGAGAATGAAAAAGTATTTTTTTTCCTTTAATGTAATGCCTTGTCTATCTCCCTCTTCAATTTTCATATTCTCCATGAAATTTTGTTTACGAGTTTTTGTCTTGTAATGACTTCAAGCAAATAATGAGAAAGCCAACTTTTTTTTCCTTGACTTTTGTTAATTTGAATAACAAAGGTAGTTTCTGGTATTAACGAAGAAGAGCGAGGTAGTTACCTTTTAATTCGTGGCTTTTTGAAGAGGCAAGATTTTAGAGATCACCATCATTCCTAAAATTAAAAATTAAAAAAAAAGAAAAAGAACCCATGTAATGATTTGAAAAGAAAAAGTTACACTTGAGTTTGTTCCAAATTAGAGTTATATAGTCATAGGGAATGGGGATGAGAAGGACATAATTAAAACAGACATTTTTTTTAATACAAAGAAAACATAGAATAACACAAAATTCTTTTTTCTTTACAAGGTAGTTTAGACTATGGTGAATTTGTTGTGAAAATAAATATTGAAAATTCTTTGGTAACTTCTATTTAAACGTTGTGGGATTGATAATTCAATTATATGTTTTAACCTTACAAGTAAGTAAAAAAAAAAATCTTCAATTAAAAATTAGAAATGACTATTTGCAACTGGTTATTATGATGTCATCCTTGTTAGTTTGATCCATAAGTCATTCAAGAGAGGGGGAGATAGTCAATTGCATTAACATGGAACTTACAAATCAATGTAGTTTGTGTGAAGCAAGAATTAACACAAGGACTCAAGTCATGAGCAAGAAAAACAAAAGCAAATATATTTTTGTATTTGAAAAAAAAATAACTAACGTAAAAGATAAATAATTGACAACTAAAACTAATTGAAGAAAATAAAGATTAAAATATATTTATCACTCAAAAGAAATAAAGTTAAGGGCAAAGTTCATGAAGCAAAATTTCAATGATATATCAACCTAAAACCTAAGTGCGTATTATGAATTCAAAAATCAATCAAGATGGGTTTCTACTCTACTAAATTCTTAATCTATTAAAGACTAGCAATGCAAATGATAGGGTTTGAAAAGAAAACGAAAACAGAAATTCGCCACAAGTATAAATGTCAAGATAAGAACATTAATTCTTGATGCCACCAAAGAATGCAAACACACATAACTTGCAAAGGAATAAAGAAATTTGACAAAGCCAATGTATTTAATTAAATCGAAATATTCTTTAATGCAAAGCCAATGTATTCTTACAATGCTAAAGAATAGTAAGACATATACTTTTACATTAACTTAATATCTAAAAAAAGAATAAATAAGACAACTAACTTAATGTTTAGAAAAAAGACTAAGTCAAGCTCGAAATTATAAGTAAATAATAATTAAAATAAGATATAAAACATAATCTGGACATTCAAATTAGACCCACACATCTATCGTAAAAAAATAAGGCCAATCATCAATTTAACTCCTATACTTAGCCTAGAATTTCTCTTCAAATATCACAAAGTTCTTCTTTACGAAGTGGCTCTCATAGCTCTGCAAGACAGATTTAAGTGTTTTGACCAGCAACCTTATAACTAGCCCAATTGGAAGTGTTAGATTCTCATTAAACCAATTGCAATGGTGATCCTTGTTCGGCCACTATATAATTCATTTATAAAAAATTGAGCGTACAATGTGGATAGCTCATTTGAATAGAGTTATCAAATCCTATTCATACTTGAAATATAAAAAAGAAACAAAATCCTATTTTATATCGAAACATGAAAAAGGAAACTAAATCATATTCCTACTCAAAATATAAAAAGCAGACTAGACTAAATGCTGAGAAAGAAAACTATTGAAGCTTTCCTTGTGGGCACTAACTAGAAGGCTTGGGCTCCAACTTTCTGTCAAAACTTCTGCAATTGCAATGCTTCATGTAAAGGGTTGAGCAAGTTTGGCCCTTCACTTGATTACTCACACGCTGAAAGAAGAAACTGATGTAAGCAGGAACCAAGGCAATGGAGGTGATAAAGCACATTCCAAGGATGAGTTGAGCTTGCTTAATGGACCAATCACAAAACCAAAGTCATAGAATTTAGAAACAACATCTCACAACATTGTGCGATATTTTCTTGATTCAGAGCTGACAGTGGATGAAAAGCCATGTGGTGATCCATCAAGTGAAGTGAAGGGGTTGATTCAATATCTCAATATGATAAGCCTATTGTGTTTTTAAATGTACATGTGCCATCATGTGCTTCTTTAGTGTGGTGACACTTATCTAATGGGCTTGAGTTGTAATTAATCACATCTTATTTTAGTTTTGCATTTTAACAGTTTCACTTTTATTTATGATTTTTAGATTTAACTAAATATTTTTCTTAGGAGTTAAGTTAATCTCCTTGTTTGTTATAAACTTGGGCATTAAGTAATGCAAAAGAATATAAATACTCTTCTTTTAGCATTATAATGGATAAGGAGGAATAAAAAAGTGGCCATTGAGGTTTTCCCTTATATGAAAAGATTAAGGATTCTTAATGTTATTTCAAGAACTGTATTGTAATATTCAAGAAAATTCTTACATTCAATAATTTATTTTGAGTGGAGAAAAATTTTAAAATAGCTTTATGAGTTGGAAAAAGAAAGCGAATGCATTTAAGGCTAGTTTAAATTTTAAATAATTGATGGAATATTGAAAAAATAAATAATTAAAAAAGACATAACACTTAAGTATAAAATGAATAATCATCATACTTAAGCTGGAGGCTGGCATAAGTCACTAAGTCTCACCTTATGTATTTCCAACAACAAAGTTTGAACCCTCCCTCTTACAACTTAGGAATTCTAGCATTTTCTTTCTGCTTGTGACTCATGTCTTGCTGCAAGGAATTTACCTAAAAAAAAAATCCCAAATCAAAATTTTTAACTATTTTCAATACATGAATCTCGAATGGCTATCTAGATATTTGAGATTAATCAAGTTTTGATCATACTTAAAAAACCTTTCAAAAATCAATCATGAGTCCTAACCTAATAACTATCCAGATCTATCTAATATCTCATAAGTCATTTCTAAAAATTTCTCAAATTCAAAAACTCATCATCAAGGCTAATGCCATCACTATCATTATTAGATTTGCCATCATCCAACATAATTCCTTTAGCCTCTTCTTCTAGTATCCCCATCATCTTTTGTGTCTTGTTCAACATTTTCTTTTATTGAAATTCTTTTTCCTTTATCATTGTTGTTGGCATTTCCATTCCCATTGTTGTTGGCATTAAGATTTTGTGGATTAAAAAGAAATGTATGTATTGTGAAAACCCCATCTCATAAATAAATAAAATAAAAGTTAGAATTAATTAATTGATCAGTTAATTAATTGATCAACAAACCAAAAAGAAAAGCTAAAAATAAAAACAACAAAAAATATATTCATAATTAGATATATGGAATTCAACAAAGTAAAATAAAAAATAGAAAACAAAAATTATTTTTTTAACTCTTTATTAAGTGAAATTTTTTTTCAAATTAACAAAAAAAAGGTTTAAAAAAAAGAAGAAGCAAAACACTAGAAATGAAATCTGCTATGCCTGAGACCTACTACCGGCTATTGAAACATCCTTTAAGGTGAAGACAAACCAACCTCTTTTCCTCAGCTAGAGAGTAGAGCAAAGAAGAGAAAGTTTCAAGCTAATATGGAGAGTTGACCTTCTGGTCTCTAAACTCGAGTTCGATGAAAGGTACTTGAGCATACAATAGAATGAAGACAAAGAAGATAAGAAAAAGAGCAGTGAAGAAACAAAATAGGATCCAAGCTGAGAAGGGAAAGATCATCGAAGAAAACAGAATGGGATATGAGCAGAAAACGCTAAAAGCAGAGAAAAAGACATTTGAGAGTAGAGACTGGGAAGGAGAAGAAACTTGAGATAAAGAGAGGATATGAGAGTGAAAAGAGAGCTTGGGATAGATGAAAAGAGGGGAGACTGAGAAGGAGAGAAAGGAGAAAAAACCTGAGATGAAAAAGGAGCAAGAAACTTGATACCGAAGCTGAGGGAGAGCTCGGGCAAGAGGAGCTTGGATATGAGGCGAATGCAGCCTCATTAAGTCTCTGTTTTCACACTCAAAAACAGGGGTGGATGAGGCTGAGAAAGAGAGTAGACGAGGTGGAGAAGAGGGAAACCGAGAATAAGAGTGAGTGTAAAAAAAAACCAACAGCATAAAAGTAGGAAGAAAAAGGAAAATAGACTGGTGAATGGAGCAGTTGAGATGAAGAGCAGAATAAAAGACAACAAGAAACAAAGAAACACGAAAAGAATGGAGCTCATGTAACGTAAATAAAGGAGGAGCTTCGACAAAAAATTGGAGCTAAAGAGAAAGAAGAAACCTAAGAGGAAGAGAGAGCTAGAGGCATTTCAGAAGGAGTAGAATTGAAAAAAATGAACAAGAAGCTGGAACAGAGGCACAGTGAGCTGGAGTAGCATTCTTAGAGGCATGAGGGAGGTTCGAGTAGAAGAGGAGAATGAATAACCAAGAAAGAGGTCTGGAAGAACTCGAGTGAGTTGAAAAAACTAAAGCCCAGAATGAGGCACTTTGGTAAGCTATTGTGTTCACCCTGATCATCGTGATAAGAAACAAAATGTGGCAAACAAGGTAGCAGAGGAAGGAGAAGCATAGAAGAGAGGATAAGTCAGGTTTTCCAAGGGCATGATACCTCTGTTTTCATACTAGGAAAATAGGGGATATGGGGGCCTTAAAACGGTGCTATCATACTAAGGTGAAGTGAATATTTGCAGTTTAAAGGTAGCCCTGTGTTCATGGCCTAAGAACAGAGCTTGAGAGGGCAAAGGAGATCTGCGAGAGACTGAGAATAAGAGGAGAAATGAAAGAGTAAGAGAAGATAAACAAGTATAAGAGATAGGAGTGAGTGTCGTGCTTCAAACATAACACTGTCAACGGGATAGAGGACATTGATTCGGTGGAAAAAGAAGGAGAAGAGCTGAGGGGTCCAATAGAAAACGAAGACTAAAAGAGAATGAAGGATATACAGGTATGCTCTTCTACTTTACATCATTCTAAGTTGAGTTGTTTGTGAAAGTTTTTTTTCTTTGGTAAGTAGTAAACTTGGTGGCAATAAAGCAATACAGTGCATTAAGCCTTCATCGTGCAGAGTTATCGTTCTTCTCCCTCACTAGTACAGTAGGGTCTTTTTCATGTGAGTGCTTTGACGATAGGTTAGTTGATTTTCAGCCTTTTAAAAAGGAGTGTATGTGTAAATTGGACCAAAACCTGATATAAACAATTTAAACTCCAACGTGCATGCTACACGATGGGTGTGGATTGTTAATGTGTCCAAATAAAATGCCCTTTACCTTTATTCTTATTATTAATATTTTTGTTTATTTTCTTATACTTAGTGGGAATAAAAAATGATCGCTTGGTAATAATTAGTAAAGATTCCTTCCTCACCCACGTCAACATTTAGATATTGCAATAATGTGTGCTTAAAAAATGATATGAGGAGAAGATATGGGGTGGCGGGGCCAATCAACGTATATTTTAGTCAAAAGAAATGTGGGCAATGAAGATTTAAAATGCGTGAAGTTATGACTATGTTTGAATAAACACGCACATTTAAAATATGTTTTATTTTTTTTATTATTATATTTAGATTAGCCGCGTGAGATTGTTAGTCTTCTCAGACACTCGAAAACTAATTATTAGAGGCCACGTGAAATTTAAAATCATCTCAGGTCTTAAAAGTTAATATTTCTTTTTAAAATACAAAGATGGAATAATTCCATAATTAAAAAAACGGTTTATTTTTCTTGTTATTAAAAAACCCAAAAATACTTTTTCACTGTGATCTCATTTTCAGAATTAAAATTAAAAATTCAAAAATCTAAAAAATTAAAAAGAGAAAATGAAAGCGATGAAGAAGTGATATTAAATTGATTTTTGTAAATTAAAACACACATACCAAATTTCAATTTCGATTTATTTGCAAAGATCTATTCGATTTCAACTACCATGTTATTTTCTACAAAAAAAAAAGACACCAATTAACATACACGCATTTTTATATGAACTACGTGAACTTTGATTCCTATAGCAGGGTATATAGACCCTAAGCTCTGATACTATGTCAAGTCTATCTTTGTAAATATTTTATTATTCTTCATTTATTTTATTTTTCTTAATTTCTTTATTATTTTTCTTTTCTTACGTGTGATTGATAAGAATAATCGAAATTTAAATTAAGGATGTTTTACTTAATCAACTTTGAATAATTGTTTTTAAGAATGAGTATTGTGGATGCCTAACATCTTTCCTGCACACAATTAACCTTCGAACTTGATTTCTGGTTTGCATACTACATTATCAATTTAATCGATTTTCTAAGATTTTTTTTTAAAAATTTTAATGACGACTCCTAAATTTTGACTTTTATTTTTATAATCGAAAATTAAAATTATCCTTTTTCTCATGCCTTGTGGTTATATTTCAGGTGTCACATGTATCCTTAAAGCTTTTTATGAATGAAGTACATAGTGGCTAAGAATTGGCCTAGTTTTCTTTTCCTTTGTTTCTTTTGAGCGGGTGGTAGTACATTGATCTTTATCCTCTTCAATTGATTAGAGTGCTGTGAAGAGATTTGATTCGGGATAATTGATCTAATGGTGATCACTTATTTTTTATTTTTGTTAATCTCCTTTAAATTTGAAAAAAAATACCTCCCATTCTTCCAATTCATGACTTGCTTCTTCGTGATTCTTGCTTTGCACATGAAACTACATTATTCTGGCTCTTCATATTTGAAAGATCTATATTAAAAAGGATAGAAAAAAAAGGTGGGAATAAGATGATGAGATGAAATAAATGAAGTTTCAAGTGTTTTTTTCATTTTAAAAAAGAGACTAAGATGAGTTTCAAATGTTGCCGAATACCTTCAAAAGCTTCATGTAATCAAATATGAATAAGATCCAAAAAGTAATATTAAAAAAGTTGAAGATGCATAAGGTGAACATTAATGAAAAATTATCTACAATAACTGTTCACTTGTCTTTATTACAAGTTCACACAACCATCATTAGAAATTATATTAATAACTCAATTGACTGTATTAAAAAAAAATCTACGACACCTAAAATAAACTTGAAATTATTTAGTCAAGACTTTAAAAACTATGGTTCCTTTCATGACACCTAAAATCTTCAAACTTGCTCAGTCTCACCTTTTGGAGAGTAAAGTCAAGTTACCATGAAATTTTAAGGTGACAACAGATAGGACGAAGATAAGAAAAATAATTGAATACATCAAATGTGTTATGCGAAACACGGGCACTGATAAAATATTGTGAGATATAATATAATTTAAAGTGTCATTTTATTTTATGTAAGAGTAATCTTGGATTAATTTATGCTATAATCAAGATTAAATTGAAGGGAAAGAGAATAAAAAAGAGAGTACAAAAATATATTAATATGTTTGGTTATACTTGGAAAGCAGTAGAAAAGTATCACCATTGCATTGTTTGGTAAGAGAAACCCATCACTGATTGAAAAGGAATGATAATAAGTTTACCATAATGCCCTTAGCTCTGAAGAAAAAAATTTCCCAACAAAAGTCTCAATTTTTTTTTTTTATACCATGAGAAATTTGGGGTTGTAAATCTATGACACAAAAATATGAACTTAAATATCCTGAGGGTGGTGATAACTTTTTACCTTTCAGTTGTTGCTTTTAGGGGCCAGAAGATTAAAACTCAACCAATTTCAATTTTGCCTTTGCACCCCAACCAACACCCAAAATCGAAAACGGAAATGAAATGAGAAAATTAATAAGGTAAACTTTTTAATTCACTGAAAAGGGAAGAAAAAAAGAAGAAGAACAATTCAGATTTCCTGCATTTCATTATAAATGCACAGATCATATGGTCAATATTAAAGAATTGCACAGATATAACAGTCCATATTTAAAATTAGATATCGAAATCAATAATTTTTCACTCTATTCCAATAACTAAAACCATTTTGGGTTCCCCACAATGTCACACTTTGACTTGGAGAAATATAGAAAATCTAGATTAAAAAAAGAGACATGTTTCACTCTATTCTAATAACTAAAACCATTTTGGGTTCTCCACAATGTCACTTTTCAACAGAGAAAAATAAATCACTCAAAATAGTCTTTTAAAAATTAAAAAAAAAAAAAAGAACTGAAACTTTTTGAAAGATCAAATTGTATTTTAGATGATTTTTATTTTGTGAAGAATTTTTTTTATTTGAACAACCATTTTAATACTTTTCATTTTTAATTTTCAATATCAAAGAGTGAGGTATGTGGGGTCCTTTCTCTATTGAAGGAATTAACCCAAATCGAAACGCTCTAAATTAGCGTATCTAAATTCAATACCATAATCTGCCTTATTCATGTCATTGTTCCTCGCGTTGATGTAGTTGTTCTTATCATGTACGTGGGAATTGTCGTCGTCTTCACATACGCTGGCGTGGATGCCAATTTCAGTGAATGAGATGTCCTGGTCGTTACAGAATTGAATCAGGTTATTGTTATGTTGCTTGGTTTGGCTTGTCGTGTAAGACCCTAATTTTCTTTAATGAAGGTTGTTGTTATCGTCGTTGATGAAAGATTGGATACTGTTTATTCGAATGGAGGTTTGTGATATTGGTGATGTTGGTGGACTAGAGGAGAGCTATCTCTAGTCCCATTGAAATGGCCTTTAGGGGCAAAATTATCTTCGAGCAATTGATTTCCTGGAAATGCCCATCTTTCCGTCCACTCTTAGCAGTATCATCTTTTCTACCAATGTGGGAATCCACATTATAGAAGGCGAGGCATTCCCAGCCTTATTAGGTAACCAAACAAAGTAGCATGCTTTGCATTCCCATTTGTTCTTAAAAAAAAAAAAAAACATAAGAGAAGAGATCCCTTGCAATAAGATATATCTATAGTTTTTTATAGTAATAGATCCGAATCATTAGATTTTCATCTAATGCTCTAAATCTTTAAAATCCAACAATTCATATATTTATTGCAGAAATCCCTTGCAACTCGAGAAAAAATCCAACCAATGCTAGTTGTAAAAGTAGATGTGAAAGTCTTTGCTTATAAAATCTATTTTTAGATCAATCAGAGCAATAAGCTAAAGTATAATCTACTGAAGCAAAGTTAGCTAAGAATTAAGGGGAAAAAAAGAGGTAATAGATGCTTTAGTAGAATTGTTGAGTGTCTGAGAAACGTGTATTGAAGGAATATTGTTTAGACTGGTAGAAAAGTAGTAATGCCTTATTATACTAATGAAGTATTTATTTCTCTTAACTCTTGAGGATTAGTATTAGCAGTTAGAAATAAAGTCTAACAATTTGAAGCACTGGCTAGATAGAAAGATAAATCCACAAAAAAGATTTTGAGATGAGGTTACTTGAACTTGAGCTAAAAGCAAGAAAATGCCAGTGAGCTGCATAAGGATGGATGGAACAAATACTGCCTCTATTCTTATCCTCAAACTACCTCGAAAGAAATTCCCCCTTGTTCTTGTACCCCTCAAATACAGATCCTCAAATGTTATAACCCTCCCATATCTGAAACCTTTGCCCACCCTAGAACAAAATTAACCTCAGAATAGGATAATATTATCTATGTACATTATTTTATCATACAAACCGTCTTTTGCCAATTCGTTATTTTTTTTATTGATATAGTTTACTGTTCCCGTGTTTAAATATATTTAATACTTGCAATATTATTTTGAAAAACATTATATTTTGACTAAAATAAATATAACTAATTTTTCTGCAGTTTAAAAATAAAATTTACACACAATTTAAGTTCAAAAGACAAGGGTTTATAAATTTTAAAATAACAAGACTATAATCTAAATATCTCAGAGAGGATAATTTATCATAAAATAATTTTTAAAAGAAGCTGGGTGACCAAATTCATCACAGAAAACACCTAAAATAACATTAGCTAACTCCTCAGCATTGAAAGCAGACACGGAACTAATCGTGGAAAGCAGAAATAACGTTTCGCGTTTAACTTCCAAGTCAAGCAAGAAATGATACCCAGTGCTCCAGCCAGGCAACCCTATTTTCCATTTAATTTACCATTCGAAAAAATAGTCAAGGCCCACTCATTCCGAAATCACACTTTGTATCCATTTTGGCAAATTTAGATTTAGTTTTGAATCATCACCGAACATCATACTGAGATCCTATATATTGACAATACTACCTCGATACAATATTTTATCGTCGTGATGACAACTTTTAAATTAGCAGGCAACGCTGCAGATGCCGCAGAAGAGAATACGCTACTCATCATCATCCGGGAGATCAAAATCTTTAATCTTTACATCTGCATCTTCTCCATACTGAATGCAGTTATCAATTTGGGCCAATACATATCTTATACTGCAAATGAGAATAAGCCAGCATTAATACAAAAAGCAAGCAATTTTGGTGGGAAGATGCCCATTGTATGGTAGATACAGAAAGAACCTTGTCACTTCGTGTCAAGGGGCGGTAACTTATGAGTATTATTAGTAATGCAAGATAAGATCACTTAATTTCCACGTAAGAATAATTTCATAGTTGTGGAAGCATATTAGAGACTGTAACAAAAGTCAAACAAATAATCTCAAAATTTATTTGATCATCCAAAACACCCAGAACCCTCTATTTTTTCCCCCTAATTTAAAAGTTGATAAGAAAAAGTTGCATAATATTTGATGTCATGATGGAGAAATATATCGTAACGACCCAGTTAGACTACTATAAAATACAGGAACTAGAATAATTTTACAACAGGAAATCCTGCATTTTGATCTCAGAATACATCATAATTTATATGTATATATAAGAACAATTAGGATGTTCATGAAGAAAATAAAAATAGATCATAATTTCTTCGACTGTTTTTGGGTAAAACAAGAAATTATGTTGACAACAAAGAAAGGTATAATTTTTTAAATTTTTTCGTGGGGGCCCGGGGAATGGAGTCCTCCAAAGGTAAGGGACAAAAACAGAAAGAACGTAATGTAAAGAAAGACCCATCTCACATCCTGCGACCAGGAGAAATCTCATAGCCACAACTTTCCAGGACCAAGGGGAAGCGAAAGCTACAAGATCCATAATCTACATCTTCCATTAGACTAATAAAAACTGTCAGTTCAACTTCATTGCCTACTTAAAATACAATTACAACGATTCAGCATCATCTCAGATATTTAATGACTCAGGCCTTTATGTTCAATATCATTCGTTTACCAACACCAATATATGCTACAAAGACACTGGGTAAAACAGATTATTCAAATAATGAACAGGATGCAGTGATAATAAGCAGCCAAAAGACAGGGAGCAAACCTGCTCTCCTTCCTCAAGTCCAGTGGTATAAAACTCACCATGCTATAGTCATTCACCTGTTGTAGATAAAATAAACAAAAAAAGAAACATGTTGAAGGAAGAATAAAAAGCAATGCAGAATCCAAATCAAAATTTGAATGAACCCTCGACATGGAGGGTATCTTTAGGAATAATTGTCACAATGGGAAGGCAGTGGAATGACTAAAATGAAATCTTGATTACTTGTTAAGGTTTCAAATTGAGGAATGGTAATGTAGTTGAAAAAATAGAAATTAAAAATATAAAATATTTATTAAAAATTATTGCCATAAAAGGTGCTGCACATCTTAAGCGCGAAGAGCAGCAAAAGGTAACAAAAAGCCAAGGAACTTCGAGGATGTCACCCAACTAGGTCAGAGAGGTGATGTATCTTGTTACTTCAATCTTATATAAGAAAGTATATAAACAAATATGCAAATAGAAGAAATATACGACTCTTCACACCAAGTGTTAAAAAAAACAAGAATGAGCATATTCCGCCCACAATCCTGAATACTAAACATCACTTACGAATTAATCTGCCCCATTTATGAAAGTGAAGGGTCACTAAACTGTAAAGGGGTGGTCTTACTGCAGTCCAACCAAGGTTTCCAGAAAAATCATTAATGTATGACTAAAAAATACAAATATATATTAAATAAATATATCATGCACATAAATTTAGAATACATAAAGTAATTAAAAAACTAAATCTATTCAAAATTTTATCAATAAACCATGACAATTTTCATTTCACATTAAATTTTATAGATAAGCTTTTAATTGGAGAAAAATACTATAATATGGTCCTTGACTTTTCATTAAATTATCATTTTAGTCTCTCGCTCGTTTTACATTCCAAAATAGTCTCCCACTAATTGAAAAATTGTCACTTTCGATCCACCACTTTTGATATCATCACCATATGTAGTCCATTGAGCTAAAACTTGTTAACTAATGTGAAGGGACCAAATGTGACAATTTTCAATGAGTAAAGAGACCATTTTGAAAAATAAAATGAGTAAGAGACTAAAATGTAATAAAAATCAGAACCTTTATTTTGTCAAAACTTTCACAAATAAATGTTTGAAGTGTCTTTATTATATAGATTAGTCTGTTTTCTTATTAAAATAACTTAAATTATCAGAAAGAATACAAATAAATGATACATCTGCACAATATCACAAGAAGCATATTAAAATTGATATAGTACTAGTTGCTCCATAAGTAACTTTTAGGCCTGGTTTGCTCAACCAGTTAGCCAGCTTACCTATTCTTGACCAATGACAGTAGATATTGAACTGGACCGGCACCTGAACCAAGGCCAAACCAGCTGGTCTAGTCCAGTTCAGAGAACAGCAATTCAGACTCAATTTAACTAGCTTACCTTGCAAACACCAACCAAAGCGTAGGCAGACTCACAAGAGACCTTAAAGAATTAAGCACCTTGAAATTCTATGGAAATTATTTTCACTCGTGTAAACCATATAGGAGAAACATATCCATATTAAATAAAATACATAATAAGATTAATCAAAAACTAACCATAAAACTGAAATTATCTACAATAGCAGTAATTCTGAATTACTTTTTCAGAGGCAGATGAACAAAAAATTGTTAGGCTAAGCATAATGGCAGATGACAACCATACTGAGCATGAGTAATGATTGGCTTGCAACACATACCATGCGCACATCAGATTTAATAACTGGGAAAAAGAAGCAGTGCACGTTTTTCAAAGAACTTAGTTTACTCACCAGTTCAATCAAAGATTTATTCAGCTTTGCAAACTGAGAAGCCATCCGTTGATTCAACTCAGACAACAAGAAGCGGGGCTCAGGATCTAAAAATCTAAAAGTAATACAGACACAGAATATATTATATTCAAATAAATAAGCATGGTGTTAAAAGATTTGATAAAAGAAATTTTAGCAACAGCACTCACTCTTCTATATCCTTTTTATTAGTCACAAGGTCCATTTTAGAGAGAATATTAACATGAGGTAATTCCAGCTGAACCATTGCAGAAAGACATGCCATGCATCCACTAATAAATTTGGTGACATCTGTCATGAACTGGCAGCTTAAAATTAAGTATAGACGACATGAACAACCATAATTGGAAGTATAAAAGACAAAGTTCGGCGAAGTTAAAAAGAAACAGGACCAAAATATAACCAAAACATACCTGTGAGTCAAGTAAGTAAACTGCACAAACATTGAAATTTTTTCGTTTCAGATGTTCAACAAAATTCCGGAGCACTGGCACATGTGAATAAAGTTCTATTTGACCTAGAAAGCATCAGAAAACTATGTTAATACGTTTTTCTGGTCAGATTTAACAAGAAAATGTTATAAACAGTTTTAACTTTTGACAATACAAAAGCGACGTTCAGACAAAAAACAAACTGGCCATGCATTTGTTTTGCTGTTGCACCAACAACACTTCAGTGGTTTCAAAAAAAATTATTTTGAAGTGTGCATTAGGATTTGTATCCTACCCATTTTAGCTTTGCTGTCTCAAAAAGAGAAAAATACATTTTTAGTCCCTCATTTATTGCAAAATTGTCATTTTGGTCCCCCATTTATTATGTCGTCTAAAATAATCCTCTACTTATTGAAAAATGCCACACTTAGTCCTTACTTTTGAAAATCATATTGCTTAAGTAGTCCCTCTACACTTGGTAGAGGGTCTAAATCTTATATTTTGTTAAAAAATGAGGGACCAAATGTGACATTTTCCAATAAGCAGGGAACTATTTTAGGCATTACACAAAGTGAGAGACTAAAATGACAATTTCCCAATAAGGGACCTAAAAACGTATTTTACTTGTCTCAATAATGATTGCATGTTATTACAGTATATACCCGTTACAAGTTACAACTAGCGAACCACCTCATTATGGTTATCTTTCAGATACCAATACACAGTTAAACAAGACGGTTCATGATAGTGGCATGAATACCAGGGCAGTCAAAAACCAAGTAATCATCATCTAAGTAATTGTCCAGTTCTTCAGTAAACCAATCATCCAGATTTTCTTCAAGGTGTCTAAATATAATTTAAGGCGACAAAATTTCAAACATGGAGTTTAAAATAGCTAACAGGTACATGTAAAAGGGATAAACACAGAAGTAGATAAAATAAAGAGGTCAATTATAATCATATTCCTTGGCTCAGTAAACTGTCACAAAGAATGATATGGAATGCTGCTTTAGGTAAGATTGGAAAGAGCATTGCCAAGTGAAACTTACAAAAAGAACCAAGAAAGATAAAAGCAACAAAGAAATAAGAAATAATGAGTTTTGCCGATAGACACAAAAGGATACTCCATGCAGTACATAAGACCTCCATTAGGCCCTAACCCAAGTTCCTCCATAACATCATCCAAAGAAATGAGTTCCCTTATATCTGCAAACATCCCAATGTAAAACACTGAGCTCTTGCAACTACTATGGTTAACTAACAAAAGAAAGAATCACAACCCGCAATTTATTTACCCATTGCCACAGGATAGTCAAAATTTTCAGCGGCAGGATCCAAGTTCACAATATGCATTGTGCGTCTTACAGCTTCACAGTGCTGGTACAAACTTGAGCAGTATGTGGACTGATTCAGAAGGTAAATTGCATAACCAATCAGGATCTACGCAACTTCCCAAACACTCACACACAAACATAGCATATAGAAGAAAGGGCTTATCTAGTTGAACATGATAGAGATAACAAATAATATGAATTACCTTGCCACTACCAGCTGGACCTATCACAAGTTGAGCATAACCCATGATAGCTTGATCAAATTTCAAGTCAAATTTCCTCTCCCTCAAGACAAGCAGAGAAAGTTGACGGCTTGAAAGGAGGCAACAACCACAGCAGTTACGTAAGCAGTGCACCAAACCCTGATGGCGAACAATAAATTCAGAAAATCAGAGAAGGCCATAAAGGATAGGTACCCAAGATAGAGACAGGGAGACAGTACAAGAAAACCTGAATGGTAACCAGTATGAAACAAGAAAATAAATATAATATATATATATATATATATATATGCTTCTTACGTAGTTTTCCTTTCTCAAAAAAGATTCACTTATTCTCGTTTTCGCCCCAATCAAATAGAACCCAATAACAGTGACAGAGGAAGCAACGCTATTGACTTGCAACTATGGAATTTGTTTAGCACAACTTGAAAATGAAGAAGACTGAAATTCAGCCTCAACCAAAAAAATTGAATTAAATCAACAATAAACACAAAACTGAGAAAACTTGTATACAAAGTCAACTCGTTCAATGGATGGGTATTGTGATTGAAAAGGCTTGGACCATGGCCAACACGATTGTCCAAAGGTCGTTCTATAGGAGGGAGAAAGTTGTGAGCAACAATTTGCCAAGAAAGGGGTTGTATGTCAGTTAAGTACCAAATGAGGTAAAATACTTCGCAACATTTTTATAACCAAACAAACATTCCTTAAATTATGTCTAGATCTAATAGCAGGTCAAACTTATTTAAAAACAAATCAGGTATAAGTCTCAGAAAAAGGACCGAGCCTGAGACTGAGCCCGCTAAATTTCGGCCTTCATTTGTGGATTCAGGCATGGTTCGGCTAAGAGACCAAAAGCCAGTTCGATCCAATTTAGGAATTGGAGTATTCATACCATAAGAATCCATATTAAGAGAACAAACAGAATGCGGAATTATGAGTTTCAGTCATATCTTCAGCAAACACTAGCAATCAAAACATAGTTCATCACTGGCATTCACCCGAGAAACGGACTCTAACTAGCATGTGGAATTTACTGTACTTTATCTCTCCACAAGCTAAGTTCAGTTTCTTCCCTATGCCCTAGTAGAAATGAAATAGAAAAGAGGAAACTTTTACAAATTTTAGAAGTAAAACCAAAAAGGTGGATAATGATAAAAAGTATCAAGTACTATAGAGCACAAGAATTGAAAAAATAGTCCGAATAGTGTAATAGAAGGAAACCTCAATCGTTACAATGAGAGCTCTTGGCCGGTGGTATGCTTAAAACACAGATTGACTGCGTAAGTTGAGGCCTGAAAGCTCAGAACAACAGCGTCCGTAGTTGGTAGGAAAGGCTCAGCCCCGACGGATTGGGACGGTGTCGCTGCACGCCTGCGCTGGTAGGAGGAAAGAAAGAAAATGCATCGAGAAGTTTAAAGGAAGGAGGCGAGGCATAGAGGGTTAGGAACTTTATAATTTATAATAATAATTTTTTTAAAGAATAATAATTAATTTTAAAAATAGACTGAAAATATATATACAGGAAAAGTAAATCACCTAGTCATTCCAACATTTTCTTTTTGAGTAGAATCGTTTTTTCACTTTTGAATATATTTAATTATTGGGTTAAATTTTTAAAACTAAATTTTTTTCATTTAAGCTCAATAAAAAGTTTGAAGCTACATTTTAATCATAATTTTTTATCAAAACTTTTATATATATTTTTTGAGTTAGACTTATTAAGTAATATACTTTTTAAATTATAAATAAATTAATTTTTTATTTAAGATTTGAGATAAAAAATATAACTAATCATTATTATTACTTGTTAAATTATATATAAGAAAGTTATTAATACAAATGAGTTATTATATTAGTATAAATTTAAATAAAAGATATTAATTTTTATTTTTTTTATCAAATATTACACTAAGTCTTTTTTTAAATAATACATTTTTATTAAAAAATATTCATTTAAATTTTTTAAACTTGGTCAGGCTTTAAAAAAAATTTGAATCTAGCCCATTTTACAAATCAAGCATTTTCTAATCATCTTTTTTAGATTTAATTTTTTTAAACCGGACGTGTTATGATCAAATCCACTTTTAAGCGTCCAGAAGTTTAAAAGAAAGGAGGCAAGGCATATAGGGTTAGGAAATTTTATTATTTATAATAATTAATTTTAATAATAGATTGAAAATATATATGGGGAAAGTGAATCATCTAGTCACTTTTCAAATTGATCCTTACATTTTCTTTTTGAGCACAATAGGTTCTTTATTTTTGAGCTTGATTTTATATGGTATTTTACAAATTAAAATTTTTAAAATAATTATTCACTTTTAAACTTAATTTTATTTCAATCCATCACCAATTAAAAATCTCAAAATGATTTATCATTGTTCAAATATATATTTAATCGAATCAAACTTAAAAATCTAAAGTAAAATCAAAATCTGCTTACAAATCAAAATTAATGATAAAATAAAATTAATTTTAAATATAGCAAAATTTTAATAAAAATATAATAACTCATATTTAAAGATTATTTAAAAGAGTTGACATGACTTTGGATTTGGATTTTTCGTATTTTAAATTTTAAATTTATTATATTTAAAAAAATTTGTGTCATTAAATTTTTATCTAAATTACTTAAAATTTTCATCTAATAATTCATATTTTAATAAATATTAAATACTTTTTAATAACTTTTTAAATTTTGAATTATTAAATTTTATCTAACAATTCAAATTTTATGAAATTAATCTGTATTTAAATTTCCAATTTCACCAAATGCATTGGCATGAGGTGAAATGCTTTTATGTGAATTAAAAGTTATTTAAACCAGAAGTGAGGTTTAAAGGATTAAATAATAATACTTAATTATTAAAAGACCAATTCAAAACAAAATATATTCTTACAAGACTAAAATATCAGTTTTCACTAAACTCTTCTTTCGTTCAGTTTTACCCGACGTTTTGACTGATTTTTCTATCCAACTCAATCTAATGACTAATTTTCAAAATTAGCTCGGCAACTTTAGGGTCAAAACTTGAATGATAATAGAGCAATTTTTCCGAAACACTTCGAGATCTGAACTTCTCTATCTCTCTGTTTTACCAGACGTTTTGAACTTTTATGTTTTTTTCCTTTTTCTTCTTCTTCTTCTACATCTTTTGCAATTCAAATCCTGGAAGCAAATTCTGAAAACTAACTCAGCAACTACATTACTTAAATGATAACAAGCAAGATTTCCCCGAAAAAGTAATATGATACTCATAAGCATTCAAATTGGATAACAGTACAAACTAAAAGTACACTTTGAATAGCTATCAAAACGTCGAATATCTATAGCCACTTATAAATCTTAGAGGTGTCAAGGTGGCTCTGCCCTAAATTATTTCTTGATAGCTATCAGCTGTGGGTTTGGGGTTCATGAGTTTCCGGTATAATTATGACATTTACTATATCCAGGAATGATACAAAAGGGGAAAAAAGAATCAATATCCATACATAACAGAACGTGATCACCACTGCTTAGGGGCTAGAGCTATGAAACATGGTTTATGACCCCTCCTATCCAAGAATGATACAACTTGGAGAAATAAAATAAATAAATAAATCTCCAGAGAAATAGAATAGCTGATGAGCCATGCTATATTATCAAGTGGCAAGCCTATCTCAGTCAAAAATCCTCTCTCCAGTTGAAAATTGCAAGAATAGTAAAGAACTAAAAATGCATAGCAGGCCCGGAATGAAGAACACTGCTCTCCAGCTTTCAGGACTTGTAAGATCAGAATTAGCAGTTTTAGCAGCTTCAAGAAGCTTGCCGGTAAGGTCAACTCCAACAATGCCGGCTAATGTACCTGCAGTATTAGAAACTCCCATCACTATTCCAGCATATCTTGGAGCAATATCCATGTGGTTCACTGCAAACCCAGCTCTGGCTAGTGCCAGGAAACCAAGAGCAACAGAAGAACAAAAGACAGCACCACCTGAAGTTCTGAACATGGGAATCGCCATTAATGCAATAGAAGCAAAAAAAAATCCTGTAGTGTTCAAGAATTTCCGAGTTTTAGTTACAGACATTATTCTCTTGGTGATTAAATAGTCAGCAACAATGCCGCCAATGTTTGAGAATATGAACATGTTCAAATAGGGCATCATTTTAGAAGAACCCATATCTTGAAGGCTAAGGTGAAGGCCCAATTCAAAGTATGTTGGCAGCCAATTCATCAGCACATATAAACCATAATGAAATGTGAAATTGTTGACAACAATTGCCCAGACTGCCAAGCTGGTTAGAATCTTCATCCAGGGGATTTTTGTCGTTTTGACTAAAACTCTTCCATTTTCAACTTTATTTCTGTGGCTTCCTTTAATAGGCAACAAGGATTCCCCAAAACCAGAGGCAGTTGCTTTTGGATGCTCGGGACGGGGTGGATCGCTGGCATATTTGAACCAAAGTAAAGACCATGAAGCACCTAATAATGCCTCAACAACAAATACAGCTTGAGGACCTCTAAACTTCACCAGACTGGGAAGAAAAAGCATTCCTAGCGCTGCACCTAGATACATCCCAGATGTTGTAAGAGAAACAGATCGAGATCTTTCATGGGGAGGAACCCACTGTGCAAGAACTGTGTGGATGGAAGGAAATATAAACCCTTGTGCCACACCAACAAGCAATCGCGCAATCACCAATACTAAAACTCTATTAGGATCCAGTGGAACCAATGCACAAGTAGCTGACCACAATACAAATGAAAGAAGCAGGATCCTCCAACCACCCACTTTCTGAGCTGCCCATCCTCCTGGCACTTGTGAACATGCATATCCATAATAAAATGTAGAAAGTATTGCACCTTTGCTAGATTGATTTACTTCGGCGGCATCCGCTGCTATAGTGTATGCAATTGAAAAGCCAATCCGTTCTATATAACAAACTGACGTGCAGATGAAGGTCAAAATAACAATTAAGTAACGCTTGGGCATTTTCAATATCATCTTCCACATGCTTCACCTGCAATTCTAAGCCCAAGCATTTATTTTGTTTATTTTTTCCAATGAAGAACCCTAAAGCTTGCTCTTACTAACAGTGGGGTATAAACAAGATGGAAGCAAGCTTATGGCCATCAAATCTTCAAATTTTCAATAGAACCTGGAGAACATACGAGATTGCTTATCAATTAAAATTCACATGAGCATGAGCAATCACTTTAAAGGGTCCACCAATAAGGGCAAAAACACGGATGCAAATCATAATACTAAAAGCAAATTGGAGCCTTCAGTGCAGTGCTGTGTTGCAATTACTGATCCTAGACATAAGACAAGAAATGAAGAAGGGGTACAATTCAACCCATTATCTATATATATATATATATATATATATATATATATATATATATATATATATATATATATATTTTTTTTTATTTCTTTTCTCCTTTCCCTTCGCTTCAATTTTCAAGAGAAGAAGAAACATTGAAGAGAAAGAGAAAGAAGGAAAATGGGAGAAATTGAAAGAAAGAAAGAAAGAACTAAAACAGAAACGAAGTACCTCGGTGATCGGCGACGACACCACCGGCGATTTATTGCCGGTCAGAAGGCGTCGGATCCGGACCCGAGTGGATGAGGAAGCGAAAGAGGTTCCGGTCACTTGGATCCGTGAAGAGCCTCCAAAGGGTGAAAGATTGTTTGGGTCTAGTCGCAGAGGGATCTAAACGGCGTCGGTACCCTCTTCCATGGGATCCGTTGAAAAGACAAATAATAACAATAATAATAATAATAATAATATAACATATTACAAATGTTTTAATTTGAAAAAAAAATATTATTTTACTTTTTATTAAATTTTTATTTTGTTTATTTATTAATTTTATTTTTAAAAAAATTATTTATTAATTAAAAATTATCACTTTTAGTTTATTTATAATTTTAATATTTAATTCAAAGTATAATTATTTATAATTTTAATGAATGACATTGTATGTTGTTTTTGATATTTTTATTATATCAGGTTACTCAATTAATTAATAATATATGGACAATTTTTTGTATTTAATTTTTTTATTAATATTATTAACTTTCACTTTTTAAAAATATATATATATATATTATTAGTTAATTAGGGAAATTTAATATAAATATATAAGTAACAATATATAAGTTTTTTTCAAAGGATAATTTAATAATAAATTAAAAATTAAAATAATATTAGTTTATTTTTTTATTTGAATCATCTTACAAACACTTGTTTAATTTTAAAAGTAAAAAATACAGCTTTCAATTATTATTATTATTCAAAATTTAAATATTTTTATTCTATTTGTATTCTAAAAATTTATGAAAAAAAATATTATTTCAAAAAGTGAGAATGCAAATATGAATTATCAAATTTAGATAGAACTAAAATGTGAAAAATCACAAAAGTATTTTACTAAAAAAAATGTATATTGATTGGCAAGGATTATCAAATTTTATTATTTGTTTAAAGAGTGAGATAGATAATAATATTTGTTATAATATTTTTTTATAAGATTAATGAGAAGGTAATGATCAAGAAGTGCTACTTTAAAATTGTTTAAGATCGAGAAAATATTTACGCTCAAAATTGAATGAGTTTTCTTTTACAATGAGAAAATATAATGATAAATTTTGGGTTCTGAATTTATAATTATAAAACTGGAAAATCCAAAGGTTTCTTTTTGGGAATAGTAAAAGAATTTTAAGTTGGTGACTCCAGCTGTCTTTCGGGCCACATATGTGTAAATAGACAAGGGCCATTGAAGCATTGACTTTTTGCTATTTAATTACACTGCATTTTGAAACAGTCAGTTGAACCCAGGCTAAAATTATGAAAATGTCTAATTATATCTTCAATTATACGTCCCTTAAATTTTTAAATTCTTGAGACAAGTTTCTAATCTCAAGATATATTATAATATTATCTAATTAAAATGATTGAGCCATGATATAATAATCCTTAATTCAGTATCACAATTTAATTCATTTAATTAACTAATTAATATTTATTTTATTTTATAAGAATTTAAGAAAAAAAAAGTCAATTTTATGGGTTATAGAATTTAAGAATGAAAAATAAAACGAGGGCGCCTAAAGTAGGTGAATATGTGTTTGTACTAATTATACTTCTTTTTTAAAAACTTTTATAGTTATACTTAACTTAAGAATTTATTGTTTATTAAAAAATTTAGAAATTAGTTAACGAGTAAAATTATAGTTAACTGTTTTCAATAAAATAGTTGATTATATATTTTCAATAAATTGAAGAAGACCCAAAATTAAGAACTCAAAACAAAAATACAGAGATAAAGATTTAAAGAAGCAAACAAAATTTTATTCTGGTTCAGTCAAAAGATATTTACTTTCAGTCTTCTTAATTCTTTCAAGGGATTAACTTAAATCAATAAAGTGCTACAATCTTCAATAGTTTCACACATGCTCACTTTTCAAAACACAAGGTTTTTAAAACTTAATTTTAAACTTTTTCTAAGTAACTCGCTATTTACTCTCAATTCTCTTCTCACACAATAAGATAAAGGTACAATGAAGAAATGAAAGAATATGAAACCCTTATAACAATAGGCTTTACAAAGTTTAACTTCAAGAATGCTTCCTTTTAAGCTTGTGTACCAAAAATTAGGAATGGGTAGTGATGTGAACATAGATGACAAAAGACATAATGACTTGAAGGATAATCTAAATTTTCTTTTAGGTCCAATTACAAGACTGAGAGCTAAAAAATTTAAGGAATCGTTGTAAATTTATGTGGCAAAATTCTTATAGAATGCAGAGGAAAGTCACTTTGACAACTTAGACTTGGAGAAGGAAACCCAAGTGATTAATCTGAGTCATGTCTAACCCAAATGAATGTCCAATTTGTTTGGGTTATATTATCTAGAAATATTATTGTAATTAATTTGGGTTTAGGATATATATGGTTACATATTTGACTTTTATTTTAATGTCAGAAACTATTTTTTAATATCATTTGACCCAATTTATTGGGGGCTCAAGGTTGCATTTCGAATTAAAGTTTCTTAAGGGGTTTGAACTTTATAAAAAAGCTTGAGTTTTAACCTTTTAAGACATCAAGTTTCATTGTATCAAAGAAACATTTTAGTCTCCTTTTTGACTTGGCTAGGGTTATCTAAGGGTGTATAACTTGTCTTCTTCTATTGCAACAAGAATTAATTCTTAGCAAGATAATCTTTTGAGATTAATTTATTCTTATTTCTAATCAACATATTATTTATATTTCCATTTGCATCTATCATTTGGGGGTTTAATAGGTTGGGAGTTCATTTCATTTCATGTCCTTGCCATAGTGTGTGTTCTAAGAGTTTCAAGTTCTTCATAACTTTGGAGTTTCACATTAAGTAGTTTGTATACTGATATAGCATTGTAGATATGTGTTCTTCTTCATTAAACAGCTCCTCCATTTATATTTCTTTAGATTTTAACCATTTGAGCGTTTGGGATATTCAAATACAACAATTGTCTTGCGCAAATCTCATTTAGCTTTGGTTTTCATATGGAAGGGGAGCCTTAAGAGATTTTCATGCCTTTGAAATCTTGCTCTTGGTCAATGTGCTTGAAAGGGAAAAGTGACATTGAAAGAGCTTAAAAGTTAGCTAACATGATAAGGCCTTCAAATCTCTTCACAAGATGTATTTCTCTTTTAAATTTGGATGAGTTGTCAAATTATATAAATTCTTGGACTAGAGATATAAGCATTAGTGGGTTGTTGTAAGTAAGTAGGCTGAGATAAAAGTGATTCTTTTTTCATTTGGGTTTGTTGACATCAAATTTTAAGGATTTAGGCCAAGTTTTTGGGCCAATTAACGCAATGTAGAAAATATTTAAATATATGTTAAAAAAGCTTTCATTTGCAGGATTGAAAAAAAATATGAACAATACAAAATACATGTGAATGAGGATCCTTTGCGGTTTCTACACCAAATCCAATGATCTGGATGGTGTCATTTGGAGTTTTTTCTAAATTTAACTTTTTAAAACAATATATAATACACAAAAACTTATTAATAATATGTGTGTGTGCTTGCCTGTGTGTTGCTTCTAACAAGTTATTAAAACCAAACTTTTAGCTCAACATTTATTAAAGTTAAATTAAATTATCACATGACTAAAGATTTTTTTTACTAACACACTCTTACTAAATAATAAATAACTTAGATCCTAAATTGTGGAACTATTTTACTTATATTCTATTTTCATTTTTTATATACAATTGCAATATGTCAAACCCCAGAATTATTTTAAAATTTTTTTTTTTATAAAATTGTGATTTATCAAATATCGTAACCTTTGTATTATCTTTATTGGGTCACAGGCCCAATAATTCATTATGAGTGGAGCATCCACTCCCCCTGATTCAACGAGGACGCTCCCCCTGATTCAATGAGGAGGGGGAAGGATTCCCTCATTCATTTGTGAGACCCTTCCCCTTCAAATTTATTTATAAAATATTATATTAAAAACTAAATTTTATAATAAATTATTTTTATTAAATTAAAACATGTAAATGTGTTTAAAATATTTTAAATTGAGAATTATAAAAGATAAAATGAAAAGAAATATAAAGTTTAGAATTTATTTTAATATAAAATGATTCTATTTTTTAAAATTGATAATTTTATAAACAACAATTAATATAATTTAAAATCAATACTGATATGAAATTGATATTATCTTTTAATTTATTAAATAATATAATAGAATTACATCATTAATTGTAACATAAACTCGTAACGATGATCCCTATTAATAAATAATTACTAAACATAATTAAATATAAAAAACAAAAATAAAAATTGATACATGAATACAAAATACTATTGTAATAATCCAAATTATAAAACTAGGGAATGATAACAAAAAAAATTATTAAGAAAATATACTTGAATCATAGAACTTTTAATTATAATTAATTAGATAGAGATTGAATTTAAAATTTTTTCTGGAAGCATAGAGTTTAAATCTATTTTAAAAAAAATTAGGAACAAGCTTTGCCATTGTAATACTTACTAATTTAGAAATTCAAAGTAATTAAAGTTTAAAATAATAATAATTTAAATATTAATAATAATGTAAACAAATTAAGGTAAATTTTAAATAAATATATACTAATAATAATAATAATAATAATAATAATAATAATGTATTTTAAGCTATGCAATAGAAAAAAAAATTTGAAAGTAGAGTTAATCATTTAATCACAATGTAATACATTATTTGCTATTAATTACAAGTATAATGTATTAGAGTAATAACAATGTAATTGTATTTGTAAAATAAGTTTTTTTTTTCTTTTTATGTTGAATGGTAGAAATAGTTAGTTTGAGTTAATTAATTTTTCTTAAAAAAGTTAATTAGAATGCCAACTTATTTAGATTTGGGCTAAAAACTAAAAATTTTTTTTTTAACTTAGTTGGCTTTAGTCAAACTTAGCGAGTTTACCCGAGTATAACTGAATCTACTTGAATTTAATTGAGTCAATTCTTATTTTAATTCTACAACCCAATTGAATCGATTTTTCTTTTTAAAAATTTAAAATCAACAAGTTTGATAAATTGACTTACAAGTTTCACAACTATAGTCTTTTACATTTGTTATTATAGAAGTAGATGTATGGTTAAAAAGCCCTCATTATGAAATATGAGATAAAATCCAATTTTCTAAAATTGAGATTGAATTTCCAACTATACAGGAACGGAAATTCCAGTGTAATACATACAAAAAAAAAAAATTATCCACCATCAATATATTTTATATTATGATGAAGTGAAAACAAATAATAATACTTCTGATGATAATTTCAAAAAGTCACGTGGTAGAAAATTTGACATAAGTCTTGAGCTCTATTAAGGCATAGATTAGATTGTAATCTAATATGAATTTGAACGTACTCAACATCAGAAAAGATAATTAAACTTTTTGGATACAATAAAAATATCATTAAACTTAAATAATCTTAACATGCAAGAATATTGTTGCTGACTATGATAACTTATAAATCTATACTTCTAACACACAATTTATATCAAGAGGCCCATATGAAAATCTAGCTAATCCAAAATTCAATTTTCACAAGTAAATAAATAACATAACCCTATCTTTAAATTATGAAACCAAAAATTTCTTGAATGACTTCAAGGCCTAATGTCATTAAAACTTGAACAACAAATGTGACTGAGTACCCAAGAGAGAAACTATCTTGTGGCAATACTTCTCTTCCTAAACATATGCCAAAATAACATGGGCTGAGCCAATTATAATAGCCCTTATTCAATGATGATAATGTAAAAGAAAGCTATATGCTTTTTAAATAATTATTTATATCTAATTTGGTTTTATTACTGTCAAATGGGAATTACAATAAACTCAATTGAGATTTAATACATTCATCTCGTTATATTGTCATGAAGTAACTAAATGCATCTCATGAAGTTTGGAATAAATTTAGGATTTGATTTTAATGGAGTAAAAATTTTTAGATAAAAAATGTGAATCGAGTAGGCAAATTTTTACAATACAAAATTGTTAAACTTTTATAAATTAAGGAACTAAATTAAAAATATAAGATCAATTTATATGTAAAAATTAAAAATTTAAAAATATAAGGTGCTGCACCCCTTGATCTATTTCTGCATGGAGCAACTCGTGACCATTAATAGAATTACGAGACGAAGAGCGGGATTCAGTTATTGTGTGACTATGGAAGGGGACAAACATAATCAATTTCATATTTCAAATCTCACGAAGTTTCAACAATCAGAATAAATTAAGGAAAAAAAGCAGCCAAAAAAAAGAAAACTGACAATCTATATAGACTAAGTCATACCTCTAGGACTCCCAATTCTTGCTTGCTTTCTAATTATTTCGATGTCTTCCTCCTATCTCTTGCTATATGCTTTCTTCTCAGTTTGGGTGGCCGTACAATTATCACATAGAATTGAACATCAACTTTCTTGATTCTACTTGAAGAACTCGTTCTCTTCACTGCTTTGTCTTGTTGAAGTTGTTCCTGAACAGAGAATTTGGAGTTTCATGCACTTGACGTGGATGAGATGTTCGTTGATGCTTTGTTAGTCTCTAATAGGCATCCTGATATGGTTTTTTAATTTCAATTTGTGAGCAACCAAGTGAAGGTCCAAACCAGCTTAATCCATGCATGGAGCATCTAAATCGAGGAAGTTTTGAGATGAAGTTAGAGCCTAAGAGCGTGTGAAGTATGTTTGGTAGAGAAGCAGCACAGTAGAATGGTAACCCAATCTCCCTTCTGTACCAGGAGAGAGGTTTCCGTTCATTGAGCTACGGAATCGTACGGCCTTTCATGAGAATGCTGGGGTGGATTAATAAAGTGTCCATGGCTTTCTTCAAGGTTGCAGAAGATCTAGACGTACAACTAGAGGATGATCTTGATCCGTTCTGATGAGCAGTGAGGCAGAAGTGTTGCTGCAGGAACTTGCACCCAGTTGTGCAACTTTCTAAAACAGTGCGGTTCCGGCCATTTGAGGCTGAGATTTTGGGAGATGAGTTGAAAGGAGAAGAGGCACTAGAGATTGTTTGGGGAATATTGCCCATTCCCATATATAACAGTACTTGTTGCTTCAGAATACAAGAGACATTTTGCATCCGAAGAAAATATCTTCATGGGCAGAGAAAAATTTAAATAAGGGACATTCGGGTCTTTCCACTCTATTTTTATTCTTATTTCATTATTATTCTCTTCATAATAAACAAACATTTATAATCACTTTGACTTTTTCATTCTTAACATAGTTATAGCATTTAAATATTCCTTTTCATTATATGTTATTTCATTTTTATTTTCATTCTTATTTCATTTCCATCAAACTTTCATGTTGCATACTAAACGAGCTAACGAGTTCTGAACCTTCTGGTTCATGCCAACAAGGAAGGCTTCAAAGAGTTTCCCATTTTTACCATATATTCTAATTTTCTATTATATTGAGTATGCATGTAATTTTCTTTCCATTTTATATTTTGAGTAGGAATATGATTTAGTTTCTTTTTCACGTTTTTGAATTAGAATAAGATTTAATTTCCTTTTTTATATTACAAATATGGATAAAATTTCCTAACTCTATATAATTTAGCTAGCTACACACATTGCGGAGTACGGAACTAATAATTAGCTTTTTTATTCCTTTAAACGAAACAAAATACAGTGATGGACATGTTATTTCTTGCACTGTAATTATTATTTAGCACTTTGTTTCCTTAGGATTAATTTCTTCCCAATATAGAACCAAAAAATGCATCCTATTTCAATTCTGGACTTAGGTAGATTTTTCCCACAGAATTCTAATTCACCCTATGGCCCAAAAATTGTTTCGTTATCAGCTGTGTTTTGAGCAGACTTAGTACTAATTTCAGTGGCCCAAAATCTGTGGTAACTTTCATAAATGGCCAAATTTCATTTAATTTTTTTGCCTCTGTCTACATTATTTTCCGAACTATGCAGATTTGTCACAAATTTCGAAACTATTTTGTTAGTGCAGTAGTTGGAATATTAAATAACTTGGTTTACTATCAAATTTGACATGAAACCCCATTTATGTGTCACAACACGCCATAAAGATTTCAATTAAATTTTCAGCCATTTGCCTCTTTAATTCTGGAATTTACACCCTGTTTTGCCTTCCAGATGAATCATGTATCTGTCGGGAGAAATTTATCCAACTTTTGCATTTCCAATCTGTCCAAACTACTTATAATTGAAGATTGGCATGTCTAGAAGTCCTATATCCAATTTGGAAACAATTCAACGTCATTCAGTACAAGAATGGATCCCCTTGAGGGGATACATTTATCTAATAATAATCTAGAGTTATTAGATTCAGATTCAATAGTTTCAGATATAAAAATATTTTTAAAATGTTAAAATTAAGTATTTTTTAAAACAAAATATATTAATATTTTAGACCTTTCTTATAAAGAATGATATTTTATTGGAGATGAAAAAAAGACTGAACTACACTATAAGAAGTGTGAAATAAGTTATAAGGTATTAGAAGTAGTTTAGTCTCTTTTTTTTTTTCTAATAAACTATCATCATGTATAATAAAGATTTAAAATAATAGTATATATTATTTTAAAATATTCTTAATTTTTATATTTTTAAAACAATATTTACATCTAAAGCAATTGGATCTAGATCCAATGGTTCTAGCTTTTTATTAGAAAAACCCTTGAGTTGACTTGTCTTCCATCCAGTACCTTGTCGACACCTAAAGGTGTAATACTTAGAAAGCCCACAATTCAAGGGAAATATATACATAATTATATTGTCACACCAAACAATCCATTGAAGATTGGGAAAAAGAGAGAAAATAAATTGACTCCCAAAAATGATTTTGAAAATCAATCTATTAGAGTCATCACTAAAATTTTGAGAGAAAACTTTTGACAATTTATTTTTAGAGGAAAATGTCATTTTTTTAACCAAAAATGGGTGCAAGAGTCTATTTGTATTATGAAAATGTGTTAAACACCATACAACACTTATTCACAAGAAAAGTTATCATAATAATGTAAAATAAATATGACCTTAATTTATATTAATTACCCTAACCAGAATACATGCAAGAAGGAAGAAAATAAAAGAAAATAATACATACAGATATTCACAATAAATCATATAAATAAAAAGAGAAAATAAAAAATTTACAAAAAGATAATAAAATAAAATAAAATATTTACAAAATAAACAAACAAACAAATAATGATCATAATGTGAAAGAAAAGCTTAATAATTATGAAAGAGAAAAGAAAATATTTATTAAAAAAATAGAAATAAATAAATGAAATGGAATATTTACAAAGAAACATGATTTAATTATTGAATGATGAAAATAAAATATTTACAGGGTTTGACTTAAACTAAGGTGATGTAGGCCTACGTATCTTAAAATAAAAATCAAAGCCCACGTATTTCATATAGGGGTAAAACATATACGTCAATAAGTTGGTGTTTTTCAACTTTAGTGAAAAGAAGAAAAATCAAAATGTAATTTAATTTCACAAAAAATTTAAGAATTATTTAATGTGTTTTAATTTGTAATATTAAGGTGCCTATGGTTTGGAACAAGACTTTTTTTAATTAAACAATAGGCAAAAAACACCCAAAACAAATGAAGACTAAGCAAAAAATATTCTTGGGTGAAATACCCTTAAATAGTTAGCCTCATACACTAACAATAAAAAAAATAGGGATAGTAGCAAAAAACATAAATGAAGGAACTTGGGAGAGGCCATGTTTGGCAAGTGTATTAGCATAGAAATTGGCTTCCTTATATGTATGGGATATTAGGACATTCCAATCTAATGTAAGATGTTGACGAATGCCATACACAAGTTGAAAACAAGCATGAATATCCCCATGAAGCTCATAGACCATGCAACCACACATAAAGAATCCAACTTAACAAGAACCTTGTGATAACCTTCCTCAAAAGCTATATCGAGTCCATGCAATAGTACCTACAACTTAGCTTGAGTAATAGAAACATTGCCTAACTTAGTAGAAAAACCTTTAAGAAATCGACCCTTGATGTCTCTCAAAATACGCCATAGCCAAAACAGAACCATCCATGTTCAACTTCACAAAAGTAGCTAGAGGAGGTTCCCAACTGACTTGTTTAATAACAAATTCAGCTATAACACGACAAGATAAGGATATGATTTATTGGGCACGATGAGCCTCATGAACCAAGCTTATCGTACGATGAAGGAAGCTCATCAAATTCGTGCCCCTATCATAAAAAATCCATATGTTCTTATTGTGTCAAATTTCTGCCCAAAACTGGGAAAAAGATAAGGCCATCTTAACCCTTGATAAGAATGAGCATCATCTCTAAGGTTCTTCTCTAGCCACTCTCGAATTGCTAGGAATAATGCTCATTTACACGAAACGTGCAAAAGAATAATCATGAATTGCATGAAGCACTAATTAATCTGAGGTATTACATAAGCTACAAAGACTAGACAAAGTAATGCTTTTAGCCACATGTAAGCTCTTATATGCTAAGGAGCCTCAATTTGCAAAATGAGATTAAACAATCTATCATGGTCACCATGCATGAAATTAAAACAAGCAACAAATGCTGAATTACAAGTGAACTCACTTCTAGTCCTAGGTAACCAAGCAATAGTGTCAAGGTCAACAATATCATTGAATATTCTTACCGTTGAAAATAATTCAACATAGTCCAGGGGAATCACTTGATGAAGCTTATCCTAGTTCCAAGAACCATCCTTGATCATGAAGTCAGCCACCAAATCATTATCCCCATTAATATCCAAATCAATGATAGCAAAATTGCTAAGATGTGAATCCCAGGAAGTCAATGGTCATGCTAAAAACTTATCAATGAGTCATTACCAGGATGCCAAATTAAATTTCGGTGAAAGAAAGGCCAAAATTCATCAAACCCCTACAAAGATTTAAAGTTAGGACTTGATTCTTCATGAGTAGGAGAATACCATCTGAACAAGCATACTTATTATGAACACATTAACCCAAAGAGCATCCTGATTATGCACCACCTTCTAAGCTAGTTTCATAAGGAAAACTGGATTAATATTTCGAGCTTGACGGAAACCATGTCCACCATTCTTCTTTGGGCAACAAACCTTTTCCCAACTAATAAGGTGAACCTTATGACAACTATCAAACCTATTTCAAATGAAGTTGTAGCAAATCTTGTCAATTTTGTCACAAACCTATAAGGGGATTCTGATTGTCTATATTACATAAGAAGGAATAGTTACTAGAGTATATTGGGCCAAAGTGATTCATTTGGCTAAAGAAAGAGTATTAGCTTTCCACCCATTTAGGCATTTAGCCATTCTATCAATAGTGTACTGGAAGTCATCATACAAGCAACGATCATGAAATGAAAGGATGCCTAAATATTTCCCTAAATTATTAGTCACAGTCATTTATAGAGGAAAAAAAAGACACAAGACTTGCCATTATTAACTTTTAGTTTGCTACTAATACAAAAGAAGTTTAGAGTATGCTTTATAACTTAGGCTTGATATATGGTTACTTCTCCAAAAAGGACCAAATCATCTGCAAAACATATTTGATATAAAGCTAGGCCCCCTCTATTAAGAAAAATTAGTTTCTAATTATTCTCACTCACTTTAAAGGAAATAAGTTGAGCAAGTCTTTTAGTACATAACACAAACAAATACGGGGAGATAGAGTCACCTTGCCTAATCCCCCTGGAAGGAGAGAAGGCTTCAGTAGCACTACCATTCCACAAGAGTTGCAAATCAGTAGATGTAACACTCCACCAAATCACATTAACTAAGTTATTAGGGAGACCAATGTCTTAGAGAGTATCTCAACTAAAAATCCAATTAAGCCTATAATAGGCTTTTCTTAAATCAATTTTCAGAGCCATAAAGTTAATGTTCCCTTTTTTAATACACGTTGAATGGATCATTTCTTGCATAATAGTAATATTATTTAAACTCTTGACACCCCGGGACAAAGCTGCACTGACTAAGATCCACTAATTTAGGCATAAGAGACTTTATCCTAGAAGCAACAAATTTAGTAACTACTTTGAAAATTATATTACATAGGCCAATCAAACAAAATTGCTTTAGCGTTTCTGGACAAGCTACTTTAGGGATCAGAGAAATAAAAGTGTGATTAGCTGAAGCAAAAACAAAGTGGTCATCAAACATCTTCTTTACCCAATTCATCAGAAAGAGTCTCATATGTTCTGAATTACTTTGGTGAAACATTATAAGAATACCATCATGGCTTGGAGCCTTCCAAGCGTCCATATCAAATAAAGCAAATATAATTTCCTTTTTAGAAACTGCCTTCTCCAACATACCAATATCCTCAGCCGAGAGTAAAGGAAATCTGCCCCTAAAAGTAAAAACCTCTAAATTCCCTTGCTCCTCATGAAGTTTTTTTTTTCTTTTTATAAAAAACCATTCCCATTCCATGAAGAGCAAGTTAATCCTCTATCTAAGTACCCTCATCATCCTTTAACATCAAAATCCTATTTCTCCTTTTACGAGTTGTTGCTACATCGTGAAAATAAAAAGTGTTCCTATCACAATATGCAAGCTACTTACATCGAGACAGTTGTTACCAATACATTTCTTCCTAAACTATCAACTCCTCATACTTTTTCTAAAAATCCCTTTTAAGATCCTCAAGGAAAATATTAATCTCAAAAGTAAGGGCCCTTGCAATACCTTTCAACCTGAGGAGAACATGATTTTTCTTGTAAATAATGTTCCCAAAAACGTCCATATTCCATATTTCAGCTATCTTCACAAAGGAAACAATATTGTCTTCTAAATCTTTATATTTAATCCAGGAACTGTGTTGAAGTTCCTTAAACCTGTCATGTGTTAACCAGGGTGTAAGAAAACAAAACGGTCTATTAGCATTAGAATCAACAACACCAAAGTCTAACAGGAGGAGGACATTGTCTGATTTCATCTTTGGAAGGTGTCTCACTACTACTGTACTAATTAAAGAAGACTAACAACCATTCACGATAAAGCAGTCCAGACACCTTTTAATGTTATTACGCTATCAGGTAAATGGTTGGCCATGAAAACCCATATTAGATAAACCACATTCTAACAAAGTGTTATCTTCTATAGCTATGATTGAGTTAAAGTTCCCTTCAACACACCAAGCATCTTGAATAGTAAAAGCAAGACTGCTTAAAATGTCCCATAAATCTTGATAAGGTGCAGCGTAAGGGCTGTTATAAACTACAGTCAATTCCTATGCTTGAAGATTCTTGAAACCGACCTTCAAGTGAACATACTATTTATGAGAGGAAAGAACAAAGACCTGCCACAAATCCTTTTGTCTCATACACCATATCCCATTGGAAAAAACAACCCTATCTTGAATATGAAATTTATCAAAACAAAACTTGCTAATGATCTGCTTAGCTTTCTCCCCATTAACATGGGTTTCTAAAAGACAAATGAAACCTTGGCTTGAGACTTATTTACAATTCCAAATTATCACATTCATTGATAGCTAAAAAATAACATAAGCAGATAGATAAACCAAGAAAAGGCTAAACATAATTAATAGAGGCATTCATCCCTTCTAGAAACTCACTATTCTTTAACTTAGCAAAAAAGCTTGTGCTAGTAACCTTAACTTCTATATTACCCAAATCTCCAGGATCATGTGAATTGGAATAGAATTAATAAATGTTAGTGGCTTGCGACAAGACTTTAAAACTAAAGGGTGCTTGCAACTTAGGATAGGACTTTTGGGTCCCTATGGCTTCGGACATAACTTCGATAGAAATTAAAGGGTGTTTGTGACATAGGATAGAACTTTGACTAAACTAAAGAGTGTCTAGGCTTGGGACAAGTCTTTAACTAAAACTAAAAGGTGTATGTGGCTTAAGACAAGTCTTTTGAATGCTTATGGCTTGGGATAAGATTTTTGGGTGAAATTAAATGGTTCTTGTGGCTTGAAATAGGACTTAAACTAAAATTGATAATCTAAAGGAAATATCTACATAATTACAACATCATACAAACCATAATCTTATTTTTTATATTATACATACAGAATTGGATTGACAAGCACTTATAACCGAACACTAAAACATTTATAAGCATTCATTCTTGTTACCCGACATTCCAATGCAATTCTTGATCAACTAGATACCACATCTATATGAAAACCATTGAACAATGTCACACTTGATAACTTATCAAAGTTAGAAAAAGAAAGAAAAATAAATTGGCCCTAAATTCAAAATTATTTCAAAAATCAATTTATTAGAGTCGTAATTAAAATTTGTTTGAAAATGAAACTTTGGAAAACCAATTTTAAGAAAAGGGTTGTTTGCATAATCCAAGACAGGTTTGTGAGTTTATTTGCAACATAAAGAAGGTGTTAGGCACCTTGTACCACTCATTCAAAAGAACAATACCTAAATTGACTATGAAAAATAAATATGACCTTTAGATTTATTTTAATTGTGTTAATCAAAACGTATTCAAGGAAGAAGAAATAAATACATTAGAAAAAAATTTACAACATATCAAATAAAAGGAAAGAGAAAAAGAAAATATTTACAAAATCAATTAAGAAATAATAATAATAATAATAATAATGTAAAAGAAATTTTAAAAATTACCAAAGAAAAGAAGAGAAAATATTTTTTAAGAAATGGACATAAACAAGTGAGATAGAATATTTAAAAAGAAAAAGAAAGTAATTACTAAAAAAATTTAAAGATTTACAAGGTTTGACTTGACCTAAGAAGTTAATCTAAGGCCTATGTTAAGACCTACTTAGTTTCCAAGAGGTAGAAAACTGATGTCACTTGGTTGGTATTTTTTTTTTTTTAGTGAAGAGAATAAAATAGAAAGGTAGCTTAATTTCACAAATAATTCAAAAATTAGTTAAAGTTTTTAAAATTGTAAATCAAGTTGATATTGCATTCTTGCTTTCTTATTTTTCTCTCTTTTCTAAATTTTTAACTGATTTTTTAAAACAATATTTTCAAAATTTTATTTTTCTCTCTTTTCTAAATTTTTCTTTGATTTTTTTAAACAATTTTTTCAAAATTTTATTTTTCTTTGTTAAAAAAGTACATGACAACTATTGAAAAAAAAGAAACTCAACTAATGCCTATGCATATATGTGTACATAACAAAAATCAGTCTTAAATTAAAGGAAATTATAATCAAAATGCACAAAGTGAAAAATCATGAGTTAAGATGCACTTACCTCTTCTAAGCTTGCTTTCTATGAACAAAGTCGTTTCCTAGCATCATAAAACATACAACACTATATATTCCTTCATAAATGTAAAGTCCATCAACTCTTTTGCTTTGAAGATTTGTTGTAAGGGAATGGGAATAGGAAGACTTCTTATTTGCATTTCTAGGTTTGGTTCCATTTATTGATGAAACATTCCCTCTCCCATGGCAATGATCATTCACTTAGATGAGGGAGTGATCATTCCTTCCAAGGGGTAGAGGAATTGTACCTATTCCTAAGAATGAAAGTTACTTAGACTTATTTGCCCTTCCTATGGTGATTGTTACGGAACAGAGAATTTGATTAGGAGCAAAAGACAAAAGCATAGCCAAAGTAAGATGATAATGTTATGGAGGAGGAAAGGCAGTGAGTTGATAATTGAAATTGCTTCTAGTGCAAAATTTTTTTTCCTTGACGTCTTCTAAATTTTAAACACAAATTTAGAAATATAATTTAATTTTTAACATTTCTATTTAAAGTTCCTAATTCAATTTTTTTTAATTATAAACTAAAAATTAACATTTCATATTTATTTGAAATTGATAATTCAAAATCAACTTTTGACATTAATTAATAAAATAAACATGATAATAATAATAAATAAAATATAAGTTTATATTTAATAATTCATTACATCATAAAAAGATATAATATTTTGGAATGAGGGTATTCTCCTTAATTAGTCACATTACTTTTCATTTTTTAGTGTTTTTCTATCAAACAAGCATTGCAAAGGTAATGCCTCTTCTTTCCTTTCCATATCTAACCAAACGTAGTAATAATCATTTCCATTATACTCACTTCCTATTCCCTTTCCATTCTCATTCTCATTCCATCCATTTTATTTCTAGCAACCAACGAGTCGCATATCTAATATTCCAAATTATGTGAATATTGACATAGCCCAAGATGGGAGTAGTACATATATTTCAAGTGACTTAAACATGTGGCTTATGGCAAATTTTACACATATATATACTTTGCCTCATGAATTGTGAGGACATTGGAGGCTTACCCATTGAAATTATGGATAAAAAATGTTAGAAGTTTTAATAAATGACACAGCCATGGTTTACTCAAGTTTCACCCTACTGAGGTGATAGTACACCTAAGGGGTGAATTGGTGCCCTAATAATTTTAAGTTAATTTGGTAAGAATGATTTTCAAATATTTTAATCAGAAACATAGAATTAAGTATCAAGTACTGAAATGTCAAAATTTGAAAATAATGGTTAAAAGATATCAGCATTTGAAAGATGATCTTAGATTCTTGAAATAGTTGAAAGAAATTTTAAAGTGCTAGAAACTCAGTAAAGCTTTTAAAGGAAAGTTGAAAAAGCTAGAAAGAAAATGACACATCCAATTTATCCTAGTTCGAACTACCTTTGTCCTATGTCTAGTCCTTTTTAATAATGAAGAGTGTTTCACTAAGGTAGGGTTTTAATATGGCTAGCCTTAAAAACTTACAAATGATTGATTTTAAAGTGCTTACCCTTAACACAAGGATTAAGTTCATCTCAAACAATAACAACTTTAGTTTTCATTCAGCTTACCTCTAACTGACTTTCTATTATAAAAAAGATTTGCAATAATAGAAATTTTTTTAAAAACCCTTATAGGGGAAGGGATTAAAATTTAGCTAAAAAATCTTAGACTCTTAAAAGCTAGATTTAAGGATCTGACACTAAGCTTAAGAAAGAAGTAATCTTATAATGTTCTTAGAGGAATTTTCTTTCATTCACTTGTTTCATTCTTTTCATTTGTGACCTTTCCCCTTTATAAGTGTGATTTTAATGATCATTTGAAGTTTAAACTTAAGCCATTTTTTAAGGAAGTGGATGTTGTTTATTGGGAAGGAGAAGAAATGGTCAGCTTTACAATAGTGGCACAAAGTGTTTATTCCACAGTTTACTTTTCTACTTCCTTTTAGCTGAATTTCTCATATGGTCCAGCTATAAAGAAAAGATGAAGGTTGAAGAAGCTAAAATCTCAAATATTGAAATTCCTTCTTTATGTCATGCACATTTCATCTTTCTTTTCTTATGAGTTTCTTACTTTTTGCCTAAAAGTGTAGAGAAAAAGAAAGAGGATGTTTTTGCACGTTGATAAAGCCTCAGCTGCAAGGATTTTGGTTGACTTAGGCCTATACATGATAGCTTTGAAAATATATTGTGTTTTATAGTGTAAATGCTCTTTGTCTCATCATTTTAATGGTTTAGTCTTCTACATTTTACTTGCAATGCACATTACTTTGATTGTTGTCTGAGCCTTCTTAGTATATTTTCTTACAACAATATGAGAGGTTTTTTTTTCCCTTTATGTTTTATGGCAATACTTGACTTTTACTTTGTTTGCTTTTGTCCTTTTATGCTTAAGGAATCTTAAACATTAGACTATACAAGTAAGATGAAAATAGACTAAAATGGATGTTATCTCATGAGGAATTTTTTGGGCTATGTTTAACTATGTTAGGTTTTTAAAGATTAACAAACACCCAAGAGGGGGCTAAATTGGATGTTTACAGAATTTCGGTTCTTTTCAAAATTACTTTACATAAATCCTTGTCATGCATTATACTTGAAAGAGTATGATGTAAAGCAATAATTAAATCAATCAATGGAAACTCAATATAGATGCTTGGAATATGTATAAAAAATTCAAGTGTAATATTAAAAAGAAAATTATAAATATAATAATTCAAAATATAAATGGAGTAGGGATAGAGAAAGTAAACTCAGAGATTTATTCTGTTAAACTCTAACCTAAACCTACATCTAGTCCCTGAGTAACCTTTTGGAATTTTTCACTATCTCAATAATCAATTACAATAACAAAGCAAAACCTCTCCCTTAATTTCAAATCCCAAGAAAGACCTCTTCCTTACACTTACACAGGGGAACCTCCCCCTTAACCTAAGCTCTCTCCTAGCTTGACTCCTTTAAGGAACCTTCTTAAGCTTCTCTCTCATATGAAAGGAAGAAATACAAATAAACAAACTCCCATAAAGAAGTAGATATACAGGATGAAGCTCTAAAAACTCAAATGATAGAGAATATATAGATTTTAGCTCAATGATGTTTGTTTCTCTCTCAAAGATGATATAACAAGTTAAAGATCACATTCTAGCATTCATTTCTGCTAAAAAATGTTTGGAAGGTCATATATATAGATCAAGATGAGATATAGCTGTTACATACTTAAAAGAGCCATTATTTACTTTTGAAAACACTTTCTGAAAGCGACTAATCGATATTGAAGGCCTCTTAGTTGACTGCCCTTCAAAATATGGTCATTACTTCAAATTTGGGACTGACTAGTTGACTGTTGAGGGCTCACCAGTCGACTGCCCACTTTTTGTACTGTTCCAGTCGACTTGCCACAGTGACCAGTTGACTGGTCACTGATAGTGACACAGTCCCAAATTCAAATAATCATAACTTTCTCATTTTAAGTCCACTTTAAGTGCATGACCTATTTTTGTAAAGTTCTTTAAGTCTATTTTTCAATAAAATAAATTTCATATCAAAATTCAATATATTTTTTGAGATATGATTAAAATAGTGACCAAAGGTTATAATACAATTTTATATAGAATCCATATCTCACCACTCAAATTTATAAGGCCATAACTTTTTCTTTTGAACTCCATTTTAAGTTAATGACCTATCATTCAGAAGCTCTTTGAGCCTACATTCTAATAAAATAAGTTTTATAGCAATATCCCATACAATTTGTGAGATATAAGTAAAATAGTTACCAAAGGTCAAAAATAATTTTAAGTAAAATCTATATCTTACTATCTTCTAAGTCCATATTTATATTTTGAGAACCAAAATATCTTGAGCCAATAAATGCAAATCTAAATAATTGAATTTCACAAAATAACACTTCACCTATGATAATTATACTTATTCAATTCATTGGTTATCTTGATGAAACCAAGCTTCCAACTCTTTTAATCTTTAACTTCTTCAGAGCTTAGAGCACATTTCTTTCTTGCTATCACTTTAGGTATAGCATGGTATTGATAATACATTTTCTTCACTTCAATGCCCACTCTTTTTTCTTTGGACCATCCTACACATGATAGATATTCAACTAGCAAACCAAATAGTTAGTTGAAATGGTTAATCAATTAAGCACATATTTGTAACTCATATTTTTCATGTATTTGTCATCATAAAAACAATCTCAACAATGTCCCCCTTTTTGATGATGACAAATCAACAAAGAAAAATATGTCAAATAATAAATTATGCAATGTATTGAGTATATATTTTCGTTCTCCTTTCACCAAGCACATTTCTTCCATCACGTACATATTTTTCTTTTCCTTTCTCTCCCCTTTTGTCACACATAAAAAAGGGAAGAAGAGAACATGTAGTTCCTGTTCTAATTTTTGCCCTTATATGACATCAACAAAAAGATTAAAGGAAGACAAAATATAGAAAATTTTAAGTACATATTCCTTTATTAAATAAATGAATCATATTTTGATGCCAATTTGGTGTAGGGTTCGACTCATCAAAACAATCCTTTTGTTTGTGTTATAAACATTTATATTATGTAGGATATGATTAGAAAGATATATTATTAAATCTATAATTATCAATTTGGTATAGGTTTGGACTCATTAAAACAATCCTTTTGTTTGTGTTATAAACATTTAGATTATGCAAGATATGATTGGAAAGATATATTATCAAATGTATAATTCAGTTCATATCTCATATGTCACGCAATGTTTGCAATTATTTCATGTATGCATAGTTCCAACGCATTTGAAAATGTTTTCCATATGCATGATGTTACACACATTTTTCATACATAGAATGGATGAAGAAATAAGAAAATGTTACCTTCTAGGATAGATAGATAAGAAAGAGATACCATCTTCTTCTTTAAGATGCCAGGAGTATAGGCAAGCAAATAAAAAACTTCTATGTGATGAAAAATGATCCCAAAGATATATGATCTCAATTATAGGTTATACTCCCTTTAAACAATGCATATTATAAATATAATGTATCACCCATTTTACTTGTTTCGAAGAAAAATCTTTCTTGGAAAGAACTTATTTCTTCATTCAAAAGGTGAGAGCTATAAGGATGGTACTTCAAAGAAAATTCCTCTTAATTGATTCACATGAAAAGCACTTGATAGAGATCCAAAGCTAAGCATAAGAGACATTCACAATCTATATGTGTAATTTCTTTTCTCATTTCAAAAGAAGATAATTTTGAATCAATTCAAAACATTTCGAAGGGAAATGAAATGAGAAGGATTTTCTAAAGAAGAATTTTCTATAAAAGATGATTATCACATACCTAGGAGGTCAAAAGGTATCACAATAAAAGCCCATATTTTTGAATAATTGTCATAAAAATAAGGATTGTCATTTGAAAAATGCTGCCTTTCATAATATAATGTTAAACAAAATTTTATATTTTTAGGCTTTATTAAATACAATGTCATTTGAGAACAATTTTATTAAAATTTATTATATGAAAAGTATAATTTCCCTTATATGTTTGAATGACACCCATGAAAGATTTTCATTTTGAAAACAATGCTTTCTTTTATAATTTTCAATAAAGTTTCAATAATTTCAAGCTTTGTTGAATACAATTTCAAAAATTTAAATGCTTAAAATTTTAAAAAACTTAATTGAAAGCTTTGGAGGTTTAATTTATTCAAAAAAGGAATTTGTAAAGATTTCTTTTAAAGTTTTTTGAGTTTCCCTTAAGAACGAGTATGCTTTCAATAAATATTAAGAATAACTCAACCATGAGAATATATGCAAAAGGGATCGTAATATATTTAATCAATAAACAACTTATGCAATCAATGACATGTTAAGCATGTAAAATCAATTAGCATATGAGTTATTGATAAGCATACATTCCATGTAATAGTCACTTATAATTGCCAATATAACCAATCAATCTAGACAGTGTCTTTCAAAAATTAATATGAGAAATCATAGAATTGTAGAGATACTAATCAATTATGTGGCAATGCTGAGATGGTTCTTGACTTGTTGCATCTTCTTAGAATTAAGCCATCACTTGTTCATCCTTTAATGACATCCAAGATCGAACTTTGAGTTGAGCATCTTACACTTGGCTTGCATATCAAGGTCACTACTTAAGTAGAAACTTAAAGATGATTCAGCAGTTACCACAATTTGAACTATTTGACATTTTCTAAATATTTACCTTTGGAAAAATATGATATTTATTTTTAAGATGAAAGTATTAAAATGAGAAAGTTATTGATATGCCAATTTATCCAATAATTCATTTCAAAAATTTTAAGTAAAACTAAGGAAGCTCAAGAAATAAGAATTTTGAAAGCTAAAAAGATGTTTCATGATATCCAAAAAGTGTTAAACTTGTTTTTCTATCATTTTCTCTAAATCTATCTAATTTACTCTGGTGGAGCTTATTGTTGGCTACTCTAGATTTTCTCATGTCATCATACTCATCAATATATCAGACATAATGCATTTGGAAGCATATTATTCATCTCTTACTTCTTTTAGGTAAGCATTTAGTCATGATTGCAACTCATGTCACCCTATAATATTTAAGCCAACTTCACAATTCTCTAAAACAGGATTGAAACCAAGTTTACTTCTTTAAGAATATTCATGAGCCAAACTTTTGCCTTGAAACAAATTTCATAAATCATTTCATAAAGCCAATCTTCAAATAAGTATTTGAAAACAATTTTTTACATACAAAAGTTTCAACTCAAGGAGTTTGAAAGTACTCACATAGAACATAAACCTATTATAAATCTTTTAAGTTCAAGCTCAAGAGATGTATAAGACAATAGGATAGGAGGTGAAATAATATATCTCAATTAAGCAATGAAGGTTCCCATTTGATCACTTATATTTAAATATGGAAGATCATTTGCAGACAAATATATATTTCAAAACAAATACTTTTCTAGCAACTAAGATATCATATAAGTAATATTTGAACATGGATGCTAGAGAAGTGTAGAAAGGACACATAAATACTTCAAATAATAATTTGTCACCTAATTATGATGCATATAAAGTGAGTAAGTTATAGATATGACCATAATTGTAGTCTTTCATGCCTTTTCATTCATTTATTTGGTATTGATGTGAGGTTGCTAGTTTTCCAGATTGAATTTTGACATCAATATCTAAGCTCTAAGTATTTTGAAATGTATGCTTCATCAAAGGTGGTTGTGTCTCTTCCCTCTATATTGCACTCTTGCTTGATATCCTAAAGAAATAAGTTTTCTTCAACCTTTTATGCTCAAAGAAAAAGGATTTATAGAGAAACAAACTCTGACAATATAATATATAGAATAATGAAGCACTAATACAATAGAAAGCTGTTAAGAAGATGAATCTTATGATATAATCACTTATAAATGTTTGTTGTCCTTAATTTAGAGTCTATAGGTCGTGAATAAATAGCCAGAGGTCTAATGAATACATTGAGAGTAAAAGGGAAGTTAGAGATTTCAAAATATATCCATTATGATCCCATTATTGCTTGTTTGCCATTGGCTAGTCAACTATTTTCTCATAGTCAGTTGACTGCTCAAGCTTTTCCTCTTAAAAAAATTAAATTCTGGACCCCGACAGTCAACTGATCACTTACAGAGAGTTTTTAGTCAATGGTCTTAAGGCTGGTAGTAGATTGGACTTGATCTGGATGTGACCAGTTGACTATTGGCTAGTGGCCAGTTGACTAGTGACTCACAAAGAGCTCCCAATTGATCAGGGCTTAAGCTGCAGCAGACTGTGACTTTTCAGAAGGTGACTAGTCGACTTTTCATTCACAAAAAAGCTCTCATTCGACTAGGCAAGGCTTGGTAGCTGGCTGGCAAAAGGGCTAGTCAATTACTTACTTGTGGCCACTTGGCTGGGCACTTCCACAGTTCCCCAAATCAATTTTCCTTCAACCTTTAAAACCTAAAATCATTTTTACATTTATTTTAAATGAATCCTATCTGTTCAATATCACTTACAAAGGTTCCTAAGATATAATAATACATTGAAGAATATTTAAGACCTAAATATTACACTAGAAAAATTCATACATTGTTTGTTATCATCAAAACCTTAATGCTTTCAGCAAATAGGCTCTTTTCATTTTCTATAAAGTAAATTATATCCTTTTCATGGTAACCAATGTTTAATGTATAGTAATATTTGAAATTTTGCAAGCTTTATCAAACAAAAGTATAGGATATAAGTGACAATTACAAAATCATATTTTAATCTAAGTAATGGTTCATGACATTCATTTTTTAAATTTGTTTTTATAAGAAGAGCAATAATAACATGTGGAGATAATGATTATCCATTCTCAATAAAAGATATGAAATATATTATGCATAAGAAAGATAGAAATGACCATAAATTGTTGAGCTTGTACTCTTACTTAGGATTACCTTAATCATCATAGAGTTCATTAATCCTTAAGATTCCTCTATTGTTCTCCATAGTTGTTGTATGCTTTTTAGGCAATGTCACCCTTATCGGAAATATATATATATATATATATATATAAAACTCTTCTTCTTTGGCACCCAACCAATTTAGATCTAAAAAAGGTTAGATTGTAAGAGTTTCAATGTTCATATGTTTTAAAGAATTATATAAGCTAAAATAAAATAATTGAACATATTGAATTAAACACATATTTATTCATATACTTAATTTGCACTATCTCATTATCAATATATAAGCATAGTAAAGAACTTGAGGAGTTGATACCAAGCATTGCATTTATCAAATAAATAACTTATTCAAATTTACAATATAAGAATGTGAATCATGATCAAGTTATATATATACATACATATATATATATATATATATATTTATATATATATCTAGCTGACATTGATAACAATTTATTCCCATGAAATTAATGAAGGCTTATACCTATAGCCATTTGTAATATACCTCAATGAATATCAAATATAGTTAAATAAGAGGTTTTGTTACTTGATACCTTGGCCATGGTATTTGAAGGATGTTATTTTCTTACCCATTGCAACTCCTTGTAAATTTTAAACTTTGTATGTCTATCTTTAGACACTTGTGAAGCTTTCTTTTATAATTCCATCTTTTCTACGCCAATCAGTATGTCATTATAAGAAGTATTCTGCACAACTGAAGGACTATAAGGACTTTTTGGCACCCATATTTACTTAGGTCATTAAATGTTAGTACACTAATTTCCAAAGCCTTTAGAAAACAATTATATTTGTTTCTCAAATAAGAATTTCTTTTAATAGAGCATAGGTGAGAAATATGTCCTTCATGACTACAATAATTGCAAACAATATGCACATAGACCTTTTAAGAAATAACTCTAGAAAACTTTTGTCTTCTATTGGAATGGTATCCCAAACTGTGATTTTGAAATTTTCATTTCAAATTTTTCCCTTTTTAAGACTTGGGAAGAGTACAGGTTGCATGTTTAATAAGAAAATCATTTCCAATATTTGAATCATAACAATTTGAGCATTCAAAATTCAATGGTATTTTCTTATGTACTTCATCAAATACATATGACAACTTTTCATGAAAAGAGATACTATTAAATTTGGTGTTGTCATTTACCTCTAAATCTTTGTGAGCTGGAGATTGAGGATTATCCAATCCTTGTTCGGTTAAGCTCACTTTGGGAATTTCCTCTTTTATTTGTTGATGAAGAGTCCTTGAGAATTTTCATCTTCCTTTTCAATTCTAAATTGCCTATCGTCAAAATGTATAAAGCATGTTTCTTCATCTTGCATAATTTCTTGAAAACTATCAACATTCACAACTTCAACAACATGATTAGTATGATATAAAGCATGAAGATTATCTCATATATCTTTAGCATTAGTGTAGTGTTTGATTTTAACATAATTATGTTCATTCAAAGCATTATATAATATATGCATTGCTTTCATATTCAATGAAAATAACTTCTTATCATACTCATTCATTGATTTCTTAGTTTGGAGGTAAAATCATCTTGTACCACATCCCATAAGTCTATATTAAGAGATTGAATATAAAAATCCATTCTGCTTTCTAAAAATCAAAATTAACAATATTAAGGAAATGAGGTTTAGTAATATTAAAACCTTTCATCAATGAAAAACATTCAATGGTTGCCATACAAACTCTTAAGATGGTAAAGTCCTTTATACAAGAGCCCAAGCTTTGACACCATTTGTTAGGCCAAGACAACTAACATATAAGAGAGGGTGAATTTAGTGTTTACAGAACTTCGGTTCTTTCCAAAATTGCTTTACAAAAATCCTTGTCATGCTAATTACTTGGAAGAGCATAATGTAAAGGAACAATTAAATCAATCAATGGAGGCTCAATATAGATGCTTGGGATATGTATCAAAACTTCAAGTGTAATATTAAAAAGCAAAGCATAAATATAACAATTTAAAATATAAAGAGTGTAGGGATAGAGAAAGCAAATTTAGAGATTTATCTTGGTTCGGCTCTAACCCAAGCCTACATCCAGTCCCTTAGTAACCTTTTGAGATTTTTCACTATCTCAACAATGAATTACAACAACAACAAGATAGAACCTCCCCCTTAATTTCAAATCCCAGGAAGAATATCTTTCTTACATTTAAACAAGGGAACCTCCCTCTCAACCCAAGCTCTCTCTTAGCTTGTCTCCCTTAAGGAACCTCTTTGATCTTTTCTCTCACAAGAAAGGAAGAAATATAAATGAACAAACTCTCTTAAAGAAGTATATATACAAGATGAAGCTCTAAGAACTCAAATGATAGAGAATATGCAGATTTTGGCTCAATGATGTTTATTTCTCTCTCAAAGATGATATAACAAGTTATAAATCACATTCTAACATTTGGTTCTACTAAAAAATGTTTGGAAGGTCATATATATAGATCAAGATGAGATATAGTCATTACATACTCAAAAGAGCCGTTATTTACTTTTGAAAACACTTTCTGAAAGTGACCAATTAACTGTCAGAGGCCTCCTAGTTGACTACTCTTTAAAATATAACCATTACCTCAAATTTGGGATTGACCAATCGACTATCGGGAGCTCACTAGTTGACTGCCCACTTTCTATACTGTACTAGTCGACTTGCCACAGGTGACCAGTCAACTGGTCATTTACAGTGACATAGTTCCAAATTCAAATAGTCATAACTTTCTCATATTAAGTCCATTTTTAAGTGCATGACCTATTGTTGTAAAGCTCTTTAATTTTATTTTTCAATGAAATAAAATTCATATCAAAAGTCAATATATTTTTGGACATATGATTAAAATAGTGACCAAAGGTTATAATACAATTTTATGCAGAATCCATATCTCACCACTCAAACTTATAAGGTCATAACTTTTTCTTTTGAACTTCATTTTAAGTTAATGACCTATCATTCAGAAGCTCATTGAGTCTACATTCTAATAAAATAAGTTTTATAGCAATATCCCATACAGTTTGTGAGATATAAGTAAAATAGTTACCAAAAGTCAAATACAATTTTAAGTAAAATCTATATCTTACTATCTTCTAAGTCCATATTTATATTTTGAGAACCAAAATATCTTGAGCCAATAAATGCAAATCTAAATCATTAAATTTCACAAAATAACACTTAACCTATGATAATTATACCTATTTAATCCATTGGTTATCTTGATGTAACCAAGCTTCTAACTCTTTTAATCTTTAACTTATTCAGAGTTTAGAGCACCTTTCTTGCTTCCTATCACTTTAGGTAAAGCATGGTATTGATAATGCATTTTCTTCACTTTAACACCCACTCTTTTTTCTTTAAACCATCCTACATATGATAGATATTCAACTAGCAAACCAAATAATTAGTCGAAATGGTTAATCAATTAAGCACATATTTGTAACTCATATTTTTTATGTATTTGTCACCATCAAAACAATCTCAACTAAGTTCATGCTACATCATCCCTCCATCTGCAATGATGCTAGCATCCCTTATCACCCTGTTAGCTGGCGTTTCAAAGATGCACCTTGGGCTAGCAAATCAATTGTTGGTTACCAACATCCTATATTAGTCCTCCCAAAGTGAAGAAATCTATTGTATATGTGATTTCTTTGTTTAGAAAATTTCCAATACTAAAACTCAAGTGTTGAAACTGTAAACCGGTTGCTTTCACATCAATTCCTCATTCCCATGAATGTTTTAAGTAGACGTAAATTTTAATTCTTTTAAAATAAGCCTTATAAATGAAAAGAAATTCTTAAAGTTAAATATTGAATTTAAAAAAAATATAAAATGAAAGTAAAATTAAGATAAGAATCTTATAAACCAAAAGAGAAATGTGTGAATCGGTATCTTGAAGTGAAGTTTTGGGTGTTATGAATAGACCATATCAACAGAACAATACTACCAGTTATTCTTAGCTGTTTCTTACAATCCTTTGTTTGAAATACTCTCGTTGTAGGTCCATAATAAGGTTAAAATGCATGGTCATCTTTATTCAACATAGTATTTTACTAGGGTAATTTAAATTAGTCCAATTACCCCCATAGACCTTACTAATGACCATTAAATTCGCCACTCTAGAATTTAAATTAAGAATTCGATCCATTACCTACTTGCATAATTAACGTTGATATTTTGAAAGTATCTAATGGATTTTCATTTTCACTGTAGCTGCTGCCACCTTAATTGAATTGTGGTTTTATTTAAATTGTAAACAAAATACCCATAAGCCAACTCATGTGCACTATAAAAGAGGTGCCTAGGCATGGGCTGGGCATGGACTTTAAAAGGATATTAGGGCTTATGTAGGACTTTAACTGAAATTAAATAATGCCTAGGCTTGAGACAAGACTTTGGCAGAAACTAAATGTTGCTTGTGGCTTGCAACATGACTTTTTGGCTGAAACTAACAGATATATATGGTTTGGGACATGATTTTGGTTGAAACTAAAAAAGTTCCTATGGCTTGGGACAAGACTTTGAAAGATGTCAAGACTTATGCAGGATTTTGGCATTAACTAAAGAATGCCTATGGCTTAGGGCCAAACTTTTACAGGATGCCTAGGCCTGAAGTGGATTTTCAAAATAAGAGCGCAAACTCTTATGATTTATAATTTGTGATTAGAAAAGTGTTATAAAATGTATGTACATGTATGATGCATGCTATAAAATGTAAGCTAGTCTTTGAATTAGTCTTAAAGTATGTATCAAAAGAAGGGATTAAAACCTTAAATGGGAAGCTTACCTCAGTTACATGGCTATGCCTCTAAATGTGATATTCAATTTTCAAAATGGCAATTATTAAGTATATCAACTCCTTCGCTTTTGATTGTGCAAATTAATTATATATAAACTTGAAAATTTTCATACAATGGCATACGGTAAATATTAATCTAACAAGGTCCATATACTATCCTATAATTGTGCATAATAAAGCCTCATGAAAAATTTTATGAAGACAAAAAATAAGATGAGTTGGAAATTCATAATTTATTCGAGCCATAAGGTGTTACTAAATAACTTAAATTATTTAGCATAGTAACTAATCAATTAAATCTCTTAAGTCCACATTATTCTTTCTTACTAACTTTTTAGCATTTTCTAGCATGAAAATTTTCTTAGGCAAACTTACTAATGTGACAATCCCTATGGTTAAGGAGTTATTTCCTATGGTTCCCACTGACATTGGTTTGTGCCTACATTTTGCATGCTTCCTGATGTAGAACACAAGGGTCAAGTTTGGTAGAGAGAAAATGTCTATATGGAATGGGAATGGGTTTAAGGTTGGAATGGAAATCTTGTTGGTTGGCAGCATGAAAATCAACTCTCGTTCTATGGTAGAGCCCATTCCCGTACATGCAAGAATGGGGCTTCCATCTTCTATGTGATAGAATGAAGCTCCACTCCCATGAATCACTCATTATAGACTAAAATACCCTAATTTTAAAGCCCTCTTATCTCCTCGTGCATAGCTATAATATAGTCACTCTTCAGCCACATGTATCCATGTTGACAATGACATTTCTCCTTACTGTCAACATTATTAGTCATCACTGACGAGTCAAACAATTCCAAAAGATAGAGAAGGGTCTTAAGGTGGATTTGAGAATGGTGCAAAAAGAGGAAAGAGAAGTGGTGGATCTAAAGAAAGGTAAGGGAAAAGGAAAGAGAAGCGCTTGATCTGGGAAATTGAGCCACTGTAGATGAAGTCACTGGTGTCTAAGCCACTTTTCATGCATAGAGAGAGAGAGAGAGAGAGAGAGAGAGAGAGAGAGAGAGAGAGAGAGAGAGATAAGTGATCTAGACAAGAGATGGAGAACATGAAAATGCTTGCCTTAGTTGAGCATGTGTAAAAACACTTTGGTTTTGGGAAAAGAAGAAAGAATACAAGTAAATGGATTGGTTTGTTCTTTTTTGTTTTAATACCTAATTTTGAAGATGAATAATTATGGAAAAAAAAAGTTTGGCTAAAAGGACAAGAAATGAAGAAAGAGAAAATAATCTATTTTACTAAAATTAGAAAATAACAACTGATATTTTAATTTTTTTGATAAGGATATTACAATCATTTCCACAATCTTCTTTGTCATTCTCATATCTTTATCCAATATTATACTAAACATAATATGTGGGTATAGTTCAATCCATCAAACTTTATTCCTATTCTTAAGTTTATTCTTATTACCATTTTCATTCTCATTCTTATTCCTATTCTGGATCATTTACTATAGGAAAACAAGGGATTAGAGACAGAAATTAGAGACAGATTTTTATTCATCTCTAATCCATGACAAATTCATCTAAAACCTTTTATTTTTTAATTAAAATGTTATCTCGGATGAATTTTTGGGACAAAAAATTCTATGTTGAAATATTTGCTAATATCGTTCCAAATTTGTCCCAAAAATATTTTTCAATTAATTGGTTTGGTCATTAATATTTGCTATTAAATGGGAAGGAAATGGTCAAAACTTTTGACATAAACACTAGTCAGACAAAGATTTCTTTAGTCGTAAAAAATCAATATTGAAGTTCATATGCAATATATTAAATAATATTATTATTGTCTTTTCTTTATAATATTGCTTTCAAATTATGACACAATTCTATCTTAATTTTCCATAAATTTATTATTCTCCCATCTAAAATTACTCCATTCCCTCTTTTTCCTCATATAAATTTAACATTTCCTTTTACAAAACTTTCCAAATTTCCAAAATTTTTAATTTCCCTCCATTTTTGGATTATTTAAATTTCTTTGTTCTTCCTTCTTCGGTGAGTTTTCATTTTTATTAGCACCCAACGTTCCCTTCTTCTTGCAACTAAAATTATGCCAAATTCCTACTTCTTCCAAATCTGAAAAATTAAGAAATATTTTTAAACAATAAATCCAAAACTTCTCCCTATACTTTCCTGTGCCCTTCCCTAATCCCAGCACTAAACATCCCCTGTTTACTCTCATGTGCCCTAAGCCTTATCCCAAAACTCATCTTTCTTCACACTCTCACCCTGGCACTCATCTTTTGCACCCAACGAATTTTGCACTAATCTTCCACTTATGTATCACCCTAATTGTTCATTTCCATGATTAATCTTTTATGGATATTATTTGCTATCATAAAGCTTCGCACCTCTCTCTTTTTAGCTTAAAACACACTTAAACTTATTGTATTAAAAAAGTTGATTTTTAGTGGAAATTAGAAGTATATTGTTTGTTTCTCTTCACCCATGTCGACGATTGGAAGTATTTTCCCTCTCTCTTTTCTGCTTGAAACACATTTAACACATGAAAAGTGAGTTTTCTTCACATGGCCTACTGGTTTTTCTTCTTGGCATGAATTATCTCCATGTTCTATCTTCTGACTTGGTATATATATCAACTTGTTGTTTTTTCTTAATTTTGAAGTGTATCCATGGGTGAAAGTGAGGGTGCAAGAACAAAGAAGACCACCGTTCACTAGAAAGTGATGGTGGAGCATGAGTGTTTTGAAATTGATTGAATTTGTATACTTTGAAGGTAATTCGTAGAGTACAATAATATCTATTTGGAATTCATTTTGTTTAGTCATGTTATTGTTCTTTCTTCATCGATTAGTCAATCTATGCCTGATGCAATGAGCATCCAAGCTTCTTTTCTTTTTCAATCTATTTGCATCCTATGAATGGCTTTATTTTCTTCATGTTGTAATAGTTCAATAATATGTCATTGTTCTTATCTGAATAATTCCCTTATTAACCAAAGAATATAAATAGATAATTGATATCATGTTTCTTATTTATCTATCTGAGTGGGTTAAAATTGTGAAAATTACTATTTTCATCACTTTAAGTGATGGAGTATTATGGTTATTTACCTTCTACGCAAGTTTTTTTTTTTTTTTTTATCTATCTATAGATAAAAATTGGTAGAAGTTTCTTGTTTATAATTCTAACAAATTGTTATTCATCACAAATAATATATAATAATCAAGATAGAGGAAGATGATGTCATTTGGATGCATTTATAATTTTTTGTAATGGAGTACCAAGAGTGTGACGGTGAGGACTTGGGAAGCATGATAGTTACGGAAAGCCAGTGCATGAACCTTTATCTTACAAGAGTTAGTTAAACTTTAAAAATTGAATATAAGAGATTTGAATTGTGATCATAGATTGGCATTCCAAAAATTGTCTTTGTTATTCTAAGAGATACGCAAGTGACACATAAGCTAGTTTCAAAGTGAAATAACAAAGTACTAGTATTGAGACTATAAATCTAGGGAAAAAGAAAACCAATACAGTTTAATTAGCATAAGGTTATTTTAGAGACTAAATATGTAGATGCATTATTGCAATGTACATATTGCTCACAGTTAAATGTAGCATTCAACAATGAAGTTTAAAGCAGTTTATGATTGACTATCTACAATGTGTTTCTGGTCGTTGTGACTTGGGAAGTTTTAAGTAGTTTATACTAGTTTATGTTTGTTATATTTTCCAAAATGAAATGATTATTTCCACTCTATATGTCTCTGCTTATATGTTTATTAAACATGAAAATATGAACATTTAAATGGTTTGTTTCAATGCATCATAACAAACAGTTATGCAGCACAGGTTAAGAGTAGTAATGACTTGAAGGCACATAAGCTAGTTTTGTAATGTTTTAATTGCTAATTCACGGTTGTTAACTAGTGTCTCTCTTTTTCTTTTTGGAAATTTTTGTTATTCATACACAATATTTAATGAGATTTATATCTAATGACTCTAAATTAGGCATCCAACACATAAGCGATTGGTATGCTTGAATTTTGTTTTAAATAGTATTTTTCTATTTTAAATAAATGTCTGTTTGGCATAATTGTTTTTCTATAAGGGTGCTTTTTTTTTTTTCACTGTTTCTTCATGAAGTGGAACAACTATTATTTTGGTGAAAGGGAAAACTATCATATTTGTATGCCATATTATTTTTAGATGGAGGATTTTTGTTTTTTTTTTTTAATTTCCTTAAATTCTATTCACTTCTAGCAGCGCTTAAAACCGCGGGTGCATATATATATATATATATATTTGCACAACAAATTTAGAGGTAGATTAATCCGTTTCAAATCAATCTCTAATCTGAGACAAATTTGGAATGGATAAATAAATCTTTCTCTAAATAGGGGTATTACTATCCCAGAAATTAGAGATAGATATTTTTTTCTAGACTGAAAATTCCATCCTTAATTTCAGAGACAAAATTTTTTCGTCCCTGTAATTCTGTAGCACCTCAAGCTTTTGTCCCAAATTCAACCTCTGATTAATTAGAGACAGAATTATCCTTGATTTTGGATGGAAAAATCAAATCTTAATCACCTATTTTCTTTAGTGATATTCCATGAACCAAACGTACACCACGAATCTGGATACTCCAAAGTTCTGGCAGTTAATTTCTTTGTAAAGGTGGAGAGTGATAGAGAGAAAAAATGAGAATGGGTGGAAATAGGAAAATAGGCCCCATGCTCTCTCTTTTTGTGTTTCTAACACTCCGAAATTTACAACCAAAAAAATTTAGAGGATCCATTCCCATGCAACCACACCGATGAAGCATATGATTGACATATGTATATTTAAAGATAAAGCGTGCTTATAATTGAAACAATTTGAAGTTTGCATAATAATAGTCTTAAACCCTAGACTATAAATCCCAACATGTGGTGCCTGAATTTCTCACGACGGCTAACAAATTGACATGACCTGGGTCATCTTAGAGGTGCATCAACTTGCAGATGCCATTATCAGGAAAATTCAGTTTAATATTATAAAATAAAATATTATTTTTTGATTTATTCGTTTGACAAGATTGTATACCCAGATACTTAATTTAAGTATTTTATTCGAGTGGGATTTGCCCTCGGAGATGACGAATACATAATACGCTAATATCATTACGCATTAAATATTTTTTTCATTAACTCATATGTGATTCGGCCCCCATGCAGGTGAATCTGCCCTGGCCCCTATCAGGAGGCAGGGCCAGTCAATTTGATTGGTGATAGTTACATCAAGTGATGTGGTATGCAGTGAGTGGACAAGAAGATTATACCGAAGTCAGATTGGTTAAAGGAGTTATGATAAGATTTGCCAAACTTACAAAACATGCCCTTTTATCCTTCATAATTTTCTTTAACATGTCGGTGGCCCATTCTCTTCGTCATCTATTCACATCCACTATTTTTCTTGCTCTAAGACATGGCTCCCTCTTTTGATTATAACGGTCAGAGTAGGCTAACTTGATCCATTCGAATTGATCTATCCGAGTTAGTGGGTTAAACGAGTCAGCTCGTTTAATCTACCATAAGTTAGTGGGTTGAAAATTTCAACCCACCCTATCTGGTAGGTTAAGCAAGTTTATCCGTTTAACCCACCAAAAAATTAAAAAATAAAATATTATAAAAATTTAAATGTGACTTTTTTTAAGTATATGTCTTGTTTAATTAATCAATTTCTATATTAATATAAATAAACAAAAAAATAACTAGATAAAAAATAAGTTTAAACGAATTAAAACAAGTAGAGTAATCTCATAATTCAATAATTCATTAATAATAAGAATATGATTATGAGCAGAATATTCAAATCTGGCAAATTATAAAATAATAGAGACAACACAACACATACATTATGGTTAATTTTTTAAAATAGAAAAGTGCAATGGATTGGAGCGCTAAACTGAGTGAGTGAAAAAAAAAAAACAGGCAACCCATTTAACCTATTTAACCCACGAGCTGGCTCATTTAACTCGCGGGTTAAACGGGCCAAGTTGATAGAAGTATACTAAACGAATTCTCAAAGAAACCCTTCAACCCAACCCACCTCTTAGGTGGGTTAAACGGGTTCCACTCGGTGAGTCGAACCCATTTTGACGGCTCTACTTTTGATTTTTGAGAAAAAAAAAGTAGTGGGGTCAAATTCTTTTTTGACCTCACTTTCATCTTCCATTTTTTTCAAGTACTTGATAAGTTGGAAAAAATTGCTTTGTGGCCCTACTTCACTCATCCCACTTCATCGTTTCACTGGTGCTTCAATTTAAGTAGGGAAAAAAATTACATCTGGCTTGATTAGTGTTGAAGAATTAACTTTGGCCCTAACCTACTTCATCTTTAGTGCATTTTTCACTGGTGCTTCAAGTTGGGCAAGAAAAATTATGTTGTGGTCCGATTTGTGTTTGAGAAAATTACTTTTGGCCCCAACCCATTTCATCTTTCATCCTGCAATCTTAGTTGGTACTTCAATATAGGTGGGAAAAATTACATTGCTGCTTGATTTATATTTGAGAAAATTGATGTCGGCCCCAATCCACTTCTTCGTCTTGCAGCTTGGATTGAAGAAGGTAAAAATCTTATTTAAACACCTCATTGAAGCTCAAGACTAATTGGTAAATTTTTCTCATCCACATATATGTATGTCATGAAAATTTATTTATTTGTTCTCTTATATAATTACATTCACTTAACTATGTTTGTTGAATGTTTTCTTTCTGTTGTTGCAAAGTTTAGTGTTGCGGTAGGTGTACAATTAATTTATGTATGCGCTGAATCTATGTATGTCTTGCATCTATGTGTGTTCTAAAAAATATATGGTTAATTTTTATTTAAAAAAAAGTAAAAAAAGAGAAATAGAAAAAAGTTTAGGAAAAATATGATATAAAAGTAATAGATTATATTTAAATAATAATGTTGCTAATGATTTAACATGTAAAATAATATATGGTTTGAGAAAAAAATAAATAATATGATAATAATATAGAAATATAATATTATAAATAAATAAAATATACGAAATAAATTATATTATTAATGTATAAAATGACAACATAAATTTAGGTGAAAAAATAAATGGTATGAAAATAATATAGTGATGTAATGAATAATGTAATAATATAAATAAATAAAATAAACAAAATATATTACATTATTAATATATGAAATAACAATATAAATGTACTTTAAAAAATAAATAATATGAACATAACATAGTAATGTAATGAATAATGTACTAATATGAATGAATAAAATATATGAAATATATTATATTATTAATATATGAAATTACATTATAAATTTACTTTTAAAAAATTAATTTGATTCTATTTGTTAGTTTATAATTATATTTCTTTATTTGTATTAGAAATTTGTAAGAACAATTGTAATTGTGATATAGAACCAATTATATCTTTTCTCACATCAAAGTCCTATCATAGGGAAAAAATGAGCAGTAGGATAGAGGTTATATACATTTACTTGAATGAAGAGATTTATGAGACTGATAAAGGAGCAACATTTAAATGCCAAAGAGCATGAACTATGAAAGTTGATGTTGATGTCAATTTTAAGCAGTTGAATGAGCTAGTGGGAGGAAAACTATGACTAGACAAATTGCAGGTTATGATTGAATTGATTTACAAATATTCAATGTCACTAAACCTTACTATGTATCATAAATATAGCCTAGAGATGATTCTAACATATAAACGATGAGGGAAACAAACTCATGGTTTCCTTTATTGTTAAGTTATCCAGATTTGTATGCTTTTATCACCAGTAGTCAAATAGATCTATACATAGCGTCTCAACCAGTGGACGACTATAGACCTAACGCACTCTCATCCATTGTTCAACCATCACCTTTGCAACTTTAGTATAGTCACCCATATGGAAACCCATAAGTTGATCATTTATTCCACCCAAGTTCATCCAATACACCTTACAACTTCACTCAATTTATATCTCCCTTTATGATAGTTAAAGACATAATAAATGATTTTGATGAAGGGGATGACTATGATGATGTATTATGATAGGACGATTTTGATGACTCATAAGATGAGGGGATGATAAAAAGGGAACTCCCAACAAAGGCCATTCCAGTTGAGCTGATATTGGAATATGTCGATTCTGTAGCTATCTCTTTTTAACAAGTTAACGTTAATGTAGGGCTAGTCCAAATTTTTCTTATGCACCAATTTGTACAAATTTTAATGAGTTTTATATAGGAATGCGATATATTAATAAGTTAGCTTTACGATGCGCAGCCAAATTGTACTAAGTCTGCATGCACCACATATTTAGAGTACATTACCCATCCTCAAAGTATGAAGAGTACCGATGTATTTAGTACGAGAATAGTTGCAATTGGAGGCTAAAGGCATGTGACACTATTAATGGAGGACAATGAAAGATCTTAAGATAGAAAGGACCATATACATATGTATCAATGAAAGATCGTAAAGCTTGATTTCAATGTGATATCATCATGTATAGTTGGCATGATAAGAAGCCAGAGATAGTTGTGTCCCAAATCATTCAGAGGATAAAGAGTGTGTTTGGATATTTAGTGTCATACAGGAAGGATTGGAAGGCCAAATATAGGGCCATAGGCATTGCTTTTGGGAATTGGGAAAATTCATATGTTTTATTACTGAAGTGGATGATTACAGTTCAATATTTCAATACAAGCTCATATGTTAAGTTCTTTAATAAAGAATGCACACAACATATAGTTGTTAGTGAAGCAGTTGTAATGTTCCATCATGTTTTTTTGCACATTCATGCCCTGCATAGACACATTTGAACATGTCAAACGAATTATACAGATTGATGAGACATGGTTATATGCAAAGTATAAGGGCATACTTCTCATGGCCACCTTTACAAGCCAGTGAAAAGCATGATATGCCCCTTACATTCACAGTGGTTGAAGGAGAGACACAAACGGCATGGGCATGGTTCCTTTTCAACCTTATATGACAAGTGATTAAGGAAAAACAAGAGGTTTGTTTGATTTTTGATAAACATGCTATAATAATAGTTGTTATTTCAAATCCAAGACTCCAATTGTAGCATCCATGGGCTTACCACATTTTCTGTCTTCACTCTATGGCAAGTAACCTAAATATCAAATTCAAGACTGCATGGCTGAAGGATAAGTTCAAGGAATTTGGTACGTCATTAACACTTATACTTTACACTTACAATCATAATAAAGTTTGTTATCTTTATGGAATGTTTATATTGTATATGTTATATGTATAAGCACCATCCAGTTGACAAATAATTAGAAGAATTGCGTCGAATACACGACCACGTAGTAATGTTGTGGATTGCAAGGATACCAAAGGAAAAATGGACATGTGCATATGACATTGGCTACCGACGTAATAGTCACATGACTATAAATTTGGCAGAGAGCATGAATGTTGTCTTTAAGGGAGTCAGATTTCTGCAGATAACTGGTTTTGCAAAGGGTACATATTACAGGGTTAACAAATCCTTTATGGAATGTGCCAAACTAGTCAACACACAAATAGATGCTAGATAAGTATTATATTAAACCCTTAGGGCCAAGATTATAAAGAATGCTCAAGTAGTCTCTATATGCTTTGTAAGCTCGTTTGATTGGCAGGTATTGTCCTTCAAGGTGGAAGAACCATATGACATAGCAAATTGGTAGTATGGTTGTTATTGTAAAGTTAGCTTGCTTAATCATATGTGTGATTGTGGAGAGTTCCAAGTAGAAAACTTCTTTGCTAGCATGTTCTTGGAAGCCTATAGTAAGGTCTCTATTGACCCTTACCAATTTATGGATCAGATTATCTAACTAGACACAATGCAAAAAATGTGTAGTATTATCATCTTCCTTATCAATTCGGTATTGCCTTTTGAGTGAACACACTGCAAAAAGTGTTTGGTACAACCTTCGACAGGTTGGATTTTATGGTGCTTTTAGGCTTGGGCAATTTGACTTCGATTCGATACTTATATCAATACTCATCAAAAGATGGTGACCTAAGACTCATATCTTACACACCATATGTGGAGAATATATTATGTGGCTGTACTATTAGTGTTATAGTGAATGGGCACTAAAATATCAGCTTGCACCGACTATGATTTGCCCACTGAATGTGAATTTTTATTGGCCGTTCAGCTTCCCGCTGAGCATTCCATGGTTGGCCAAACGGTTTCATAACCTCTTAAAGATGCAAATGACAAAACCATATTGCAGTTCACCCATGCATATATCCTTCGGTTGATTGGGGGTTGTTTGATGCCTGACAAGTCAGGATACAGGGTTTAGCTCATGTACCTTCCACATTTGATGGATATAGAAGTCACCAAGCAATACAGTTGATAGTTTGCCATTGTAGCACATCTATATAGAGAGATGTGCAATGTTATGAACAATAATGAGTTGAATATAGGTGGATACTTGTCATTACTTCACCTATGGGCATAGGATCGCTTCTCACGGCTAACTCTTTCAAGACCTCTACTTCCATACCCTAAAATAGAGCAATTTCCTCCACTAACCCCATTGGGTTTTAGGTGGAGGAATGTTAGACCACCACCAAGACCAAGTGAGCATGCCTTACGACAATATAGATGACGTTAGCTTTATTGTATTATGGGATAGATAACGCGATGTAGTTGTTAATGCCTCAATGTCTACCAAGCCTTTGGATAGAACATCTGAGTACATGTGGTGGTATTGGAAACACACATGATGGTGGATCTATCCAACTAATAGTGCTGCTGGTTTCATGGTATATTATTGCATACTTGTCACCTCTAAATAATTATAATATCTTTTCTTCATATGCATATAATATGTTATTCCAAACCTTGTGTTTCTTTAACTATGTTGAGGTTAATATAGTTTAGGAGTTATACAAGCTCAGCATTTATAACCTTCCACCATTGGTTGTTATAGACTTTCATCAAACTTTTAATCGGGATTATAGGAACATATTACATGCTCTTGGGGAATAATGTGAGTCCTTGATCTCTCAACCAACGCTTCCTGCAACTCAATTGCCTCATTTGCATATACTAGAAGGTAGGCTAGGAAAACAGATACATATATACATGTCCTTACGCTATCCCATTATTGATGAGGCAGATCAATGTCATTACCCTGATCCCAGTCATGTTAGTTCCTCCTCTTATATGCCATCTCAAACACAGCCTCCCATACAGTCTTCATCTATACCAATGCATCAAGATTTCACATAGAGATTATTCACATCATTATTTACTAATCCATTTGCATTCTTTGTTGCATATTCCACTCCATTCATTAAGCCCGACAAGTCATTGCATGCAATGCAACATGACATTGCACTCCACAACAATCAATTCCTCAAATCCAATCTCTGATGTTTGATCTAAATTCTACTACAACCACTACCATACCTTAGCCAATAAAAGAGGGGGAAAAGGTTGATGATGATAATGACACTCCATCTTTGGTGCAACTCATACCTCATAGAGTTACTAAGAGACCTCGTTATGAAAGCGATAACCATTATATTGATGAGTAATTATTGTGTACGTATCTTTTTTTTCTTCTCAAATCATACTTAAATCCATGGTGAATTGGCAGATTTGTGTAAGTGAATTCACCACCTATTTTGGCGAGTCTTTATTTCATATCAATAGTGGAGAGTTTGTTTATGAATTAAAAAAAATTGATTAGTCACCATAGGTGACAAGTTACAAAAAATAAAAAATAAAAAAAGAATTCTCAACCTTAGATTAGTCATAATTGGAGATGAGTTACAATCAAAAAATTAAAAAAAAAAATATTGTGATCAGTCACCACAAGTGACGAGTTACAACATAAAAAAAAAAAAAAAAATCCCACTTGATTAGTCACCAAGAATGGCATATCCCTTTAGAAAATAAAGATAAAAAGTTGATGTGTCACCAATACTGGCAAGTTGCCATAAAATATTTTTTAAAAAAAGTTTTAAGCATCTTGAACAAATAGTTGTTAGAAGAGGATTACAATTTTAAATTATTTTAATTATAATATTATGATAAAAAAGGCGCCATTATCAAGCAACATTTTATCATTTGCTCACATTCTCCCTTTATGGACCTCTCTATCTCTTACTTCTTTGAACTATATTTTGATGTTCCTTCTGGCGTAGATCCATGGCAAATGCTGAACTACCTCGCGCTCTGCTACATCACAATTTGATTAAAAACTCTTCTTTAGTGGGTTGTTTAGATCAAATCATATTCTATGACACTTTTTGTTTGTGGTAACAATTTTTGCCAAAAAATTAAAAGATTATTTTCCAAGTTATCTTTTTTTATCATGTTAACTTTCTACAGAATGTAAGAGTGTGATTGTTATTACATCAGAAAAAATAATTAAGTAATTTTTTTTAATTTTAAAAGAAATGCATATTGTATAAAGTATTAATTTTATAAATTGAAAAATTGTAAAGGAGTTAAATAGGTTTTTAAAGCAAAAATAATGTTAAGTGCAGTTAAGTTAAACAGTAAAGAGAATAATATTATTCACTCAATTTGTAAATTACTAAATGAGCTACAAATAATAATTAAAAAAAAAAAAGTCAAAATGAGCTTGTTTGGATTGGCCACACCGCACACCCGGCCATTGTTTATTGCTTCAATAATAATTCTTTCTTTCGGTCCATAAATATCATCATGTGTATCTTTCACACTCCTGAATTTAATAAGAAATGATGTAACCACTGAGTCAATGAATTTAGGTTTAAAATATATGTACTTAAAATGAAATAAATTAATATATATATATATATATATATATATATATATATATGTATGTATGTATGTATATAGTTCTTTGGCTAACTCAAATCGTGTCATTAATTAAATTACCCACTTGTGTACCCTTCGGCAGTGGATGAATTCAATCATGGTCATATATATATACAATAAATAATAAATATTTCGAGTGTGTGTATATATATATATATATATATATATATATATATAATATTAATTAAAAATAATTCTAAAGTGATTATTAATGAAATGTATGAGAGTGTAACATATATATAATGTTAGATATCTCCAAAACCAAACCCTTTTCAACTTTTAAGTAATTTTTTCCCCTAAATATAATCACCATCTAAAATACTATGGAGGAAAATATATACCTTTTTTAATTTATTTATATATGGATCATGCATATTTTCAAAGCTAACGTATACCGAAAGGAACTCTGGGAAACATGTGCACATGAAATGCAACTCAACTTTTCGCTGTTGTACGCTACACAGAGCTTCAGAGTGTTTGTAAATCAAGATGAGTAATGTGAATGCCCTTAATTTCTACTTCTGCAAGCCTTTTTCTGAATCTGAATAATCTTTCTGATAACGTAAAGGAAACAACATGCAGATCCGCATATATGGTCCTCCATTGATATATTCTGAGAGAGCCTCTGGTCTTGCGTGTTGGAATCTTTATGGTGATCATAAGGACGATGAAGTTGAAGACTTCTTCTCAGGTATGCCTCTCTCTCTCATCTCTATTGTTTATGCCATTTTTATCTTTCATGCATTTTTCCCTTCGATGAATGGTGGTTCTTAGAACAGCTAGAGGAATTGTTGTATAATTTGATTACTTAGGATGGAGTTTGACTATAGTGAGGGTGTTTTAAGGTTTTGTACTGAAAATGAAATTCATTTGAGACTAAGATGCTAATTAGAAGGGTCATGATGTACAATTTGAATTTTCTTATGTTTTGGTGAAAACATAGAATCATATTTGATTAGAATAGACCGTTAGATAAAAATTTAATTGTCTAAATTTATATTAAATTAATATAATTACTTACAATTATATTTTTTATCTATAAATTTAAACTATAGAGTTTCTATTCAATAATTTATTATGATTAAACATAACTTCATGGTCTTATGAGAACATAAGGGGATGTGGATTGCATGATGTGTGAAAGTAATTGGAGGAAAAAGCTAGCTTGTCTAGCTAATTCATTTAGGCACTGACCATCCACCAATATTGTTTGTTCTACTTATAGACAATATTAGTAAAGTAATCTTCTTTTGAGACCAACTTGTCTATGGTAACAAAAGTTACTGTAAATTTTGCAGTAATAAATTATAACTACCTGATTTAATTGTTAATGAATCTTGACTGTTGACGGTTAGACTAAAAATTTAGTGCGGGGCATCACTTTCATCTAGTTTGCAAGAAATTTGACTCTTTGCTTTCAATAAAGCTAAAAAAGAACTATATATATATATATATATATATACACACACATATATGCAAATTTGGAATGTACATTTCCTTGCTGGGTGAAGTACTAAATCTATGTCATTTAGTGGGAAGGAATGCTACATAGAAAGAGTACTTGATATAGGGTTGATATAAGATTGGATTACATCATCAAGTTTAAGTAAGATTCGAGACTTTGCCTGATTTAACATCAACATAAAAAATTTTACTTTAAGACTCAATCCAGTCCAATATGACATAGTAAATGACCGGATTAAACTAGGCTTAATTGGGCTGGGCTTGATTCATATTTATTTTTTAATAATTTTTAATTTACAAATATAAGTTTTTAATTAATAAAAATGGTTTTGAAAAAATAAAACTAAAAAAAATTATGATTTGAGTATGAAAAAAATACAATGAATAAAAATTAAGATTTTGAATAAAAAATAATTAATATATTACAATTTTATTATAAATAAAATAAATAAATCAAATTAAATCATAAAAATAATAATTTAAAAATAAAAAATATAATTAGACCGAACAAGTTGGTAGATAGCAAGCTCGAGATTTAACCCAGCCTAGTTATAAAATTCGTCCAAGCTTAACGAATTGATAAACTTTTTAATTTAAATTTGACCTAAACCAATTTGATATGATCCAAGCGGGTCAGTTCGGTCACCAACATGCTTAGGCCTTCCTTAATCTGCCATTTGAGGTTTCGCGTTGGATTCTGTTTTATTTTTTGGGATTGGGACAGTATTAATGGATTATGTTATCTTCCAAGCAAGAGGTGTTTGGCTCAAGACAGAGCGAAGTAGGAGTTTGATATATGTTACATACCCTGCCACGTGTCTTGATAGTTGACAAACATATGTTACACAATTTTGTTATTAATAAGAACAAATTTTTAAAAATCTTTTAAAAATAATAAAAATTTAAGGTTTGAAATAAATAAAAATAAAATAAATAAATTTAGAATAAAAATGATAAAATTTTGAATAATAATATTGGGTTGAATCTTATATAATACTAAAATTTAACCTGATCCAACTTAACCTAATAGAAATTATATATTTTTTATTTTGACTCAAATCAATATAATTAAGCCAAATCCATTGATCGTCCGTCAAAACCCTTAGCATTTCAAAAGTCCATTATACAGGTAGGTTATTTTATTCTTATTTTTTTTGGTGTTACATAATTTGTTCAAAATTTAACGTTAAATTAAAGAATTATATTATATTAATTATTGACTTAATAACATTAACTTATATTTAAGTTGATTTTTAAATTAGGAGAATTTTGAAATTTACATTTTAGACAAATTTTAATAAATATATAAATTTTATCATTTTAAAAATTAAATTAAATTTCTACGATATTAAAAAAATCATATTTAAATTTCTTTATAATTTTTTAAATTTTTAACTAGACCAAAGGACTTGCATAACCCCGATTTAGTATTAAGAAAGGCGAAAAATCCATATTTAAACTTAAGTTACTACATCAGAACATGTTCGATGCTCTATATCTTTCTATTTTGTTCTCGTCATATTTCAAAGTTTTATGCAAGGAAAATTATGCTCTAAAGTGTTATAATTTTACTTAATTTTTAATTTAATTCTCATAATTTAAAATTCTATACTTAAATCTTTAAAATTAAAATTATTTTTTATTTAATTCTTATCATTATATCTTTAAAATCTTTAAAAATTAAATTAAAATCGAAACAAAAATTAAATTAAAAATTAAATGAAATTATAAAACTGAAAGTAGAATTTTCGCTTCTATTTATATCCGAATTGCATCATAAAATCCGAACAACTCAGCACGACGTGTCGTAAACCGCAGCCCATAGCTCTTCATGCAGCCCCTGCATGACAACCTCCTCACCACGTGCCACTCACGCCCTCCACCTCGTGCCACCTCACGACACCCTGCTCTCTGCTTCTTCTTTTAAACAATCCCCAACGTCCCTTACTTCACACACACACACACCAGTTCTCTTCCTCCCGTTCTCTCCTCAACCGTCCGATTCCGATCAAGATCCAATGGCCGAGATACACCACCTACCGTCCCCATATTACACCACGCCCAAGCACCAAACCGCCGAGCCTGGGTCCCAACAAGTGGCCAAGGCGGCCACCGCAGTCACCGCCGGTGGGTCCCTCTTGATCCTCTCCGGTTTGATCCTCTCCGGTACGGTTATCGGCTTGACCATCGCAACCCCGCTGTTTGTGATATTCAGTCCGGTGCTGGTGCCTGCGTTGATTGCGGTGGCGCTCTTGAGCACGGGCTTCTTGGCCTCCGGGGGATTCGGTGTGGCCGCGATCACCGTGTTATCTTGGATCTATAGGTACGTCACTGGGCAGTATCCACCTGACGCCGACCAGCTCCACACGGCGCGTCACAAACCCATGAACAAGACGCGTGAGATCAAGGACTACGGGCAGCAGAATGTCGCTGGAGTACAAGCTTCCTGAGCCTGCAACCGCGTGCAGCAGATTAATGCTGCTACTCAGCATGAACGATGGAAGAAGTCACATATTGTGTGTTCTGTTATTTATTTTTGAGTTTTTTGTTTTTTTTTTAATTTCGGAGGCGCATATGAGTCTTTCTCTTCTTCTTTTTGATCTCTTTGTTTTCTTTTCCTATCAGCTATTTTCGGGTTTTTTTTTTTTTTTATGTGGGTCATGATTTTCTGATGTCTTTAGAAGTGAAACTAGCGGAGGACTGTGTTTGAATTCCAAGCTCAATTCAGGTCTTTTAATTTCGTCATTATAATGCAGAAGCAGAACGTAGTCTCACTAGGACGAGCTTATCATTGAAAAGCAGATAATTTCATAATCATAATAATTAATTAATGTTATGGAAGAAAAATATTATGAGTCAAAGAATGCATCACAATACGTGACACGTGCGTAAACCAAAGAGAGAATTTACAAGAAATTAAGAATATTATCTCTACGTATTATCTCTGTGCATGGTATGTGTGTTGCATTATGTAAATACTTCTCTAGGTAATGATTTAGTAGTGTGCTCTTTGATAGAAAGAAGCAAGAATTGTTACATGAAAAATGGAAAAATTAGTTACTTATTTTTATGTGAAAACTTGGTGAGGAATTGAAGAAGAAAAAAAAAACTTGAGATGATAATTAGCCAAACAACTATAAGCATTTACATGTTGTTATCTGTTTATTAAGTTGCATTTGATAATAGCATAAATTATAAAGGCAATAAATTACTCAGAAAGTAGATTTTATTATGACGTTGAAGGACGGATATTGTTCATTGGGATTTACACAAACTGCACAATATATATTAATTATGTAGTTGACAGAAATTATTATATATGTAGAATTTAATTTGAAAGTTGGAGACTCTAAATTAAATTACATGCTGCCTGAATTTTTGCTATTTTTTTTCCTCAGGAGATTCATGGCAAAAATTACTTAAAAGATTAAAAAATGAAGAATATGTTTTACTCCTTCAAAGGTGTTTTCCGTAAGAAGTGTCAAAATAGGTTTGACCCATCGGTCCAAGCATGTGTAACTCACTTAAGAGGTGGGTTGAGTTAAGGGGTTCTTTTGAGAACTTGTTTAGTATACTTCTATCAACTCGACTCGTTTAATCCGCGAGTTAAATGAGTCAGCTCGCGAGTTAAACGGGTTGTCCATTTAAAAAAAAAAAAAATTTCACTCACTCAATCTAGTATTCCAACACATTGCACTTTCTTATTTTAAAAAATTAACCTTAATGTATGTATTGTGTTGTCTCTATTATTTTGTAATTTGTTAGATTTGAATATTCTGCTTATAATCATATTTTTATTATTAATGAATCATTAAATTATTGAATTACTCTACTTGTTTTAATATGTTGAAACTTATTTTTTATTTAGTTATTTTTTTATTTATTTATACTGATATATAAATTAATTAATTAAATAAAATATATGCTTAAAGAAAGTCACATTTGAATTTTTATAAATTTTTATTTTTTTAATTTTTAGATTGATTAAAAGGGTCAATTTGTTTAATCCACCAAATAAGGTAGATTGAGATTTTCAACCCATCACTTTATGATGGATTAAATGGATTGACTTATTTAACCTACCAATTCAAGTAGGGTAGCTCAAGTAGATCAAATTGATTCACTTTGACAATTCTATCTATTATAACTCAATGCTATCTTTTTATTGTGCCTTTTGTTGTAGTGACATATGCCCGTTATTTGATGATACGGCTTTAGATTGTGAGATGTTTTTTTCTTTTAACTGTTGGGCTTTTTTAATTTGTGGATTTTGATTGAGTCAAAATCTCAAATGATAAACCAGTGGTAATTAGTTTATTTTTTTAAATCAATTACCATAATATGATTATATCTAAATATAAGGAATTAAGTCCAAAATATTATTTACGAAAAAATTGTGTACTTCATTTTTTTTCTTTTTATATCATTGAAGCAATGTCAGCAAAGAGAACTCTACCTGCGTATTAAACTGAACTGTGGAGATACTAGTCCTGATTTTAGGCTAAAGGTCAAGAAAAAGTATTTAAAAGATTTGAAGTTTTAAAAAATATTATTTTAGTCTTTATTTTTAAATTTAATTTAATTTTAAGATTTACAAATTAAAAATTTTAAAATAATTTTTCTATTTTTAAACATTTGACTCAAAGTGATCTCTCACTCTTAAATTTTGTCTCATTAAAAAAAATTATGAGTCACATCATAAAGTGAAAAAAGAAAAGAAAAGATTATCTAAGTTGTGAAAAATTATTTTAAGACTTTAAATTTATAAAAGAATGAAAACATAAATTGAATTAAAAAATAAAATATCAAAATAGTTTTTTTTTCGATTTAAATATAATATGATCCCTAGTAATTGACCATCTGAAAAGAATAAATGTCATTTTTAGTGCTTGTTATGGTTTTAGCTTCCTCTATATAAAGTTAAAAACTGTATTGTATCTTCCTTCTTCATTTCATCACTTACAGGTATCTCTCATGGTGGAACCCAAAAGAGAAAGAACATTTCATCGCCGTTTTCTCTCTGCAATTTTCTTGCTTTCTGCAGCTTTCTTGATTGGAAGTGCGTTTGTAGTGACAGACTATAAAGAGGTACACCACAATGGACTCTACAAGATCATATAGTATTACTCTATCAAAGTTTAATTTGATTCTATTAACGTATCACTGTCTTGCAAATGTGTCATAAATGTATATATATTAAATACGTATTTAATATGATATAATATATTTGCATATGTATCAAAAAAAATTGTATAAAGTATGTTTCAAAATGCACCAAAATAGTATCAAATCAATACTAAAATATTTCTGACAATTTTTATATTAATTGTGACATTGTTCTATTATTTTGTGTTTTATTTTATCATTGTTTTTTCATATTTTATGTAATATTTTTAATCATTAATTTTGATTTGCTAATATATATGTATATATATACAAATACATACATATTTATACTTATATCTTAAAATTTTTAAAATTAACATATCTTATATCCTATTGCGTTATATTCAATATTTTACTGTGCATGTTAATTCTTTATTATCTAGTTTAATCAGATAATATGCTTTCGTGCATATTACAAGCAAACATATAAATTACGTATTGTCGTGCAGAGGTTCGGGTTCCTAGGAAGGCAATTTGTGGATAATCTACTTAATACAAATTCTGGAGAGTGTAAGGTAAGATGCCAAACTATTGCATTCTCTAGTACTAAGGGAAAATTATATTTTTAGTTCTTATTGTTTTACTTAATTTTTAATTTGATCTTCATAGTTTACAAATTCAAAATTAAGTCCTTAAAGTTTAAATAATTTTTTATTTAGTCCCTATCATTATAATTTTTATCAATATTTTGTCATATTAAATATTACTTCATCATTTATTTTTATTTCCTTTATTAACATAGATCATATATATTCAAAGTGTTAAGATGCAATTAATTATATCAGCAAAATTCAGTAAAATATTAATAGAATTTTAACACTAATGATTAAACTAAAATATTTATAGACTATGAAGATCTAATTACAGTTTTTAACATTATAGGGACCAAAGCAAAATTGAATGAAATTATAAGCACTAAAAGTATAATTTTTAACTTTCACTTGGATTGGTAAACAGAGTTTATATATAATGTTTATGCAGTTATAAATTTGAGTTGCCAACATTTTAGTCCTTGAAAAATAATTAACATCAAATAAATGATCTATAAACCCTTTGGAAAACACCAATTAATTGGGTCAAGTGAGTTCTATTATTCTCACGGTAAGTTGCCCTCATGAACTTACATAATCTCTTACTTAGAATAATGTGACATAAATGATTAGCAAAAAAAAATTATTATTGATTTTAAGGATAAAAATGATGATAACACCTTTAGATACTTACGAGACATGAGTAGTAATTCTCTAAAAAATCATAAATTTTAAATTCATTTGATAGGTCTTGACACATTTATATAATAATTAATTTGATATATCAGTCTTATTAAAATTATTCTTTTAATAATTTATACTCTTCTTTCAAACAATTTTATTAAAATTAATACACTAAATAAATTGTCATATAAATGTGTCATGTTCAACTAATATTTTTCCTAGAGTGCTAACCATCCACATCAGTCACACCGGAGAAAGTGGATCCATTTGAAACAAACATGATTAAATTGATGTATATATCTTAGAATTGATTTAGTAATAATGCTATTTTAAAGAAAACACAAATTATAAGTTGTTTATTCTTGTAAGTTTACTTGGCCTTATGAACTCCTTCCTCTGAAGCCTTTGTTTTTACTACAAGGTCCTTAAGTATTGCCTTTAATTTGTACGCATTTCAGGCTCATTGCATGCCACGTGGAGCTGAGGTACTACCAAAAGGAATCGCTGCCACTACTTCTGACTTAGAAATGCGACCATTATGGGGTCCCCGAAAGAGAAAGGTGTGTCCACTTATATGTTATTAACTAGGATTTTGTAATGAGTGTACTTAGAATACCGATTAAAAATTATTTTATTATATATAATAAATAATTTTTAAAATAATAATAAATATTTATCATTTAATTTCATTAATTAATGAATATTTTATTGGTACTCTTTAATAAAACCTTATTAATTAATTTTTTCACAATCTTTAAATTTATTTATTTTTATTTGGCGTTAAAAATTAAGCTTACAATTAGAGTAAATAATTGGGATTACACCAAGTATTTTTAATTTTTGCAATTATTTTTTTTTTTTTATGGTTAACTATTGGCTTCATTCAGAGTTCACAGCCAGTGACGAGTTTATTGGGCATGGCAGTTGGTATGAAGCAGAAAGAAAGTGTTAATAAGATTGTCAAGAAGGTGAGGGAGCTCAGTTTCTCATAACTTTTTAGGGAAATTCTATTTTTGGTCTTATAGTTTCTCTTAATTTTTTATTTGGTCCATATAGAAAATTTTGTAATTAAATTTTTAGAATTTAAATAATGTTATATTCAGTCCTTATAATTACATTTTTTATTAATATTTTGTCATATGTATAAGTTAGTTTTATTTGAATATTTATTTTTATTTCTTTTATTAGTGTAAATCAGACATATTCAGTGTTAAATTAGCATTCAATTAGTTACATAAGCAAAATTTAACAGAATATTAACAATAGGGACTAAATTAAAATATATGTAAACCGTAAGGATCCCAATACAAATTTATAATAGGGACAAAATAAAAAAAATTAATGAAATTATATGGGCTAAAAGTATAATTTCCCACTTTTTATGTATATTCTGCAACTCTAACTTTTTTTTTTGGCACTTATTTAAAAAAATTTTTGTTTTCTCATTTTCAGTTTCTATCAAGCAACTTTGTAGTCATGCTTTTCCACTATGATGGCATTGTGGATCAATGGAGGGATCTGGAATGGTGTGATCAAGCCATACATGTCTCTGCCGTCAATCAAACAAAATGGTGAAAATGCTTCCCTTCTCCTTTTAAATTGATTTAAAAAGAAGAAGGAAAATATTCATCCAAATTTCAGTGTTCATCCAAATTTCAGTGAATTTTTAGTTTAGTTCTTTACAATTATTTCTCTTTTAATTTAATCACTATTTCTCTGAAATACTTGTGATGTTGTCCTTTTAGCCCTTCTGTTTTAACAAATCACCACAAAAGCTAACAAAATTTCAACTTGATTATTGTCTTCTATAAATTGAAATTTTTAAAATGATCCTTCATCTTTTAATACTAGACTCAAAATGATTTTTTATTTTTGAACTTAGTCTCATTCAAGGAGAAATTAATTTGGATTATATTGTTAAAAATATATGATTATTTTGAGATTTTAATTTATGAATGATTATAATGAAATTATATTCATAAATATAAGATTAGAATGATATTTTTCTCGATTATTTTTCTGACTAACAATCCATGAAATAGAGTTGAGTGGGTAAACTTTTAATGCATGAAACTTATGAATTTCATAAAATTAATGGTTCTAATTAGCATAAAATTCTTATATTATGTGAACTAAGTATTTTTGTTAGGAATATTGCTTAAATACTCGTAATCATGGGATATAGTTGGTGTGATTGGATCGGTTCAAGTTCTCTCTACTCTTCTCCTTATAAATTTATTTTTCATTTGATAAGACTTAAGGGAATGGTAGAAATTCACCTTCGAAAATTAGCTTGTAAGAGGAAAAAAATCATACCCATTGAGTACACCAACCATTTTATATTACTCAATAGAAAACTTAGGTATTTATACTTAGCAAATATTCTATTAGATTTTACGCTATTTTACAAATAAAGATGGAGGATCGGATAAAATAAACTAAATTGAAAATATACCTATCAATATGTTGCTGATCAAAATAGGATTTTCATCAAAAAAAAAAAAAGGTGCAAATTATACAACAACTTCACAATAATTTGTTAAGTTGTTTATGTTTTCCCCTCAAATGATGACTCAGGTGGTTCGCCAAGCGGTTCTTACATCCAGATATCATATATGAGTATGCATACATCTTCTTGTGGGATGAAGACCTCGGAGTCGAAAATTTTCATGTCCAAAAGTAGGTGGGTTTTATATATCAAATATAATTTGTCTGAAATTAAGCATCCACTAATTGCAGTGTGTCATACTTTGAATCTGGAGAAACCTCATAGCTCCTAGATTTTGTATTATTGAGAAAATATTATTTAAATTCTTAATTTATTAGTAAATTGTCAATTTACATCTTTGCTTATTTTATATTTTAAAATAATTCTTTATTTATTAAAAATTGTTACTTTTAATCCTTTTATATAAGTTAATGAGATTTTATCTCAAATGACTGTATGTGATAATAATTTAAAAAATAAGCGACCAAAAATAATAATTTTTAATCAACAAAGTTCCATTTGAAAAATAAATTAATAAAAGATGAAAATAATAATTTGATAATAAATTAGGGGCCAAAATAATATATTTTCTCTATTATTAACAAAAAAAAAGTTGAAATATATGCAATTTTGAATGCATTACATTGAAGTATGAACTTAAGATGAGTTTGGTCTCTTAAAATTAAAAAAAAAAAAAAAAAACGGAAAAAAAAGAAGAAACATGACATGGTGAAAGAGGCTTTTCCTTTAGTGATTGTACTTTTATAAAAATGTCAAATAAACACAGAATTTAGATACGAAATGTCAATACATTAGCATAGAGTTCAGAAGAACAATATGCTAAGATTCGGTTGCCACATCAAAAATTAAGAAAAAAAAATGACGAGAAAGGCATAAATAATATCAAGGACACATTATTTGCAAACACACACACAACTTCAAAGAGAAGAACCAAAATTTCTAACAGTAATTGCATTTTAGTTACGTAAAAAATAGATTGTGAACTCATAAACTGTAAGTTTCTGAAGAATGCATGGTAGATATGAAGTCTTACTGTCATAATATGCTCGGTTTTTATTACCATTTATCTGATCACATTGATATCTCCGCGACTTAAAGAATTATCTCTACTGTGCACCATTTTTTCTGTATGCAGATATTTATCCATTGTGAAAGATGAAGGGCTTGAGATATCACAGCCAGCACTTGATCCAGATGTGTCAGAAGTGCACCATGATCTCACAGCAAGGGACACCAACTTAACTGTGCACAGGTTTTCTCCCTTCTCCATTCAGTATCATCCTAAAACATGCTTGAACATCACCTTACAGAAATTGTTACGAGCCCCATATCAAAAAGTCTTCCTTAAGAAACAAGACTTATAAATTTATGAGGTTCTCCATTTAAATTTATGCTCATAACAAAAACAAAGTAACAAATCAATGAGTTACTGTCAAGAACTACTTACTTCAACTACGTGACAACGACAAATCACACAAGTCCACTAACACACACACACACACACAAGTCCACTAATCAATGAGTTACCATCAAGAACTACTTACTTCAACTACGTGACAATGACAAATCACACAAGTCCACTAACACACACACAAGTCCACTAATCATTGAGTTACTATCAAGAACTATTTACTTCAACTGCGTGACACTGACAAATCACATTCACATACACATTAAAATTTTTACAATTTTTTCAAAAAAATTAAAAAAATATATTATTATTTATAATTCACATATTAATATATAAAGAAAAGTGTTATTTTAGTCCTTTATGTTTTAACCTCAATGTTAATTTGGTCTTCTACAAAATTGTAATGTCAAAATAGTTTTTTAGAAATTAAACGGTAATTAAAAGTAATCTCTCATTAAACTAAGGGCAAGTCACTCATAACTAATTTGAGAGACTACTTAAAAATTTTTTAAGTTTATGAAGAACCATTTTGTCAATATAAATTGATGGAAGACCAAATTGACACTGGAGCAAAAAAGAGGAGGACCAAAATGGTATTTTCTCATCATATATGTTATAATTTTAATAATTTTGTAAGTATTTGTGAATGATAAAATTTTAAAAAAAAAACAACAAACTTTAAAAATAATATCTGACCAAAATTTTAAAAATTAAATTAAAATGTTTTTGTTTACACTTTTATGTCAATAGACTAAAATTTAAAAGATTAAATATCACTATTTTATCTTTTTTTTTTCCTCATTCTTTCACTTTATTTAATATTCGCTTTTTTTAAGTTTTAAAAGATATTTTCCTATTTCATGTTTAATATTCTCTAACTTATTCTTTGCATATGCATTATTCTTAGCTCTATAGTCTTTATCACCTATAGGGTTTATAAATTACTTTTGTTATTATTATTATTATTATTACCATAAATTATCAATAGGTTTTATTTATTTATAATTAAAATCAGTTTATAATTTATAAAAAGTTAATTAATGAAATACATCATTAAAATAGAATTTATTTAGAATATTTACTCCTTTTTATGAATGTTTTATACTATTATATGTTGCACACAAGTATAGCATACATGTGATCATACCTTTTAATTTAATATATCATTTACATACAAATATATATATATATATATATATATATAAAATTGTAGAATAATTATAAAATTTTTATATTAAATATATATAATCTATATTCTTGGCCCCTCTACCACAAAATTTCTCCCTTTGCCCTATATCTCTTGACCAATTAGTCATAGAAGCTCTAATACCATGTTACAATAACCATTTCAACTCAAATGCTTGAACTGTTGAGCGAAAGCTCGTGAACAATTTTGTTATAATATCTAATAATTACTAATAATGTTATGAGCTTTGACGGTATATTTTTAGAGTTTAGATCCCCTATTGTACAGCTTATTGGACTATGTAACGAGGACCATTCGATTTAAGTAGGACCTACATGATCTAATGGTTCCTACTGCACAGTTGAAAAGGTTGTATAACAGGGGATTCCTACTCGTATTTTTGTCATTCTATAGTGTTGAATTATAGAAGATTTTTTTGCATTCAGCTTCTAATTACATGTTGGTATAGAAATCTATGCAGTGGTTGACACTGAATTATGTTAACAGGAAGATCCACAAGTTACTAAGAGGTGGGAGAAAGTGCGATGAAAATAGCACAAATCCACCTTGCACAGGGTAAAATTTCTTGGCTTCAAAAATTTGTTTTTATGTAATATGAACATGATGCAGATGAATTCCATGTCTCCTCCCTATAAATACTGGAAAAAAAATGAAGTTAAACAAGCTCTGAATCACACACTTTAAACTATTGACATATAGAAGCTTCAAACAAAATCCTTGTCCATAAAGCATCATGAGCATACCTGTCTCACTATATATTCCAAATGACTACATAAAAGCCATATGTCCACAAAGTTTAACCCTCCTTTATATGACAAAGTACAAAACCTTTGAACTGTATGCTCTCAATTACAACCCGAAAAATTGTTCCACAAGAATCAGAGATCCAGTTTCTGCAATATTATATGAATCAAGACTAAAAATTATAAATGAATTCCAGGTTTGTGGAGATGATGGCTCCTGTGTTCTCAAAGGCATCTTGGTGTTGTGTATGGCATATGATTCAGGTTCATGGTTTTTAAATGAATAAGTTCTTTATCTTATCACCAGTACTAGTATAAGCTTCAACAAATGATCAGTAATAACTTCAGGTTTCACAATGTATTTCTTTTATTGTTCTTTTTTATTTGTCAAGGAACACAACTAAACAAAACCACTTCACACGATATTATTTTTATCGTTATGAATGAGAATGATATGCCATTCTTTCCTGTACTTTTTGACAGAATGATTTAGTTCATGCATGGGGCTTGGACTTTCAGCTAGGCTATTGTGCACAGGTACTTTTCATCTTACCAGATAAGTTTCTTTTATATATATTTCGAGTTACAATACTCTTATTGGAAAGCATTCATTGACAGGGTGATAGGACTAAAAATATTGGTATAGTTGATTCTGAGTACATAGTTCACTATGGTATACCAACACTTGGGGGCTTGACAGCAAACAAGGTCAGAAACTTGAAATTTTAACCAACCAATCATTTTGTTTTGGTTATTTTAGTAAGGACAATTGTACCATTTTAGTCCTTGACTTATCACATAATTGTCACTTTGATCACTCACTCATTTGATTTTTCAATATGGGCCCCCATTTATAGAAAATTGTCACCTTTGACTGCTCTATGTGAGTTAACAGGTTTTAGCTCAAGAGACTACATATATTAATGATCTTAAAAGTGAAGCACTAAAATGATTATTCAGTGATAACTCAAGACCAAAAAAGATACTTTCTCTTTCAGTCCAGGATATTTTTGAACTTTGTTTAGGAAGCCAAGGCAGTCTTAAGGACTACAAAGAGAATCCCTTGCTGCACAGCATATAGTAGGGGTGACTCAAAAAATTAATGAAAAAAAAAATTTTCTGTACACCATGTAATCCATATTCTTAAGGACTGACCATTTAACTTTATTACCTAATTGAAATTATCTTATTTCAACAACTTTATGTCTCTCTCTCTCTCTCTCTCTCTCTCTCTCTCTTCTGTTCTAAATCTATTACTATCTTCTTTTAATTAATCATTGCAGACATCTGCTACAGCACAAAGTCATAATGATCAGAGTACCAAAGTTTTGAACAAAGAATTGGTAACGAACAAAAGAACAGGTTTTCTTTATTCAATTCTTTACTTGTCCAAACTGTAACTAAATTACCTGTGAGGTTTGCAGGAGAGAACACCATCAAATCAAACTGATGCTAGATCTGAGGTAAGCCTTCAACTTTATTCTTTAAGCAATGAATTACCCATGTTTAAACATTTCAAAAGGTAGGCAATTCCAAAAAGAATGAAGTTAATGAGTGTAAGATTAGAGATGTTCTCTTGTGAATAGTTGGTTATAGCATTGTGTTCTGTTTCATTTATTGATGATTTTGCAGGTAAGAAAGCAATCCTATGTGGAACTTGAGATGTTCAAGAATAGATGGAAAAAGGCAGTCAAGGAGGACTCTTGCTGGACTGATCCTTTCCAACAGCCACCACAACAGAGCTAACCACAGATATTTTCAAAGTTCTTTTTATGGAGCAAAATACAATTTTATTCCGTCACATTTTGGTCAAAGTATCAATTTAGTCCTCTAAAAATGGAAAGTACCATAATAATCCTCCAAATATTACAAAATAAACAGATATGAACCCTTTGAAGAACCAAATTAATTTTTAAAGGACCTTTAATTTGTGAAGGCTTTTATCTTTCAAATACCATTTTAATACTTTCTATCTATAGAGGATTAAATTGATACTTTGGTCAAAAGTGAGGGAATAGAATTATATTTTTCTCCCTCTTTTTGTATTTACAGTCAATATACACATGTTTGATGAGGATAAATAAAATGGCTATTTTAACTTTAATTGTGCCTTACAAAAGTTGTAACTTGTACTATTCTTTATTTCTTACAATCAGTGAATCATCACAACACAAGAGTATCATTTCCTCCCATTTGTTGATGCTCTATTTGGTATAACCAAAGATTTTCAGAGAAGACACACACTAACAAGAAAGCTAGACTTTAATCTCTGGTACAGAGAGGCTATAAATCAGTTTGTTTATATTATTACATGCATAAATGGACAGTGATTCAAATTTTCACAATCCTCCGCAAGTTGCAGCTTTTTTACTTCTTTCTCCAGTAATTTTCTACCACAAATGAAGTAATAGGCAAGACATAAAGATTTGAAGTAAGAGGAATGATCCTTACAACTCAAAAGCTTACAATTGACACCAAGGCTTAACAGTCTAAATTATTTCCATCCAAGGTTTAGTAAAACCGTGATGGTCTAAGTTCGGTTTTTAGCAAACCGTAGCTAGGTGACTTGTCTTAACTACGATTATGTAAACTATGGTTAGAATTTGGTTTAACCATGGTTATAATAACCATGACTAAACCATCGTAGTTAAAACTCTTGTGTACCTGTAATGAAAGTTTAAAATCTTGACCACTTGGAGGCTATAATAATAACGATCATTTCAACTCAAAAGCTTAAAATATAGAGTGAAGGCTTACGATCATATTATTGGTTATTTTAATAACAAGCAATACCCACTAACTGCAACAAAGCCAAAAATAGAAAAAGGCATGGAATAAAAAGAACATACTGTCAACTAATTTTTGTTCAGAAAAATCTGCATAACACAAATTGAGCATATATCAAGAGGAGATAAAAGAAAATCATCAATAATTTCAGTTTTCTTTTCTTCCCTCATTGTCCCATAAATAAGTTTTCCAAGTACTTTACCATTATCCTCTCCATCACAAGATGCCCGGCCTCCAAAGTGCAAGAAGATAGTTGTATTGTTGTCAATGGCTCAATTTAAAATTTTAAAGATTAAATGTAGGCCTCAATGTATTATATCAAGTACATTTTTTTTTTAGTCCTTCACTTATCAGAAAAATAATTTTAGTTCCCTACTTATTAAAATGTTTGAAATAATTTTCACTCTTTGAAAAATGTCACATTTAATTTCCCATTTTTAAAAAGAAAATATCATATTTAATACCTTAAATTTAGATTTTAATGTTTGTTAGAAAAAGTAAATTTAATACTTTTTTAAAAAATAGGGACCAAGTATAATAGTTTAGAACAAGTGAGGGACTAAAATTATAAATAAAGAACAAAAAATACATTTTTCTTGTATTTTATAAAATAGCTTACTAAGACTGATGATATTTGTTGCATTTTGGTATTGTCATTTAGTTAGGTGATGACATCATTTCCATGAAAATTTTCTTGGTATGACTATTTTATTAGTTCTCTTTTCATGTATTTATCTATTATATATGTTTAATTTATATAACATTTATTGAAGTATTTTCTTTTGAAAGGAGGTCGTGTATGCACATGGCAACATGTCAGTTTTTGGGCTCACCATTATCTGTCATCATACGCCCATTGAGAATACAATTCATTGTACCTTTACACCCGTTGAGAACACTGGAAATTGAATCATCTAAAATGTGAAGTTAGTAAAGTATTTTTAAAATGAAAGAGAATGTCACATAAAAAGACGCAATATGGTTGAAAAGTTGAAGAATTTGTTAAAAATGAAGGTAATAACTGAATTAATTCAGATGATTCAGCCGATACTGATAGATCTAAGATTTGATTTAAAGAAAGTGAAAGTTTTAGAATTAAATTAAGAATATAAATAAAATTTCATATAAAAGTTAAGATTTTAAAATCTACCCCAGGCCCCGTTGGATTCATCATTGGATGCAGATCGAGTCGAAAAAAGCCACCATTGAAATTGTGAAGTTGAAGATGATGAAAAGAGTGAAGTTGTGGTTGTTGATATCGAATACCATGCATTAATATGTCATACGACAAAGGCAATGGTTTTGGTTGACTTGTTGAAATTCTGCACACGTTTTCTGTTTGGCTCAAGGAGGCACATTACAGAATTTTATGTTTTACTTAAGAGATAGACACATGAGAGGGGAAGCACTTTCGGTTCCATACACATTATCTTATACTGGAAAGTACCTTGGATGCCAATGGCTACTTACGAGCCATGTTTGATATACATATGTATGTTGTTATCATGTAAATTTTTAATACAAAATAAAATAAGTACGAGAAGAGCTGACTACCTATCTTATTAATCCTCTGTCTTGCTAAAATTATCAACATGGAATATTATACTCATGTCAATGCCTTCCTATGTAGTAATAATAATTATTTGGAGGACTTTCACAATTTATATATGTCGCTAAACATATTTATATTTTTCCTTTTCACTACGTAAATCTTCATCGGCGTATTATGTGTTTGTATTTTCTTCTATATTCAGTTATTATTTCTTAGCTTGACCATATTTTCTATAAGTTCCCCTACTTAGTAAAATTTTTTATTCTACTATATTCTAAAGCTTTTACCCGTATATATTACCTATTTTTATTAATATTCCTGTATTTTCTAAAATTTCTATAACTTTTCCTACAGTTATTGTGTTACCTGTCCTATCATAATATAATGTGGTTCCTATCACAAACTTCTTGTGTTACGTTATTGTTTTCATGGAACCCATAGCTATATTATCTTAAGTAGAATTTTTGTTCCAATCAATGCTAATTATAGTCTAATAAAACATCACATTAGTCCCTCATCTTGGAATAATTTTGGTAGATTAGCATTAAACATATTATTAGAACAATTTTGTGTAATAATTAATAAGGTAATCAATATTAATCTAAATTAAGAATGGATTGAGTTCTTGTTGATGTAGGTAATTAGTGATGGGTTGAATTATTCATTTACTTATTGGATAGAGACCCCAACTAACAACCTAAGTTTAATTAGTAATTATACTATAAGATTACTAATTGAGAATTGATAATTAAGAGATGAATTGGACCCATTTAAATGAGTCTTGTTAATGAGTTTGTTTTATTAAAATATTAAACTTATTTTATTAATTTGGCTAAAAGGTTTTTTAAGATTATATAAGGATGATTTAGCTATCAATCAAACTGTAATTTTTGTATGTCTTTCTCTCTTTTGTGCACAACTCTCATTGTATAAACTTGGGTTTTGTGGGTTGTAATTCTCTTATGATCTTCTATATCAAAAATATACATTATGGTTGTTGCACTTTTAGATCAGATTAATTTATCCCTAAATATTTCCCATTATGATCGTATTTAGATATGGTAATTTTGCACCTCATTTATAAGTTCATTCTTAATTTGATTCCTTATTAATATGAATGTTCATATAAGTCCAAATTTAGCTTAAATTGAGTGGTTTACTGCTGTAATAATTTTCATATTAGTGGATAGCTAAATTGAGACTAAAAATTTTTAAGTGAGGAACCATATTAAAATTAACAATTACTGAAGGGAAAATTAAAATTAAACTAATAAATAAGATACAAAATGATATTTTACTCCGTGATAATCATTAAGAAACATTATGTATGCCCACTATAGACTAATATCTCCTTTTCTTTTCCCACAGCATTTCTCATTAGTTTGTTCCTTTGTAATATTTGCCTGTTCTAACTCCCATCATACATATTATCTCTGTACCAAATTTCATTTTGCTTTTACATGCCTACGTTCTTCCTTGTATCTTTAACAGATGGCAAATGCATAACTAATTAATAATAACATAAAAGGTATATAATTTAATATAAACATTATATATTTAAGCTGTAATAACTATATATATTATAATTGAAAATTATATGCTTATCGTATTTTAAATAAAAAAAAAACTAGATATATTATAACACTACTAGAAATGTAAGAAGAATAAGAAGAACAAGAGGAAATTTGAGAGAAAATATAGGATAACTCTCATTCACATCTATCATTTATTTTTGGTACATGACCTTATTTATAGGCTTTTCATCATAAAAGAAAACTTAATGTACATAAATATAAATTAAATTACATAATGGTAAAATAATTTGGGAGTTATAGAGTATATGAACCAAAAGAGTACTCTTAGAGAGTTTATGGACATCCACACAATTGTATAATTTATAACACTCTCACTTAGATGTTCATTAACAAATAATTTGTCTCATTAAAATCTTACTAAGAAAAACCAAATGGGATAAAAATTTAGTGAAAGAAAAAGAGTACACAATATTTATGACATGTAAGCTATCTTGTTAAAAAACCTTATCAAGAAAAACCCAATAGGACAAAACCTTAGTTAAGAAAAAAAAGTACAGTGCGTCTTTTGCTTCCCTTGATGACAACATCATTTAATGTCTTTGAATTGATGCATTCTGATACTGTTGACCAACTTCTCAAATGTGGCTGTTGGTGATGACATCTTAGTGAACAAATCTGATATATTGTCACATGCATGATGTACCTTCCTTTTAGTTATCTTTGCATGCTGCATTATCTTTGCATAATATTGTTGGAAACTTTTTTTCTAAAGAAAACTAAACATCTTCTAAATATGTTGGGTCATTGATTTAAGGCAATCACATACTCAAGTTGTCTCATATTAATCAATTTAGCATGATTTGAAGAAGTACTATATAAATTTTGTTTTCTAGAGTTTCATAATATAGTTGTATTCTCATATATTAAAGTAACTTGTTGGGATCAAGCTTTATGTATATAAAATAAATATCTGCATCTACGTAGTTGGTTAGTGGAGATCTAGAAAATTTGAACAAAATAAATTAATATCAAAAGATGAAAATATGATATTTAAGGATCAAGAAGTTCTTTATCATCTTAAGAGTAGAATAAAACTTTATTTATATCAAACAATCTCACAATCATTAGGTTACTTAATAGACGTACTTTATCAATGTAAAGTTTCTTTTTAGTTCATGAAAACAAATTTCATCTATTAAATGCTCACTTTATAAGTTGATACATACCTTTGATTTCTAAAAGTTTTCATTTCAAATAATCCATTGCCCTTAGAAATTCTTCCATAATTCCATCAATTAGTATATAATGATAAATAATTAGTTTCTAAGTTTTTTTAGAAAAGCATGAGCAAATGCAATCATTATGAGTTTCTTTCAAAAATATTACTTCTTGTATATACAAAGTCTTTTAGTAAGTATATCAAGAGCTTGAATTTCATGCTTCAAGCATCTCAAATCTTATAGGGATTTTCATCCATATAATATTATGTTATAAGTCTTATGAGTAACTTATAATTACATTTATCATACGCACATATGTCATTCAAATAAGTAATTATATCCACCACCCCCATAATCAAATGTCAAGTTTTCTAAAAACTTTATGTAATAATTTATGATATATCATTCTCATTTCATTTTCTCATTATACTATTTGTACTCCATTGGCTTTACACCTTCAAATGTTTGATACTGCAAGTCCAATTAACTTTCACATATTAATATAATTGTGTCATTCTACTTTAGTCAAGTATTTTTTATATCAATGATTCATAATCCTCACTTAATTCCATTATATTATGCACTATATTATTATGATGTCGACAAATATTTTTTTCCAAGTTTCATGTTTTCATGTAATGATATAACTTATTGAGATCTCTTCTCATCACTATTTTTAGGAACTTGAATATCTTTAAAGATTTAGTTATGTTAAGGTCTCTTTAGGAGCACGTGCCTTTATGATCTAGTCATCTTAATTTCTTGCTCATTTATCATTTCTCAATGGTTTTTTATGGAACTGCTCATCAATATAATTGGAGCATTTGTAGCTAATAAGTAAGTTCATCACCCCATTAACAATGTCTCTGATGATTTGTTATACTTTTAAATCAAGTTCCATCATGAACTACTTTAATATTCATATATAGTATGTGGGAATCACAAAACATAATATTAATGCATATTACATAATATTTTTTTATTAGTTGCATATTTTCTTCCCCTAATTTTAAGATAATTATATAACCAAATAGTAATAGGCAAATAATATTACAAATATATCTCCTTTAGATTCTAACATTTTCTTAGCCTCAAACAAAGACCCACCTTTGTATATTGTAGTGGACAAACATAATTATCAATTGCACATTTAAAATATCTAAGATGGGTCATATTTGACAAATAATTCAAAACTCAATTTTATTTGGGGAGACCTTTGAAATATAATTTCTTGGCTTAATACGTATAGTATACTTTTAATATAGAGCTTTGTTTCCACAAACAATAGTTTAAAAATAAATAAAGACATTTAACAAATATACAATGGACCATAAAGTTTGAAAATATATACTTTTCAACAAGTATCCCAACAAAGTTTTGTTGACCAAATTTTGGATATAACTTCACCAGTACTGTCAACAAAATATTTAAACATTATATAATCTAAAAATTATGCACATATAATCTTGCAAACTTCAAGTTGCAAATTGATAACAATGTTATTACCATTCTAAGATACGTCTATTCATAATATTTCAATTGTCAAGACTCAACCCATTTATTAATTAAATATTTTCCAAAGATACGAGAGATATAATCACAATTTTACCTGGTGATGTTCTTATGATCAATTTGCCCTAAGAGCAAGTAATATGTAAGTATTCATTAAACAAAGAATATTTAATCTCTTTGGTGAAAATTCATGTGAATTCTCAATTTCTTTTACATTATTAACTCGGGATTGCCTAACTGATCATGCCAAACATTAGAGAACTTCTGGTTTATTTTTTCATGTGATTTTATCAAATTTGCATGCTATCACCATTGCGGGAAGATCCATATCCAATTTAATATCACCATCTATGTTTTTCACTATGAATTGTTATAATACAATATTACAATAATTGTGTAATATCATGTTATAGGTGGCAACATAAGAACTCTTTAGGATTTTTATTTATCTTGCAATATTGTGTTTTTATTACACTTCATGGATAATAATTATTGAATCACTTACATCCATTTTAAGCATAATGATAATTTCTCTCTTCATTTTTAGACAATTGACTAATACATTGGTAGATTATTCTCATAATGGAAACATAAAAACTCATCATAATAGGTCTAATAACATCCTTTTTTAATATCATATATCATAATTTCAATTTTGATATAATAATTTTCTTTCCATCATTTTTTATATTTCACAAATACCAATAAATTTGACATACAATAGTTCTTTTTGCATGCTTATATCCATAAACTATGATATCTTCTAATTCTAATCTCATTAATGTTTCTCATTGTTCCACTTAAGGGTGGAAATGATAACAATTTATCATTTTGTTGTTATTCATGATCAAATATCATGAAATTTTGACATTTTAGTTGAAAAATGTCTAGATATGATATATGGTATTCAACATCATTTGTTTAAAAATTCAAGAGAAATACAAATTCTTTCACCCTTGCTTATTACAAGCATATTCACTACATGGAATATTTAAACAAAAATGTATAAAGCAATTTACTTCTAAAAATTGGTGTAGCACAAGTAGTGTATAGTCTCATAATACAGTACATTATTTACTCTAGGGAATGTACATACCAACCTTTCATTGTTAATTTCTTTCGACTTATCAATACAACACAATATTATATGAAACATATATAAATAAATCCAATAAATGTATCGTCATTTTGGTAAATCAAAATTGTCTCCATATTGCTCACATTCTCTTAAACATATTTGATATTAAAAATTGAATAAAAAATAAAATAGCTTATAAATAAGTAACAAAAACACACTTTTTCTTTATACAAGTTTCATAAACACGCAAGTGCCATTAAGATATTTTATTTCAAGTGTTACATATAAATATGTATTATAGATAGATAAGAAATTGCAATTGACATTTTTGTTTATAACTGTAAAAATTTGTTATAATTAATCAATTATTTATGAATGAATAATATGTGAGAAGTGTAATTAAGATTAAATTCTGATGAACTACATAAATTGTCAAAATATAATATATTACAATATCAACATCTCCATTCAATCTTTTGTAGCCTTTTAGGGTTCAAAATAACTTTTGGCATTTTCATATAACTTCTAGTTATATTATAAATTGTAACCACTAGTCATAAAATAATTATATACTATATTAATATTCATGGTAGGTGATTATTATCATTAACACCCATTTAGCTTATGAATCATAATTGGCTAATAATTTGCTCATAAACATATTAAAATGAGGAGCTTCTAATGCTACTTGGTGGCATGAAGCACTTAACCTTCCGGGCTACAATAAACAAAAGTTTATAATCACTTAGCTTCCTCTCCATGTATCAAAATATATCTATGAGCAATATCCATTTGAAAATGAAGTTGTTGATTATAAAGTAACCAACAATAGTATTGTGGCTTCTGGCTATCTAATTATATGTAGCCTTTTGATTTTCAAAGTATTTTTTGATATCAAATTGATAGTTATAATGTATATATAGATAAATCTTGAATCTATAAATAATATAAAGCGAAAAAAAAAAATCTTACCTTAATATAATGACAAAAAACTCTAGTAGATTGATGTTCCACCAAAATATTTTTAATAATTTTTCAATGAATATTATCAAATGAATGTATGATAATGTATATATTTAGAAATTTGATCATAAAAAATTTCTTTGTGAACATGTATAATACATAATATTTATAGAACTAATTATTAAAATAAATTTAATTATTATAAGATCATTTCAACAATTTAATATCTCAATAAAATTGTGGGATAAAGAGATTTCCCTGAATCAAATGAGAATAGAACAAATTTGATTTGAACTAAAAACTTAAAGTAAATTCATGATGATAATGTATTATGAAACTACTAGATAAGGTAAGAAGGATAAGAAGTGCAAGAGAAATTTTGAGAGATAATATAAGGTAACTCTCATTTACATCTATCATTTATCTTTAGTACATGACCCTATTTATTGGTCTTTTATCATAAAAGAAAAGTTAATAAATAAATATAAATAAACCTAATGAGTCACTCTTTGAAAGTTTATAGACCACACAATTGTATCATTTATAACAAGATATAAGTTTTCATCATTTCATTTCTGGTTTCATTTGGTGCTGCCTAAAATATAATTAACTAAATATAATTTCTGTTTATACCAAATATATTATTTCAAAACAAGTTCTAAAAGAAACTTACCTAATGTCAATGTTCCTTCAGGGTCTTCTTTTCGTCTTCTCTGTAATTTTAATAAAAGTACAAAAAAGCAAAACCCAAACATTCAAAATTTCAAAAGTTCTTTTATGTGAAATTCGTCTTTTATTCATTATGCTCTCAAAAAAGTATTTCCACTTCATAAAAAAAAAATCCAAAAATACTTGTTACCCTAAATATAAAAATTTTTAAAAAGTATCTATTAATTAAGCTAAGGATTTCACCCATAATTCAATTAACCAATTATAGATTTCAATTGACTTAAGCGACACCTTTCTTGTATGTTAAGATTTCTATTTAATATTTTAATATACTATTTTTCTTTTTTATAGAAAAGTATGTGAAGAGAGGAGCGAAATAAATTTGATGAAGTTGAAAATTTAATGCAGGAGAATTTGATGAAGTTTGATCAATTAGATAAAAATTTTATTATTTAAACATTAAAAAAATTATTAAAAATTGTAAAGTGTGTTTACCGCCATTATACGTTGAGATGCTTTAATATCTTACATTAGAAATAATTTCATTAATAAGGGTCAAAGTGGGGAAGTAACAAACTACGAGTTCATAATCTTGGAATATTTGTGTAATTATATTTTTGGACTTAAAGACATTTAAGGTCATAAGGAATTTTTATATTAAGGTCATAAGGACGTTACTAAAACCTTGGAGTATTTTTCAAAGTGTAATATACATATGTGGTCATGGTCATTGGTGGAAGAATGAAAACTTTAACATATGGACAATTTGGGTCCCGCGAGCCTTTTATATGTGTATATGCATGTATTTGCTAGTCATGACAATTATAATCATTTAAGGGAATATTTGGAGGTCACTTGATGATGATAAATTACTTGTTAATTAGTTTAATTTGGGTTTACTAATTATGAATTTATTTGAGCTAAGATGATTATAACAAGGGACATTAAGGGTATATTTCAAGTTTTTAGGAGCATAGACATTGCATCATATCTTGTGGATAGTGGAGGAGACAATAAGAAAATGAGTTGTGTATGCTTTAGCTAGGTGAGTAAATAACGCTAATTATGCACTTTTTTTGTTTACGTAGTTTTTCTTGTGAAAACAATTGTTATTGAATATCTTTGTGCCCTGAAACAAATTTCTTGAAATTTAAAATTTTCATCATTTATGTATTCTATGAGTATTTGTAAGATTTAGATCTAGTAAAAATCTTACTGAGCATTTGACTAAATTTCTTAAATGTTTTAATTGTTTTAATTCTATATTTTCTGAAGCACTTTGGTTATGTACCTTAGAATTGTCTTATTTGGTATTTATGAATCATTATGATTATGTATCTATGAATTATTCTGATTGTACAAATTCCAAATTATTATGATTTTGTACTTCATAATTCCTCTTATTGGAATTTTTGAGTTAAAATGATATAGAACTTTTGAAATTCTATGTTATGTAATTTAAAGCACTCTAGTTTTACATTTAGGGAATACTTTAATTCTTTAATTATAAATATATCTGATTCTGTATATACAATGTACTGGTATTCTGAGATTTGGATACTTTTAAATATCTTTATGCAAAAGTTTGATTCTCAATTTCTAAAACTTTGAATTTTGATTATGGATTTACAAATGTTAAAGAAATTTTTAGGAATGCTTATAAAACAGGATCTTGTAGATAATGGTAGTAGACGTTAGCTATATTGCACTACGATCTGTATTCTGATATGATTAGGCATGTTGTCGACGTTATGATATTCTGTATGAGGCTTAAGGTCATTATTTTAATTAATCTGAACGTGAAGCTTATGGCTGATATTTGATCTATTCTGATATGCTAGCCTTGAGCTAGTGTTATATTTCTAGACTTTTGATGGTTTTGTTAGATACTTCCAATTTGATTAGGTTACTTTTATTATGTAAATAAATTGATTTATTTTCATTCAGAATTTGTTTATATTTTCTATTAGGATTTCATGTGAAGATTAACAATGTTTCCTCACTTGGTACTATTTATATAAATTATTAAAGGTGTTTAGATTTCAAGATAACAATGGTTTGTTAAAAGTTTATTGTACCTAGTCTATCGCTTCCATTGCATAATTAATATTATTTACTCACTAAGTTTTCATTCCCCCCTCGTTGTTTAACATTTATTAGACAGTAGCACTATTCTGGAGCCCCACCTACAAACTAAGGGCTTAGCAGGTGTCTCTTTATATGAGCCATGCATTATTTGCAAAGGCAAGTCCTTGCTTTCATAAAGTACGTATTTGTGATCTAATGACTCCTATGTATACAAACAGATTGTCATATTTTACTATTATGGATGATAGCTGTCTGTTGTATACATTATTGAGATCAAAGCTTTCCTTCTTGTTGTATATTAGTTTTTCCCGTTATAGACATTTCAGGAGGTCCAAATTTTAGGAGAGATCTTACCAAAGTTTCTACACAGAAATGCAACTGATTTTCTAGTTGGTATGAATGTATTTTGTCTTAGTTCTAACTGTTGATAATTCTATTTTCTCATATTGTAATCGGATCTCTTAAGGTGTCTAATAGGCATACGAGGGCAAGGGTGAGATTTATATCATTCCTCGTGCTGGTCATGTCCTCATTCATGGAGATCATAACAATTTCACTTTGGTCCTTCACAAATTGAAAGCATTAAAATGATCCTTTATTTTTTAAAATTTAACCCAAAGTAGTTTCTCCCTAAATGAGATTAAGTTTAAAAGTAGAGGACTATTTTGAATCAAATCTTGAAAAGCAAATGACTAATTTGAGACTTTTAATTTTATGGAGGACTAACATGAAACTAAGTTCAAAAGTGAAGGACTATTTTAAAATTTTCAATTTGTAGAGGACTAAAATTAGACTAAATTCAAAAGTGGAGAACCAAAATAGTATTTTTCTCTTTTAAAGTTGTTTGGAAAAAAATCGTTTTATTCATTAATGATTTATTTAAATTTATTTAACTAATTAATTAATGGTTTAGTCATTAAATTTTTTTTAATTTAACCTTTCTAAATAAGAACTTTTTAATTTAGCTTTTAAAAAAATTCTCTATCTTAATTCAATCTATAAAAAGTAAAATCTTTTAATTGAGTCCTTAAACCATTTTTTTCTAATCAAAGTGGTTCTTTTAAGAGTATTTATGACTCCTTATTATATTGAAATCCAACTCTGATACAAACATTATACCGTTTTTTCGTAAGTTTATATCATTGGTTAGTGGCATAAAGTTTCTTTTATTCTAAATTAAAGACTATTTCAATTTAAAAAAATTACAAATTAAATTGAAATATTTTTAAATTTATAACCTAATTAAGAACTTTATTATTTGAATAACTAAATAAAATGATAAGTAATTTTGTAGAAATTAAATTATGAACTTCATTGATAAAGAAAAGCGGATGGGTGGATGTGTTGTCATTGACCAAATAGATGCATTTTAGATATTTCTCAAATTCCTATGTAGGGACCATGGTTTTATGCTATATATTAACCTCCCAAATTATTATAAATATAATCTTATAAGGAGAAATAATATTGTATTTGGATAGAGATTGGATGATCTGCATTAATACAGATTTTCTAATGAAAATTATATTTTATGTATTTTAAATTTATTTTGTAAAAAAGTTATAAACCATTGAATCAAAATCTAATCATTTATTTATTATTGAAAAGTCTGCATTACTACGCACCATCGAGCTACTACTAGATGTTATTGAAATTACAGAACAATGTTAATCAAATCATATACGAATTAGCAAGAAAGAAATCAGATAAATTTACTCGATGGTATAGACATGACTAGAACAAAAGTTGAAATAGAAGATAAGATATGAATATCAACTAACAAGACCTTTGATTGAGAGAGAGAAAGAAAGAGATTGAGAGTGTTATGAAAATTGTGTGTCATAATTTCTTAGTTGTCTAAGAAGACTAAATGTTGATCATATTTATGGACACTTCAATCTCCTTAATAAATAATAAACTAAGCTTAAAATTTAAGCCTAATAATCTTTCTTCCTTTTAGTAATTCAATAGGATAATTACTAAGCCTGAGCAGTAGATTGGGGTATATACTCAATGGTCGGTGGATAATTCGACCCATTATTGATTATCCACTATTAACATAGACCTAATTCATTTTTGATTTAATCTAACTATATTAATTCCTCAATTAATTAACTAGGATATATATTGACCTAATAACAAATTAATACTAATCCATAATAATAATAAATTTTATTCTAACAATCTCCCACTTAGATAATATTAATCAATTATTTATGTCAATTTTAAAGACAATAAAATTAAGTACTTAACATTTACATAAACACACATATGTGCTTTTATACTAAATCATGCAAGATTTAGAAATGAAATCACATAAAGATCATTGATTCCAATAGGGGAACAAACGATATTAACATCATTATGAATTGGTTTCAATATGTATAAAATGGAATACGAAATGAAATTTTGGTGTCATATTACACTACAAAATTCCCTTAAAGACTCAACTTATACTCCTATTAGACCAAGACAACATCAAGGATTCAATAAGACCCATATGAGTTACAAGATTTTGAAATACTAATATGGGTTGGCCTTTGGACAAAGGATCGGTGAACATATATTTACTATGAATGTGAACAACACGAGTCTAAGATAAAGGAAAATTCATAAATGAAACCATAAATCAAGAACCTTGAATCCGTAGGGAAAACAATGTTATAAATGCCGGAAAAGTTTCAATTCTAAATTATATCCAAAATTTGGCACAACCAAGAACATTGAATCCGATAGGGAAACAAATGTTATAAATGCCAAAACATATCAAAGTGTTCTTTAAGAACATAACTAAGACTTTCATTGAATCAAGACATTAAAATTTTCATAATACCCCAGAGTAAGAAGTTTCCAAAAACTCTAATGGGTTAATCTTGGTGAACAGATTACCCAGAAGGTTCAATATGAGTATGTGGTTCACAAATCTTCTCTTCAACAGACTAGAATTATGTATCAAAAGTTCAATGAAACTAAAATTCATGTAATTTTGGGTAAAGCTAATAACAGAGTCACTGTCGCAACAAAAATGGTCAAGAATTAATACACAGCTAAATTTCATTTCCTTGACCATATTCCTTGAAAATTGTCATAGCAAAGCAAACGATATACTCTTCACTCATACGTATGAGCTAGCTACAAGTGTTCATTCAACACCTCTCAATAAAATAGTTTTTCTAAACATCGTAAAGATGCATGCAAAAGCTAAGGCAACTATAAGTGTTCATTTACACTTTTCAACAAGACAGTTCTTCTAGGACATCATAAGATTTGCATGCAAGGCATATGTCAAATAATCAATTAAATCGCATAATCTCAATCCAAATTATCAATAATTACAAATGAATTAAATTCCTTATAATAGAATATGCAATTCCAAATACCTTGTTAGTAAAAACACAACTATCTAAGCAGCTATCTAATAACTTGAAATAAGATCACTTAAGTACATTTGAACTATACTATAGTACTAGCTATATCATTACAAATGTCTACTTAAGCATACATTAGGCTGTCAATAGCGGAAGCAAATGGAAATTTCTTTCCACCTTGGTCATTTCTTTGTTATATTAAGGACCTGATAGGTTTAAAGGAACTCTCTTTCACCTATCTAAATAAGTGCACCATACAAAGAACAAGAGTGCATTCTGAATCTTACGAGCACTTAATCAAAAGGAGTTCCGTGAGACAAACTGAAAAATGTGAGACCTATCACAATAGAACTGAATTCCAATAACACAAGGGGTCTCACTAAGATTTGTCATGTTAGGTTAACACTAAGGTTAAAATCACAAATAGGTTAATGCCACTTCAAGTTAATATTATGTCACATACATTACGAAAATAAAATTGTGGTTGCATATAATTTCTTCAAACTTGAGCTAATATTTTCCAAAACTTGTTTCAACTCAAGATTGATCATTCAATTTGCACATCAAATGGTCAATCCATAAATAAACCATTCATTGAGGTTTGTTGATCTCTTATCAGAAGTCTAGTTAACTTTATAATCATTCTAAAAGTGTCCTTAAATGGACACTAACAAAAAGTATAGGAATGATCAATTCCTTTTACCTTATTACAATCACCATGATCATATTAGGCTTAAAACCATTTTCAGATCTCTCTTGTAACCCTTTTGTTAGGTCTTGAAGACCCACTCATAATCACCAATTTAAAAAAAGAAACCCAAATGTGAATTCCAAAATTTCAAACATGTTAATAGATTATGATTGACTTTTATAAAAGCATAACAAATATGAAGCATCAGTTATAACAAAATATGTTTTACAAATAAACTATGTCAATAGCTATACATTTTTAGGGATCAGGCATATCATACCATAGTAGAGTAGAAACATAATAAGGAACTTAAGGTTACATATTTTCATGTCAGTGGTTAACTTAATACTCTTGGACTCTCACTTGTCCCTTGGTACCTAACTTTAACAAGAAAAATTGCTTTTAATATAGTCTATATATAATCCAAAAAAATAATGTTGTTTGAGGTGTCTTGTTTAATCATTCTCATCAACTTTTCTTTCCAAAAGTATGACTCAAATGATTACCCTATAATATGTAAGAGTATTTTAATATCAAATTCAATGATGGATTTGTAAAATTCAAAAAAACAAAATTAAGAACAACAAATCTACAATGTTGAATTCAAATTAGCTAGAGCTAGAAAGACAATCCATGATTTAGTTACTATAAAAGATCTAATTCCTTTACAAGGTCTCAAAATAGTCAACTTAAATATTATATTAACTCGTTATCCACTATTCTTATCACTAATTAGGACTTGGGCTTTTAGTTCTTAGTAAACTAACATTTATCTCTCAACTGGATCCTAATTCAAAGGATTCACTATAAGAGTATTACCCATTTCCTTTTAAGTTTATCCTTTTAAGGAACAATCTCAGTCGATTCAATAACTATTTGTTTATCTAGCTAGCTGTGGCATGAAACCTCTAGTAGTTAAACTACAATAGGGAATATACAAAAGTGTGTCAAATATGAGGCTTATCTCCTAAAACATGACTAAAGGATTTCAGCTTTTAATAACATACACAAACTTCAATATGTATTCTTTGAACACCAAACAATCCTTCAAATCGAATGTTTTCAAATTAGGAGAGGTCATGACCTTTCTTAAGCCTTAACGAGTTACTTAAATTGTCTTCCTAATGGCCCTCATATTCCACTAATATCACTCACTCTAATTAGGTGGTGTCACTATTCAAAAAAAGTTCTTTAAGACAATGGAATTATTGCTAAGTGTAATAGGTGTATCCAGCTTAGGGCCAGGGCCATCAATACAATTACTAAAACATATTTATAAACACTTTCAAGTCATTATAGTTTTTCCCACTAAGAGTTTTCACCGTTGATACATGTTGTAAATAAGAGCTGCAGTAACAAAATTAGGAAACATGTATCATGTGTATACACATAATTATAAAACAAAGTTTCCTTTAAAAAGCTTAGCTTATGCAACTATATTAACACGATGGTTTATCATAATCCTGCCTAAGGTTCCTAGATTACAATTAATTGAGGAACCTCATTATACATCAAAATGCCTATACAACCAAATGTCTTTAACATTCCATACTGATAAGGTACAAAAAATATTAAGACATTAATTTAACTAAACCTCAATAATATCAAACCACATTGTTAGTGCTACAATGATTGGATGTATTTACTGCCAATGCAATTTATCCATCAATAACTATACAATATAAATATAAGATAGATGCTTCAATTTAATTAACTAATAAACACCGTTACAATTGGTCCCACGATAGGTGAACTCACAATTACAAGGTGTTAATTGCCCAAGTGATCCTCACGGCAAGTGAAATCACTTAATCCTAGGAGTAAGCAAACACCAACACTTTGGATATCGTATTTCAGAGGATGCATGATTGACTACCAAGAATATAAAACTAATCATGCTTTTAATATCTAATTTTGTTTAAATTAGAAAATATCTAAATAGACAATATTAGATTTTGTATAGTTACCATTCTTGAAGGTAATATTAGCTTTAAACCATCTTTGCTAGTCTATTGTATGAAGCTAAAACCAAGTTTCTTGAATTTTGAAGGTCCTAAAGTCAATGAAAATGATGGAATTTGGGCTCGAAATTGGACCAGATCACCTTTGGCAATTTGCCTAGGCATTGGGCTTTAAATGAACTTTCCAAAATTGTGTTTTTGTGCTAAAGGTTATGCCTATTTTAAGGCAAGTTGCCTATTTAGACATACACTTGGGCTTTCAATAATCAATCTAGCTCAATTATTCAACCGAAATATTTCATGTCATCTATAACAGATGAATATATTCCTTAAAGGTTTTAAATAATTGGGAAATCAATTTCCATAACCAAAATTCATGAAGTCCACAAGGAAATTGGTGTCAGGATTAAATTCAACAACAATACTGAATTCGTAAAGGCATAATTTCTCCAAAATTATTTGGCCCAATCTACAAAGTTATATATTAACAATGTCCTACTAACAGGGTATGTCCACTACTAATAATATATACTCTCTTGTGAACTTTTTCTAACATTCAACTTTATCCCCAATAATTACTATAAGGTGTTTATAACTAGAAAGGAATGGAATAACAACCATAACTTAGGTAGTTTACAAACTAAGTGTGAGTGACCTAAAAAAGGTCCATAGCAGATTCCAATACATTTATTCCTTAAGACACTACCCAAGATTGTGATATTATCCTTTGATAATACAAATAAATTCATTTTAATTTATCTAGCAATTACTAGGTAGAGTGACCAAAGCATACAATTTCCCCACTATATATACTTATCACACAAATTTTCTACAGGTCAAACTTAGTTAATTACATAGCGTTTTGAGGTCTTAAATTCTCAAGAAATTTCAAAACTCCTATTCCTAGAGCTTAAAAAATTTGAAAAAAAATCATAAAAAAAATAAGAAAGGGCGAGTGGGGTCTAACTATGAAAGTTTGGTGGTCAAAAGACCAGTGCGTGAGTCACACGCGCCGTCATGTGCTAGACATGCGCCTGACTTTCATCACATAATAGCTTAATCTTTAACCAGAGAACCTGATTTTTGTCCCAACATTTTCTTTTGTTTCTTGGCATGGTTTTAACATCTAATCCTTCCATTTTTCAGAATTTAACATTCCCTTAATTCAGCCAAGAACGTGTCGCTTTGTGAGAAATTTCATTCGAAAGTTTTAGGGTTTTCATGATTTCAACCTTTAATGGTGTCCTACCTTGCTTAATCCTTTTAAATGACAAATTATGTAAAGACTAGTTCGAACATTGAACCAGAAAAAATTCTTCAGTCCAATTATTCAAGAAAATTGTTCTTGGTGAGTTTATTGTGTTCTTAGCAATGTTATTATCAAAGACAAAGGGAAAGAAAGTAATTGAAGGTGTGTGATCATTAAAGGGAAAGTGTTTCATAATAAGATTGAAGTTTAAATTTAGGCAAGTTTGGATAGCAATATATCATAGGCATGGAGGATCAAATTTCAACTTGGCTCTAATACTGATTGTTATTGAAATTACATAATCATGCTAATCAAATCATGGTCAAAATAAAACTTAAAATAAAGATATGATAAGAACACCAACCAATAAGACCCTTAATTGAGAGAGACAAAGAAAAAGATTGAGGGTGTTATAAATATTGTGTGTCATAATTTCTTGGTTGTCTAAGAAGACTAAATAATGATCTTATTTATAGACATTTCAATCTCCTTACTAAATAATACAATTAAGTTTAAAATCTAAGCCTAATAATCTCTCTTACTTTTAGTAATTAATGTGATGATTATTAACTTTGCATGGGCTATAGGTTTGAGTCTCTATCCAATGGGTCAGTGGATAATCTGGCTTATTACTGATTATCCACTGTTAACATGCACCTAATCCATTATTTATTTAGTCTAACTATATTAATTACCCAATTATTTAACTAAGATATATATTAACCTATTAACATTAATTTATAGTATGCATTTTGAAAGTGAGATAGTATGAATTTGTTATATGCTTCTTGGTTTCCATGAAGAAAAATCACTGCATTTAAACTATTTTTTCTTTATACTTTTGTTTGGACCTAGTTAACATAAAAGGCTCAATCTTTTGAATTAAGGTGATTATAATTTAACCTGGTCCAATATGATTGAAATTAATTGGGTTCACCAAATCAAACTAAATTATCGTCACTCGTAATAGATTACAAAATAACAAATAACCAAGAAAATTAAGAAAATGATCATTTACCATTAAGCTTTCTTTTTAGTTTTTAAATAATACTGTAGCATGACAATGCACTAAGATTGCCAGCTTAATTTATACTAATCAAATACTTATATGGTTTCAGCATGCAAAAAAATTTATGTATCTGATATTAATCTCATTTATACTATTATATATACATATATATATATATATATATATATATATATATATATATATGAAGGCTCTTTGTGTTTTTCTCAAATTAAGATAAGAAAACTAGCAAAATAAAAATTATAATTAATAAGAGAGAAATTTCTTATTGTTTCAATTTGTTACTTTTAAAATGTAAGAAATACTATAATTTAATTTTTTTTTAAATATTGCCATGCACTAAGAACCTTTTTTTGTGTGGTTATTTTGGGTCTTGTTTTGACTGACCTTTATAAAGATGTAAAACTCCTATTGAATGCTTTGATTGTGGTAAATTGTCTTATGAATTAATGAAATAAAAACCAGAGTTAAAACTTTTTATTGGTGTAAAATTATAATTTATATTATTTATTTCCATTACCAACTAAGCCTAAGGTTATCTTTTTAGTTGGTTTGAAAATTGTGAAACAAAAAGAAGATCTATTGGTGTTCAAATTAAAAACTATATGCATTTGTGATTTGGATATTTAATGGTCAGTAAAAAGTCAATTTATTGATATGCAATACTCACGTATAAAAAGTGGTATATTTTGAAATAGAAAAAATATTATTTATTATTTAAATAATTAAAATTACATTATAAAATTGATATATAAAATATAAAAATAAAATATTATTTTAGTCCCTTACTTATTATTAATAATTTGATCACTCAAAATAAAAACATCAAATTTGAGTTAAAGTTAAGCATAAAAGATCACTTATTTTCTTAAATTAAAAATTCAGTGAAATTAAACATTTTCATTTTATATTAAAGAGAAAAATATAATTTTGGTCTCCCACCTTTAATTTTAAGATCATTTTGGTTCTCCAAATATAAAAAATATTAATATGGTCCTCCAAAAATAATATCTTTAAGAAAATGAATAAAATACAATTTTGATTCTTCACTTTTGACCTTAAGATTACTTTAATCCTTCAAAGATGACAAGTATCAAAATAATTCTTTAAAAATAAAATCTTTGAAAACATAATAGTCCTAAATTAATTTATTTTTTTAATCTTAGAAGGACTATTTTTTACACTTCTCATTTTTTGAACACCAAATTAATTTTTTAGCCAAAAATAAAACACCAAAATTACATTATTTTCAAAAATAAGATTTTTCAAAAATCAATTTAGTCATTCACAAGAACTAAATTTATTTACTCTTTTTTTACCTTTAAAAGATTCAATTTATATTTTAGCTAAATGTCAAAGACCAAAATTATATTTTTAATACTTAATATGTGTAAATATATAATATATTAATACATAACTAAAGACACAATATATATATATTAAATAATGCTTTCTAATTATATTTCTTAACAGAAAAAATCTAATTAATACTTTAACTGAAGGGAAGCAACCTAATTGTATGTTTTAATACGTAGTTAAGCACCCACTTCTGTTCAGACATAAAATGTGACTCCCATCAACTTAAGGTAAGAATATATCACTTTTATTTTAAAAAATTAATTTACTTATAATTTTTTAAAGAACCTGTCGGAACACCATACTGATGGGACAAATAAAACAATAATAGTAAAGGAAATAATAAATTACTGAAAGATTTATGAAAAAGAAAAGAATTACGTGCGGATGAGAGAGAATGAGATGCCATAGGACGATTCTTTGCCCGCATATATAAATATAGCCTATTCCTTCGCTCCGATTTTCATCATCGGAGTGACGGACAAATCAAGCGAAGCCCATTTTCCTTCCTTTCGGCTTCTGAGTCGCTGATTTTCTCGCTTCCCAAACACCTCCCCCGATGGCCGATCAGCTCACCGACGACCAGATCTCCGAGTTCAAGGAGGCCTTCAGCCTCTTCGACAAGGACGGCGATGGTCTCGTCCCTCAGATCCCTTTCTTCTTTCTTCCTTTTACTCTTGGATTTTCTTTTCTTCTGCAACCATTGACTCAGCATGTGTTCTTAGATCTGATTGGTCCTTCTGTGCTTTTAAACTGTGAAGTTCGGTCTCATTCCTTCTCTAATTTGAAACTTTCTGGCTGATCTAGGGTTCTTTCTTGTTTGGGTTTTCGCTGTTAATTTTGGGGTGTATGGGTTGCTAATGTTTCCCGATATTTCTCTGGTTTGTCGTATTGACGCTTCGTTAGTGTCTTGTATGGTCCCTGGTGTAATTATATATGTAATGATTTTGGCTGGATTCTGGTATTTTCGTATTTTGTGCTTTCTGAACCGATATTTTTTCACTTTTAACTTGATATTTCGTTTCTTCTTGTTTGACCTGATCAGGTTGCCTCTTAAAATGATTTGTACTTTACTATGGCTTCCGTAGTACTAGTAATTCAATATGGAGAAGACCCTTTCACGTCTCCGTATTGCATTTGGACTGCAATTTGTTTATCACTTTATGGACATTACCTACTTTTGATAGTTCCTTTTTTTTTTTTTTAATAAATAGTTAAATCAGGTGATACCCGTAAAATATATATGAGCTGCTGTTGATGAGAGTAAAAGAGCTATATAATGCTGATATGAATTAGATGATCAATCAGTGTCATGATCCTGTGATCAGTCGTACGACATATCTGATAAGAAAGTGGAACTTATGGTATTGTCGCTATATTTCCAGCAATACCGAATTGTATCTGCTTTGTGCTCAGAGTTGAAGAACTGTCCCCGGCCGTTTTGAAATGACAATTAGTGAATAGTAAACGAAATGACAATTAGTGAATAGTGTTTTTCCAAGGAACTGTGTTTTGGAGGATCCAAACCTTACTAGTTTCCCATATTTTATTCAGCAACACATTGGAAATTTTTTATATGTATGTGAAACTTCATTTCAACAACTTGAAGATTATATTGTGTGAAAAAAAATGAATTTTTTATCTGTCATGACTGAATCAATTGTTTTTCTTTTAATCTTTATTTTCAACCTGCTACAGGTTGTATCACAACCAAGGAACTTGGGACTGTGATGCGTTCACTTGGCCAGAACCCAACCGAGGCAGAACTTCAGGATATGATAAATGAGGTTGATGCTGATGGAAATGGTACCATTGATTTCCCGGAGTTCCTCAACCTGATGGCCCGGAAGATGAAGGATACTGATTCAGAAGAGGAGCTCAAGGAAGCCTTCCGTGTTTTTGACAAGGATCAGAATGGTTTCATTTCTGCAGCTGAGCTCCGCCATGTCATGACAAATCTTGGTGAGAAGCTGACAGATGAAGAAGTTGACGAAATGATTCGTGAGGCTGATGTCGATGGTGATGGGCAGATCAACTATGAGGAATTCGTCAAAGTCATGATGGCCAAGTGAGGACCAATCAACCAAAACCAAAATTTGAAAAGCATATAAAGAGAAAAGGGACAGGGCAGATAAGTTTTGATGAGAATTCTATTTCCATTAGGACATCTTCATCTGGTGTCATTAGCTTTTGTTGGTTGGTTCGTTGGTTGTCTATTTTCTTGTTTGCATTATTGGTACTGCTCAATAGTATCCTACTTGTTTGTTTGTCCCTTGTTTTAGTAGTTGGGATTAGCTGTGTCTCACCATGCATTGGTACTTCAATTTTCGACTTTTTTGAGTTATTATGAACCCAGAACAATTGGATGCAATTTGTGTTTTTACTTGTGGGTGACTAATTCTGTTAATATCTACATCTGTTTCTATGAATCATTTTGCTTAGTGGTATACGCTTGTCAGTTTGAAACGTAGAAAGACTTCCGGATTAAGGTTGATTGTTGAATCATCGCATTTCTTATCCTTGTTAGATTATCAAAGGCTAGAAATCATCTCCGTCTTTCACGAGGAAAGAAATTTCTCTTTTTCCTTGACAAGCCCAGATCCGAAATACATTTTATTGCTTGTCACAGATCCCCTTTTATTTCTCCAGTTTGTTGTTAGATTGTGAGAGTTAGATCAGTAGTGGTGGAACTATTTCTCTATCCAATTCTAAGCCTGAGCTAATTTTTGTTCTCATTGTGCAAACCGAAGGAAGAATATAAAGGAATTTAATTTAAAACGGCGGGGGGCATATAATGTCCAATTGACATATCGAATGTGATATGGTCTCCCAAGTTGGAGTTCTGAAGTGCAAGGAACGGAGACGCTTAGAACGTGTGAACCTGTCATTTTAGAGTGTGCTTTTCAGTTAACTTCTGTGATGTCTAATTTTTAGACTGTTGTGGTGCTTGTCTTTTCTGTTTCTAAAATTATTTATGGTAACCTAGATATCCTTCATTTGTATGAAAAAAGTCGTGTTATTGTTAAGGTCGTCTAAATTTATCGATACGTAGTTTTAGTTTTATATATTGAACTAACGGAACGGGAATTTTAATGTTTCTCTGACTTATTCTGGCTTTCTGAAAAGTTAAAAAAAAAAGGTATATTTTGATGATAATTAACAATGAAGAGAATCGAGTCCAATATTAAGACTATGGAAAAATTGTAATCCGGGATTACTTTTTCGGGAGTTGGTGTAATTTTCGTTTTCGTGGTTGTCAGACATTTTGCTCTATCTTGTTAGATATGTCCCGATTGTTCACCCCCTACATGACTCAGAAAAAGGGTAAAAGATATTCACCCTGTTTGATTCGTTTGGTCGCGGTGGATCCATAGCCGAGGGGCGCTACGCGACATCGTCTCTTTAGAACGTGCCTCGTACCATTATCTTCCTCCCTTTCCTTATTATTTTGGTATTGTTGACGTTACTCATTTCTAGTTTTGATAATAAGGCACTGCTATAAACCTACCCTCTGTTAATCTTTAAAAGTCACAAGTTTTTTGTTTAAGCGATTTCTGTTTTTCTTTTAAAGCCAGTAATTACAAATTGCCCACTTGTCATCATTGGCCTAGTTATCATGTCACTATTTGGCATCTTCTATTATTGCGCCTGTGAACATGTGATGTTTGATGCTTTCATGATTAAAATGGGGAACTTATGCCGATTCTTCACAGCATTACTTTAGAGAGCACTTTTCCAGTGGCTTTGGAGTTCGTCATAGAGAAATTCTTGAACTGTTCTTTGAGTCTCAAATAAGAAAGTGTCTGAATACAAGCTAAATTTTGTCGGTATTTTTATGACTTTTAACTACATAATTTTTTTGAGTATGAAAAATCTATAAGGAATTAATCATACAAAGAAAACTCAGTTATTTTGATACGACAGAGTGAGCATCTCTGCTTTGCATGTTCTCCATTTAGATGTTCCAGAACAGAGTATAGCCCAAAAAAACAAAAGAATAGAATGGACTGCATCACATTCGGTTTCGTTCCTTGAAAGGAAGCAATAGATATCACTAGTGAATTATTAGTTGGGTTTCGAGTACACAAAAGCCACCGAGTAGGTTGACAGATTTGGCCCCAAAATATAGTGGGTGAAAAGATGGGAATTCGTAGATTAAAGCTTAATGCCTCTTTATCTGCGACTATGTATGGTATGCGCTTTGAGCATTTTACTAAAAGTGTATATATATCGTTTGTGAACAGAAGAATGAGGTCGAAAAGGATGGGAGAGACGAAAAGCCAAAAATTGGGAGCTAAAGGAGGAGCAAGAGACACTAGTGGCAATTACAGGAGACGTCGCACCAGAGATCGAGTTCGTGAATGTTCCATCCTCTGAATGAGATTCTACCTCTTCTTAAAGTACTTGACTAGAAAAATCTACCATGTAACAATAGCAATCAGCTGGTACTTGTTGCATGTAGTAGAAAAAGCCTGCAATGACCAGGATCTAATAATTGGCAGACTGATACGTTGTAAACTAAATGACAATTAATGAGTATTGAATGACTTGGAGTTTATAAATTTGAGTAAGTATTTATTAAACAAGAAAGAAGGTACTTGTTCTAATTAATAAATTACGCATTTAAACTGACCCTACCTTTCTCTTCGTTTTTTTTTTCCTATTTTTTCCCACTCTTAGCACCAACACTTGGAGGACTTGTTACAGAAGATTGACGAAGTTGAGCTCAAAGATCCTAAGATAAATTCGTGAGGAGTGCAATCAGCTTAGGATCTACTTTTACATGGTCGAAGAATGCACTTTAATATCTCCCAAGTCAAATTGGATCAACTGGAAAAGAGCTTACAATTAATGGGCCGCCGAAGAAATATAACCCCCAATTACAAGTCTAGGGATTTCCTGTAAAGGTAAAACAAAAACTAGTAAGACCTTTTACTGACATATTTTAATATTAGGTAGGCGTATATGATTATGAATTTGATGCAACGAGTTATTGCCTCTATCGTAACTTGAAGAAGAACTACTTAACTTGCCAATACATTTTTTTTTTCATGAATACTTCCAGTGGAGCGTGTTAGTAGTTCACATGACGTTAGAACGAGTAATGGTCCAGCTGCACAGCATACTATACTGTACATCATTAAATGAAGGTAGAACTCACAGATCAAGGCGGGACCAGGCTGCAGCAATAGATCTATTTTGTGTTAGAACCAGTCGTAGAGGGCTCGTTTAATGCTCGTAATGCTCCAGCTCAAGCCTCATTCTGAACTTCGTGAACGCAGAACTAACCTTCACTCTGAACTCACAACACTAGGGAGCTTCTCACGAGCGCCATCTAAAGCTAGAACATGCTCACCAAAACCCACCTTCCCTCACTTAGTAAAAAGGAGTGATTGGCTCCCGAAGAAGAAGTGTAAAGTACAATAACAAGAAGCTAGAGTTAAGACCACGGGTTCTATCCAAGGGCTCACCGGGATTACAAATGCGTGCAGATCAAAAGTTGCTGCCACTGCTACTACTGGTGCACATTAACCCGTAATATGAAATTAATACAATATAGTGCGACCAACACCACTCAACTAACTTTAGTAGCAGAAGCACACTTAGGCAAGCCCACGAAATTCCAACTATTCCGGAAGCAAAAAGAACCAGAAGCCGGAAGTTACACAAAACGATAACATTTTACGTTGCAAAACAAACGTGAGGAGAGTCGTAGCAAATCTATGGACAAAAACAAAAGACATTCATATATACCTACTGGGTATATATAAAATTTTAACTTTACAGACTGAAGCTAAAAAAAAAAAAAGGGTTACCTTTCTTCCTTTTCCTTGTAAAACGTTACCGTTTAAGTGGTTTGTAGAGGACAACAGTCACATATTTGGACTGGAACCTGTGAGTCAGTCCCAGCGCAACCACAGACTGGGAGGCCAAGTTCTTTTCAATGAAGACATGGTTTAGCACAACGTGTTGTGGCTTTGAAGAGGTACCTACATCTGAATTCTCCATACCAAGGACAGTGAGATGCAGTTGCGGAGGAACAGCCATTGGCTCTTTTGCTAAGTCTTCCTCAGATGGAAATGCTTGACCATAGCTGGATTCTGGGGAGGGCGGAGCCTCAAACTCACTGACACCATCAGGGATTTCAGGCACATAATCCTGCGAATAAAGTAATGAATGAGAAAAAAATACATGAAGCAATGAAAATGCAGAATAAGGAAAACAGAGAGACTAAGATTTAATGAATCAAGTGTTTATTATTAAGTTTCCAACAAAATATAACTTAAGTAGAAAAGATTTTTGAAAAACCAATCATGTAGTGCTACTTTGTAAAAAGTCTTGACTTGTCTTGTTTTTATTGAAAAACCTGACAAAAAATATTCAAAGAACTGCACCTAAGTTCTGTTCATTTATTAAATATTAAAAAGGGAATGATCACAAAATGATGAGATTTTGTAACGAGTATTTTTTTTTTTTCCTGAGTAAATTTTGTAACAAGATTAAAACACAAAAGAAACAAAAAGGGAAAGTAATGCTTACATTAACATCAAGAAGATTGCAGACACAGCCCATCTCGTCAGCTATGTAAGGAAGTTCTGGTATATATCTCTGTTCACCATCAACAATGAACTTGTAATGATATATGCCTGATGGCAGGACCATGACAATCGAGTGATCCTTACCAGCTCTTTGCAGTGGCTTCCTGCAATTGATAAAAGATTGCCTATATTACTAAGTCCAATGTAGAATATTAGTAACTATAATTATTTATTAATGGATAGATAAAATAAAGTTGTCAACACTAACAAAGGATCATTAATTCTAACCTAGATGTCCAATTATCCCAAGATCCCTCTACAGAGACACTGTTACCACCATGACTCCATGTAATCATGACAGGGATTCCTTTCTCAATAGGTTGATCAACAATCCCATGACATTCATTCTGCCACATCTGATTGAAAAAAGGAGGGCCATTAGCCCTTTGCAATGGAGCTAGAGGAGCCTGAAAAGCACAAACAAACCCATAACTTGTTGAAGCTGCTGATAATATGTACGATATAAAAATAAATCATATAATTAAAAGAAGCAAGCTTTATAATTATTATCAAATTGAGGAACATTCTATAAAATCTTTCTCAATAAAACACATGCCATAATAGTTATGAGAACACTAAGGCTGAAGAATCGAAAATATTTATAAGAACATTACAAATTCATACACCTTCAAATTAACAAGATTCATTGAATGCAAACTTTAATCTGACAATGGAAGATCCCTCAGTCAAGGATCATGGACGTATACAGATTAAGCATTCATAGTCACTTTTCCACAATTGGAAAAGAATGGCTACCTACATCTCTATCAAAATCTGCATCTCTAAGCCAACCTTCCTGTATAAAAATTTTTTTGGAGCTCATTTGAACTACACAAGCGTACAAATAACCAAGTAACTGAGAGAAACAGTGGAAAAACTAGACAAAAACAAAAAGCAAGGCAAAAAAGCCAATTAACTAAGATAACAATCATATCTCCTGCGATATTTAGTCCTAGAGTCTTAGAATAAAATCCCAATGTCAAACATAACCAATAGAAGTGCAAATTCACAATAAACCAATACTTATCCAAGGTCATTATCACCAGGTGATTCTGATAAATCAAATCAAGGATTGAGAAATTTCCACATAAAGCTACCAATCCTTGATGGCCAGGTTTAAAGGCTTGAAGCTCCTAATTCACCATTGTTCCTAAAGTTGCATGGCCTAACCTTCTCCCAAAATTGGATCTTATATTTTCAAATACAAGGTGATTGAGCAACAAGGTCCCGGCTATAAGCTTATGGCTGATGTTGCGCACTTGAACATAATCCCACATCGAGGGATGGGATTCGCTACCTGATTAGTCTCCCTTATGCTACTTTGTACAATAGAGGAAGAAGTACTTTTATCACTTATAGTTAGTGAAATTATAGAAACTATTTTGCAACCTTGTCATCTAATGTAGTTATAAATGATAATTCCTCCTCTGAAAATATATTCAAAGACATGAACATGTCTCATGAATGCATGCCTGCGAAAATTTCTTCCTAAAGGGAAGGAAAGTAAAAACTGAAAAATAGAATATGGCCTTCAGTTAATAACCACATGCATGTCAACTACTATTCAACCAAAAGACTACGATTCAGAAGTTCTTATGTTCTTAGTTATATGTAACTAAGAAAGTACATTAGCAATAGCTTTTCACTTTCCTGCATTTGAATGCAATTAGAGGGGTTACAATATCTTTCCAGCTTTAACAAAAGCAGCTAAAGTATACAATGAAAACATTCACTGAATCCAGTGAAAGTAAATTTATTTACAGCTCTTACCACTTGGGCCTTATGATGATAGTAGGAAGGTTAGATAACAAGAAAAAATCAGGCTTAAATACTCCGGTGGTTTCTCTAGTTCATAAAAGTATCAATTTGGTCCCCCTAATAAAAAACAAGCAATGTTGGCCTCCTAATTTTTAAAATGATCTACTTTTGCCCCTCTTCACATCAACATCCAAAATTAAATATCAAACTTCACAATTTGCTAACTTAGATGCTATTTATTTACCTAGAACCATTAACTTATACTCAAATATGGCATCCAATTCAACAAACATTCAAAGTTTGAATGGAAATATGATAAAAAGGGGAAAATTTGAATTCTCATTGAAAATAGAAGGGCAACATTGCCTGTGTTTGAATTAAAGGGACCAAATCAAAACATTCATAAAACTAGAGAGACCAAAAGCTTATTTAAGCCTTATAAAAAGGCCTGACCAAATTTGACATGATCAAATTTGTTTTACAAAGCAATTTACACCTTAGAAGATAAAAAGCCATTTTCCACAATATTGATGGGTTCTTTCTAACTCACTAGGACATGACTTTTCTGTTGACCACAGCCCCAAATACCTGAAAATGTGCAAGATTTTTCAGAAGATTATGCTCTACTTAACATAAAGAGTGAAAATCTTCAAATGCTAAACATGCCAACACACACATATTGCACATCAGGCAAATACATGCTCATATATGAAAAAGGAAAAGAGGATTCTTTGGTATATATGTTAACTTATACTATAACAAATATACGCATAGGGAACTGAAATATTATCTATCAAAAGCAGCAGGGGTTCCCACCTCAAGTGGCCTGTGATTTGCAATATTGGAAGTTTGACTCATCTACCTTCACTTAAGAGACACTTAGTTCCCATTGGCCATGCAGACTAATGGGGTTTTTGAGTTAAAGAAATGACAAAGAATCCAGAGTGCTGCTTGGTCAAGACTGAGAAACCATTCTAAAGTTAGGAAACCAGCACTTATCAAGGGACATTTTGCTTTGGCTGAGACAGAGGCTGCAAAATGCCAATATATCTGTCTTAATGATTTTGACTCTATTTCATGCTTTACTTTATCTTAAACTTTTCTCCATTTTTTTCCTCTCATCTTTGATGATACCTTTTGCTGCTCTTTTTTTTTAAAGCAAAAAAAAATAATAATAATAATAATAAAGACAACTGTGAACTTCATTCTCCCTACACACTTGGTTTAGCACTTGGTTTAGCATATATCAACATTGCATAACTTAATACATACAGTTTTCTTTTCCCTATTTTGTTATATAATTTATTTGTGTTTTTTTTTAGATGCCAACTCACTTCAATAATTCAGCCACCCTGCCTAGTTGCATTAAAGTGATGCAGTTTTGGGCCATGCAGCAGTAACTCACTTTTCACCTTGTAAACAATCACACTCACACACACAAGTATACATATATGAGCAAACAGATAAAACTGGCGAAAATAATTATCACAGAAAGAAGAAATCAATGCTAACTTCCAAACTATGACCTGCAAAATCACAAAGACAAATTCTTACAGTGAATAGACAGTCAGACATGTTATAAATACCAAAGAACCAAACCTTAACTTTTAAGTTTTGCATGATGGAAATCTGTCATACTTTACATGAGAAACCAACATGAACAGTGGGAAAGATAGACTCACTATCGTACAAAAGTTCCTTGTCTAATTCCTTTTCTTTATATTAGGGTAACACTCAAAAATTAAATTGCAAAAATTGACAGTTTCTGATTTCAATTCCATCCAAATAACAGTTATCTGTTCCTACAAATGTCATTTTAAAACCTTATTGGGCACTAAAGGGACAGTTGGTAAGTATCTGCCCAATTTTAGCGATTAATATACACCAGGGAAAGAAATTAGAAAAAAACCATTGTTTGTATAACATGCTTAAGTGTGATTAATATCTAAATGCATGATCTTCTTGGCTTTTGAATACAACATTCCGAATTATACTTCAGTACATGCATTACGTATTCCAAATTGGCCTCAAGTTTGGTGGACCGCAGACACTGTCATAATCCAAAACTTCACATGCTGTTTCTCAAAGGCAAAGTCACTAAGAACAGCTAGTAGTAGCCAAGGGCAGATATGGCAGAGCATTATATAAAACAAATCGAATGCTGTTGCACCAATAAATTAAGTAAACATTTAACTGTCGTTCATTCACCCCTTGGCATTCCAAAACTGCAAAGATCAATCACTGAATCCAGAAGACACAGGTGCAAGTGATTATCAAACTGGACAAAATCAACTGTTTGACCGTTGTAAGGCATGAGTATTTTGAAAAACGACAAGATTAACATGTTGACCTTGCTATACACCAACAAATGAAGTATAGTTCCCGAAAATGTTTCCAACTCTCACTGAACCAAAACAAGGCTGCAGGAAACCTGCAAAATGGTAAGGTAACTATGTTGACAGATGTCACTATTCTAAAAAGTAAAGCCTGCAAGCAATAATGCCATAAGTCACCTAGATCCACAATTTATTGCTAGACTTATGCTATTTCCTTTGAAATTTTCGACGAATGAATCACATTTATTCAATCAAAACCAGCCACAGCACTTTCAGTCATTATAATGCTTATTCTAGCCAAAACGCAGGGGCAGTTATGAATTATAGATTTTCCAGATCTATCAGATTTCAAAAGATCTATTCACGTGCTTTGTATGAAGACTTGACGCAAGCAAAATTTATACTAACAAGTTATAATACAACTGTTTTTCTGGTCTTTACTGGTTTTCAATGTCGCCCTCCCACACAAACGCTTACACAACAGATATTTATTAGCATTCAAATGTCAAGAATTCAATGCTGAATGCTCAACCACTTAGAAGGATCTACGAGCTGGTAACAACGCAATGAATTAATGCAGCAACGCTGGCCCCAAACATGAACTACATTCGTCATTGAGAATCATTACGAAGACATAGTAGCAATACCGATCAAACACTCAAAAACAACTGATTTACAAAAATCTAAATCACATAAGCAAACAATCGCATCCAGCAGCTAACAGAAGAACAAGAACCAGCACATCCATGTAGAGAAAAAAACATCCATCACTGACACAGAAAGGAGAAGGGCGACACCTGAGGAGCGAACAAGAGCGGCGATCGAGATCGGCCGGGGCTCGGAGGCGGACTATTCGCCATTGAATCGATTGAAGCCGCCCGAACCGCAGGCTGAGAGGTAGGCGCGTAACTGCTACGGATGCCTGATTCGGCGGCGGATCGATCATCACTCCCAATGACTCCATCTTCTCTTCCGTTAGCGTTTCCCATAGATTTTCTCTAGAAAAAGCTCACGCAGATCCACAAGCCAAAGGATATTTTATAATTGCAGAAAACGAAAACGCAATTTTGTATTTATTTATTCCTATAGGAGATAGAGAAAGGTATGTCGTTTCGATGACAATGCAGGCCGTGAAGGTCGGTGGTGACTGGTGAAAGAGAAAGCGGGGAGAAGAAGAAGAATAAACGGTCGCGGCAATAAACGACAGTACGGGGTTTCCGTTTAGCGCACGGGTTAGAGACTAAACGCGTGCTGAGCTGCCGGGAAACCGTTCTTATCTAGTTCTTGCTATGTTAGGGGCAGAGAGGAAGCATGTGTGTGTGATCTTTTAAAGGGCGGAAGGAAATAAAATTACCATTTAGTCGTATTATTTCCTCATTTATTTTGTTTTCTTCTTTATTATTAAATCATCATTTAATTTTTTATTTATTTTGTTTTCCAAAACGACTATCTACTAATTAAAATTGTTATTTGAGAGAAAAATATCACTTTAAATCATGATTTATCATTGAATTATTATTTTAAATTTTCAGTTATATTATTTTTTTAAAAATAATCTTTACTCATTGGTAATAGTAATTTAATTTGAGAAATTATATATAGGAATAATTTTAAAAATAAATAATTAAAAGTGACAATTTTTTATCAATAAAAAATAAAATAAAAGAGATTAAAATACTATTACATATAATAAAAAAGACATTTTTTTAACAAGTAAATGATTACTTTAAAAATAAAATAAATGAAGAATAAAAAAATAATTTCAGTAATAAATCAAAACTCAAAATTGTATTTTTATCAAAAAGAAAGAATCGCATGCAGTTGCACGAGCCACCCGCACGTGCGCCTCGCATGTCTTTGAGAATTGGATGTATATGCATTTAGGGGCAAAAAAGGTACTTTCAAGTTCTTGGAGGGTTTCCCAATGCTTGCATTTTCTAGTCTGTGTATTGCTGGAAGTGGAAAGGGAATCTGCCCCCACTGAAAGCTATGAATCAGCCACATTTATACTCACGTATTTGTCATATTTAATGGAATTTGGGATGTATTTGTTGAGATTTTTAGAGTATCATTAGTTGGTGTGAATGAGGATTGTATTCTTGTCTCTATTCTTGTATATCTTGTTATTAAGAATAATTCACTATGCCTCACATATGTTGAATATTTGAAAAAATAAACCGCCAACACACACGCGTATATATATTATTAAATATTTAAAATTAAATTTATTAGATTTATTTATTATATATATAATTTTATATTTAATTTATGCATACTTTTAATATATTGTAAATATTAGATTTACAATATCTAAGTAGAATATAATCAAATTTAAATGACTTACAATAATTGTTCTTAAAACTGCTATAAAAAGTTTTTAATTGTTAGTAGATAAGAAAATATTTACAATTCTTTATGAATAGAGTAGTATTTGTTTTTTTTTGTCAATTGACAATCATAAATTTTTATTTTTCATCAAATAAAAGTTTCCCTTCAAAATTATCTTATATTTATTACGCCATATAATAGAAAAATGAAAAAGAGAAAAAAAAATGTCATAGTAGTTGTTGTAAATTAAAGACCAAACTAGAGAAAAATAAAATTAAAAGACAAATATAAAACTTGACATGAAGTTAGGAGACTAAATTGAAATCAAATAAAATTAAAGAAAGAGTATAAAACTTAAGATAAAGATAACTAAATTGAAACTAAATGATATTAAAAAAATAAAAAAAAATTATAGTAATATCAAGGAATAAAAAATTGTATATTTTTTGTCATTTTTTTCAAACAAAGTTTGAAATTATGGTGGTATATTTTATAAGGTTAATAAAGTGCAACGAAATAATATAAATTTTTTTGAATTAATCTATGTAAGAGTTTGAAATTCACTCATCTATTGAAAGGTTAGTAAGACTTCCTTAAAATTTTGCATATATGCAAGATCAATGCAGCATTCTGTGCGTCATAAAAATTCCCAAGGTTTTATAAATGTGGTCAAATTTTGGGCAATTAATTTGATGAAATTGAAAATTCAAATATAAGTGAATTTAACGAAGTTTAGATCATTAGATGAAAATTTAACTATTCAAATTTTTAAAATTTTTTACAAAATGTTTAATATTTATTAAAGTTTAAATTATTAGATGAAAATTTAATAACATAAATATTTTTAAATACAATAAATTTAAATTCTCAAATGCAAATAATCTATATCTCAAAAATTTTTCATGAAATGAAAAATATTATTATTGATATATATTTTTTAATATATAAAAATACTAATTTATTCCTTCATCAAATATAAACATTTTCTTTTGGTTAGAACCAAATATAAAATTTATATATATATATATATATATATATATTTGCTATGATATTATAATTCATACTATCTATCCTCTCCTGGGATTCCAGTTCAAGAATACTCAAATAAATTTTAAAAACTCTACTAATAAACTATTCCTATTATATTCCCTATATTTCTTTTAATATAGCGGTTGTTTTGTTTATAATATCTTCATTTAAAAGAAAAAATGTTGTTATAATTTTATATTATCATATTATAACTTGCGATAAGATGATTGATAAGGAAATATTTGATTTGATATTTAAAAGATTTTATCTTTTTAATAAATAATTTTGTTTTTTTAAAACTTTAACTTTTCTAAATTAATTTTATTATTTAAATCTTTATAGATAAAAAAGTAAAAAAAATCATTTTTATTTTAAATAAATTACATTAATAACAGAACCCACTAAATTAAATTTGCACTAAATTATTATTTGAAGGGATGACCTTACGTGGCAAAAGAAAAAGAAATTATCGTGTGTAGGACCCAGAAATAACATTAATTCAGCTCGTTTTGTTTTGTATGTCCGTAGTGGCATGATTGTCACATGACGTCTGAGTATGGTACCGGATAGGATTTTCAAGCAAGGCGTGAGTGGATTTTACTTTAAATAATTTTTTTTATTCATTATAAAATTATTATTTTAATTATTTATTTATTATAATTTTTAAAATATTCTTAGACTTATTAAAAAAATTATATTTAATCTTTTATTTTTTAAAAAAAAAGTACTTGTCCTTCTATATAAATCTTAAATCTAAAATTAAAAAACTAAATTTGATATTTTTTAGAAAGTAAAAAAATTAAATATTATATTTTTAAATGAGTGGAGAATTATGGATTAAAATAATAATTTTTTGATAAATATATAGTTTTCTCATTTTATTTTATTAACCTATTTCATTGTATGTTTAGTCCTAATAATTTCATTCAAATAATTAACCCATTTCATTCTCTTAAAGGGGAAAATTTTATGTTTAGTCCTAATAATTCCATTCAAATTTTAGTCTAGTCCTTAGACTTTAAAAATTTGTAAATTTGTGTGTACACACGCGCTTCCTCCTTAGAGGGGAAAATTTTATGTTTAGTCTTAGTAGTTCCATTCAAATTTTAGTGTAGTCCTTAGACTTTAAAAATTTTTGTGTTTGTGCACGTTTATTTATGCGCGTACGCATGTATGAATCAAATTTTAGTGTAGACCTTAGACTTTAAAAATGTGTGTACACACGCATGTATGTATGTGTGACTCAAATTTTAGTGTAGTTTTTAGATTTTAAAAATTTGTGTGTGTACGCGTATGTGTTTGTGTGTCCGTGCATATGTGCTTGTGCATGCTTGCATGTTTATTTTGTTTCATTATTTATGTGTTTATTTTGCTTCATTATTTATGTTCACTTTTGTTATTAACATTCAAATATTAAGATATAATATAATTAGTTAATTAATAAAATTTAATAACATATTTACATAATTTTAACTGTTGGAACTAAATTAAAATATTTTAAAATCATAAGGATTTAATCGTAAATTTTTAAATTATAAAAACTAAATTAAAATTAACAAAAATTATAAAAACCAAAAATATAGTTTTTCCTTCTTAAAAACACCAGGAGGTTTTCTTTTTGGCCCTATAAAACACTAGACAGTTAATTCAATCTCATAGACTCGTACTATATTTGGTGTGCAATACAAGCTCATACAGTGATAAGATTTTTGTGTCCTAAGGTTAAAAAAAATTAACTACCGTGTTCAAATAATAATAATAATAATAACTGATTTTTCATTTCAAGGTAATCATTACATATAACAATGGAAAAGAAAGAATTCTATTTTTTATTTTTCATCTATTATAAAATTATTATTTTAATTTTTTATTCGTTATGATTTTTTAAATAATTTTTTATTTATTAAAAAATATTACACTTATATTCTCACTTTTCAATATAATACCAAATTTAACCTCTCAATTTTGAATTTACGGGTTGGGTAAAAATACTAAATTTAATATTTTTTAAATGTTAAAAATTAAGTGTGACTTTTTTTATAAAAATTATTTTAGACATTATAATAAGTAAAAAATTAAAATAATAATTTTACATAAATGAGGGTCTAAAAAATATTTTACTTATAATGGAAATTGAATGGAAATGGATTCATTTCAAACTTTACAAACATGTTGTATTCGGGATATATTTGCAACTGTGCCTTCCCATCTATTTGATGTTATTCAATTATAGATCTCACACCTCAATATAAATATGAAAGTAAAAACGAAAAAAGAGAAAACCCGAAAACCTGATCCGCGGAAGAAAATTTGAAAAAGGCTTTTGATTTAAATGCTATACTCAGCTGGACCAATCATCGCCGAATCAGTGAATTGTCAAATTCGGAATAATTTTCTTTTTTTCATTGTAGCATAAAATTACTATTACTAAGTAGTTAAACAAATGGACCAGTTTGATCTATATATTGATAGATATTGGCATGGGCATGTTAATTAAGTGACGAGCTAGTTTAAGTAACAATCAATCAAGTACTAATTATGGTCATTAATAGTTTTTTCTTTTTACTTAAAAGTATATTTTTTGACGTTTATATATATATATATATATATATATATCAATATTGCCTAATAAAAAAAGATTATAATAAAATTATAGAGTAAAATATAGCCCTCATATATTGAAATGATTAAAATGGTCAATCACTTGTTGAAAAATATCACGTTTAATCTCTTATTTTTTAAGAAAATATTAAATTTAGTGTTTAAAGTTTGACAGAAAAATTAAATTTAATAAGTTTTTAAAAAGTAAGGGATCATATGTAATATTTACCAATAAATTAGAGACTATTTTAGACATTTTAATGAGTAATAGACTAAAATAACAATTTATAATAAATGAATGATTAAAAGTGTAATTTTTTTAAATTATAACTAAAAATAATTATATAATAATTAAAGAATGTAATACGATATACTTTATTTTGATAAGATCATGTTTAACTACTTAACCAACAAAAAATAATTGTTGTATTATATTTATGTTAATTATATAAAATTAATTATTCTTTTCATTAATTGGATCCGCGTGTCATGAGTAATTAAAGTAAGAGTAAATTACTTTCTCTTTTATTATAAAAATTTTAGATTACTCTAAAAAAATAAGCCGAGGATACTATGATTCTAAAATAATTGTGTACCTTATTTATAACATAATAATTACTAAATGTTATTAAATATAGGATAATCTTTTACTTATTTTTTAACGCATTAATTGTAAGAATAAGAGATCATATTAGAAACTATTAATTAATAAATAATTTGATATTATAAAAAAAATTAATAAAAACATATTTTATGTATAATAATTATTATACCATAATTAAAGGACATGATTTTTTTAGTCGATAATATTATTGTTAAAAAAAAATACTAATTTTAAATACAACTTGAGGGCATTGTGATAAAAATAGGTTTATAGTAAGATAATTTAATTTTTCGGAAAAATACTGTATATTTTCATTAAATACTTATTATTTTATTTGAAGATTCTATAGAGATAACATATAAAATTACTGTTTCAATCAAAATTGACTTAAAAAATAATATATAATTTTTATATATTTTTATACTATTTATTAATTAAAATATTATAAGTATGCATTTTTTTAATCATATCATGCGAATAGTTATTATATATAATTTTTAAATTAAATTATATATCTTTAATAATATTATTATTTAATTATATACTTATTATGTTTATATAGAAGAGAATGAAAAGGACGGCGCTTGACTTTATATTAATTGGGATCTGAGGAAGTCGTGCTCACAAAAAAGTCATCGAAAAAGAAAAGGAAAGCGTAAAAAGTGGTACGTAATGACGTGACGACCTTATCTCTAATCATCGTTATCGTTTTATCCTTATCTCGTTTATCTTTTTCACCATATTTTATATCCACTTTTCTATCTTTTATCCCCCTTCACAAATATAGTTTTTATCATAATTTATTCTCCTAACTTTGAATCTAATTTAATTCAATCCCTCACTAATATTCATATAAATGAGGGATTGAATATTGAATTAAAACCTTAGCTTTAATGTGGGAATTAAACTTTTAAAATTGGAATTTTGTTAATTAATAAAAAATTTTAATTGATCAAACTATCGACTTATCATATAATGACTCTTTACTGTTTTTGATATATAAATATATATATATATATAATTTTTTGAAGTATATAAATTATTCGTAGTTAATGAGAAAAATTATGAAGTAATTAATTAACCGTTTATTAAATTAAGAATTTTTCAAAGTTTGAGAATTTTTTTAGAATTAACAAGAAAATTAATAAATTTTTTACAATCAACAAAAAAAATTATAAAATAATTATTAGTGAATTAATTAATCACCTTTTAAATCAGTAATTTTTTAAAGTTTGAGAAATTTTAAGAGTGAAAGAAAAAAATTAATGAACTAATTAACCAATTCAATGGAAAAATATTTGAAGTTTGGATTTTTTTAAAGTCAACAAAAAATAATAATAAATTGATTTATTAACTATAATAAGATATTATAAATATAATTTAATATGGTCTAAAATTAAAGTAAAAGAAAATTATATATGATTAAATAGTTTATTCAATAATATTCATTATCATACATTATTCAAAGTCTAAAACTGAGTCAAATAGAATTTCATTAATTTATGATATTTTAAAGTTCTTCGGTAAGAGCAACTATAAGAACTATTTTGTATAACAAAAAAGATTCTTTATGATAGTACATTCTCAATAAGTCAATTAATTTAAAATGCATTAGCATATAATAAAACAAACCAATTTTTTTAATAATAAATTAGCTTAAATAAAACTAAGAGATTTAATGTGTTAATTTTTATTTTAATGAGAGAGCAACTTAATAATGTTTATGATAAGTGTAGGAACAAATTGTGAATAAAAATTAGTTAGAGTTCAAATTAAATTTATACTAAAAAGTAAATAATTAAATTAAAAATTAAAATTAAAAAGAGACCAAATTAAGATTAAATTAAAAAATAATAACTAAAATAATATTTTATTATATTAAATTATTACTACCGTCTTTGCATTCACGTTTAATAAAAGCTTGTTCAGAGGACTATATTTATAAAATATAATGCATGGTTAATATTTTATTTACAAACTATATTTGCTCTTCATATGTAGAGTTGTAAAGAAAACAGAAATTTATGTTTCTAATAAATTATATTTGATACAAATTAAGTTTGATAAAACTATGTTTATACACTACCTTTGAAGATTTGGAGTTGTTGCATTTATTGATAAATGTATAGATTTAACAACTAATTATAAAGAATTGCACAATTTGATAGTCTGAATCAAATTTAGTGATCAGATGTGATGAAAGATTTTAATATTAATCTGAAATTTTAATCTAATAATTCTCAGTCAAAGGAGATAAAAAAAGAATACAGGATATCTAATTCCAACACACATTCCTCATTTGAGCTTTATTGTTATTATTATTTAAATAAATTATGTTTAAAGAAAATAGGTATAATACAATTATTATTAATTATATTACATTGTAAAATTATATTAAAAAACTTCAATATTAAATTTATTTAATCTGAAAGACTTCAAGTTTAAAAAAGCCTAAACTAATTTTAAAATATAAAATTTTTCCATCTTGAAAGTAGAACAAAAAAATAAATTTTTTTTGAAAATAGATAAAATGAAAAAGAATTAAAAAAAAATACAAATAAATGTGTTGTACACAAAGTTTATCTTAAACAACTTAAAAATACATTATTACAAATAATATATTAACAAAAGAACCAGTGGTATTAAAAGAACCCTATAAGAAGCAGCCCAGTCAACAATTTCCATTTTTGGGAATATTCCGCTTAGCCCACAAGGGATAAGGGTTAACTTTGTATTATCAGGTTTTGCTCTATACATATATATGTATATAGATAGATACATATATATATATATATATATATATATATATATATGAAATAAAAAATAAACCAATAACAAAAATAGAATTATTACATTACAGTAAAGAAATAAGCTATAAACCTTACCCAGGAGATAGATTCAATTATTGTTCACTAAGAATGATAGTAATCAAAGACAACGAAGAAAAGCGAGAAAAATCAAGATTTGTAATAAATTATAAAAAATTAAATAAAATAACAGAAAGAAATAAATATCCAATTCCAAAAATAGAATTACTATTTAACCTTATCAAAGACAAACAAATATTTAATAAATTTAATTGTAAATTAGGATTCTTTCCAATAAAATTAGAAGAAGATAACAAGAAATATACAACATTTATTATATCAGAAGGTTTCCTAATCTATTGTTATATTCTAGTCTTCTAGAATTTTCAATTTGGTTTATTTCTTTAGTATTATCTAATTCTATTTGTAATTGTCTAGGGATAGTTATTATGATGGCCCATGCTCCATATTTACATGATGTGATAAATATAATAACTTTTTGGACAAAATGCAAAGACATATATTGTTCTAAAACATCGATTCTTGATATGATGTCTAGTGTGGATTTATTATATTAATATAATATTAGTATTTTTAATTTATAATCTCTTATTTGTATTGGCACATTTTCTGTTAAATTATAAATATATATATATATATATATATATATATACACATATGCCTTCAGAACCATTAAATTAAATTTGAACAGTTTCATATTTTTGAATTATTTTAGTTGTTTTACATGTGGACGGATTTTCTTTAGCAAAAACATGCTGTGTAAATTATTGAACAAAAATTTAATAGTCGAAATTTTGTTAATTAATATATATATGTATAAAGCATATTGTTAGATTTCTTGTTTGTAAATATAAATTATTAAATTTTTATCTAATAATTAATAATAAAATATAACTCTCATATTTCTGTCAAAATATGAGAAAATTAAGACTCATTTTATATCTTTTAAATTTATTTTTATTTAATGAGAGTTGAGCTAGTCATTTTTATTTAATGATGAGTTGATGATGTTAATTCCCTTATGAGTATTTTGAGTGCGTAAAATTTGAGTTTCAATGTTTAATCTAGTTATTTAAAGTATGGATTACATTTCAGTTTGTTTGGTTAAGTAACTCGGTGCACATACCACTCGATTTGATTAATATAATAAAAATATATATGTATAACAATTTTTAAGATATGGACCAATGGACATTACGAAGTATTTTGTTGCCGTGTAAACATTAGCAAAGCTCAAGCTACTGCATCACGTTTCAAAGCTGACCAAGATAAAAGCTATTAAATCAACAATATTTTGGCAGAATTTTTTTTTAACATTATTAAGTGTATGTTTGGATTAGCATATTAACGTGATTTTGAGTTAATTTAATTTTTGAAATTAATTTTAGTTAGATGTGATTTTGCAACACTATAATTTATGTTTATAAATTTTTATTTGAAAATTAATTTTTTTCCATTTATAAGATTTATTCAACGCAAAAATAATTATTTTTACTAACTTGCAAATAAAAATTTGGAAGACAAAATTGATTTTAGAAGAAATCAAACACTAAACTAAACGACAATATTTACGAGTCAAATCTTTGTTTAAATGCACAAACAATTTTTTAAACCTCTCAAACATTAAACTAAATACATTATAAATAAGCAATACATAAAATTTTTTTAATGATAATGTAATTTGTCCAATTATTTTGTTTACTTAATTTGGTGAGTAACTATACCTAATTAATAAAGAATAATATAAAAAATTCAATATTGGTAATATTATTTGACACACTGGTATAAAATTAACACCAAAAAATATAACTGAGATACAATTTCAAAGAACAATATCTCTAAAAATGACATCAAACTTTTTATGGTAAAGAAATGAATTACATGGAGTGTTTGTTGGATTGAGATCCTTGAAGAAATAGAACAATGATAAGTAACGGAAGAAGAAAAAGGCATGGCTTACTATGATGAGCTAGCTCACTTGAAAAAGCGAAGGAGCTGCGAGGCTCAAGCAAGGCCTAGTTTTCCTAACCAACTTCAATGTTGATATGAAACTCAGCTTAACTCTCGCTTCTTCCTCTTCATTCTTTAACAATTTCTTAAGATCTTCAGGCCCTTCCAAGGCTTTCGAATTTGAGAATCCAGCGCAACTCTAGTTCATTTAAAACAACCTCAAGAAGAAACCCACTAAAGATACTGGACCATCTAAGGTTTTGGACCAAAGCCACAGACCATGGGATGATAGTAGACATTTTATTGGGAGCCAAAGTAGGAGTAGAAAGAGGATAGGGATATAGATAATAGAGCATCAGGGAGGCGAAGTCATAAAGAAAGATGTAGGTCGAGATGCTGAGAAGGTAGAGTTGAAGAGAGATAAAGAGGTAGAGTAAGAGTAGAAGTAGGAGTAAAGAAAGATGTAAGGATAGAGATGCTAAGAGAAAGAGAAGAAAGAGAAATAGGTCGAGAAGTGATTTGGATGAAGATAAGCAGCAAAAGGGTAGAGGGAGGAATAAAAGCATTTATCCTCGTGAATGAAGATAAAATAGATAAACTTCTAAATGAGGTAAAAATGAATTGCATTACACTGAGTAGAGTCTTACAAAATATATACACATTACAACCAATCACATAATGACACACCTATAACTAATTTATTACATCTGGCATCTACATGCACATAATTAAAGAATGGAATAACAGAATGGAAACTAATATGATATATAACCTACTAGGCTTTAGCAATTCATTGGGCCTATAGTGTGAGCTTCGGTCTTAACATCCCCCCTCAAACAAGAGGATGATGATGTCACACCGAGTTTGTCTTAGAGAAACTAGAAGCAAGAGTGTGTAAAGGCTTTGGTGAGGTAGTCAGCGATCTATTCTGAGGATAGAACATAACAGATAAGTAATTATTTGGCTAGAACCATGTCTCATACAAAATGAATATCCATTTCAAATGTGTTTACTATATGCATGCTAAACTGGGTTTGCTGCAATTGTACTGGCACTTAAATTATGACACCAAGTAACTAAAACTTTCTTAATTGGAACTTTAACCTCACTTAATAATGCTTTAATCCAAGTAATCTTGCTACAAGGTTGGCAAGAGCTAGATATTTAGATATCATACTAAAACGAGCCACAACCTTTTATTTCTTCGATGACCAAGCTAGTAGTGTGTCACCAAGAAACACTCCATATCTAGCTACTGATCTTTGATCATCAAAACATGCAGCCCAGTCTGCATCATTGTAACTTGATATATTCAAGTTTTTAGCCAGTTTGATGTGAAACCTAAGATGAGAAGTACCCTTTAGATACCTCATCACTCTTTTGACAACTTTCCAATGAGTTATGGTAAGAGCAAAAAGAAATTGACTTAATTTATTAACTGGAAAATTTATATCAGGATATGTATAAGTGAGGTACTGCAATGCCCTTATTGCACTTTTGTGGACTTTAGGATTCCGCAGAACCTCACCATCACTGACTGAAATACTTTGTCTAGCAACCATTGGAGTGGGACAGGAAATAGCCTCCTTCATGTTATATTTCTCTAGTAAATCTAAAATGTACTTCCGTAGATTAAAAAAACATTCACGTTTCATCCCTATGAACTTTAACTCCTAAGAAATAGTGTAAAGACCTAAGATCTTTAAGAGAGAATAAAGAGTTTAGTTTTCTCATGAATGCCTTCAACTGCTGCCTGTTATTTCCGATCACTATTATATCATCTACATATACTAGTAGCATAATGATATACTACTTGCACTTACAGAAGAACAGAGAACTATCATTTTTTCAATTTTTAAATCCCCATGGCATAAGTGTTTCTCTTAGATGATCATATCAAGCTCTTAATACGTGCTTTAATCCATAGTTTGTACATATGCTGAGGATGTCTAGGATTTTCAAACCCCTCTGGCTACTTCATATACATTGATTCATTTATATACCCATTTGGAATGGTATTATTAATGTCTAGTTGCTTCACTTCCTAACTAAGTGTGCCAACAATTGTAAGTATAACTTTGATGGTTGCATTCTTGATAACTAGGCTGAATGTTTCACCAAAATTTTCACTAGCACTTTGTTGAAATTCTTTGGTGACTAGGTGTGCTTTGAATCTTTCTACTAAGCCATAAGCTTTGTACTTCATTTTAAAGATTTATTTGATATCAATGACATGTTGATTCTTATCTTGTGGAACCAAACTCTAAGTTTTTTTCTCATTAGCGAATTAAATTCAATCTGCGTTGCATTTTTTCATTGTGGAATTACTATTACTTCTAACACTAATTCAGTTTTAGAGGAATTGCTAGTTACTATGCTTATTAACCCTATAAAAGGTTTTTGTGGATTGAAGATTCTAACTCTGCTTCTAGTGATCATATGATGATTATTTAGTTACTACTTTGGCCTTATATCAGATGCTTTAGGTTCTTGATCTAGGGCCTCATGTTCACTTTGAGTTAATGACTGCATACATGTTGATGAATGCTATATGTCTTAAGTCCTTAGCTTTTGATTCCTGTCAATAACATCATTAAAAGAAACCAGTTGATTTGTCTACAAATCTACAGAATTATTATTCAATATATTCATAGGGTAGAGAAAGAAAGGTTAATGTTCACTGACTTGCAATTCTTCATACATGTGTGAATTTATACACATTAAAAGAAAATCTTGTGTTATATCATCATATTTTCTAAGTTACATGACAATACATTATGATATTTGAATTCTTGTTACATACATCAAAACATCATAGCTTCCAACTAGCCAAGCCTCTTGGCTTTGCTCTTCTAAAAGATCTAATAGGTTATTTCTTTTTGTTTATCATTACTAGTTCCACATGAAATTATTAGTCAGAGCTATGATGAGACAAAAAGTCTCATTAGCTCACTTCATGTTTCACACACACTATGACACACATAAGCAAAATAATGTATACATCACCATAACATGAACATAACTCATGAAATTATGCTAGAGTTGACACCTTTAATTTTGGTTCATAACCACATCATATTCAATATCATGATTAGGGTAGGATCACCATGTCCAAACCTTATAAGCCATCATACATAACATCAATTGTAAGCCACTCGGCTTTATGTGAGATCTCACACCATCAGACATCAACTCATAGCAACATAAATAATAAAAATTCAGCAATTATGTAATTACTAAGCATAAACACACACATAACATGTGAGGAATGGAGAAGGAGTTACCTTGCTACTTTAAGCTAAGTCTTTTCTTGATTTCCCTTGCAATGACAATATCTCTTCTTTAAATTCAATCCTTGATAGCTCTTTTGGCAATAACTAATTCCTATACACATAGGATTCATTACTATTAGTATTATTATTATTTGTTTAAATGCTTTGACCATACTTGCTTTTCCATTTAAAATTCTAAATTGCATCATAAATTACTTAGAAATATATTTTATTACATTGCTAGGTGCCAATAGATCAAAGACCCATTTAGACAATTTGGTTCCATTTTGTATCTCCACTTTTTAGCTAGAATTTCACCTAGGTCACAAAGAGAAATTTCCTCAGATAAGTTAAGTCTCTAGATTACAAATATGGTGAGGAAGAACTGAAACTTCATGGTTTTGGATATAGAGAATCTTTTTAACTTGAAATTTTTACAAACTATTTCAGAAATTTTTATAAGAAAGTTTATCATTTTTTTTTTGCTTCGCTTTTTTCTACTTGAATACACCAAATTCTTCACTGTATCTAAGCCAAAATCTACTTTAAGAGAAAATATTTGGATCATTAGATAGCTCTAAGTGAGCCCTACAACCTTTCCTTCTACCATGAGTGCACAAAGTGAAAAAATTACCTTGAAAAAACTATTTCTATGTTTCATTTTCTTTTACCATTTTCTCCACCATTTTTGCACCTTATTTTTCTTCCTTGGTCATGCATATAATGGAAAAGATGGTGAGGTGTCCATTTGTCTCTCACTTAGCTAAATGGTGGGTGGAAAAAGTAAAAACAAACAAAATTATTTGGTGAAAATTAGACATTTTACCCTTTATTTACACTTTTGTCCCCTTTAGTGATATTTTCTAATCCAGAATTATATAAAATTCCCCAATCATGATTTTTAGATCCTCTGATAGTTATAAGTTTAATTTTTTTCATGCTTGCAACTTTGCAAAAATTACACTTTTACCCCTATTTATACTAAAACTCTTTAATTAAGTGTTTTTGGAATTTCAATTCAGTTATTTCTTCTTTGATTAGTTTAATTATTATCCTAACAACTTAATTTTGTACCTATTACTAAATGAGAATTATTATTTAAGATGTACAATAAGCACACCCAAAAGTCTTGAAGCTTTTATAATCAAATGCCTTTTAAACATGACCCAATGAAGTGATTTTCCTTGTAACATAGGTGTACATAACTTGTTAACAAGGAAAATAGCAACTTAAAAAGCCTTTCACGGGTACCTTAAAGGCATTTTTGCTTGTGCTAGTAAAGTCAAACTAGTTTCTACCACATGTCTGTGCTTTCTCTCTGCTATTCCATTTTGAGGTGATGTATGAGGGCATGAGTGTCTAAACTCTATCCAAGAATTTTGCATAAGTTCTGTAAATGCCTAATATTCACCTTCCCAATCACTTTAGAGGTTTTAATCTTTCGATCAAACTTATTTTCAACAAGTGCCTTACATTGTCTGAACATAGTTAATGCTTCACCTTTATGTTTTAATGGATATATACATAAGAATATGCTAAAATCATCTAAAAACAAGATGTAATACTTAAAACCATTTGTGGAAGTAATAGAGGATGGCCCCATGACATCAGTGTGTATCAAGGCTAGAGGTTAATTAGCACAAGAATGAGATAAATTGCAAGTAAGATAATGTAGTTTGCCATACTAACATGCTTCACAAAAGGTAAAGTTTCATTAGTCTTTGGTTTAATATTACACTACTAAAACACCTGAGTCATAACACATTCAGAGGGATGGCCTAACCTCCTATGTTAGTCCTTTATAGTGAGACAATTACTAGAAATAGTAAGCAGCACCTTCTCATTTGTAGCAGTTCCCAAACCAGAGACTTGATATAACCCATCTTTAAGCGTCCCTTGTAGAAGTATTGTTCCTGTCACAATGTCATTTACAAAACAACAATTAGAGTGAAATTCAATATAGATGGGGTTATCAGTAGTGAGTTTAGACACACTAATTAGATTTTTAGTGATGTGTGGAGCATGTAAAACAATTTTCATCGACAATGGTTTCTTGTTTTTGCAGTGTAGGAAGGAAGCACCAATGTGTTCAATATTAATGCTATCACCATTTCCCATGAATAGCTTAGACTTACCAAAGTTTAGATAATAATGATCTAGTTTGGAATCATCATGTATAACATGTGAGCTTGCTCTACTGTGACATACTAGTTTAGGTCTTTCACAGCATATGGTAAAGAAATATGAGCAGTTTGATATCCATATGAATTATTTGACTTGGTGTTGCTTCGAACTGAGCCTATGTATGATTGATCGTATCTACATAAGCAATGTGTAGCTATGGCCCATTTGCCCACACACTTGGCAAGTGGGCTTGTTACTGCTTCAAGAGCCTCTGCATCTTCTTCTCTGGCCGTAATTATTTCATCCCCCTCTCTAAGTGTCATTTCCTCCTTGCCAGTTGTTATCCTATTCATTAGAACGAGAGCTATTCCTGTGGAAAGCAACATTGGACTGAGCATTATCAACAAAGTTAGTAAGATTATTCAATTGTTCTAAATGGCCCTCAAAGGTCAAAAGTATGGCCTGTAAATCGACCTAGCTTAGTCTATCTTTGTTCAAAATTTGAACAATAATTAGATTGTACTCAGCATCTAATCCAATGAGAGTTTAAGTGATTAGATCATCAGTGGAAATAAGATTGCCAGCTAAAAACAAGTTATCGACTGTAGTCTTTATTTCTGTCAGGTACTCATCCACCTTGAAAAACCCTTTTTCTAGTGCGCTGCAACTCACCCTTAAACAAGGTAATCCAAGAATATGTATGAGTACTAGAGAGATCCTTGGTTGCTTTCCAAAGATCTTGAGACATCGTATAGTTAACCAAATAAGCGGTCACGTCAATGGTCATGGTGTTATAGAGCCAACCCAATAGAGGTTGATCCATAAAGATCAATTCTTTATAAGTTAGGTTGGGTTTTCTCCCTACATCTTCAGCCAGAAATTATGGCGATCATGGCTTAGTGTCAGTAATAAAGCCATTAAGATGATTACTTCTGATAATTGGCAACACCATCAACTGCCACAAGAGGTAATTGGTTCAATCAAGTTTAATAGAGTAAGCCTGAATTATAGAAAGTAGTGAGGGACGAGATTGAGGAAGGATTGTTGAAAGACTTGGTGAACTGATCATTGTAATACCAACAGTTGCATGAGATGAGTCACCTAAGGATTACACAATGATTGATTGGTGTGCTCTTATACCAAGATAAACTTTTAATTGAGGTAAGAATGTAATGCATTACACTTAATAGAGTCTTACAAAATATATATACATTACAACCAATCAAATAATAACACACTTATGACTAACTTATTACACTTGACATCTACAAGCACTTGAATAAAATAATGGAATAATAGAATGGAAACTAATATGATACATAAGCTACTAGGCTTCAGTAGTTCATTGGGCCTATAATATGAACTTAGGTCCTAACACAGATAAAAATAGTTAAAGCCATTTGCCTTGACAACAACAAAGGTCAAAGAAGAATAAAAATGACGTTGGGGATCAAAGGAAAGTGAGTAAAATGGGCAAGGAAAAGAATGCTAGGACTAATTATGCACAGTTAATTAAAGGTTATGATAGGATGATATGTTTTTCTATTTCTTACGAGCATGTTTAGGGATTTAGATGCATAAAATGGGCATTTTATTTGGAGAAGAATTTAGTTTTCCTCTTTGTTTAAGTACTAGGTTCAATTGAAGTTCTTATTTATTACTTTACGAGTTATTAGTATCTTATTTTGGGTTAGGACTCACTATTTGTATCTATTTGTAATTAGTGTTGTAAAACCCCATTGGTGAAACTCTATTTTGGGGTAGGGAATTTAGGCTTTCTTACTTTGGGATGTTACTCTTAATGTCTCAACTCATGAGACATGACCATCTGTCTTTACTATTTTCCAAGATCACCTACTAAAAGAGTAAAAGCTAAGATAAAGCTTCTACTTAAGCTTTTTGAATGGAAATAATGGTCTTGTCTCCTAAGAATCAACTCATGAATGACCAAAATACCCTTTTAATCAATAGTGTGAGGAGAAGGTAGCTTAAGGCTAGTAGGTTGTAAGGTTAAGTTGGGTACAGACAACTAGTCACTAGAGTTAGTTGTCATTGGTGAATAAGACAAGTAAGGTGGCATAAAACGTGGTGACCTAAAGAGGAAGTTCAGATTTAGGATTGATCGAGTAGAAAGGCATAGTTAAAGCGGGCTTTAGTCATCTTCTCTGTCTAAGCAGCTGTGAATTATTTGACACCAACCAAGCTTGAAGTGCTTGAAATATATATGCATTCAAGATCTACCATTGTTGCATGTCATCAAGTGTGAGATCCTTCAGTAATGTATTCATTTGCCCAGGTAGTGTCGAGATACCATCTCCATTGCTGCTATGATTTGATCTAAATATGATAACATTTGTTTTCGATCTCAAGGGTTTCAACCATTTGGGAAGAGAAAAGTAGGTTTCGATCTCAAAGGTTCTAATTTCAATTTGAACAGTTGTTAGAAAGAGAAGAGTTTTGATATAAGAACTCTTAATCTAGTATCAAGGATTAATCATTTGAGACAACAATGATGAAGCGGAAGCATTGATGGGGAAGAAGAATTGAGGAAAGAGAAATAAAATTTTTTACATCATAAAAATTTATATTTTAACAATTAAATAAAGATAAAATAGTAATTTGATTAATCTTCATTCCCATCCCTACTATTTTTTCTCATATCATACCAAATATTATACATGGGTCTAAGATTTCATTCCATTAAAGCTCATTCTCATTCCTAAGCCATTCCTAATCATTCTATGAACCAAATGGACCCTTAGTTTTCATTTAAAAGACCCCTTGCTTTCTTGTGTTAACAAAGCATATAATTTAAACTTATGCCATAGATAAATCATTTAACTTATCAACAGGATTATAGGATATACTAAACATGATTTTCATGTTTTTCAATTAAATTGAAACTACCAATTAATAGTTATCTACCAATGCATTTACTTTGTTTGTTGCATCTTGGTAAATGTTTTTCATATAACACAAGATATAGCACTCTTAGAACTCATTACTAAATTATAATTGGAGAATTGATGGATTAGACTTGAGATATGTCAATATCAATCTATTTCCACTATTTTGGGTTACTTCATCTTCTCTTTGCTATGTAGTATTTGGTGATCCTATGAAAAACCTAACTCCATAATTTTCACTTCTAAATTTTAATTTTTGTCTTGAGATTATCAAGTATTAAATAAAATAATACACATCTTAACATCACCTTTAGTATTTATGCCTTTCAATGAGATTTTATTGCACAGGTATTCCTATTGTTCGTGGCTGTGGGAGTTGTCATTGGCATTTGTGGGATGGTAATAGATTCCCTACATTTGGAATTCCAAAGGCATGTAAATTTGATAAATTCTAGACCATTGAATAAAAATTCAATGGTTAAAATTTTAAAAATTTATTAGAAATTATTTAATATTTATTAAATTCTGAACCACTGAATGAAAATTTAATGACTTAATCTCTTCAAATGTCAAGAATCCAAAGTCATGCGGAGTGTAGTTTATTCGTAATGTTTGCTACAACCTTAAAGGTAGGTCATTCTTTTGATTTTGTTACGATTGATTGAAATTCATTTTTTAATTCCTAAGGCCTGGATTTTATGTAGTTTTTCTTCTTGCATTGCCTGGTTAAATTGATTAGTTGAATAACCAGAGGAATGGGAGCTAAAATCTTTGTGCTTTAGTTGAATTTCTTACTTAGGCAGATAAGACAATAGAAGGAGCAGAAAGACTAGTTTCATTCAGTTTGATGCCAAGTGATTTACATTGACGAAAAAATATCAGGATGAAATATCATAAACCATTTATAATTATCAAAGGTTTTGATATTGATAGTGTATTTATTGAGTCCGGATTGCCTAGGGTAGATTTTCATTTTTAGCTATTGAATGAAATTTCGATGGTCCAAATTTATATATATAGTAAATCTAAAACATGCAATTATATTATATAAAATCTAAACTATTAAATTTTTACCCAATAATTCATATTGTTTGAACAGAACTCTTATATTCCTGCCAGAACACAGGTGGATGCATTCTAATGCAAATACTTTGGCATAACTTTTTGAAACTGAAAAATATTTCTTTGAATTATCAATTTTCAGGAATAAAATCTGTTTGTTTATGCTTTTTTATGGCATTGATGATTGAAATCCCACGTCAAATGTTTTTAGTTATCGCATTACACTTACAAATCTTATTTTGTGAAACTCAAGTTTTACATCTCAAAAGCTTCTTTCAAACTTTCAAATCATTAGAAAATGTTATGATTTTAAAATGTAATTAGTTAAAATAATTTGGGAAGCAAAATTTGGTAGAAAAGGACTAAAAAAAACCTGCTACGCGACAAATAAAGAAGTCAACATTATTAAATGAAAAAAATTGGATCTAAGAAGATAATAATTTAAGAGGGTATTTTTCAGTTTTGAAATAATACGGAGGTGTTTACAAATGAAACAAAGTCAAAAGAACTTATTTGCAATTTTTTCTTTATTAATTTTACCTTCAATATGAGATTCTGATTCGGTATTAAATCAATTTACCTAATTTCAAAACTTTATATGTTATTTGAGCAAAAGCAGATTTTCCTGACAATGTTTATGACACTTAAACTTAGAAATGGACAAATAAGTGGGAGTAAAATGTTCACAAATCGCAAATTATAAACACTCACAAATATCAAATAATAGCACAAAGACTTTGTTCTAAGCAGTTTTATTTAAATAGCAAAGTAACTAAATAAATAGTAGCAGAAACCTAGTTTACAGTAAAGCTATCAATTAATCGAACACTAGGCAATTTTAACACTTTAACTCAATGTGTAAATGCAAGAACAATTCAAGCCAAAATTTGAGGGGTTTGGTCATAGAAACATACGTTCAGTCCCATTACAAAGTAAGTTTTTTTCAAATTCGATTACTACATGTTTTGGCAAGAACATAATATCATATTTAATTATGGTGAATTATTAATGAAAACTCAAGTTTACTCAAGGCTCAAATTTACATGTTACCAATAATGTATGATTTTTCCACACTAATCGCCAACATTTACAAAAATGATTTTCATTCTCTCATTAATTTATGGCTAACTTGATTTACATTTTTCCCAAGCTAGGAGAGTTTATCCAGAGAAATATGGTGATAAAGTCTTTAATCTCTAAGGGTTTGGTCATAAAAACGTACATCCAGCCCCCTTACAAAGTAAGAATTGTATTCTAATTCAAACCTCTCATGTTTTGGCAAGAAAACGAAGTCATATTTGAATACAGTGGATCAATAAATAAAAATTTAATGATTTAAATTTATATTAAAAACTATATGTGGTCATATTAATTAATATCATCACATGCAGTTATATATTATATTTATAAATTTATATTATTAAATTTTTATCTAATAATCCACTATAATCAAACACTATCTCATGTTCCTACTAAAACATAAAATCCAAGTTGATTTTTTCACTATAATTTGTTGTTTTTACCCATTTATACATTAATTGACACGCTTACCGTAGAGGTATGATTTTTTCACACTAACCGCCTACATTTACAAAACGGTTTTCATTCACTCATTAATTTACAACGAACTCTTTATGTTTTCTCAATCTAGGGAAGTGAACGAAGAGAAATATGGTGATAAACTCTTTTTATCTTTAAGCGATTACAAGTTTACTCAAGGCTCAACAAATGTTTAAAACTAGCTAAAGCAAAAATGGGATTCACAGTGAACTTTCGGGCTTAAGTTCCTTGCCTCTACTGGAAATGTGCCTCCTATATGTGGTCTTTACTTTTTAGCCAGCCATTACGCTGTATTTTGATCAGAGTCGCACTTACCTTGTATCAATTAATCCATGCTTGAGGGCATATCCTTTTCAGAATGTTTCTAGCCGTTAGGAAGCGTTGCTCCTCTATTTTTGGAACCAAGACTAGAAGCGCTTGTTGTGGGTGGCCTTGCCTTGACATTAACTAGTAGTTAAATACGTATCCTTACTATGATGGTAACGACCTATGCTTGCTAGTTACGATATTCCTCATGCAATGACTGTAAGAGCTTTGTGCGTTTTTTACCAGTGAAACTTACCTTCCAAGTACGACATAGTTTAGAAGCCATACATGCAATCTAACCTGTTGCAATATTGGTTGTCTAAATCCATCATAAGGTCGCATGATCTGGTGGGATCCACATATCTGAGCTATACAAAATGATAAATTCATTGAGAGAAGATTCTTGTTTGGTCAATTCCAGTAAAGATTGAAACATGAATAGCTTCCCTGCCTAATATAGGAGAAATTAAGGAGGAAAGTGCTCAATATCCATTGATGGGTGACCTGATTGTGTTGATCCCATTCCCATCCCTCTAAGTAAACTTTTTGCTGTTTCTCTCTCCTGCAACACAGATACATAAATCACTAAATGATTTGATAAGACTCGTTTCAAATTAGAAAATTTTGTAGAATAAACTAGACTCACCGGACCAGTATAATCCAATAGACGTGTACAATAAACCTCGGCTTCTTCAAATCTTTTTTGGGCTCTATAATATGTTGCAAGATAAATCAAAGCCTCAACCACATTAGGTCCTTCCCTCTCTTCATCTTCCATCCTTTCCAAATCCTTCTTATAGTAAAATGCTGCCTCTTCAGGACGCCCTAGCTCAGAGTGCAGCTTTGCTAACTGATGCAGAGCAATTGCTTCTCCATCATTACAATCCGCTGCCCTTCTGTAACACTTGATTGCCTCATCAAGCATTCGAAGCTGTTCGGTTTCATAACATTGACCCATTGCAATCCACAATCGAGAATCATTTGGCTGCAAGAAAACAGATTTACGGAAGTAATGAAGGGCATAGAAAGGCATACCCATCATCTCATAAGCTTGACCCAGTCCATACCAAGCCCTATAGTCACATGGGTCAATATCTACAGCACGACGATATGCATCCACAGCAGCAGGAGTGTTCTTCATCTCAACAAACTCATGACCCATGAGTGTCCAAGCAGATAAATAATTTTTGTTTAATTTGAGGGCCCTCCTAAAATATGTAACTGACTTTTCATGCATCCCCTTCAAACTGTAATAATTACCAATGATACAACAAGATTCAGGTCTGTATTTATCAATCATTGATATTCTATGGGCAAGGTGACTCAGAGCAGAAGAGGATTCCTTAGCATAGAGCACATTGGAGTACATATCCATGTCATCCACTCTGTATGGATCATTTCTCAAAAGTTCTTCAAATATTGCTTCAACTTGATCAAAATCCCTCAAACTGTACTGGGCTTTTGCAATCTGAGCCTGTATATAATTACTATGACCAAAGGTTCCTTGTAAATATTGATATTTTGCCAAAGACTCATTGTGCATCCTTAATTCTTGGTAAGCACTAGCAAGAAAGAAGTCCTTCATCCAGTGATTATTGAGATTAAGGCTATTCAAGATATCAATTGTAGTGCATAAAGACTGCAGTTCAGACCACGCATTCCAGTTCCAAGGGTAGTTATTCACAGACTCCTCAAGAATTGTACGTGCAAGACTCTCATTGCCTTTCTGTTTGAGCACCCTACCATATAAGTACAACCCAAATGGGTCAATTGTACCATTCTTGCATAGTGTTGACAACTCCCTCTCCAAAGAAACCAATTCCCGATTCACAACATCACTCTTACCCAAAGGTCCCTCAAGTTCTATTGTCTCTTCCTCTTTCCGCTTTTCTCCAGCCTGTACAAAGCAAAATGTATGGAACAAGAAGTTATAGACAAGATGTAAAGTCAATATTATTTGCAAACCAATTGAAGGAAGTAAATGCATCAGACTAGAAAAGCAATAAAAGCATTACATATAGTTATGTACAAATTAAACATTTCAGTACATTATTTTTACTTAACCTTTAAGACAACATATCTCTTGTAGCATATCCAAAACTACTCTCTTCCCATGTTCACTGCAGCCACCTATTGAGTGCAACTATATGAGGATAATGAATAAATGACCGTATGCTACACTGATTCTGGTTTTTCCAAGAAAGCCAATTACTTATAGGATGTCATGTTTTTGTCCTTTTAGTAATTTCAGCTAGTTCTTTTGGTTCCTCTAACGTTCACTGATGGAAATGGAAATACACTAATGATCCACCAGTCACAAATCGCAATGAAACACATTGATGAATAACTGATTAAAATCTCCTCTGAGCTTTTAATAACAACAATAATTATAATAATATAATGACAGTATGCTGAACAGAATGTCCAGCTCTAGAATGCATTAAATCTGATGCAGCATACCAGACTAGGTCATAAAATTCAAATGATCAATATGAATATTTATTGAAAAAGAACATAACCGACCAAACATTGAGCATAACAGCGCAAGAACAGAGATTTCCTTCCAGTTTGATCACGAAGCACATGTGCAGCTCTTTTGTACTCTCGGCAGTCAAAATAAGACTTTGCCAAAAGATACAAGTCACCATCTACCAAGTCATCTTCCACCATTACAGGAGTGGTTACATATGAAACACCAGCAATCGGAGTTGCAGTGATCTCACTAGTGCGGTATCTCCTTTGTATGCTTGAGCTGCCACGCTGGAATCTGGTGTTTGAAGGAGTGAATTTTGCTGGGTCTTGCTCAATGCCAGTCAATTGTTCTGCCGCCCTACAAGTTTAAAGGCAATTTTACATTTGACTTTTTACCTACTTAAAGTATGCATTCTCAATAAACTATAATGAACAATGGCAATTTCACAATTTATGTGTTTTCCTCTAAAGTTAGGCTGTGGTCTTTCATTTTTCATTTTATTTTATTTTCCATTATAACTTTTTTTTTTTGGCCAAACATTATAACTTAAAGATCAGAGTGAAGTGTTTCTACAAAATTTGGGAAGATGATCAACTTAACTTCTTTAGTTATAAAATGGAGCAACCAGGTTTAACTCTACTCCAACAAGAGATTCATGCACAGAATATGCAACAAAAGCCAAAGAAAAATGCAGAATTTCAGGGTTTCTGGGGTTGAGTACCATTTAGATGCAGAGTAGAGACAACGATCATTGAGTTGACGAATCACAATGCGAAGCTCATTCCGGCAGCTCTCTTTGGAACTCATCAATTCGATTACTGCAGAGTGAACGAATCAGTGTCAGTAGCTCATAGAGCTGTCGAAGTGGGTTGGGCTGACCCACCTAGACTGATGGGTTAAAATTATCAACCCAACCCACCTGATGGGTTAGTTGTTTAATGCACCAAAAATTTTAAAAAAATCTGAAAAAATATCAGCTAGAATCAAAATAAAAGAAGTATAGCAAAACTAATATAATAGAAGCAACATTTTCTCTAAAATTGTAAACTCCAAACCGCCCCCTGTGTAGTTTCAGTGAAACAAGCAGCTCCAACCTAACTTCACTTGTATTGCCAAATGTGTTTTGTATTTGCATGTATATAAAAAAAGTAATCTTTTGGTTTAATTTTCTCTTAATTACATGAATTTAAACGCTATATCAAATTTTTTGTGAATATCTTCCATTTTAATTTTGGTAAGAAAATATTGCCATTGTTATTTCCGTAACAAACCCGAATAAGAAACCATGGGAGGGCATGCTTAGAGCTCATTAAGCAACAAACAGTAAACCATCACAGCATTTGCTTTAATTCAGATCAACGACAAATCCAGAAAATTCAGGTAAACCATCACAAAACCTCAGCACTCAGCAACTAACAGTAGCAGATCTAAGATTAAAAAATAATAATAATATCCCAAAATTTCTACACAGCCTCAGCACAGCAACTATGACACAAATTCAAACCACCGAGCCACTCTTCACAACAGAATTCCAGGAGAAAGCTTCAAAGAAAGTAAATGTCACGAACTAACCTGAACTAATGCTCTAGTGCGAGAACGGCCGAGAACGGCGGAGAGAGAATGGAAGAGCGAACCAGAACCGAAGCGTGGGAGGCGACGAGAAAGCACTGAGCACTGAGACTGAAAGTGCGACTTCTGCCTTCTGCGAACGCCAAACGGAGGCGTGTGTGCGTGCGACCAGCAGCAACTGCCGACTGCATAAAGCGAAAATGCGAATGAATCAGGACAGCAGGGCAAGAACAAGAAGGGCTCAGCGATTCAGCGTAGATTTTGGGAATTAGGGTAATTTTTTCTCTTGGCGCTAATAGAATTGGAATGAGTTGGCGGGCAGTCCCTTTACATTTTTTTTTTAAATGATTAGGTCAAATATTTTAAATATTAACAAATGGACGAAAAAAGAATTAAGCCAGCAATTTACTAATTTACTGAGCTAACATGTTTAACATTCTCGCATCCTTGGGTTAAATTTAAATTTATAAATAACAACAATAATCACACCCAATTATATTTTATTAATAAAGATATGAAACATTGAATTTTAAACCAAAGAGTAGGCTCCGTTTGCCCGCTTCTAAGGTGTACCGTGAGAGAAGTGGTGCTTCATGACGACCCGACAGGCTTTTGAAAATGGAATATCAGGTATTACATGTTGGGCTTCAAGCCCATTCTAACGCATGCAAGATAGCATCAAAAAAGAAAGATGCTACTACTGATTATGTAAATTTGTAATTGACACTGCTATAAGGTTTGTCTACTCAAGCGTGCAGATCTTATGGAAATTAATCGGTTGAAGTTGTAGCAGGCATGATAGAGAAGCCTAAAAGATGTTAAAAAATTGATTGTTTTATATTAGAAAAAACTCATATATACTTTTTTATATTTTTGTTATACTATTCTTTAATTAAAACATAACAAGTCTATGATTGACATGTAAATGATTAATGTAAATAATTATATAATTTTTAAATTAAATTATACACTTCTATGTTATTCTTAGTTAAGCATATACTTGACCCTCTTCTATTAGCTAAATATATATTTAATACTTAATATATTATGCAAATAATGGATACAAAAATATTCTAATTAAAATAAATGTTGTTACAATTTTTTTAATTACAAGAAAGATAATTGTAGCGTAATTTTGTTATCAAGGCTGAAAATATATTTCTCTTC